>ML677333.1:43336233-44019881 GCA_007922305.1 Dermatemys mawii | reverse complement strand
GTTAATCCACAGCCCGGTTAACTCGAGCCCGGATAATCGGGAGTCTACTGTATATTGCTCCTTTGAAGGAGTCTTACTTTCTGGTGACCAATTACAGACACTCTTCCTCTTTGCCCCCAATATCCTACTCAGTTTCACCAAAATGGGATTTTTAGTTAATTGAATTATATCTTGTAGCCAACACTAGAGCTACCTTGCAGCCACAATACTTTTTCTCAAATATTTAGTCATTGGAGGGGAAATTTATTCACATTGTCATATCTTCCTAAATGCATCATCTTGTTACTTACAAAGTAATCTGAGTTGAAAACATATGTTAACCCTCTCCCATCTACTCCTTCCTTTCCCCCAAAGAAAACTGTTAACCTTTCACCTTGTAAAAACAGGTTTATTTTTGTGAAATTAAGTAAATTAAGTATAGCGCTTTGCACTTTTAATCTAGACACTTGCTGGTGAATTAATGCAATTAAAACTCATTTTATAATTATACATTAAAATATGTACCTTGAAAGGATATTTTTGTTCCTTGTTTAAAATACAGAAGATTCTGTATTTTAAGTTTGGCTCATAAATATTTAGTTCAGGCAGGCTTATAGCCCTGTAAAATATAATAAACTAACCCTTAAGAATAATTGTGTTTAACATACGTTTGGCAACTTGTAGAAAAGATCCTGCTGGCAATGCTGTGCATCGTCTTTCATGCATATCAGCTTTAGGGGCTTTTCAGTCTTGGAATTAAAAAGAAAAAATAGCCTACACCTGAAACCAGCATGCTGTAATTTCTTGGTTTGTACTTGCGCACTTTCTCCTTATGTTCCAGTTATCTTATAGTTAGTTAGTTCAGTGCATATGTTTATACCCTCAATCACAACACTCAGCTTTTTAGAGAGAGCTTTGGTTATTGTGGGGATTCAGATCTTTCTTTAGGATTTCTTTTTGCACACAGAGACCTCCTCTGTGCACATCCACAGCCTCCGCTTGCTGCAGCAGCACACATGCTGTAGACTCTGGTCCCTACAGTACCTCACTCACTGTGCCCCCATCCTGTTCTTTATGAGGCAACTCTCTTTTCTCTTATATAATTTATATCAACATGAACAAAAATATGTACAATAAGCAAATAGTCAAAAATATTACTACATATAAATAATATAAATCTATTTCTAAAACATCTGATTTAGGAACCCCTCACACTCTCCCTTGGTTAAATAAATGTCCCAATATTCAACAAGTGCTGTATTCCGTATAGTTCTTACCGCTGAGGGAATTCTGTGCCAAAAAAATTAAATTCTGCGCACAGTATTTTAAAATTCATCAATATTTTTTTGTCAAATAAATGTGGAGGCTCCAGCATGGCATTAGGGAGTACAGGCCACTGCCTGCACAGAGGTTGGAGATCACTGTGTAGCTCCCTCCTTCCCCCTGAGACACGGACTCAGCGGTGAGGCTGCACCCAACCCTGACACAGTGCAGGGACCAAGTCTGTCCCAGAAACACAGTGGGGCCCTGCCCCTCCACCAGGTGCACCAGATGTGGGCAGACAGGCCCAGCACGGCAGGATACAGTTGTAGAGGGCTTAGTGTATGGGGATCCAGGTGTGGGTTGCAAGTGTTCTGCGTGCGGCAGTCTACATGCAGACTGAACAGTGGAGGATCTGGGTGTGGGGTGGGGGTGAAATCTGGATGCACAGGGGCTTGTTGTTGGGTTCTGGTGCAATGGGACTCTGCGGGGGAGTCCAGTGAAGGTGGTTGGGGCTGGGCGGGGAGATCTGGGTGTGGGGGGATAGAGCTCAGCAGGGGGGGATTGGGTGTGAAGAGCTTACTCAGGGGGTTCCAGCTGCTGGGAGTGTGGGGCTCAGCGGGATGGGGATCCAGGTGCAACTGGTTGGGGCTCAGTAGGTCAGAGATTGGGTTGTATAGACTTGTTGGGGTGGTCCAGGTGGGACTTGTCAGGAGGGTTCTGGGTGGGGGGCGAGGCTTGGTAGGAGGGTCTGGGTCTGAGGGGGTCTGGATGCACGGAGACTGGGTGGATGGGAGAGCAGCTCCCCCTACAGTGATCCCTCCCCACTGCAGCTGAGGAGTGTTGGGTACAAGAAGCACAAGGGGTGGGGGCAGTTTGCAGAGCTTCCTACAGATGTGGGGAGAAATCTGGGGGTGGGTCTGTAGGAGATGGCAATGCATGGCTGGAGCTTGTAATGAACTGTCTTGCTTCAGGATTCAATTGTGTCCTTGTTACTCATGCAGAATGACTTGTCTTTTACGAACAGGATGGTAAACCGGGTCAACTGATGAAACTAGTTCATAGACTTTAAGGCAAGAAGGGACAATCATGACCACCTGCACATTGCAGGCCACAGAGTCTCACTCTCCCACCCATTACCTCTGGCTGAGTTACTGGAGTCCTCAAATAATGATTCAAAAACTTCAAGTTAGAGAGAATTTATCATTCAGTCTAGTTTAAGCCTGCAAGTGACCCATGCTGCTTGCTGCAGAGGATGGCATCCTCCCCCAACCCCAGGGTCTCTGCTGATATGACATGGGGGAGAATTCCTTCCTGACCCCAAATATGGCAGTCAGCTGGAGTCTGATCATTTTGGAAAGACATCCAAGTTAATGTATTAATTAAAACTCCTATTGGGCTTGCAGTTTCATATGTCAGTCCCTATAGTATTCTAGGATAAAGTTATCTGGGCACTGCGATTTGGTCACATTAAGCAATTTGACTTCCACTGCGGATATGGTAATTTCTTCCATATCCTCATTTCCATTAGCCACCCTGCCAAAAAACTGAGACAAAGTATTTGTTTATGTGTTGGGCCATACCTAGATTATTATCTTTCCTTATGTTCTTTTTATTTATGTGGCTATTGGATGCTGCACCAGACCTTCACTAGAATGCACGTTGGTAGAGAACGAATTTGGCGATAACATGGTCGCGGCCCTGGATCCTAAAATAGAACATGGTCAATTTATTTAATTTGGTTTTAACACATTCCCCGCTATAATGCGGTCGCGTCATGGATTCCAAATGCTGCGCTCTAGCAAGGGTATTGTGTATTTACTATTGGTTTTAATTTCCTTTGCAAGGTCCAACTCTGCTTGGCTTTTGGCATTTCTCACTTTTCCTCTACACTTTCTGACCTCCGATAGCTTTTGTTGCTGATCCGTCCCTGGTAGGCTTTCTGCTCTTAATAACCTGTTATAGATTCTTGCTCATCCAGATGGGTCTGCCATCCTTCCCTATGAATTTTTTCCTCTTGCTTGGGAAGCTGATTTCAAATAGTTTCTGTAACTTTGACTTAAAGTAATTTCAAGCCTCCCCCACATTCAGATCTTTGAGTTCTTCAATCCAGTCCACTTTGCTAACTGATTCTCTTAATTTTTTTAAGTTTCCCCTTTTGAAATCAAGGACCCTACTTGCAAATCTTTATTTGTTTATCCTTCCATTTAGTTTAAATTGCATTAGCGTATGGTCACTCAAACTAAGGTTGTCTGCTACAATCAGTTCACTACTCACCAATGCCAACTCTAAAATGGCATCACCTCTTGGTGGTTCAGTAACTGTTTGGTGAAGAAATCTGTCAGCTATCACATTCAGGAAAATCAGTTTCCAAATCCTCCCTTTCTGAGCTATTGAGTTCCCCAGTACATTCTGTGATTCCATCTTTTTGTTTTTTCTGCAAAGATAGTCCCTTTACTTTGGAAGCATCTTTATTGTTGAATGGCTCTTGACTTTGCTGTTCAGAAATAATGTAGTCACGGGGCATTAGCTGGTTACAAAGAATGATCCAACTTCATTTTCTGCTTTAACCTCATACATGGGACTGGGCTGTCGTCCTCTCTTTTTTGTGACTGTGTGACCCTGATGCTCCCAAAATGCTTGATGTTTTCCTGACCCAACCTTCTCCTCACCAACAGATTCCTTGCCAGTACATGGTTGTCAGGCTGACGTTCCAGTCCTAGCACTTTTCTGTCATAGTATTCCTTCCCTCTCGTAATTGATCTCAGAATATATTTTGTACAATCTGGTGAACTTCTTTCATCTGCCTCTTCCGATGCTCAGCATATACCTGATAGGTGTCACTTTCTTGATCTGATCTCAAGTCAAATAAGTTAATAGGTAGTTTTGGGTTCTCTCATTCAAAAGGAAAATGGGTAAAAAACCTGTGGCTTCACTAACAGCCTATGCTATATAGGCTGTTAGTGTGGCTTCACTAACAGCCATGCCTATAACTGCACAGTTTAAGGCGCATGCCTATAACTGCACAGTTATAGGCATGCACCACTTTTTTCAGAGACTCTTTCCAGATCGATTTCTTGTCTTCATTTAGAGACCTGAGCATGGAGAGTAAAGTTCAGTTAAAACATTCGGCTGGATTTGCTTGAAGATGGTAAGGAGCTAGTTTAGAGTTTTGGACAACTTTGAGTTCTTGCAGGAGTTTTTTAAACAACCAGTTCTCAAATTCCTTTCCTTGGTCATGATTTACCTTTAGAGGAAATCCAAATTTAATTGCAAAGTCATTGAAGATTTTCTCAGCAGCAGCTTTACCAAATGTATTTGATGTAGAGTATGTTTTGGCTTTTTTTTGTGAAATTATGCGCAATCACCAGGATGTATTCAGACCCCACTTTGCTCAGAGCCAAATGAAGGTAATCAATGAAAATTATATCTAAAGGTGCTGTAGAGAAGACACTTGGCATAGGTGCCCTGCTAAGTATATTCAACCTTCTTTGTTTCACACATATACAATCACTTGTGATATAATGTTCTATGTCCTGTTGCATATTAGGCCAAAAAACCCTTTCTCTTGCTGGGTTTACAACTCATTCTGTTCTGAAGTGAGCCATTTCTTCATGCAGTTATTTATATGCTAGTTACCTGCATTGCCTTGGCAGCATAAATTGGGTTCTCCAGGTTGTCTTGCACCTCAAAATACCATTGGAATCAATATGAAGCTTTGTCTGCTCAAATAGAAACTGTTGATCTTCATTGGATTCCCCTTTGCTTTCCTTCAGACTCCATTGTGATTTCTTTTCTTTAGTTCTGTAATTCTTCGAATTGCAGAGTCACTTGCTTGAGAGGATTTTTGCTCATCAGGATTTTTTTTCCACTCGGTATTCAATATGTTGTATTCATTTGCTTGTACAATAGATAGTTTTGCCATAATTGCTGAAATCTACTCCACACGACACTCATTTAGGGCTTTCACAGGCTGAACAATTGCCGAAATGCTCTCAGGGTCATATTCTTCTGTACTTTTTCATGTATGTTTCCATATTTAAAGGCTCCCTGGATAAATAGTTGGTATCAGTGTTAACTTTCCCAGAATGGTATTGTATAGTGAAGTTGAAATTCGAGAGTTCTGAAACCCATCTGTGACTAGAAGCATTTAGTTTAACCAATATCATCACATACGTTGCTGGGTTATTATCTCTGCAGACTGTACATAAAGGAGGTAATCTCTGAACCTTACTGTTCTAGCCCACTTCAGAGCTAAAAACTTCACTTTCTCAAAATGTAAGTTGGTGGGCAAACGTTTTGGCCCAAGGGCCACATCTGGGTGCGGAAATTGCATGCAGGACCATGAATGTAGGGGTGGGACAGGGAGTGCAAGATGTGGGAGGGGGGTTGACATGCAAGAAGGGGATCAGGGCTAGGGGTTGGGGTGCAGGAGGGTCTCAGGGCAGGGGGTTCAGGTTCATGAAGGGGTGCAAAGGGTGGGAGGGAGCTCAGGGTAGGGAGTTGGGGGCTCAGGGCAGGGGGTTGAGGTGCAGGAGGGCAGGAGGGTGCTGCAGTGTGCAGGAGATGTGCAGGCTCTGGACCGATACTGCTTACCTTGAGTGGCTCTGGGGCGGCAGTGACACGAAGCAGGGCTAAGGCAGGCTCCTGCCTGCCATAGCCCTGCACCGCTCCCGGAAGTGGCTAGCAGCACATCCCTGCAGCCCCTGGGGAGGCGGGGGGAGGGGGACAGGGACAGAGGACTCTGCGAGCTTCTGTCACCTGCAGGTACCTCTCCTGAAGCTCCCATTGGCCGGGGGATGGCGCCTTCAGGCGAGGGCAGTGCACAGAGCTCTCTGACTGCCCTCCCCGTCCCCCCGGGAGCCACAGGGACATGGTGTCAGCCACTTCCAGGAGCAACACGAGGACAGGGCAAGCAATCCTGCCGTAGTTTACCGACCCCTGATGTAAGTGGTAGCTCTGTTCTGCAGATGTTAGAGTTCTGGATCCATAGGAAATGACCTGGAGATTTCCTTGGTGCTGGTACAGAACGCCCCCCAGGTCTTCAACGAGACATCAGTATGCAAGGTGAAAGGTTTCTGAAAATCTGAATAGGCCATGATTGGAGGATTGGACAGAGCATGAATCAGTTGTTCTAAAACTCTCTGATGTAGTTCTGTGCTGGGCAGCTAACTGTCCTGTTTTCTTCACATTTTTTTGTGATTGGAATGGTGATCATATAGTAATTTTTCCACCCTAAAAATCATTTCAATTCTTTTGTAATAGCTAAGGAACCCAACCAATTCTTTTTACTTCCCTCACCATGAAAGGAGTCCTTTCTTTCAAAGTCAGCATAACAGCTATGTCTTTCCTGTCCCTCTTTATATCTCTCAGCTAACACCATCCTTCCACTATAGCCCACCTCCTTCTTGAACAGATCACATTTGGTTGCAGTTTAATACCTCTTTTCTGCTGACTTTTGAGAACTTTTCTAACATTTTCTGTATGATTATATTTTGCTGTAGCCAAACACATCTTCAAAGTAGGGTATGAATATTTCACCTCTCAGATCTTCCATGCAGTCTTCCATGCAGCACTGGTGTTCTACTGGGTCATTACTAGTAAGTCCAAAAGGAAGGCAAACCCATTCCTATAATCCCTAGAGTATAATGAATGCTTTTAGGTGTGCTCTTCCTTCACTTATAAACTCAATGATAAGGTCTAGCTTGATCAAAGACAGAGAACTATAAGTTTCAATCTGTTATCAAGAATCTCTTGAATTATGGGTATAGAATATCTGTCTTGAATTTTTTTTCTTTATGACTATGCATAGACTAGCAAAAATGAATGTGCCATCTTTTTTCCTTACCCGAAGTGCTGGTAAGAAATATGATGACTTAGACATCTGTATTCACTTTCTGGCAAGAAGATCTTTTACATAGCTCTTCACATTAGTATATGAGGGGAAGGGAGTCCAGGAGAGCTGAATGTATTTTAAAGAAGCCTTATTGAGAGTGCAGAAACAAACCATCCCAATGTGCAGAAAGAATACCAAATATGGCTGGCGACCAGCGTGGTCTAACAGAGCAATCTTCGGTGCTTAAACACAAAAGGAAGCTTACAAGAAGTGGAAACTTGGACAGATGACTAGGGATGAATATAAAAATATTGCTTGAGCATGCAGGGATATAATCAGGAAGGCCAAAGCACAATAGTAGTTGCAGCTAGCAAGGGATGTAAAGGGTAGCAAGAAGGGTTTCTAGAGATATGTTAGCAACAAGAAGATGCTCAGGGAAAGTGTAGGACCCTTATTGAATGGGGGAGCAACCTAGTGACAGATGATGTGGAAAAAGATGAAGTACTCGATGCTTTTTTTGCCTTAGTCTTCACAGACTGGGTCAACTCCCAGGCTGCTGCTCTGGGCTGCACAGTACAGGGAGGTGGTAAGCGGCTCTCAGTGATGAAAGAACTAGTTAAGGACTATTTAGAAAAGCTGGACATGCACAAGTCCATGGGGCGAGATCTAATGTATCTGAGGATACTGAGGGACTTGGCAGATGTGATTGCAGAGTCCTTGGCCATTATCTTTCAAAACTCCTGTTGACCAGGGGAGGTCCTGGATGGTTGAAAAAAGGCAAACATAGTGCCCATCTTTTAAAGAGGGAAGAAGGAGAATCTGGGGAACTACAGACCAGACAACCTTACAATCAATTTTGAAGCATTTGGTGGAGAGGAAGGTGATCAGAAACAGTCAACATGGATTTACCAAGGACAAGTCATGCCTGACAAACCTGATTTCCTTCTATAATGAGATACCGGGCTCTCTGGATATGGGGAAAACTGTGGATGTGATCTACGGCTGTCTTTGTAAGATGGTCATGACGTGTGAGAGTTCTGTCCAGCATGATGCCTAGACAGACTGGGTATGAATTATGCTTTATTCGCTGATCATTGAGAACTATGTTCACTCTCTGCCTGCTTATGCATGAAGTGGAAGACATTTGAAACACTCTTACTTCCACTTGGTATCAGGCATCACTGACGACAGTAATCGGCCACAGCTGCCATACCTACATTCACCACACTCTCAAGTATGTCAAGGAGTGTGACTGGGTGCCAAGGCATATGTTGTCTGCATAAACAAACTTGTGAGACCTGTGATATGGTAGGTCATTCAAATTCTAAGTTAAAAAATAACATTGGAGATAATACTGATCCTTGCAGGAGGCTGTTCTTATGGTGCTTCCAAGCACTTGTTTTTGTCACAAATATGTACAAGGAAATGATGATTGCTCAGAAACAGAGCCATTGCACATACTAGCCATCTTGGCATAGTTCTAGAGAATTTCACCAATTTTTTTCAGAGAATATTTATATAGACAGTGCCCCTTTAAATTACTGGGGATTTTTTACTGAAGGAAGAAAGCTAATTTTATTTGATAGGTTTTGACTGTAAAATAAGTGTCTTGAGGAGATTACCGGTCTGTAGGTGATGGTAAACAAGTTCAGAGTGTAGTGAAACCTTTCAGTATCTTAAATTAACTTCCCTCTCTGTGGGCATGCTTGCGCGTTCACATAATTGCATCTAGCATTTGTCATTTAAAGTGTGTCATCTTCATAACTGCAGAGCTCTAAGGCCTCATCCTGAGTAGTTTTGAGTTACCTCAATTGCCATTTACTTACATGGGAATTTTAGGTGCTCGGCGCCTCTCATGTTTGGACCCTTTGAGCAAAGTTTGGGAGATGGGAAATTTCTGCTTTTATTTTCACTGCTAACAATGGCTACACTCACATCTGCAGAGATTAAAAAATTAATTCTGTCATTTGCAAAGTATCTATGGGCTAGTCTGTACTGCTGCACTACATCAGCATAGCTGCACTGATGCAGCTCTGCCACTGTGTTGTGTCTGGTGAAGACATGCTATGCTGACAGGAGACAGCTCTCCCGTCAGCATAATTACTCCACCTCAACAAGCAGTGGAATTTGTGTCGGCGGGAGACCCTCTCCCACTAACACAACACGGTGTAGACAT
Organism: Dermatemys mawii; assembly: GCA_007922305.1. Classification (NCBI taxonomy): domain Eukaryota; kingdom Metazoa; phylum Chordata; order Testudines; family Dermatemydidae; genus Dermatemys; species Dermatemys mawii. The sequence goes on along the minus strand of ML677333.1, from coordinate 44,010,630 downwards.
CGCTTTAAGTCTGTGTAAATTACAATGTTCCAGAGGGTGGCTTTTTCACACCTCTGTGCAATGTAACATATCAATTTAAGTGATAGTGTAGACATGCCCTAACTGAGGAAAAAGTGTGTGAGACTGATGTATGTGAAGGAAGGTTAATTGCTGCACAATTAGCACAGCCATTTTGTTATCTAATACACTAGTTTTTGGAAAATTTAAATTTTGTTTCATTTATCTTTATTACCATGCGTTCAATTGTTAATTTTCTGTCCATGTTCCTAGAGACAGACAAATATCTGGGAGAGTGAAGATCAATCTTTTTGAACTCATTAATTTCAACTTTAACCTATTCCGGAATTGTAAAATGTAGTTTAAAGGAAGTTTCATCTAGGAAAATGAACAAAACATTATTCTGTGTTCACATAGATAGCTGGGTTACATCTTGTTCTGTTTTTGCACTGAGGTTCGTCTCAGTTCAAATAAAAGATAAAAATGAAATAAACAGAATAAACCAAAAAATCCATAGAAGACAAACGTAGATATTTTTATGGTCTATTATTGCATTAGCTTTTCTTGTAAGATTTATATAATACAGATGTAAAGAGGTAATGAGTTCTAGATGGTAAAGAATAAGAACATTACAAAATCAATAGCAATATAGAACTATGTTAAGCAGCATCCCTGGAACTCCAGCTCCTTCAGCTCAAAGTGACTAGTCATACTGTCAGGGCAAGACACACTGCTATAACTATTTTGGCTTTAGTAGTTACTCCTGATTTACACCAGTGTAATTGGAAAATCCAGAATCTAGGTCTGGGACATCAGTCCATTCTGGGTCATTCATCTTAGGCAACAGCTTGGAGCCATTGATTTCAGCCTCTTTGCTTATGATCAAGTGCCACAGTTTTTAGGACTGTACAGTAATTGGGAGGATGAAGGGAAAGACTGCAAATCAAGGTGAACAAAACTGGTTTCGCCTGATTAAAGTGGTGTGCCAAAAGAAAATGAATAGTGACTAAGTTAATACAGGGGTGCTCAAACTGGGGGTTGGGACCGCTCAGGGGGTCACAAGTTTATTACATGGGGAGTTGCAAGCTGTCCCCAAACCCCACTTTGACGCTAGCATTTATAATGGTGTTAAATATATTAAAAAGTGTTTATAAGGGGGGGTCGCGCTCAGAGACTTGCTATGTGAAAGAGGTCACCAGTAAAAACATTTGAGAGCCGCTGAGTTAGTAGCTCTCAGGTTCTGAATGCTGTAAATGTGGGTTTCAGTTGTGAACTGACCATTTATCAAATATTAAAGGGATTAATATTTAGATGAAGCTAGTTTTGAAGAAATGTTGCCACATTTTCCTCTTTGTTCAGTGGAATATTAAGGAAAGCTCTTAGTATGATTGAGATGAGACATTTAATGAGGCCTGAGGTATAAAGCTAAATTAAGGTGCAGAAGTAGAAGACATTTAAGGCCAAAATTACAGAAATGAAATCCAATATAAATATTGCATTGACTTCAAATTCACAGTAGAATTATTGGAAAAAGACAATTGAGCTCTACCTTTTAAAATATTAATAGAGTAATTTCTACATACAGGTTAACTTTCTAAACCTAATTTGCATGCAAATGTTAAAATCCCAAGTATGAAATATAATGTAACATTATTTAAATGAGAAAATATTAGCAGCGTATTTGTGCATGTCACTCAGATCTGACATTGTAGCTTAATATTTCAGAATCTGTTTTTGGCTATAATCATATTTTCCTTTCTGTTTAGTAGAGAACTATGCTATATTTCAAAATACAGCTTGGATAGTCTTGAAACATATCTTTTTCATCAGACATAAAATGCTTTACAGTAACATTCGAACAATAAAATACTGCTAATTTTATCTGTTCTTGTAGGTAAGTGTTATTGCTAACAAAATATGTCATTTTCCCATAGTATCTCAATATAGCATTAGCTCTCTAGTGACAAAAGCCAGTAAGCCTTTATATTTGCATTAGCACACCAAAGTCAGTATGTCACAGTGGTGAATTCTTATTGGGTCTGTGTCTGTATTTAAGATGTTAAAAAGAAATAATCAACACAAAGCTGGTTGACAGCATGTACCTACAGATTGAGACAATATTGTGCTCGCCCATATGATCGGATTTTCATTATACTTTTTTTATCCTTTTGTAAGATGCAATTGTGTACCTTCAATTAAGAGTCACGTTTTTAACATTCTCATCTTTACTAACTAGTCAAAACAGGTCAATAAAATCTTTGTCATGAAGTCCACTAAAACATCAAGGAGATGAAAAGAATAGAAATCTTGGAAATTTAGCAACATCAGAATGTACTCATATGATGACGAGGAAATTAATTTACTATCAGATACATCAACTATTCATTCTCAAGTAACAAAGAATTATCAAGTTTTTTATTTTCTTATCAAGACTTTCTTATAAAAGTTCTTATCAATATCTTATCGTTATGCACATTTTGCCTTAGTTGTGAATGTAAGATGATTTCAATATTGCCAAAAAACTAATTTTTGACATCTTTATAACCTTCAAAAGTTATTAGCTGCAGGTTTGTTTCCTATGAAATAATTGTAGAACACATGGACTTCATTAACAACTGTATGAAAGATGGATCAAATGCTTACTGAACACATCAACATGTCCCTCAATTTCATTATAGATTTATTGAACCAGACAGAAAGCCAGAGTCTAGTGATGACTGCAGCTCTTAGCTTGTTTGTGAGGTTTGAATCTGTAGCTTAGATACTGCAGCATTAAAAACAAAATTTATTATTTTCCTTTTATTTTCTTTTGACATAACAGAATTTTTGGGGGTTTTAAATTGTGCCTTTGGTAGTCCAGCTATTCATGATTAATTACAAAGAGATATGTTAGATACCAATAGTGCTGTGATTAACAGTCTGATTTAAAGCCCAAGTCTTTAACTTAATTTCAGTTGGCTTTGGATGAAGTCCCTAGAGATGTATACAAAAGGGGCAGCCATAATGGGCACGTTTATGCTGCAGTAATACACTGGCAGCTGTCCTATGTCAGCTGACTTGGGCACGCAGGGCTTGGACAGTAGAGTTATAAAATTGCAGGGTCAATGTTTGGGCTCAGGCTGGAGCCCAGGCTTTGGGACCCTGCAGTCCCAGCAATTTTTAACCCCACAGCCTGAATGCCATGAGCCCAAGTCAGCTGACACAGGCCAACCACTGATGTTTTATTGCAGTGTAGAGATATCCTTTGTGTCCCATTTATGTTCCACAGATTGCCTAGTTTCTTCCTGAAACAAGGTAGGGCTTCCCCCCCAGCTTGCTATGGATTCTCTGCCACATCCACAGTCTCTTTCATGCAGTTCTGTTGTCCAAACTTAGGTCAAATCAACAACACCACAATTCCTCAGCCCACCCTAGGCTACAGTTTCAAAGATTCCCCTCCCCCCACTTTAGCTCTCACGGCTGGTCTTCACTAGCACGGGGGATCGACTGTAGATACGCAATTTCAGCTATGTTAATAACGTAGCTGAAATCGGCATATCTACAGCCGACTTACCTGCCGTCCTCACGGCGGCAGCGGGTGGCGGCACGCTCCCCCGTCAACTCCAGCTTGCGCCTTTTGGCGAGCTGGAGTTACGGAGTCGATGGGGGCGCCACTGGCGATCGATTTATTGCGTCTTGATGAGACGCGATAAATTGATCGCCATAAGATCGATCTCTCCCGGTTCTAGTGAAGACAAGCCCTCAGATTATTTCTACCTCCTCTCTCAGGGGTCTCTGGCCCCTTTGCTGACTAGCTGTCAGCCTGACTCACCCAGGCTCCTTCTCACGAGGTCCCCCTCTCTCTAAGCCCAGGTATACCCTCTTTTGAAGCTCAGCTGAGGCCAGCTGACCAAGTCACAAGTGCACTGGTCCTGCACCCTCTTAAAGGATCAGTGTCATCCTGTGACACTGACCTTTTCCCCTATTTTCAAAAGGTCTATCAAAAGGTCTTTTCAAATGAAAATTGTTTTGAAAGTGCTGGTGTTTACCAAGCTGTTTGTCTTCCAATATGATTGTTTCCGGTAGTACTTACAAATCATATCTTAGTGAGTTTCCATACAAACAAAAAGAGAGACAATTGATTTCTAGGATCAACTTATTTTAATGTGTTTACTTTCAGAATACAGCCCCTGGAATCGGCTTTGGCTGAATCTTAGTTGGCTTGCAACTAAACTTATCTTGAAACAATAAGTAAAAAATACATTACATTAACTTCTGTAGAATAACTTTGGACTATGGCAACCCAGTCATTTTGTCTAAACTTCTAATGTAATTAGCAATTTAGACAAACTGTACTTAGATGTTGAAGGATATGATATTTTCCATGACCATTGCAATTGTGGAAGCCTCACCGGCTCATGTAGAAACAGCCCCCACTTTTAAAGTTGGTGTTGTATAAAATAGGGATATAAATACTCCCCTTTCTTGTTGATCATTTTTTGAATAAGACAATATATATAATGTATTCCAAAAGCTGTACCAAATGAGACTGAAGTAAGGAACCTACAAAGGAGTAGGGTACAGTAACAGTTTGCACATGGCACTTGTCATTAATATGGCACTTGTCATTAACCAACTTAACTTCTTGGGCTCATTTTCTGCATTATTTTTCTTTTTTCTTTTTACTTACAGAAAAGCACATATGGTAAAAGCATTAGATGGTTGTACAGAAATTCTGTAAAGTGTGTAAATGAAAGGGAAGTCATCCACAATATATTTGACCTGACTTCCTAATTAATGAATCAATCCCAATACTTTTTTGCCCACTTCTGCAAACTGAGCATGTAGGCCTTCAACCTGAGTGGTCACAGTTAATTTGCAACCTAGCAATGTGTGTTATGGTCAACTATATTCCTTCCAGTGTTCATTACCTTGCATTTCTCAACACTGAATTTCATGTAATTGTGGTTTATCTAGCTTTGTCATGTGCCTCTGAAGTTCCTTAGGGTCTTTCCAGGTGTGGATTAACCTAATTTTGTTTAATCTAGAAATGTTGTCACCTCACTGTCCTTCCCTTTTCCTGACCATTAAGGAATATATTAAACAACATTGGTCCTGCCTATACTGTTAACTTTTGCTACCTGAAAAATTGATAATTTACTCCTTTTCTTTCTTTTTTTTTTTTGTTTGTTTGGGGTTTTTTTGCTAGCTTCTAATTCATGCAGATATTTAACTCTCATTCTCTGACTATGTAGGCTAACATTTTGAAAGATACGTTCCTAAAACTAGACTCCTTAATCCATTTTTAAGCACCCAAATATAAGTGATCTGATACACCCATAAATCCTATCGATATCAGTGGCAGGTGCAGGTAGTAAAAATGTGAATTTAGGAGCCTAACTCAAGACATCCAAGGTTGAAAATTTTGGCCTTGATAGCCTCATCTGAGGACATTTTGCCAAAAATAGATTGGAGAAATATGACTTTTATCTAGGACTTTTATCATGTTCATTTAGATTTCATATAGTTCTGTTTTTAATTAGCATCCAGAAAACTGCTTGAAATGATAAATGATTCACTGCTCTATAATTCCATAGATCACCCAACACTTCCTGTAAAATTGGCATGTTTGCAATTCTGCAGATATTCGTTAGAGGATCTGATTTTAATGAGATTACATATTTTTCTTCAGAATTCAGCCACTTCATTCTGTAGCTCCTTGAAACCCTTGAATGTATATCATATATAATACATAATGGATATCATATATCACACATAATAACCAATGCTGATGACGTGGTGTTGTTTTTTTTTGTTCCTGCATCGTCTCTTTTGACAGCTCAATCTTTAACAGTGTCTCATCTCTGCCATCTGATAAAACTAGGTCTGTATTATGTATTCTCCCAAAATCCTCAGTGGTGCTGACTAATGCAACAGAATAATTTAGCTTCTTTGTAATGCCCTTATTATTCTTAATTGCTCTCTTTACTGCCTAGTTGCTCAGCTGACTCTCAAATTACTTTGCAGACTTCTTGCTTCTGTTATACTTAGTCTTTTTTGTATTTGTTTTTGTCTTTGACTCTTTGTTCCCTCTTTACAAATTTCCAGTTTAGATTTTACCTGTGATATAGTTTATGCTCCTTTCTATTGTGGCTTCATTGGTTTGGTTTGAATTACCATATATACTTGTTCATAAACCAGATTTTTTGGTCTACACCAAAAGTTGACAATATTAAGCTCTATTGAATTTTTGAATATCTAATACATTGTCACTGTAGATCAGTTGTCACTAAACTTTGGTTCCCAGCCCATCAGGGTAAGCTGCTAGCAGACCAGAACATTTTGTTTACCTACAATGTCCGCAGGCACGAAGCCCCTCATCTCCCAGTGTCTGTAGTTTGCCGTTCCCAGCGAATGGGAGCTGCCGGAAGTGGCGGTCAGCACGTCCCTCAGGACGAGCTAGGAGCCAGAGTTTGTCAACCCTTGAAATATACTGTCAGCTTATGAAAGTATCATACATTTTTTGCTCTTTTTACTTATCCATCTTGGGGGTTTGCCTTATAAACGAACGGGCCAATGAATGAGTATATACGGTAGTTATCCATTTCATCATACTATATTATTTTTTTTCCTTTGCCGCCTTTCTTTTTTGTTTCAGTGTACTTGCTCTGAGACTTTATTTTGGGAAGCTTAAACCCCTATACTAATTCTAAAAGTTTTAATTTCCTCACCTTTAACTTTAGGGTCTTTGATTAGCACACCTGTTTGTGTGTCAGAGTATTAATCTTTTGTTTTTTTCATCAGATTAACTAATTAGTAATTTTAAAATCATTATCTGATTATGATGCACATCCTCTACTGTAATAATTAATATCACAAATTAAAGTGCTTCCCCTACAGAAGCTGAATTTAATTATATTGCGGTTACTCTTAGCTTACTCTTTCAGGCATTTTTCTTTAAGTTTTTGAAGGACTAGTTATACAGACCAATATGGATTGTTTGTTAAAGTAGGCTTATTTGAACAACATGAGTTTAAATAAGAGCAAAGAATGCAGAGCCTCTTTACAAGGTGTGGGCTGTGTCCTTGAATGCAGCGACTCTGAAAAGAACTTGAATAGTGGTAGATGATCAACTTCAGAGTAAGGAGCTGGTATGATCTCTTTATACATCATTAATGAGACCATTGTGAATATATTGTTTTAAAAAGGATGTTGACAAATAGGAAAGGGCTCAGAAAAGAGCTATAAGAATGATTTGTGGTCTGGAAAATCTGTCTTACAATGAGAAGCTAACGAAACTGAATCTGCTTACCAACAGGAAGGTTAACAGGCAACTTGATTGTGGTCTGTCAGTTCCTAGATGGAGAGATTTCAGATAGTAGAGGTATCTTTAATCTAACAGACAAAGGCATAGACAAGATCCAGTGGCTGGAAGATGAAGCAAGACAAATTCAGACTGGAAATAACACATTTTTAAGAGAGTGAGGGTAATTAACAGTTGTAACAAGTTACATAGAGATGTGGTGGATTCTTCATCACTTGAAGTCTTTGAATAAAAATGGATGTCTCTAAAAGATATACTATAGTTCAAGCAGAAGTTACAGACTAGATGTGAGAAATTACTGTGTAAAGTTCTATGGCCTGTGTAAAGCAGGAGATCAGGCCGGAGCAGAAGTGCTGGAACAATTTTTACAGTGGGGGTGCTGAGAGCCATTGAACTAAACTGTAAACCCTGTACAGTAGACTCTCGATTATCCAGGATGGTAGGGAAAAAATTAATCCTGGTTAATAAAATCCTGGATAATCACCATCCATAGGAAATATGGGCAGGGGGTTGGTTCACCAGGCACCCTGCGCTGGCGGGGAGGGGATGTTGGTTCACTGACTGCCCTGGTGAGGTTTTTTTTAATGTGCTTGGGGTGGCAACAAAGCCACTGCAGGGACTGCGAGTTACGCATATATATATATTTTTTTTGACATCCTGGTTAATCCACTTTCTGGTTAACCCAATCCTGGATAATCAAGAGTCTACTGTATATAATGGAACCACTTCAAGCCATGGGGTATGGCAGCACCCCCCCCACCAACACCCCAGGACTCCTAGTTCCAGTACCTGTGGGCTTGAGGTGAGCTTTAGATGAGCATAAGGTCCCATTTGGCCTTAAAAATCTATGAATATATGACTAAGTTAAGAATGGCTTCTCCTCTTGTATGTTCTGAACCACTGATGTCACTTCTTCACAAAGTCTTTATACACTAACCGTCTTTCTCATTTTAGCTTGCTCGAAGTTGTCCTCATGTTTGTCAGGTTGGATCTTAAAGACAATGTATCTTTATTGCTGTGAATATTTTGATTTTTTAGGTCTTAAAGAATGATAATATCCAAGGTCCTAAATGTAAGCTAATATGCAAGACTAAGAGAATAGGGGGTGAACAATTAATGGAAACCCTTATTGTCCTCCCAACTGAATGGTGCGAGCTATTGGAGGAGAGAAACATCTTTTGAATAAACTGAGCCTGGACTTAATATGGTTCCTTTGTGGAATACTTTTAAACATAATGGTGCCCCTTCACCATGCAAAAATGTGAATGATTTTCTGAGGTGCACTGTAGAAGGGATGATGGCAACAAGATTGTTACATAGCTTCAAAATTGTACTAATGTCAAAAAGATGATAATCATTTAATTCTGATGCATACTATTGCAGACTCTCGATGTCTGTGTTATGCTTGTGGCACAGAATATAAGGATGACTTGAGGCAGCTGCCTGGTGTGGATATTGAGAATTGAAAGATGAAAATTAAACCTTTCAAAGACAACGTTTTTAATTGATTTTTTTTTTTTTTTTTGATGGTGAGACAGGTTTCTTGCATTCCCTGAAAAAGAATTATGACACTGCTATAGGTTAGAAATTTAAAATAGAAATTACCTTTTGTTCATTCTCTCTCTCTCTCTCTCTCTCTCTCTCTCTCTCTCTCATATCGAACAGTGAAGAAAAAGGTTTTAGTATTTTGTCCCTGAGGTAGGAGACCCTCAGGAGTATGGGATTGGGTGCTGCTTATGGGGAGTTGCAGAGTGAGCCCACCTGTGCTCGCCCTGCAGCGGCCTCTGCTGAGACTCTTCACCTACAGGGCTTGCTGGGCTCAGCTCCCCACTCTTGGTGTTGTAACCTGGCCCTTGGGGTCACAACACCACTCCCTTGGTGTGGGAGTAGCTGGGCTAAACTAGAGTGAGTAGCACTTGGGTTCTATGTCCAAGTTCTAGGACTGCTCACTAAAATTTGGCCTGCCCACCAAACCCCCGGCTTGGGAGGTTAGGCCAAACCAGAATGGCAGTGGAACCCCATGCAGCAGAAGCCAGGTCACAACACCCAAAGTGGGGAGCCAAGCCTAGCCTGCACTGCGGGACAGAAGCTGTTTTAACTGGGACAGGAAGTTCTGAAGACCAAAGCAGGACAGTGCTGCAAAACCTAGGACTATTGTGAAGCCTGGTGATGGATGAATCTTGGATATGATGTGCTCCTCCAAAACAGATGTGGTGGACTTCTTTCTAATGATCTAGATATGGAACTTAGCGTTAGCATCAACAGATGAGAAATGTTTCCTGAGAATTACTTAACAATTTAACTGGCTTTCAAATTGCCAATATACTTTTCTGGGAGCAAAATTCAACTGTTTTGATTTCTGTTGTTGGAGTGAATTAATAGGCTTCATATTGAAACATTAATCTCCACTTTCAGAAGGTATGTAGATTCATATACTTGAAAAAGTGGTGCTATGCATTTATAACTGTTTTCTCCTCAGGGTAAATTTGTCATATTCACTGTATACTTACCATTTCAGTGAGTAGTTTGGTCTTAAACAAATTGGTTCAAATTTTGCTTTAAAACTATGAATGTATTTCCTAGAATAATTTATAATTTAAGGCAGAACAACTCTGTAATGTGCTATGATTGATCTAATATGAGTCTTTTACATGCTTCATGTGCTAAATCCTTGATTACTTCCAGCTAACATTTAAACAATATTTTAATTCAGTACTTGGTGTTCAGATTGACACGGGCTCAGTACTGTTTGGTATGTATGTGATCACTCAGTTAGGAAATGAACTCCTTCTCAAGGATTGTTAATGTGTTTTAGCCGGGCTGAGATTTCATTTTAAGCTAGATTCCTGTGAGTTTGAGTCCTTCACATCAACATTTTCAATACTGAGAACAGGGCAACTTATTTTCAAGAGCAATGAGCTTCTATCTGACCCTTTCAAAATGTTTAGAGAAATGTTGGTGGATCACTTGGAACTTTTAGCAGTACCTTAGTGTTAACAGAACCATTGTGAAGTTCCGAATTTTCTTTTTTGATAAGAGCCTGTACTAGTATGGTGGTACTGCCATTGTTTCTTGGGCATGATCTCTTGGATCTGCTTATGCAAGTTAGTGTTGTCCTCAGCAAGTGCTGGTTCATGTTCCTAATAGCAGAAAGAGGCAGAAAAAGTAATTCCATGTTCAGGAAAAAGCCCATTGCCTTTAGTAAGGTCAAACTCAAAGCGGGGTATATGCGTGTGTAAAATTCTCAACTTTTTCTTTTCATCCATTGCCTTGGAATATTTCTTCATTCTCTCTTCTTTGGCACAGCTGGTTTTACATTGAGTTTGTCTTTCCACTCTCTGGGAAATGTCATATCCCGAAGGGGAATTTGGCTTGTGTAGCCTTCGTCGTCCAGGTGAGAAGTGAACATCTCATGATTATGAGCTTAAAAGATCTCAAGGATCATGAGCTTAAAAAGTCCTCACCTGGAAGAGGCTTTTGTACCTGCTTAGAGCTCTCTGAAGCCTTTGCATTTCTCTGTTCAGGATTTGGCATAGAAATCCTGATCTTTGGATCTTGACTCTAGGTTACTTTACATCTCAGTCCCCTTACCTGTCTCTGTCTAAAGGGCGGTGGGGGGGGGGGGGGGAGGTGAGAGAGAAGGTTCGTGTGTTCTAGGAAGGGAGTGTTTAATTAGAAGCCTTGAAGGAGCCACATTGGCGTTGGTCCTTGACATGGCTGACAATTAGATTTCTAAGTAGAAGGGAAGAATTCCTCTGGCTGGAGGACTTTCAGACCAGTTCGGGGATTCTAAGAATTTTTTTCTCTATATATCGGTGAAATTTGAAAGAACATTTATTATCTGTGCACCATTTGAGACTAACAGAAGAAATATGTGCTCAATCAGCCTCCCAAAGTTAATTAATGGTTGAGTCAAGTCTCTGAATAGTCATAAAGTTTCTGACACAACACATTTCTTACAAAAGAACAGTTGATCACTTCAGAATACATGAATATACTTAGCTGGGACCCTCCTTGTAGATGATGTCATAGTATCATCTTGCACTGAGGATGCCTCTCCGAGGCAGGGGAACGCCAGTTATTAGGAAGAGATAGGTATTAGTAATGGGTGATTCAATCATTAGAAACATAGATAGCTGGGTTTGCGATGACCAGGAGAACCGCATGGCCAGCAGTAGCAGCAGTTGGGGTGTGGGAGAGTGTTCAGGGTGGGTCAAGGGGTTGCGGTGTGAGGCGGTGCTTACTGGGGAGCGCTTACTGCGGGGCACTTCCTGGCTCCCACTGGCATGACCCTGCAGCTCCTAGGCAAAGGGGCCAGGAGGCTCTCTGTGCTGTGGTTCCTGGACAATGGGAATTGTGGAGCAGGTGCTTATGACAGGAGTAATGTGTGGAACCCTCCTGGCCACCCATCTCCCTAGGAGCTGCAGGTACATGTCATTCAGAGCTGAGTAGGGAACATGCCAGCCTCTCCCATCCTTCCCCCTCCCACGAGGGTCCCAGGTCGCATGCCTCCACCCTCCCCTACCAATGCCAGCAGGGGTCCTGGGCCACCACCACCCTGACCCCCCAGTACACCTGCGGACCCCCAGCTCAAGTTTTAATTGGGATATATAGTAAAAGTCAGGGACAGGTCACGGGACGTGAATTTTTGTTTGCTGCCCGGGAGCTGTCCATGACTTTTACTAGAAATACCCATGACTAAAACATAGTCTTAATGACGATTATTAGTTTTATCTCTGATGATATAAGAGCAGATTGCTTCTTTTACATTATAAAGAAATAGAAATCCTAAAACAGACAGGAACTTCTAACTAAATGCCAATTGTCTCTTACATGTAAGTCACATAGATTAGTCCAAGTTTAAATGCAAATAGCATCATATAGTAGTAGGTAACAAGGTAGTTCTCACCTCTGACCCACTTCTTGATTTTATTTTAAAGTACAGTGAACTGGCATATCCCTGCATACTTAACTTACTACACTTTTCATTCTACCCTGTAAGTTGCATCTTACAGTTCAGTCAAGCCAGTACTCTCTCTCTTAGGAAATTCATCTGAGTTTATTGTTCCTGGATAGAAAAGCAGCAGACAAAGGTAGCTGTCATGGTTTTCTTTAATCTTTACAAACACAGTCTTATGTTGTTAGATCCAATTAGCAACATTTTTCTATCTGAGAATAAAACAGGGTGACTGATAATGACTTGTTCACACTGTGTTTAAAGAAAAAAAAAAAACCAACCCATAACCAAACACACAAAGCAGTGCAGCTATCAGGTCTTAAAATAGTCTGAAAAAATTGAAGATTCAAAAAAGATGTTTTTATCTATCTGACTATCCTATCTCTGTCTATCTATCTAGTCAACATTTTTGATTCTTCTTATGCTGTTTCATCTCAGTTTGTTTCCATGTGAAAACACCTTTCTAGAAGAATGTTATCTTTTTTTTATTAGCTAGAAAGACATGATAAGTATGATAATTTATATTTTCTTTCTCAGTTCTTTGTCCTGTGCAATTGTTTGAATACAGTGGGATAGAGAATCAGATGTAAAATGAAATGGTGAATACTCTATTGGTTGCATCTAACTATTGTATTTTGTCATACATTTTGCCAAATACTTCAGTTAAAAGAATATACTTAACTACAACTACCCCAGAAATAAGCAGTCGATAAAGTAGAAAATGCTGAATTTTAACTTAAAAAAACCTATTAAAGCATAATTAAACTGCTCTTTAATTTACTTTAGAAATACAAGCCTGGTCGATGTGATGATATTTTGAAATGGAAGCCTCCCAGTCTGAATTCTGTTGATTTTCGTCTAAAGATAACAAGAATTGGTGGAGAAGGGTATGTAATCTCTTCCCTTCCTTACCCTTTTTAAATATAATCTAAAATATTCACTTGAATGGTCCTTAGCAGCAAAATTTCTCTGGTATTATTTCTTGATCTTTTCTAGATTTACCTCCCCTTCTTCCCCACGCAAACCCTACTTCACTTTCTGTAGCATTTGTCCATTAGAAGCATAACCAGTTGTTTCTTTGACTTGTGATTGGTAGTGTACCAAGAAGCTGTACTGCAGATGTATATAGTGTAGATCTGATCAGTCTCATAACTGAATATCTCTAATATGTTGTTGTGAAAGAAGACACATTACATTCAACAGCATCTCTTGTGCTTTTAAAAATTAAATTTGCTGTATGTTAAATTCTTATTTATCCACAATTGCACAAAATGAGAAAACAATGAAGATTTATTCAAGACCTTGCTTTAATGTAGCTCTTTGACTTATTAGTTATTCTTTAAAACCCCATCAAGGAAGGTAAGATTTCATAACCCAAGACATTTTAAATGTTCTTTAGACCAAGTCACTTCTACATATTTCTCTGTCTGGTGCGTCTGGTGCTTGTAAATTGCATAAATGAATTAAGCAATGGTAGTTCCCATGTGTGATTGTACTGTGGTTTAAGTCATTAAGTTATGTTTTCCATGGAAGAGGTTTTGTTTAAAATCAAGTTAATTGATTTTCAGGTTATTTAATATTTTAATATCTGGGTCTCATTCCTGCTGACAGTTTGATATATTTACTTTTACCTTTCCTCTTCATGACTCTAGTAACTGTGAAAAATGTAGTTTTTTCAGTTAATTCATATATTGCTTATTATTCCAGTGAACAGAATCGAATAATGGTAATTATGGTACATCTAACTCTTTAAAATACTTGCAAATCTTGTTAATATATAGAGATTGTGATAGATTGTATGTCTCATCTTAAGGACACAGAGAATTATGTGAAAATATATAGAACTACTCACTTGTGGGTATGGCACAAAGCCAAAAATATCTTTTTGGATTTCAACAGAAAATGTGTATTTAATACCCAGTTACTGCTAGGGAATATAGTATGATGATTGTTTTTAAGTTTAGCTTTTGAGAGGCAGATGTTTCCAGTTTAAAACAAAAAACACATTATCAAGTTCACTTTAGAAAAGGATATTGATAGTAATCATATTATAACTGCATAACCGGATGATTTTCCTTAATAAAAATTATTGTGTTAGCCAAGCAAGGTATTTAATTGCAGGGCAGTTTTTGTGATTTCTGCTGAAGCTTAAAAATGTTACAGTGATGAGCCATGGTGTCCAAACAAAAAAAGTTCTCTCTTTAAGTGGAATATGCATTTGATAAGATATTGATTTCACACACAAATAGTAAGTAAAGAAAAAATGTTAATTTTAATTTATTTTATGTGGTAGATTTATGTTGCTGTTAGATTAGAAAAGAAAAATGTTATAAACAAGAACAATTTCTAGAAATTTACCTAGAATCTGTTGGAGGTAGAGTACTTGACTAGATAAATCGTTGGTCTGTTCTCATATGAGAAGTCCTACTTTCAGACACTGAAAACATTTATTATATTCCAGCTACATTATGTTTGGTGCCCAAAATGCAGAAGTGATTTCTAAATTAATGTGCAAATGGTTACTTGTATACAGGCTTAGCGGAATTGTAATTGTATTTCTTTCTAATTTTGACACACATCAATGTTGTTTTTAATATTTTTTTTCAGTTTTTATCTATTTAAATTTTCACAGTTGCTGACAATAGATGCTGAGATTCAAGAAGTTAAAGCTTTAGAACCATTAAAGCACAAATTGTCAATCTTGCACAGGCTTTCAGCTATTAGATCATTTGTGTATTATAGTGCCTAGGAACCTCATTTGTGGGCCAGGTCCTCATTGTGTTTAGGTGCTGTACAAATACAGAACAAAAAGTCAGTCCCTGCCCAAAAGAGCTTACAATCTGAGTATAGGAGACTATAAATAAGAGAACAGACTGATAAACCAATGAGTAGGAGAGCACAATGAAACATCAGTCAGCATGACAGGCTGTGGTCACTAGCCTAAATACTGTTAAAAGTTAACATTTTAATGATATCATAGCATTGATAACATAATTAAACTCACAGGGGCCTAATAAAGGAAATTTAATGACATACTGAGTAAAATATTATTTATTGTAATTTTTAAGGAAATATTTATGCTGAATAGTGATCTATAAAATCATAGCCTCTGACCAGTTAATCTCAAATCATGTATAAGTAATATGGTGCAATTGATTGACAGTTGTTAATTTAATTATTCAGTTTATTGCTTGGCAAAACCTTAACAATGTACTCCCAGGAACTGTGTAAGGTGTGTCATTTATCTGGCTGGCTGGAAGAAAAGGGCTTGTTCCTCTTATAAGGGATCCATCTGCAGTTGATGGCAGAGGAGGAAGAATTATATGGATGGGGCAAAGAGGAACAGGATGTGGCCAGAGCAAGTGTGGCGGGGGGAGGCACTGCCATTCCAGGTGAACAGAGGAGGGGGTGGGCAGGTCCAGAGAGTCCCTCTCACTAGGATCAGGCTGGCAGTACCCATCATGGAATCAGAATAAAATTGGATTTCTTCATAATCCACTGTGAGCATATGCTAGTCACTAATTTTTCTTGGGGGCTGGGAAGGAATTTTCCCCTCGCTGCCAGATTGGCTGGAGTGTAGTGAGCTTCATCACCATGCCCATAGTGGGTCAAGGACGCGATGGGGGGTTGGGGGAAAATTAGGTTAAAATTTTGTAATTCAGCAAATTAAAAAATGTGGCAGATTCCATGTGGGTACTCATTACAAAAGGGATACGGTTATCAGATAAAATGGATCTGAGGGGAATGTAAAGGAAAACATCCCTTAAAGAAACTGGGGAAGCGGGATTCAGGGTTCCTAATGTCTTGTACAGTGGGGAGTCAATCTCCCTCCTTTTTCAAGCCCCCTTAACCCTTGTAGGGGAAATTGGTGGGGTCCTAGCAGTTGCCTGGCTGGGAACAGATTGGTGAAGAGGAGAGCTGAAGCAAGCCCCCCAAACAGGTGGAAACCAGGAAATATTGATGACATGCATTGTACAATTTGTTGCTGAGTATTTCCAGACATTTTAAATGAATAAAGCTGCAGCCTCATTAAACCACATCCATTACCTCTTGTCTTTCTTCCAGCCTGGCTAGTAAAGTTGTTTGAAAGGGGTAACAGAAATAAGGATTTTTTAGATGCTGCAGGAGTATCAAAAAGAATCACGTATAAGTTTATGCTTTAAAAAGGAGTTTCAGGACTCTGAGCACTGCTATAATAAAATGGCTATGAACAAGTGCCTGTTAGATTTTCTAGTTATATTAGAACTCAATCTATTTCATTAAATTGAATGCCTTGCTGCTAGCAATTCTAAAATTATGGCAGTGGGCTTCCTTTTGGTTTGTTCCCAAGCTAGGCTTTCTAAAAAAGCAGGCATTGATATAACTGTCAACCTGTTAATGAAAGTGGTTTTTTTCCCTTAAGTCAAAAATGCTATATAATGGATGGAGGCTTTACAGCTGAGCAATACAGAAGTGATTAGAGAGTTACCCTGAAATTCATCCTTTATTTTACAATACAATTAAGTAGTAATGTTTATGGAACCAGAATTTGTCCCTTTATTGACCTGTCACTGACAAATGGTGAGACAAAGCCACATTTATCTCAAATAAACACTTGAGAATCCTTTCTGCTCTCTGTGGAGAGCTGAATAAATGCATTCTGAAATGGTAAGCAAAGGTTACTGCTCACAATTAGCAAGTCCTCCACTCTACTTTGAACAGATTTAACATAAAAGTTAAATACCTAGAACCCTACCGCTTCAGGATGTTATCTTATTAGTGCTCACAACCTAAGTTGTGTTGCTGCAGGTCAAATTATAAGAATACTCAAGTTACTTTAGGAAGAGATGTTAGCAGTGCTCAATTTCTGCCAGGGCTTGCCAGGGCTGAGCCCCTGCAGATCTAGGCTTGGCAGTTCATAGCCCAGTACCTCTGGGATTGCCGTGTGAGTTATGAAAATTAAGAAATGGCTTGAGCCCTGGCACCAAATTGCTTGATCCCCAGCACCTCTTTCATTACAAATTAAGCACTGCCTGTTGGTGATTCAACCACTATCAGTCTTTTCACTGCAGCAGTATTTATCTAGTGCCCTTCGCATGGGATTACTGGACACTGTCTTTTGGATGGAATATGTGACTGAGATCCTAATTACTTGTAATAATCTTATGGTAGTTTTCATACCAAAAAGGGGGGTTGACTGTGGTGACTATCATCAAATTCCCGTTTGCATGGTTATTTTCTATCTAAAATTCCCCCTGTGGTTTCACATGTAGTTTCCATCTCTAAACTGTTCTGAGGTGGTGGTGTTCTTCATTAAGTAGCTGCTGTGTTCCACTCCAGACATAACTGTATTCAGTGGTGGATGGTTGGATGATTCTTTTATTCTGTTCAGTCCTTTTCCCATTGAAGTCAGTGGGAATTTTGCCATTGAATTAAAAAGGAACAGGGTCAAGCCCATAATTTTAGTGCATTATCAGGATAAAAGTCTCTATAAAAGTAAAATTACAGGTATTGCTCCATCCCAGTAAAAGGCAGATTTTATAGTTTTTTGTTTTTGTTACACAGATGCTTGGTCCCAAAATCCCAGTCCAGTTTTAGTTGTATTTAATTATCAGCTGAATGAAAAAAAAGTTTTGATGGAAGGCCTGCGTCTCACAAAAGCAAGACATTCAACCTGGAGATCTCCCCTTTTCCATACACTTAAAAGGTTAACTTCACTTGCCAGTATTTTGAAATTCCTTCAGATTTTCCCAGGTTTTAGTCTCATAACTGCAGGCCCTTCAGCCTTTGAGTGGTTTCTTTTATTTTGCTTAAACTATATTGATCCTAATAGCAGTAAAACTTCAGGAATATGAACATACATATCTATTTCACTGCTGAGTGATGTTAACCAAAGCACATTAACAGAAAGATATTCAATTGCTGCTCTGCAGCACCCTGGATTTATCACAAATAGAGAAAAGCTTTAAAAGTCTGAAGCAACTTATCCCAAAGAGCCAGATTTTAAGAACGTTTCTGGAAAAATGAAACAAATATTGAAGCCTTTGAAGAATCCTCAGGCATCAGTTTGTCAGTGTTCACAAACTGCTAGATGCAGAGTAGTGGCATACAAGAACTGAATCTCAAAACTCTTCAGTCATTTCTCTGTTAGTTCTCTGTTTGTGCAGTTTGCCTGGTGGCTTTCTGAACACAGTGTGTTAAAAGCAAATAACAGACAAATGTTTGGTCTGATTGGCTCTGAATGGAAGCATCCTAAAAGGTGGGAAAATAAGATTTGTCAAACCAGTGATACTGTATCAAATCACAGAAGAGCATCAATTTTATGTGGAACTTTAACGTATAGGAATGGTTCAAAGGAATTTTACCCATCTTCTAACAGAGAAATAAATTATAAGGTGTAATTTTACAAAAACATTATTAGGTATCAGGGAGTCGGGAACAGCCGTGTGTATGTGTGTATGTTGGGAATGCAAGAGGCAGATGATAGTGTAACCATGTTGGCCACATACATTCAGAAAAATTGAAACAAGTGGTCAAATGTCAGTAATACAGGGCAGAAGACTGGAAGTTGAAGTAAAATACGTTTCAGGACACCATACACTTGCTATAATCAAATCCTGGACCTTTTTGTGACCAACAAATATATGAAATTATTATCTTGGAGCTATAGAGAGCTAGGCACAGACCCCTTTGGTTGGATGTAATGTTAGATGTGATATACTCTTCCTTTCCAGCTAGAGTAATCTGGAACATATATCAGAAAAAAAGCTCAAGTAATTTTAATTGCCACAGAATGGGCATGAAGACCATGATTTGTCATTTCTTATATAAATAGTAGTCTCTGTATTTCAGTCATGAGTTGCCCTATCAATCCTACAGACTGGTCTGTGAATACTAGTGCTTTCTTTCCTTACCAACTGGAGAAATATTAACTAACCAATGATTGGAAAAATCATAACACAAAAACTGTTAAATTAACAAAATACACTGTGCAGGTTTTTTGTGGCCTTTCCTTCCCCTTTACTTTGTTTATGAACTGTCAGTTTAGGTTGTTAGGTCCTGTAAGACAGGACCTTTCCATTCCTGGAACTGTATTCTGTTTTGCACAGGTTCTTATACCACACTTATCACTTTAGTATCTGAGCTGTATACAAATCCTAACAATATTAATTCCACAGGACTATAATTTGTATTATATTAGCACCCAAATATCCCAGTCAAGATCGGGGTCCCATTGTCTTGGGTGCCCTATGAACACAACATAAAAGTTAGTCCCTGTCCCAAAGTGCTACAGTACAAACAAGGACAAGATGCAAAAAGTGGGTGTAGAACTCAGTGGGGGAGTGGGGGGGAAGGACAGTGATTGGAACACACATTTGCATATATTAGCTAAGTGTCAAAGTTTTGTTTTCTAATAAATGGAAAAAGAAGTGTAAATTGATCCCTAGCAAACCATTTGCTTAGACTCTGATAAGGAGTTTACCATAGGCACCACAGTAGCTCTTGAGAAGGGGTTTGAACAAGGCCAGGGTGTTGACTGTGCAAACTGATTTAGAGGCTGCAGTATATGTGTGAGGGACATAAAGAAAAAGGTTCTTGTGATAGAAATGTGCAACGAAGGCTGACAGCATTGGCATAGTGAAGAAGGAGGGTTACAACACCCTTGGGTCAATGTTTATCTGGATGCCGCAAGACTGCCTTGTGGTATTGTCACTATATGGTCTGTATTGCTTGTATCTAGATACTTAGAATCATTCTCTGATGCTTTAGTTCAGTTAAAAAGAATCCACTTTTAAATCTGGACAGCGTTTATACTGAACATAATGTTGTACCTTCCACAGTTAATATTCAGCATGCTTTTGGAATGTCTAATGTTAGGGGGGAAAAAAAAAACCCTCAGTCTCAGTGTTTTATGCGTGGCAGCCTTGGGCAATCTCCATCTGTCAGATAATTATTCTACTTTAGCTACTCATTTCTCCAGATTTTTAAAAGCTTTGCCTCACATCATCCTAAAATTATCTGTATGCTAGCAAAGTGGAATTTAAATCTATTCCTACGTCTTCTATAAGCTGTGCTTTCTTCAAACCATAAGGGCTGAGTTCCCTCTTGACCCACCTCTCTCAAGGTGGACTTTTTGCTTCCTGCAGTGTCAGTTACCTAAGAGCTAGTTGTTCTGTTAAAGAAAAGTTTGTGCATTTCCTCTGCTTCTCTCCAGACAAGAGGTCAGGAGGAGGGATCCCAAATATCAAGTCTCTAAAATTAACCCATTTCTTATGAATTACTCTATCTCGTTAGAAATATTTTGTTCTAAACCCCCTTTTCTAAAAGATATTCCATAGGTTATGTAGCTTGGATTTAAGGTGAAATATTACTCAACTATACTACATTTCAGAAAATTGGAAGTTTTTGCCTAATATTACAGAAACAAAGA
Source organism: Dermatemys mawii (assembly GCA_007922305.1). Classification (NCBI taxonomy): domain Eukaryota; kingdom Metazoa; phylum Chordata; order Testudines; family Dermatemydidae; genus Dermatemys; species Dermatemys mawii. The sequence continues at coordinate 43,989,963 of ML677333.1, read as the reverse complement.
ACTCAAAGTAGAGCTAGTTGAAAATTTTTCCATTGACTTGTTTTTAATGGAAAATTTGTGGCTTTGACCAAAGACATTTTTCATAAGAAGTGTCTGCTTTCCTCCATGAGAGTTGATTTGTTTCCTCCATGAGAGTTGTAGTTCAAGTGCCTCACATCTCCATTGTCTTCTATGGGCTGGGCTCTCCAACAAGACCGCATCAACCACAGTGCTTGATGGTTAGGGACTCCGAAAATTCACCATGGTGGCTCAGCAAGAAGGGAAACCGTAGTGTGCCTTGGGAGATGTAGTCAAACCATGGAGCCGAGGAAAATGGGAACATGAGGCACCTGACCTACAAATCCCATCATGTACTACAATGGTGTTTCAAAATGGAAAATAAACACAATTTTCTGCCAAAAAGTCAAAATTTTCTCTGGAAAATTTCAGTGAATGTGTATTTTTTTGGTTTTGTCAACATTTACTTGGGGAGGAGAATACCCTACGTTCTGACAAGGTGTAAATCAAAGTATCTACATCATCTAACTTCTATTCGGCTTAAACTGGCCATTAAAATAAAGTGTATATTAAACAGCAGAAAAACCCACCAGAAGAACCATTTTTTCCTACTGAACGGAGATGCTCGACTTCCCTACGAAAAATTTCACTCAGCAGCTATTTAGTCTTCTGTACGCATTCTTAATTGTCTAGCCTTTTAAATGAGGAAATGACATTTTGTAGTATTAAAGCTACATTCATTACAAATGCATCAAATTTAGTAGCAGCTTCAACACACCAAACTGAGATAGTTCTGTTTGAAAATGAACTCTCATTAATGGAATGGTCTGCATTTACGTCTATATTCCATTGATCTCTTTGGAGGTGTGAATGTAATAAGGAGCATTTTGTCAGTCTCTTGCCTTTTGCCTATATGTGTGTAACCATAAGGTGGAGTGTAATATGCTGTGAAATATTTTTTTTAAATCAAGTCTGGATCTGTTTGTTTTCTTTTTTTTATTAGGTTCATAGACAGATATTGCTGTTAAATAATTGTGTGGTAGGCAGTATGTATGAAGCCATCTCGAAGTTAAAGCAACACAGGTCATGATAGAATAGGGTAATATGTGAAGATAAAAGTTCAAAATAAAGATAATCATTAAAAAATATCAGAGATCATTGTAAAAGGATGAGACTCTAGTCAGCAGTGTGGGATAGACTTCCTAGGCAGGTATTGAAAGATAGCTATCAGCTGCCTATATTCATAATTAAGAATTCTTGAGTCCAGCCCAAAGTGGAATAAGGTAGGCATCAGAAAAGTGAGCGCCTTGGATATGTCTGTCCTCTGCTCATACTTTCTGCTAAACAACAGCAGAACTTTATATAATCTCAAATCACTTGGTACAAGGAAGCAGAAATATTCACATTTGGGAACTGCTGAACAGCTAAAATGTTAAGTGTCTGAGAGGAAACCTTTGTTTTGAACTTCAAGCTGTTCTAAGTCTTTCAACAGACAAAGACTTAACTGCTGCTAGAAGAAGCTAAAACAGGTTTAAATGTCATCTTTGAAGTTAATGGGAAGGAGCATTGAAGGGAGGAGAAAGTACCAAGATTTTATTTGAATAAAAACCTTCGTCATCTTTCTCACCTTTTTATCTCATTTTCACAATATTCACCACTGCTACATTTTAAAAAAATTAACTTCAATATTTAAATATGTTGGTATAAATGTTTAATATGATAGGCTGTGATTCTTGTTCTTACCTCCAATTCTTTAGTTTAATTGCTTGGACCCCAATCTTTCAAATACTTAGGCCTTGTCTACACTACAAAATTAAATTGACTTAAGTTACCTCAACATACAGCCGCCACTGTAATTAAACTGCTGTTGCATGTGCACACTACAGTCCTTGTGTCACTGATGTGCTTCCACAGTGGCAGCACTTGCATTGGTGCAGAGAGCGATGCACTGTGGGTAGCTATCCCAATGTACAACTCACCACCATCTAGTGCCAGGAGTTTTGGGAAGAGGTTGCAACATCTTATGAGTGCAAACAAGTCACATGGAATGGCTGGGAACATGGGTTCAGCATTCCATGATGCAGTTCTCTCCATTCCATCATTCCATGGGCATCCTATTACATTTTATGCCCCTTTGCCAGAACCCCGCCAGTTTGCGCACTGACCATCTTTGTGAGAAGCATGGATCCAGCACTGCTCTTCAGTATTGCATTGAGCAATATATACACAACATGCCCAATCTTGCAGTGGTTTCTGAGCTGTGAGTCTGAGGATGATGCCTTGGTGGCTGTCTTGCTGTGCACCATGGAAAGAAACAATCTGAGACTGCTGTTGGCATTCACAGAGCAGTTGCAGAAGGTGGACTGACAATTCTGGGACTGAGAAACAAGCCCAGACTGGTGGGATCGCAATATTATACCGGTATAGGATGACAAGCAGTGGCTGCAGAACTTTTGGATGCACAAGGCCATATTCATGGAACTGTGTGCAGTGCTATCACAGTCCTTTGGTGCAGCGACACCAAGTGAGAGCTACACTCACAGTGGAGACGCAAGTGATGGTTGCTTTGTGGAAGCTTGCAATGCCAGATTGCTATCTATCAGTTTGGAATCAATTTGGAGTTGATAAGTCAAGTGTGCACGGCCATTAATTACTGTTGATAATGAATCACCGCCCGCTATGAACGATTGTCTCTCTGGGCAGGACAGAGTGGATGGGTTTGCAGTAATGGGGTTCCTAACTGCAGTGTGGCGATAGATGGCGTACGTATTCCTATTTTGGAACCAGACCACTTTGCAACAGAGTACATAAACGGAAAAGGCTACTTTTCTATGGTGGTGCAAGTGTTTGTGGAGCACCAGGGTCATTTCACTGACAGCAACATGGGATGGTCAGGAAAGGTGCATGACACACACATCTTTAGGAACATATGCCAGTACAGAAAGACAGAAGCAGCGACTTTCTTTCCAGACCAAAGGATTACCATTGGGGGATGTTGAAATGCCAGTAGTGATCCAGGGAGACCCTGCCTACCCCTTACTCCCATGGCTCATCTCGACAGCATGGTGCACTTCAACAGCAGGCTCAGCAGGTGCAGAATGATTGTTGAATGTGCCTCTGGCAGTTTGAAGGGCAGCTAGTGCTGTCTACTCAAGAGATTAGACCTAGATGAAGAAAATATCCCCAAGGTCATAGATGCCTGCTGTGCGCTTCATAATATCTGTGAAGCAAAGGGTGAGAAGTTTCCGCAGGGATGGAGCGTAAAGGTGGATTGGCTGTCTGCTGATTTTGAACGATGACATACCAAGACAATAAGAAGGACTGAGTGGGGGGCTATTCAGCTCAGGGGGGCTTTAAAGGAGTATTTTAACAATGAGCCACAGTAATGTGTATTGCTGTAGTGTACTGTGCAGGGCCTTGGGTTTTTTTGAACTGTGCCCTGAACCTTGTAATAAATGATGTGTGCATCCAAATATAGCTGTTGCTATTACCTTTGAATTTTGGCCATAGTCACTGTATGCTGGAGACTAATAAAGATGAATTAAGTTTCCAAAAATATACTTCTATTCCACACCCATGCAAACATGCTTATTTTATTTACAGGGAAAAGTATTGTTAAAGGGGAATGTGGCGGGTCTGGCACCGTAGCGCCCCTTTGTGGCAGGGGTGGGATGGGGTGTTGGACCCTCGCCACTTTCCTGTCCCCACGCCTGTTTCTCTCCGGGCAGCCCGATGCATCCTAGTGGCTGGAGACCATGTAATTCATCCCAGGCGTCAGGGTAGTGTGGCCCAACGGCCAAGGTCCATACACTTTGCCCCTAGTATCCAGGCAGTGTGGCCAAATGGCCAGAGTTCATATTTCTCACCCCTAGTATCAGGGCTGTATGGCCCAACAGGCAGAGTCCATATAACTCCCTCCTCGCAGGTGGGGTAGGGCGGCCTAATGGCCGGAGTCCATGTAACTGCCCCAAGAATCAGGGCAGTGTGGCCCAATGACCACAGTTCATATACTTCGCCCCTTGGATCACGGCAGTGTGGTCCAATGGCCAGAGTCTATACCACTTCTCCCTTACAGGCGGGGTAGTGCGGCCTAGCGGCCAGAGTCCATGTAACTCGCCCTGAGTGTCAGGGCAGTGTGGCCCAGCAGCCAGAGTCCGTACAATTCCCGTGTGTGCAAGGGTGGGATATTAGGGGGACCCGAGCCCACCCTCTCCACCGTATCCCAATCCAGGGCCTTGCTAGTGGCAGGGTTCTCCTTGCCCCTAACTTTGTTGGGATTCCACCTGCAACACGCCGAGCGTCGGGGTGACTCTAACGTTGTTTGTCTCTAAAGTTCCCCTGGGTCACTTCCTACCATACATGCCATGTTATCCATTTTGGGTGGAGGGGGAGGGGAGTCCTCCAGTCTGTTCCTGTGGTGAGTCTCTGTCTGGGTCTCAGGGCGCGTCTTAGCTTGGCTGGCCTCTGGATCCTGAAGTGCTGACTGCCCCTCCTCGAGCTGGCGGCGTGCCTCCTTCCCTTCTGGCAGTCAGACCTGACTGAACAGCTCTGCAGGCTTTTATACCTGGTCTTCAGTTGGAGCATGCCCAGCAGGGCTTCCGGGGTGTGGCTTCCTCTGCTAGGAGGGAAGGGTTAGTCCCATGGTACCAGTGCAGCGTCGCTCTGCCCCATCAAAGGAAGGAGCTTGGGAGGCCAGAAAAAATTAGCCTGCGGGCCAGATGTGGCCGCAGTTTGCCCCCTCCTGAATTAGAAGATGGTAATAGTGACTGGATCGACTTCTGTTACCAGGGAGGAGACATGTTTCACATTTAAGATTGTTAGGGCCTCAAACAATAGATCTAGTTTCAATTAAAGTGTGCAGTTGTATGGAGTATAAATAAAGTTCTAATTTATAAAGCTTCACACTGTTGATTTTCTCTGTTCTGCTTTCATGTTAATTTCACAAAGCTAGTTATATTCTAATTTTTATCTGCATTTTAATATATTTTATACCTTCCTGCTATGCATAATTCATATAAACAAGTGAAGCAAACAGCTGTATTTGCATACTGATACGATACTTCTGAACTAATATTAGACACGTACTTTATAAAGCTTATCTGGATGTTTTTTAGACATTTTAAAAATAGAACATTTTAATCTTGATTTTATTTGCTCTCTCCTCACAGTTTTGCAATATCTGGATATTTCTCAGGCTACTTAATTATCCTTCAGTTGTATTTTCAAATTTTGGTTCAGTCCATTTGGTTATAGAAGACTATAAGGTGCCAATTAAAAACAGCTTGCATTTAATATAATGAGGAAACTGACACTGGTCTTGACTGCATCTCCAGAGGCTTACAAAATACATAATAAAAGCACAGCGTAATTTAAATAAAGAAAATGCTTATCCATTTTTTCCATGAAGTCTTGAGGGACATATGGGCTACTCTGAGTTATTAAAGCTGAGTTGCAGCTGATGCTTATGGTCAGATTCTTTTGCACTAGTATAAGTTAGCCTTCGTAAATTATAAAAAGGCCCTGAACTATCAGTCATGTAAATGTTAAAGCTCATTTTTTTCCATATCATTCCTGTTTTGATTCAAACTGGATGAAATCTATATTTGAATACTCAGTGAAAAGTTTTACTGAAATAAATCTAAAATGTTGTGGAATAACTAATACTCACCTCTCATCAATTTAGTCCTGTTCAGACAAGGAATAGTTTTGTGAAAATGCCATAAATAACATCTTAAATTTCCAAATGTTTTTCCTACTTTAGTTTGCCTGCGTACCACTTAGTTTTACAAGTTCATGCATTTCCTTTTTTGTGTTAGCTAATAAATATTTTTACTTTTAAAATATTTTCTTATTTATAAATTGTTGCTTTTTAAATGTACATTCATGACAGATCCATAGAAGGGAAGACACTCATAAATATTTTGTACTCTTGATCTTTATTTTAGCAGTACAGAACATTCTTTGATATCTTTTAAAGTTAAAAGAATATGTATAGTTATAAAACCTCAATTGACCTTGCATATGCTGATGTGTCTGAAAAAAGTGTAAAACTGGGGGAGAGAGTTGATTTTGTCACAGGGGAAAACTTAGACAGACAGAACCATTAAAGAGAAGACGTTCATAAATATTTTGTATTCCTCATCTCTGTTTTGTTCCAAACATTTCATTATTCAATTTTCTGATAATGCCAGACCCACAAATCATATAAGTAGAGATGAAAGTACTAAGCCATAAATATATATAAAGATAAAATAGTTCATGACAGTCAGTCATAACTTGAAGAATACTATTCAGTTTGCTTTGATACCACCAAATGCACTTAAATTGTTTTGGAAGAACAGAAGCCCAGCTTCCCGTGGCTGACTGAATTTTCAAATTCTAGAGAATCAGCATACCATACCAAGAAATAAATGAATCTGCTCTAGATTGCCTGTATTTCTGCTGTAGCAATATCATCTATATGATATGCCTATAACTAAAATGTTCCAAATTGTGTTTAAACTTGTGGACCTTTACTGGAGAATCCGTCTTTTCCAGTTTAACTGGCTGTATATTTACCTTAAATCCTCAAGGACGTTAGAAACAGTCCTGGATTTTGTGGTAAGAGAGAATCAGGCTTACACCTTCGCGTGATGAATTATTTGACAGGAATCAGATTCTCCTAAGGGAAGAAAGGATCCTCTTAGTTGTCATTTTCCATGAGATATTGACCCCATTAGATATAAACCACCTAATGAGGACAGGATTGCAATGGAAATGTACCAAATGATATTCTTCTGCAATTGTTTTAAGGAGTGGGTAAAATTCTGTAGGTGCATTCTTATGCTTAATTACTTAAGTTTTGGTTACCAATATAAGCTTTTGGACTGATTTAGAGGTAGTGACAAATGTAGTTGTTGTGTCAAATAGAGCAACTTCCTACCATATCTATGGGAGACCATATTGCATTAAGTATATGAATGGTTTATGCATCATTGTGGACCAGGGATTGTATACACTCCAGTGGGGAAGGTTGCAGCAGCTCCTCTAGGAAGTGAAAACAGTAGGGGATGATTAAGGCAAATCACTCAAAGATTGACACTTCCAGAGAGATGCCACCTCCACAGGAAGCTTGCATATTCTGGTTCATTCTGGATTTTCCAGAGACCATCAGACAAAGAAAGGACTTTTGGATAAATGGCTGAGTTTAAACTCACTCAAGCCCTTTGTTTTGGATCCTGATCTAAAGACTGATATGAACTTGTAGCCGCTGGGAAAACCTAGTTGTGGGGTCTGAAGGACTGACACCTGCCAAAGCCCTCTATTGAAGTTCTGCGTAAGCTGCTTAAGATATGTGGTTCTTTTATTTTCACTGTATAAGCTTTCATGGTCTCAGAATCCAAGGCCGGAAGGAGCCATTGTAATCATCTAGTCTGATCCATCTGTATAACACAAGACATAGGACTTCCTCAAAATAAGTCCTTGAGAGTATTTCTTTTAGAAAAACATCCAGTCTTGATTTTAAAATTGTCAGTGATAGAGACTCCACAGGATTTTTGGTAAGTTGTTGCAATGGTTAATTACCCTTACTGTCAAAAATGTATGCCTTATTTCTTTCTGAATTTGTCTAGGTTCAATTTTTGGCCATGGGATTGTGTTATACCTTTCTGTGCTAGATTGAAGAGCCCATTATTAAATATTTGTTCACCATTCAGATACTTACAGACTGTAATCGTCACCCCTTAACTGTCTCTTAATTAAGCTAAATAGATTGATCTCTTTGAGTTTATCACTATAAAGCATATTTTCTAAATTTTCTTGTGGCTCGTCTCTGAACCCTCTCCATTGTACTTTAAATTTTCTTTTGTGGTGTTAAAATGTGAAAAATACCCTACTTAACTTTTAAATGTTTATCTTTCTTTCCTCAAAGTATACCTAGTATACTAAATACCTTCATTGTAGAAACAAAGCATACTGTTTTTTTACAAGAATTTCCACTTGTGGTGATTAAAAAATTGTGTAATGCATTATTTCAGTTTTGTAAAATTGTCAGTATTTTCAGGGACTGGGGTATTGCCAGGCAGTATGTGCAAGATTTAGCTATCAATGACTTTTTTAAAAGATCAGGATTTAGAATTAAGGCTGCATATCTGTTGCAAAGTTCACAAAAGTCAGATTCCATGACGTACTGCAACCTTCATGAATTCTGCAGTGGTCAGTATGTCACTTGTTTCACAGTTGAGATGGGGGCCCCTGACCAGGGGTTTACTGACTAATGCCCTATCCTTATGCCCAGTGGCCTCTTTGAAATCCATTGGGCTCTCGGTCACCGAGGTCACACTTCTCAGCTCACTGGCAGATTGGTGATAGAGACCCCAGATCAACCTGAGGTTCCGGTATCACTGTGCCTTTCCCATGCAGAACCTATGGAGCTGTCCATTCCAGATCCCCCAATCCAGGAGAGGGAGCAAGCCTTAGCTCAGATAACTGCCTCTTTTTCATCCCTGGGTGATTCAGCAGTGCCTGGCTCTTCCTCTCCTTCAATACCTGAGGATTTCAAGGCCCTTGGATACCCTGCAGACATCTGCTCCTGGGAGAGTAACCCTTCCTATTGATGATACACTCCTAGACTCTGCAAAGTGTGTCAAACTATCCACAGATTAAAAATAAAATAAAAGAAACCTGTTTAATCTTACAAGTTGAAAAAAGAATATTTTGTTTTAGAATATAATTCCCCTTTATTTTCAGACACTCGAATCTTCTTTCACCAGTCTTTTTATTATTAAAAAATAACCCCTACATATTTCCTTTTTCAAATCAGATTTTCCTGTTTCCTATATGTTCTTAGTTCCAGAAGATACACATCTTCATTCCTGTCTTATTCAGTCACACTTGTCCTCTTCCTTCTTGTTCTTCTTCCCCACATACCATGCTTAAGGATTCTCTTTACGTAGCAATGTTGTTTTTGCCAGATGCCTTATTGGTTTTGCATCTGTACTCTGTTTGCTGTATAATTTAATGGTGCAATGTTTTCCATCAGTGGCTCATTGCCAGAAAAAGTGATAAGGCATTTAACCAATAAAGAAATAAACCGTGATGTGGTGCTATGCTTCAGAATTTTATTAAAGCTAGGATTCTCATTGTATAGTGATTCAGCCTGCCTGCCCAGTGCAGTACATATACCTGAAAGTTTTTGTTTTCTTAAATTTGTGATGCTACAGAACACACAAGTTCTCCCATCCCTTCCCTCCCATCCCCCAGTGGAAGCTCTAGTGCTCATGAAAGGTTAAAGGTATTCTGTGTGTATGCTTCTTGTTGGATTTCCTGCAGTCTGTGGAAGCTGGCAATAGGAAGGAAGGTTGTTGTAACTTTGTAACTGTCCAATGAAATGGGCTAGTTCATGTTCCTCAAAGGTGTGAATAGCTTGTTATACATAAAGCTTATCAAACAGGCTATTTTCCCCAAGCAATCTTGTGATAGCTGTTGTTTAAAAGAGCCTCAAATTGAATGTGTATAAATTATATTTGTTATATTATGATTTTTAAAATTGTCTGCAGTACTGTCCTTGAATGCCTCAGGAGAGAAAAGCTTTCCTTATAAGTGTGAAAATATCAAGAGACTTGAAAATATTGAGTAGTTTTTGTGTAATTATAAGGGAGGAAGTATCATCTATTGGGTACAGTAAAGGGCTTGATATTGGGATCTGGGCCCATTATTGATTTCTCCTGCCCACTGACTTCTATGTGACTTTGAATGAGTCTGTTCTTCACTTTGCACCTCATTTTGCCTGTTTTCAAAACTAATGAATAATATTTAACTACTTTATGTAACTAAGTGGGATGAATTGTAAATTAATCTGTTGGAATGACTGGCAAGGGATTCAGACTACCTTAATCTCAGTCCTTCAAGAGGAGTAGTTTGAGAGCCCAGGGAATTAAAAAGAATTACAAGTGGGGACACATGAATACTGAGTTCTTGCACAAACTTGAGCATGCATTTCTTAGGCAGTTCTTGAATGGAGAAAAGAGTCCAAGGTGATGTCTATATAGTAGGATGGTTTTGAGCATGAACTTTCTTAGTTATATTTAATAATTTTCTTGCTACAGTAATTACACCTGTCTTATAAACAGGCTAAAGGGAATCTATTTTTGTATAATTCTGTTTTCTTCTCTTCTATTTTTGCTTTGCTAATAGTTTGTAATGTAAGAGAGTTTTTTCTGCATTGTACTTCGGGGTTTATGATCTCATATTTTCCAGAGGCACACATCACCAAAGCAGGGCACTGCACACCATGTGGCTGTGGTTGTATCTTAAGTTGAGCAACCAGAGAGAGTATTTGACACACACACTCCAAATTGTAGCAAAATCCCTGTGTTGTTCTAAAACAGTCTAGGGAGACTGCATTATGTGGGGCCCTTTGGAGCTTAATACGGTTACATAAGGTATGTCTACACAGCAAAAGCTAGCCAACCCAAGCAATCTTGAATCCATTTAACATGAATAACTGCAATGAAATTAAAGCATGGCCTTCAGCACAAGCTAATGAGCCAAGTACATATCTAGGGTCCATACTGGGCTTATGCTACTTGCACTGTTTTCTTTCTGCTGCTATCTGTTACTTGTGCTGTTTGGCTTTAAACTAGTTCAGGTAGACTAGTCCATGCACAGATTTTGCTGGGTAGACATATCCATGAGATGGAGGTTCTGAGCAAATGTGCTGCTGAGGCATCTGTGAGACCTGTTTGAGAAAATAATGAAGTATTATAAAAGACGAATATAAATTTCACCTTCAAGACTTGTTCCAGAAAGCCATATAACCACAACCAGAATATCTGTATGAATTCTGGGAGATTTTTGTACCCTATTTTATTTGAGGCTTTGTCTATCTTTTAATCCTAATTATTTGTGTAAAATAGAGTACCCTTTAAAAACACATTAACTGGAAAAACTGCAAAACACCACAGATTCAAGACCCCAGAAAACCAGCAGCAAGATCACATTAGGTACCAGGATTAGTTGAACTCTTACCATGAAGTTCAGTTACTGAGTGCACAGACTGAAATTGTGAACAAACAGCATCAGTTGCCCCATAATCTCAACTGTACAGAATGCAATGCCATCCACAGGCTCAGAAACAACTCTGACGTTATAATCAAAACAGCTGACAAAAGAGGTGCTGTAGTCATCTTGAACAGGGCAAATTATGAACAGGAGTTTGCCAGACAACTCTCCAACACCACATTCTACAGGACACTATTTTCCAATCCTACTGAAGAGTACCATAAAATACTACACCATCTGCTCAAGAAACTCCCTACTACAGCATGGGAACAAAGCTAAACACACACACCTAGAGCCCCAAGTAGGTGTATTCTGTCTGCTACCCAAGATCCATAAACCTGGAAATCCTGGATTCCCCATCATCTCAGGCATTGGCGAGTACTCTTACAGCAGAATTATCTGGCTATTTGGACACTCTCCTCAGACCCTATGCTACTAGCACTCCTAGCTATCTTTGAGAGACAACTGACTTCCTGGGGAAACTACAGTGCATTGGTGATCTTCCTGAAAACACCATCCTGGCCACCATGGATGTAGAAGCTCTTTACACCATTATTCCATATGAGTAGGGACTACAAGCTGTCAGGAACAGTATCCCTGATGAGGCCAAGGCAAACCTGGTGGCTGAGCTTTGTGATTTATCCTCACCCACAATCATTTCAGATTTGGGGACAACTTATACCTTCAAATCAGCAGTATTGCTATGGGTACCCGCATGTCCCCACAGTATGCCAACATTTTTGACTGACTTAAAACAATGCTTCCTCAGCTCTTGTCCCCTAGTGCAGTGGTCATCAAAGTGGGGTGCGTGAGACCCCGGCGCCTTTTGGCGGCATTTTGACGGACATGCCCTGGCCACCGCTGGAGCAGGTCGAATGCCGCTGAAACAGGAAGTTCTATTTGTGTCCCGCCAAAATGCCTCCAACCGTGGAAGCGTTGTAGTCAGCGGCATTTCGGCGGACACACCCCCGGGCCGTGAGAGGCATCGGGGAAGAGGAAAGGGGCCGCGGTGAAAAATCTTTGGTAGACACTGCCCTAGTGCTCCTCCTCTGCTTACGCTGCACTGATGACATCTTCATCATATGGACCCACAGGAAGGAGGCCCTTGAAGAATCCTACCCGGATTGCAACAATTTCCAGCCTGCCATCAACCTCAGCCTGGACCAGTCCACACAAGAGATCCACTTCCTGGACCCTACAGTGCAAATAAGTAATGTTCATATAAACACCACCCTATACTGGAAACTTACTGATGGCTATACTTACCTACATGCCTCCAGCTTCCATCCAGGACACATCACACAATCCATTGTCTACAGCCAAGCGCTAAGATACAACCACATTTGCTCCAGTCCCTCGGACAGAGACAAACACCTCCAAGTTCTCTATTAAGCATTCTTAAAACTACAATATCCACCTGGGGAAATGAGGAAACAGATTGACGGAGGGAGATGAATACCCAGTAGTCCCCCACTACAAGACCGGCCCAACAAGGAAAATAACAGAACACCATTAGCCATCATGTACAGCCCCCAGCTAAAACTTCTCCAGCGCATCATCAACAATCCATAACCTATACTGGAAAATGGTCCCCCACTCTCACAGACCTTAGGAGGCAGGCCAGTCCTCACTTACAGACAGCCTCCTGACCTGAAGCAAATACTAACCAGCAACTACACACCACACCACACCACCCCACACCACCCCACCTTGGGAACTAATCCCTGCCACAAACCCTGTTGCCTTCTCTGTCCCCATATCTACTCTAGTGACCTCCGGCGTGCTGCAGCAACTCAGCTGTGCTGACTCAACCCATAACCAGAGTCTGCAGTGACTCAGCCCTCAGGCATGCTGTAGCAGGTTATCCTGGGTCAAGGTCTGCCTCAGATGACCCCCAGGCACAAGTGTTTCACTGACTCCACAACAGTTGCAAGTTAATCTTTGCACCGGTGCTATTCAGCCAGGAACCCTTCTGCTGTCTTGCAGTGTTAGACTCCATATTCTTCCAGATGGTCCTTGGTCTGGTTCCTGCTCCTGCCAGTGCCTCTCCTGAACCTTATTCTAGCTTGCTTCAGCTTTGTCTGTACCTTGTTCTGATCACTCCAGTCCTGTACCTGCCTCCAGACCCTTGGACTGACTCTAACCTCTTCATTCTGGTCTCTGGGACTAAAGAAACTAATTCCTTTTCCTGTCCTTCCTTTTATCTCTTAAATGTCAAATATAATTAAATTTTATCTTCATCTAATCTACATCAGTTTAATTTAGCTTGAATGATTTATGCTTTAAAAAAATGACAATTTACTGTCTGATAATAAATTTGCTTAGCCATAGTAACAAAAGACAGCAATGAAAGTAACCTTCAGCCTCAAAGAAAGAAGTAGCTTATTTAATTTTCAAATAGATAAGGTACTCCTCTATCTGAACAATTAAAATTTGATTTTGCTTTATTAATATAGATTGGTGCCATCTGATAGAACTGTTATTAATTCAAGTAAATAGGCTTATACTCATAATGTGGATCTAGTGATAATTCTTTGTCTTTATCTAACAATACTGGACTTTAGTTCTATCACACGCAGAATTCTCCTCTATAAATGCTGAGTGCAAAAAGTTAAAATCAGTATTGGGAGATAAACTTCAAACATGCTAGTCAGAAAAATTACACGCACACACACACACGCACACACACGCACACACTTGCATGGTTCCAAAATCAGGCACTCAAAAGTTAGGAGATGAAATTCCATTATATGGAACCACATGGTGCTCCATGTGTCTCATTGGGGTGTTGGTACCTTTAAATCCATAGCATAAACCTCTGTTAGTTGAGCCAATAGAGGAACTGGTTCTCTGTCTTCTGTATCTTTTCTCTCCTTTCCACAATTCATATATATCCAAGTTTTCAGGATTGGGGCCAAAGAGTCTCAAAAGATGAGTTTGGCAGTCGAGTTGATCACTGTTCATTGTCAGAAAGTTGATACGTTCAGAGTGCCTGGTTTAAGTGCATGGAACTCAGCAGAAGTAATTGGAGTTTACACCCTTTTAAACCAGGGCTGAATTAGGCCTCTCATGTTTAAAATAGCATGTGAGAGGTTTTGTTCTGTAATGTCTTAAATTAATTGGAGTGAACTGTATACCTAAAAAGGTTGAGTATGCAAATCATTAATAGTACTGTCAAGGGGATCTTATAATTGGAGAATCAAAATATATGGAACAATCTGATTGACTATTTTTTAGCAGGTTGGGTTTTTTTTGGTCAAATGTAACCTCACAGTACAAAATGGCATCCAAAACGAAGAGCTTGTAATATAAATGATGTCTTGAGGATACACTGCAAAAAGAAAACTGCTTTATGATTCATTTTGATAACTGATAACTTAATATTTTCAGTTATACAAATCATCTGAGAAACAGGTAAAAGGAAAAAGCAGGTCATCCTGATGCCAGTTAAATTATTAGTTGGTAGACAAGCTCTGGAAATGCCTAATTTTTTAGTCTGATGCAGTCAGCATAATTGCTCTTTTTTAACCTGTGCCCGACATAATAAAAATGCGTAATTCAGTTCAGTAAATTGAAAGATGTTTTCTCCTTGTAATAATAGCAATTTTCATGAACAATTAAATCTTTTTTGCCTACAGTTTATAGGGAAAACTTAACAAGCGATATTTTTGCAAGTTGCTTATTGCCCAAGGCCCAGGTTCTTTGTCTGTTTAAAGTGTCTGACGGTAAATCGTTTTATTATAAATAAAACCAGCATTGAAAGAGAGAGAGAAAGGGAGAGAGACTAGAGGTACTGATGGAAAGATTTTTGTAGAAATAGCTCAGTGCTATATTTTTTCATTTTTTATACTGATCAAGCTTTCGATCCATATTCAGCTTCATTAAAAATTAGCTATATAGTGCCATTTCAATTTTGAGTTCTTTGATCTGTTTTATTTACTTTGCTTTTTTGCAACTTTTACCCATACTAAAAGTGTGATCTCTTTATAGACTGATTTATATTGGAAGCAAGTCCTATTTTTGTTTTATCATTTTGCTCAGGAATATAAGATTACAAGAGGGGATTGGATTTTGTTCCTGAATACTTTTAAATTAGCAGTCTTTACCTCTTTTTAGAATGTTTGAGGGAACTACACATATTGTGGCTACAGATGATAATGATCATAGAAATATAGGTATGAAGGAACTTCAGGAAGTCTCCTAGTCTATCCCCTTTCTCTGAGGCAAGATCCTGATTCTCTTATGCATTCTGGCCTCTTTACATAGCTCTGGGAAGGCAGATGGACCAGAAAGCAATTGGATCTGGAATCTGAGAATTCTTTGGGTTTTGGGGAGTTCTGGGGTTGGGTCCTTTGAAGATGTAGCTTAGTCCTGGGTTTCTGGAGGTTAGGGGATGTGGTAAGTGCACAGTGACTCTCATAAGCGTGTGGACAGGGTGTGCACAGGCACACTCTAATGCACGCCAGAGCTCTGTGGGGCGCTCTCACCTCAGGGGCAGCTCCCCCATCCCCAGCATCCCTGCATGCTGCAGAGCCAGGAATCTGGCCAATGGGAGCGGTGGGGGTGCCAGAGCTGCCTGACCGTGCCTCCCCAGCAGGGAGAGTGGGGGAGCTGCAGGCAGAGACAGCAGCAGAGCACTGTCAGACACACTCACACAGATGGGGGAGGAGGGGCAGGGGACCTTGTGGGGGCACCCTGGGGCTGGCATAAAATACACAGTACAGAGGGGGCTTCATGGGAGGGGTATAGCAACACTCCCCTCCCTCACAGAGCAGACCTGGGCTGCAGCTGGCTCTGGCCATCACTCCCTCGCAATCCCACAGAAACCCACACATCCCTCTGCCCACCCCCGGGAAGATCCCCACCGGCCTCTGTGCCCCCATCACCTCTCTCCAGAGAGCCTCCCCTTTGTGCCTCCAGATACAGCTCCCCTCCCCCCATCTACCCTGCTCCTGAGCTCCCTACAATCTTCCTCTTTGCCTTCCTTCTCCCTCCCCAGCTCCCAGGAGGCTCCCAGACTGTTGGCCACCAAGGCCAATGGGAGCTGCACCTGAGGTAGATGCAGACCTGCCTGGCTGTGCCTCCATATCACGGGGAGGGGGAGCCACAGGTGAGCAAACCCCAGTCATCATCACAGGCACAGCAATTCTCTGGATATTTAATTTCACTGAAGCAAGTAATTTAATCTACTCTTCCTTTCCAGACAGGTAGTGGCTTTTCCTGTAAGAAAACTTACAATTTCTTTGCAAAGCAGTCCAGTTATAGTTTTTCACTTGAGAAGTATATTTTCTGGTTGTTCATAAGCTCATTTATTTAGTTAACTCGGTTTCATTGGGAATTTTAAAAGTCACTTGAATTGTAGCTGTTTTTTTCCCATTGGTCCAAAACACATGGAAGACATACAGATTTTTATTTCTGTGGGCCAAACCACCCTGTGTAAAAATGTAAATGTTGGAGGTAGAAAAGCTCTGCAAGGGTATGGGTCCCTCAGGAAATTGTCCTCAAGTCATTCATTCTTCTGGGCATTCCATTCTATTGTTCCCTACAGTGATAGAGATCAGTGTCTCCACCCACAGGGGAGATGCAGAAGACTGTGCCAACACTGCAGCCACTCTGCCTCTACCTTTGTTCTCTATCTGCTCCCTCTACCAGCCCCTTTGGTCTCCCTGGGATTCCCCCTACCATTACTCCCTCTGGGTCTTCTTTCTCTGGAGCTTCTCATGAAGTAAAGTTGTCATTGCAGGTTCTTATCTCTGTAATGTGTTTAATTTTGATGTATTTATTAAGTGTTAATTAATGCACTATGAGAGTCCCCCTTCAGCCCTCTGTATAAATTGATCCTCTTCTTTCCATATGTTTTGCCCATAAGGTTTTCTCCAGCCCTAGGGCAGCCAGCAATAACACCTGTGCCTTTGCAGTGGGGTGAAGGAAGGGAACCATGAGGTCCCTATTTATGTGATTTGCAAGAAAGTGTTATCATTACTCAGGGTACCAAATGTGTTTAAATGATATAAATGCCTTGTAAAATCCCAAAGCAAGCTCATTTCTCATATAATAATCTCATATACAGTATACACACATTTTCCATTAATTATATGAGTTGATTTTATTATTATTTATTATTATCAGCTAGGTTACTGGTTTTTTTCAGTGTGGAAAATTGTGTGCTATTTTACAGGTTGAATGACATAATACCCCTTACCACCCCCAATGTCCATCACTAAGTCCGGTAACTTTATCAAGTGTCTGTCACGCACCATTGTAGGTGCTGCCTAGCCCTTTCCCATTCTTCAGGGGACAAGTGGTCCTGGGGAGCCTGGGGCTGGCAGCAGCAAGTGACCTGGCCCCAGCCCACTCTGCTCCACCCCATCACCTCCCAACGTTGCTCAGGGGCGGAGGTTTGAGGGAAGGGGTGGAGTAGGGATGGGGAGAAAGAGGTGGGGGGGGCAGTCAAGGGACAAGGAGCGGAGGGGGGTTGGAGGTTTTGAGGGGGGAATTTGGGGGGCAGGAAGTGGGAGGGAGTGGATGGGGCGGGGCTCCCTGGGTGCACACCCTAATGAAATGTGCTGTGCACGCCTGTGATGACTCTATTAATCCCCATGTGATTTACAGCCCCGTGGGAGGTATCATTGTATCAAGTTGGCATAAGTTAGAGGAGCCCTCCATGGCTGCTATAATGTATGTCGAAGCCGAAGCATGTCTGTTCAGAGAATCAGGGAGCCACAAACTGGCTCTTTGAAGGCACCCTTCACCCCCATTTCTCACAAGCACAAGTTGAGCAGATCTCAACAAAGAAAGAATCTGGGCTAATATCTTTAGTATAGCAGATTAAAAAAGAATAGTCTAAGATACTTTCTGCCCTTATTTACTACTTGTTCTGTGTGAAATAGCCATAAAAATTCAAAATGGGTTTTTAGAAATGGAATGCAGCTGAGATGGAAGGTTTTCTCTTTCTTTTTGTGGCTTTAAGGGTCCACATTTTGAAATTTAAATGCACTTTTGCAGATATCAGAAATGTGAGCTCTACAAAATACACATGCAAGTAAAGGTTTATGCACTCTTGCATCGTTTGTGTGTCTAGCTTAGATGCATACTAACATATAGATGCACTTTTGTACACAAGCATGTGTAAAAAAAAAATTAGTGCAAATCTGGCTGATTCTTATGGATTACAAGTAATGCCTATAATATTTTTGCAAGATGCTTGCTCTGAATTCTTCAACAAGACCCCCTGGTTTAATGTGGAAACATGATATGAAAGGAGAATCATTGAAAAAATGTTTGACTAACCAATGTTAATAATTATTAATTTTTATGAAGTATTTCTTATATAAAATATACTATTACATTATTTCTTTAATGTTTAACTGCATACAAGTCTGATTGTTCTACCATGCTTGTTAGGCATCTTTCTGATTTCTAGTTTAATGCAAAATATAATATTGCGATGTCACAAAAATTAGGAAAAGGAGAGCAGGCAGCAGTGGGTGGGAATGAAAGTTATCAGACACTCATGAAATCAGGGAGAACAGCCTGATGTAGCAGTAGAGCATTTAGAGAAGCTAAAACTGTATTGATTTTATTACCTCAGCTTCTGATATTACGATACACCAAAAAGCCATTGCAACTTTGCACTGAAGATCAATAATGGATATTTGACAGGTTACACAATTGCTTTTTCTTTGCACCAATGAAATTCAATCCAAATTTGGCTGAAATATAGAGTTACAAAGATGTATAGTGGACCTTGCTATAAGACACTGAGGAGTGCAGTATGCCTCTGAGAGTACAACATACACTTCTGGGTGTCTCGTTACCAGAAGGATGTAATAGAATAATAGAATATCAGAGTTGGAAGGGACCTCAGGAGGTCATCTAGTCCAATCCCCTGCTCAGAGCAGGGCCAATCCCCACCTAAATCATCCCAGCCAGGGCTTTGTCAAGCCTAACCTTAAAAAGCTCTAAGCTCCACCATCTCCCTGGGTAACCCATTCCAGTGCTTCACCACCCTCCTAGTGAAAAAGTTTTTCCTAATATCCAACCTAAACCTCCCCCTCTGTAACTTGAGACCATTACACCTTGTTCTGTCATCTGCTACCACAGAGAACAGTCTAGATCCATCCTCTTTGGAACCCCATTTCAGGTAGTTGAAAGCAGCTATCAAATCCCCCCTCAGTCTTCTCTTCTGCAGACTAGATAATACCAGTTCCCTCAGCCTATCCTCATAAGTCATGTGCTCCAGCCCCCTAATCATTTTTGTTGCCCTCTGCTGGACTCTTTCCAACTTATCCAACTTTTCCAACCAAGTTGGACTCTATCCAACTTACTTACTTCTTGTAGTGTGGGGCCCAAAACTGGACACAATACTCCAAATGAGGCCTCACCAATGCTGAATATAGGGGAATGATCACGTCCCTTGATCTGCTGGAAATGCCCCTACTTATACAACCCAAAATGCTGTTAGCCTTCATGACAACAAGGGCACACAGTTGACTCATATCCAGCTTCTCATCCACTGTAACTCCTAGGTCCTTTTCTGCAGAACTGCTGCCTCACCATTTGGTCCCTATTCTGTAGCAGGACATGGGATTCTTCCGTCCTAAGTGCAGGACTCTGCACTTGTCCTTGTTGAACCTCATAAGATTTCTTTTGGCACAGTCCTCTAATTTGTCTAGGTCCCTCTGTATCCTATCCCTGCCCTCCAGCGTATCGACCACTCCTCTCAGTTTAGTATCATCTGCAAACTTGCTGAGGGTGAAGTTCACGCCATCCTCCAGATCATTAATGAAGATATTGAACAAAACTGGCCCCAGGACCTACCCACTGAGCCTGATGATCTAGCCAACTTTTTATCCACCTTATAGTCCATTTATCCAGCCCATACTTCTTTAACTTGCTGGCAGCAAATGTGAAGGGCTTAATAAAAGAGCAGTATAACTGAATAAGCTGAGGGGATAAACAGCAAAAGAATAGGAACTAGAAATTGCCATCGTCACAGCTGTGATCCATCTCGTTCAGGTACCTGTCTCTGCCAGTAGCCAACCTCACGTGCTTCAGAGGAATCTGGAAAAAAACCTACAGTGGGCAGTGTGGGTAATTTTCCTCTTATGATTTGCCATCCTGCCATTCTGTCCTAAATACTGAAGAGATTGATTTAAACCTTGAAATATAAGGTTTTGTATCCCTTCCAATATTTTTATTTAAGCATTGACTGTTAATACTTGGATATTTTTGTTATCTGTTTAAGTGTCCAATCCCTCTTTAAATAAATCCCTAACAAGCCTGGTTCTTTTAGACAGTACAACAAACAAGTGATGTCATATTGATTGCTACTATCTTAGCTAAAACCAGGTTTGGCTGGTTTTGGATTAACTTGATCCCCTGCTGTGGCTAAAAGAAGATATGGTAATTGGGCCTGTTTCTCCAAGATAATGTTGGTATGTCAGGGGTCACCGCTAGTTCAGCACATACAACTGTACTGTGTTGTTCAAAGTAGCTAGGACCATTTCTGATAATTGGAGGCTTCTCTTCTCTTATCAGCCACATTTTGAGCTCAGCATGTTTACAACTTTTTACTGCTACATTTTTTTTTTCTAACTTTTATTTTCAAGGCCTTATTACATTTGCTATCAGGGCCTGCATTGACAACAAGCTGTAAAGTACACATATTTTCTTAGCCACATGAAACTAACTATAACCCTTCATATAGCTAGCTAATCCTGCATTGATTTTGCAGTCTTAATAATGTTCTTTTAATATAGGGTGTGTGTGTAATTTTATATACTTTTATCATGTCCCATTTTAACAAATCCAACTCTTTTCCATCTCTTTCAACGAGTGTCTTTCCAGGCCTCTAATATTTCTTGTCATCCTTCTCTGAACCCTATATAATTCCATGATGTCCTTTATTTGAGAGGGAGTGACCAGTGTCGTACACAGTATTCCAGATAATTACATCTGTGATACAGCATGGCCAGAGGGCAGCAGGAGAGTGTTAGAGGAAAGCCTTATTCCCTGTAGAGGGAAGCAAGTTACTAGAAGTTGGTTGGAGCACCTGGAACCAATTAAGGCACCTGAAGCCAATTAGAGTAACTGAAGCCAGGCACGTGATAAAAACCCCCTGCTTCAATCAGTCAGTTGAAAGGGAGTTGGAGCAGTTTGGAGGAAAGCAGAGGAGAGTTTGAAGAAGTGCTGTGGTGAGCTAAGAAGACCCAGACCATAAGTAAAGGGACACCTGGCTTGTGCAGAGATAGGGCAGGAGGCCCCACAAGCTGAAGGGTAGGAGAGGGAAGTAGCTCAGGGAAAGGAATAGCTAGTTCAAGTAGTTTACTGCTATCCTCAGGGCCCCTGGGCTGGGACCCGGAGTAGAGGGCAGGCCCTGGTCCCTCCCTCTCCATTCCCCTACTCTAGGATACTAGTGGGGCAGTTAATACCCTGTTCAGGGGCAAGAAATGGTGCCTTGAACCCCCCTACAAGAAGAGAAAGTGCAGGACTTATCATAATAGTGCAGGCAAATTTGCCACACATCCCATTAATTAATATAATTGCATTATAACTTCCTGTATTGTTCTTCATCCTATTCCTTATACAACCTGACATCTTTTTGTCTTATTACTGCAGCTGCATATTGAGCAAAGGCAGCTTCTCTCAGCTATCCACAATTCCTTATGTTCCTTTCCTGGGTTGTTAGCTTGTGAGCTGCATGAGTAACTTAGACATTTTCCCTCCAATGTTTATTACTTTGCAATTATAACAGAAAACTTCATCTGCTATCAAGTTGCCCATTCACCTAGCTAGAGTTAAGTCTGACTGAAATTCCCCATGATCTTCTCTGGACATGACTAACTTTTAGAGCAGGGGACGGGGGACAAACTTTTTGGCCCAAGAGCCACATCTGAGTGGGGAAATTGCATGCAGGGCCATGAATGTAAGGCTGGGGCAGGGGGTTGGGGTGCAGGCTGTGCGAGGGGTTGCAGTGTGCAGGAAGGGGCCCCGGGCAAGATGTTGGGGCAGAGAAGGGGTGTGAGGCATATGAGGGGGCTCAGGGAAGGGGACTGGGGTCCAGGAAGGGGTACACAGTGCAGGAGGGGGCTTAGGGCAGTGGTGCAGGGAGGGCTGTGGAGTGTGGGAGGAGGCTCAGGGCAAAGGGTTGGGTGCAGGAGGTGTGTGGGATGCGGCAGGGGGGTGGGGCGCAGGCAGGGGGTTCAGGGAGGGGCTTATCTGGAGCAGCTCCAGGGTGACAGTGGCAGCCTTTGTCCCTGGCTCTGCGCCACTCCACTCCAGGAAGCGACCCGCACCATGTCCATGCAAGTTTTTGGGGGGCTGAAGGCTAAGCGTGATGCTCTTGCCTATGAGTGCCTTCCCCCAAAGCTCCCATTGGCTGCGGTTCCCCATGCTTTAGAGAGACAAGGTGGGTAATACCTTTTTATTGGATCAGCTTCTTTTGGTGAGAGAGATAAGTCTTTGAGTTTACACAAACCTCTTATTTATTGCCTGTAATAATTTATGCTCCTGTTGATTGGCCTCACTAGGGTTAGATTTCCAATTTTTAAAAATTTCTCTTTGTCTTGAATAACTACATAGCCATATTTGTTTGCTTCTGGCCTTCCTAGTTCCCTTTTTGTTCATGGATTGTACTCCTTCTGAAATTTGGTTGTTTTCTTATTTAGCATCCATGCTACTGCTAAGGATTTTACTTCTTTACTATTGACTGGAGACCCTTTCTGACATCTTTATTTTATTGAAATCTCCTTTCTAAAGTTTTTAATACCACTGTGTCAGTTTTTGGTATCTTACATCCTTACAGAATGTGGAACCTAATTATATTGTGGTCACTATTATCTAGTGGCTCAACTGCAGTTAATTCTTACCTCCTGACTTAAAACTAAATCGAGAATAGCTTCTTGTTTCGTGCATAGACTCGCCTCTTTTGTGCTTTACAAACTTTAATGTATTGAGCCTCATGACAGCTCCGATGATTTAGGTAAGTTTTGTCATGACTTTTTTACAAATGGAGAAATTGTTACACTTGTCTTATGTCATACAAGAAACCCCTACTGACACCCATCCCTGTGTATAACAATATCATCCTTACAGAGGAATGAAAATAAACAAAGGAAAACTGATAATGACTATTAGAAAAATGTCTGAGAGATGTTAGACTGGGTAATCTTGTCCCAAAGGCAAAGGTAGAAACTCCATTGTTTTAATAATTTATAAGTGGAATGGACAAATCACTCAAAATACCATAACGAACACTTCTCCATTGGTAGAGGTTTGAGCACAATTATGTAATGGATTCTTGTCCTCTTTAATCTTGATAGTTCAGTTACATGTAAATATGATGTAAAGAAAAATGATAGTTTCAGTGCTTTTCTGTGGAGCTTTTAATAATTTCAGATATTAAATTGATAAGGTTCTAACCACTCTAAATGCAGCATGAAAACATCTAGGGTGGTTTTAATATAAGGTACAGAATTGTTTCTCTTAAAAACCTTTCTTCCCTTAGAGAGGCATCTACATAAAAAATAACAGCCAGAAACTGTCTTAATCTAAACCAGTAGTAATTATTCTAAAATAAACAGATTTTATGTAACTATTTTTATTTCATTTCACCTCAAACCCAAATTGGAAAAATATCATTTTTTACAATTTCTGACTTTCCAATTATTTGTATTGTGGTTTCTTATAGTTACCCATAGCAGGACAAAATGTAGTAAACTTATTATTCAATGGAAGTGTGTCCTTTCAGGAATCATTTACTTTCTAAATCCCCATTTTTGGTAGTCACTGACAGATTGTGAGTTAGTATTGAGATTGATGTGATTGAATGGCAGACTTTAAATACCATGCAAACGGTTCTTCTGTGAAGGACAATTAAAACATAACATTGTTTTCCTGATTTGTGTGTGTTTAAATTAAAACAGTATTGTGTTTAATAATATACATTGCAGGAACATTGTGAGCTTGGGGGTATTATGAGGGAGCTTACTCAGCAGCTATTCTTTCCTATGGAATATTTTTGAATGAAGTTACACTATTAACTTCCATTGCTGGCTTGTCTCAGGGCATTCTGTATGAAAGTGTTTTGCCTAAATTCTCCGTGGGTTGACATTATTTCAAAGATTCTGCCTATGTTTATTCTCACTATCCCTTTGCATCTTGAAAACATTAATCATTTCCTTCTTCAGCCTTCTTTTCTTCAGTGAATACATTCCCAATTTTTCCATCTTTAATGTATGATTTAACTCTCCCTACTATCTTTTCTGTTTACATGGTAGTCTTTTCAATGTATTCTCAAACTGCAACATGTTCTAGCCTTGTAAACTATTAAGAAAATGTACCAGTCTAGCCTAGGTCTGCTCTTTACAGACTACTGTGATGATTACACAGGAATAGCTGCTTATATTCATCCACCAAGAAAGTCACTCTTTTGTATGACTGCATGATTAGAATTCTATTGTACAAAAACGCAATAGTCAAAAAATATAGTTTGATAAGTACATTATAGAGTGCTACAATGATTTCCACCACCTTGTAGGTGAATCCTCCTGCTTATCCATCTGTTTGTATTCTGTTTATTACCTTAATCTCTGCATGCACTGAACTGATAGTTTTTGTTCAACCTACTAAGTCCTTCTGCACTGTGCTCTAGAAAGTATGAGCTTTAAATATATTATTTCCTCACCTTATATATATTTAAAATACATGAGCTTATTTGTCCACTGATACCCCTTGTTTTTCAGCATTTATCGTTGATCATTTCTTAATCCTTTGTGTTATAATATCTTGTACAATATTGGCCTCAGTGTAGATACCATGTTAGGTTTGCCTTCACTGCACAATAAGTCAGCTGCAGTATATAGAGTAAAATGTTTTGACCCTAATATTAATCTTTGTGATAAGCCATTTGTATTGTTTCCTGATAGTCTACCTATATTATTTCTTGAGAGTACATGGCAAGGGTAGCTGAAGAAAAGTCTATGAAAATAAAAGCTAATTATAGTGTCACAGTAATAATACTAAAGTTTTGATCGAGGAGGCACTTTCAATAAAAGTCTCTTTTTTCATAGTTAAGATTCTGCAGTGCAATACATGATTTTACTTACCAGAACACCAACTATAGGTGTATCCAGATACGTCCAACGTTTAAGAGCTTATTAGAAGCCTTTCATCAGGTATGATGGTCTTTCTGCTGGGCCATGATGCTTTATATGGGTGGTGTTTGTATCCTTGTAAAATAGTTTATTTTTATGATGTAATTTAAAGGTTATAATGTGGTATATTAAAGATTCCTGTCTTTATCTTGAAGGATGTGGGTGAAAAAAAATCTTCACACATTATTTGGAACTGTTCCTAGTGAGTGTACGAGTGCATTGCTGTTGTCATGAAGTCTGTTTTTAAGTGTGTCAGCATTTTCATTACAAATACCTTTTATTCAGGATTTGGTTTGTATAAAATGTAGCTTCTGACTAAAATGTGATATAAACTTCAGGGAGCAGTTTTTAGAACTTTTTGGAAAAAAGTGTTCAGCATAAAAATATTGCGATTCTTTGTGTGTTCTTACAACAAAAAAAGTAAAGTCTGCAAACATTTAGACTATAATGAATACTAATCCCTATTTTGTAGTTGCTTGATATGTAAATTATGCTTATGGTCAGAAAGTGATTTTTCTTAAATTTCAGCTGTCTCTCCCATATATATTCTCAACTGATTATATACCAGATTTTGCTCAATTTGGACTCAATCCTGCAAACATTTATGAATGTGGCTTAACTTTTTGCTACCATTAGTAGGGATTACTCATGATAGTAAAATTAAGTGTATGCATACGTGCTGACAGAATTAGGGCCTACTTATGTTACCTGGGGACCCCCTACCCACATTGGGCAGGCGCCCCTTTCTCAGGCAAAACAGGCTCGGATAGCTGGAGGAGGTTGCAATGTCTTTATTCAATGCGACGTCGCATGCACGCAGCCCTGTGCTTCTCAGCCAAAAGCAGGGTGCGCCCCGATCAATGGCCGGGTCGTTATTTTTATAGCTTGATTACATCGCTGGGCGTCAACATTCCGCCACGTACTTATTCGCACAAGGATACAAAGTAGAAAAAGTTTTAAAATGTCCACATGCGTACTGAGCATACTAGCTTGAAAAAACCCCTCTTGCGAAATGTTATGCAAAGCCAAATACAGAAGCTCAAGCAGACAGTTGAAAAACCGCAGACAGTTGAAAAGCCCCTCTTGCAAAATGTTGCAAAGCCAAAATACAGAAGCAGACAGGCTCAATCGGTGCTACTTCAAATTGCAGGCATTGAATCAGTCATATTACATTTCATATTACACTTATCAAAAAATGGTGGTGAGCTCAATGTGGTTTCTGAAAATCGGTTTCTAATTTTATAGTCCGTATATATTCCACTCTGTGAGCATATAGGGACATGCACACCAATCGGAATCTTTTTGGCAGCAGTGTCCATTGGGGCTACACTTACACCCTGTATCGAAGGTATAAAGGGTAGAACAGGCCCAACTGCCCCCTCAGTTTCTTCTAACTAGCTGTGGCTGCGTAACAGACCCCTAGCAGTGTCTGCATCTGAATGTACTTTTTTCTAACCATTAGAGTAGACATTTGTATATAGAGACAAACGAGCAATAGTAGTCTGGTGCTCTTGTCCCCACCCTTGTGAGAGGTAGAACACTGAGTACTCTTTAGCTCACAGCTCCTCAGCTGGGGCTGCCAGTACTTAACAGTCTGGTGCTCTAGCCCTTTGGGCAGGGCCGAATAGAGAGCAGTCTGTAGCCTTAGCTTACTGGCCAAGGCAGCCAGCTTAAACACACACAATCTAGGGCTCTAGCCCTTTGAGTGGGGCTGAGCTGGGAGCAGGCTTTAGCCTAAGCCTCCTGGCTAAGGCAGCCATCAAAGGCACAGTCTGGGGTTCAGGTACGAATGAGCGCCCACACGGTCTAGGGGTTCCAGAAGGGAGGAACACCCACACAGTCTAGAGGTTCCAGTAGGGGGGGACCACTGAATCTAACATCCTATCTTGACAGATGATAGATTCCCACAGGTCTCCTGGCCTATGGTTCGGAGTCGGCCACATTAGGAGTGGAGTTGTAGGGGTAGAGGGATGTGGGTCCACCCAACTCCACTGCGTCCTAGCCCAGGGCCCCAACAGCAGTGGAGTGGTCCGTCACTGGGTCAGCGGGGATCCAACCGCAACACGCTGACAGCCACGTAGCAAGACAGGCATCAGCTTCCCTGGACTGCTTCTTACCTTCCTGGGGTTTGGTACCTCTATAATCCACAGGTCCTCTTGCTCCTCTGAGTACACAGCAGATTGCAGTCCCAACAACTCCTCTTCAGGCCCAGTCTTCTCCAGGAGCAGGTTCAGCTCCAGGATGCCGCAGCAGAGTGCAGGCGCTTGGCTCCTTCCCTGGCATCTGCTCAACTGAGCTGCTGAGCCCTCTCTTTATACTTCCTGTCCCACTCTGGTAGTGATCCCTCACTCTCCAGTCCAGTGAGAGACCACTCTGCCTCGTTACAGTCATCCATAGACCTTCTAAGTGATGAAAGCCAACCAGGAAATATTTTCACGAATAAATCTCAGAACTCTGATTGGCATAGCAGCTTTGTCAGGCTGAAGACATAAATATTCTTGACCTGATCATTGCAAGTAAATCTAATAATAGAACTGTGAAATTGTGTGGATTCTAAAATTGTGCTTTTCCTTCACTGGTTTGTGCTCGTTCTGTGTGTGTGTGTGTGTGTATACACACGCACACACAAAATGATACCATGCTTGATCTTAGTTAAAAGACTAAGGAAGGACAATCTTTTGCATACTCCTATCAGAAAGAAAGATAGATTTGATAGGAGTATGCAAAAGATTGTCCTTCCTTAGTCTTGTTACTAAGATCAAGCATGGTATCATTTTACAGTATTATCATAGAATATCAGGGTTGGAAGGGACCTCAGGTGGTCATCTAGTCCAACCCCCTGCTCAAAGTCAGTATGTCATTTTATCTTCTGTCTGGGGAGTATATCCTACCTAGATGGACTCTTCAGTAGAGATTTTTTTCTGTTTAAATATCTTGTTCTATAATACACCTCACAGAGCTTCTTATAAAATAGCTACTTCATTTGGGTACACGTGCTCAAGTGTTGGTTTTACAAGATAAAGGGATATTTTCTTATTTATTTAAGGCCCTCGATCCACACTTTAAAGCCTCTTTTACAATGATGAGTTGGTGGATACAAGAATCAGCCCCACAGTACTCAGTATTTTCAAAGAAGGACTAACATTTCAATCTTTCACTGTAAGCTGTGCATCTGTAAATATGAAGGTTACATTATGCACTATCACAAATTTTAGTGTTACATCCTTCATTTTTGTTTTTTTGTGTCCCAGTATAACACTTCTAAAGCAAACCACCACCTGAAATGATTGCTCTGTTTGATTGTATTCATCTTTTCTTCTGCTCTAGCATCTTAAAAGATACTGTATTCAATAATAACTTATATACTGCTTGCTTCCAATACGTGATGTGTCTAGATGTTGCAGTGTGTACTATTATAATAGTGAGGAGGAAGAAAAGCATCATAACAGGTTAACAGAATTAAAACCTTGTACAGTAATTTGTTCAGGACAAATGTAGTCCCTTTATGTTAGCACTGAAATCTATCAAAAAGAAACATGTAATATGAAATTAACCCTGTTTCTGATTTGGTTTTATGCAATAGAAGAAAAAAAATAGGCTAACATTTTTTCTTTCTGAAGTATTAAATCATTAAGGCGAAGATGTTCTCCCATAAAGTGTTTTCCTTGTTGTAAGGGGGAAAAAAAGAGTCCTTTTTTCTTTGAACTGAGGCTTTTTTCCCCTTTGTTCTCTCAATTTAAAACCATGTCAGTGTTCTACCTCTGTCACTTATATATGCAACTCAACTTATATGCTTGGTATGTGGCAGGCTGTGCTGCACTTAAGAAATGAGTGACTTGTTTTCAGATTTTTCACTTCAGCATGGAAATGTTGCTTTTAGAGACATCACTGAGACTTTGTCCCTTAGGCCTGGTCTATACTACTAAGATAGGTCAACATAAGCTGCTTTGCATCAACCTAGTTGTGCATGTCTCTTCACATAAACTTGTCTCCCACCTGTAGCCCATAGGGCTAGCTGCCTTTAATTATATTCACTCTCTTGCTTTCGTTGTATTTTGTCTTTATTACATTCAGTAGTAATGCAAGGAACCTACATGTATTGCTAAATGTATTAATACATTATTTTAATATAGAACACCTCTATAGTGTGAGTGTTGCAACCATGCACATCAGGGTTCCCAACTAAATAGTAATTTTAATAATACTGGGTCTGATCTTGGGACAAGAACCTATCAACTCTTAAAATAATAACTGGAAATTCTTAAGTAGTCAATATAATTAATACATACATAATCTATAGGTCAGACTACACACCAGTGTAAGTGCTCCATTACTCTGGCAAAATAACATCACCTCCCGGAGTAGCATTAACCCACGGTCAATGTACAGAAGACAATGCAGCTTAAATGTACATGCTGCATTACTTTATTATCAACACTAATAGTTCTCCAACAGCTGTCCCGCAGCACCGGACATGCACTGCTGCGGTCACAGTTGTGAGCTCAACTGCTCAGTCACATAAATCAGAAGTCCCCCCATTCCCTACTTAAACCCCCACAAATTTTTGAATGCCTTTTGCTGGTTGGCCAGCTTGGTGAGCATACCTCTATCTGCTCTCTGTTGTGCACAACTGACCAGATGTTCTCCTGTCTGGAATAGACAGTAGATATTGGATCTCCTGAACCCATGGGGAGAAGAGAGAAGACAGGCACAACTCCAAACCAGTGGTAGAAATGTTGACATGTACAAGCAGATTACTCAGGGCAGGCCATAGAATGGGTATTACTGAGACCAGGAACAGTGCCGCAAGAAAGCCAAGGAACTGCTGTAGGCATACCAGAAGGCCAGCAAGGTCAACAGTCGATTCAGTGAGCCAGGTGCCATACTCAGCAGAGATGCCACCACCCCACTCATCATTGTGGATACCTCTGCAAAGCCTGACATGAACGACAATGAAGAGATGGTGGAAGAGTAGGAGGAGAATGGAGGCAGACATCCAGGGGATGCAGCTGTGCAATAAGCCAGGACCCCTGTTTTTTGACTCCACCACAGTCCAGCCAGTCCCACCAGTCAAGCACAGGCAAGCCCAATGGAGGGGAAGGAACATCGGGTAAGTGTGTAAATAAATTCTCCATTACAGGGATGGCGCTCAAATTAGCAGGACACCACTATTGACTTCTCATTAGTTTACCTCATACTACAAGATATAGTGGTACAACAAAGGAGGTTTTTTCATTTCCACTCTAGGGTTAGGTAGGGGGAGAGCATGTGGAGCAGATTTTTTACGTACACAGGTATGTTCCTTGAATCCTGCTGAGAGGTCTCAATGAAAATTTCATGGAGATACACTACAATCCTCTGCCAAAGATTTCTAGGGATGGTAGCCTTATTTCTCCATTCATGATAGGACACTTTCCCATGCCAGGTGGTGATAACTCTGGCAGGCTAGTGGCATATGGGCCCAGGTGGCTTTAAGGCACCAGCAGCAGCTGTGCTTGCTCTGCATTTGGTACCCTTAGGAGCTGAGATATCAGCTACCACCACCATGACCTGAGGAAATTGGTGGCAGTATTCAGTGCCATTGCCTTATACTCAGCTTCATGCAACTGAGCAATGCCCTCCTAATTTCCCTCCCCTGGGGTGGGTCATACCTGTCTTGCGCTGAGAGTGGCACAGAGGATCAGGAACTCCAAAGCAGAAGTATCAATCAACTTGAGTTGTTTAACGTTTAAGGGGGTAAGAGAAGGGGAGAGTTCTGAATCTTAAGTTTTGCTGCTTCTTCCTACTGTACTGACAATAGTACCTTTGTGTGTTTTATCTCTAACTGTGACTGTTTTGGCCTTCATGTCCCACCTCCGTACCAGCAGAACTACTGATCCAGATGGGGGAGGCATAGTGGGGAAGAACATGCTCTGCAAGATCCTTCAAGCCAGTGGTGCATCAGCATTGACCAGAGGGCCTGGAGAGAGAATGTTGCAGATTGTATGGAGAAGGAAAGAGCAAGCAGAAAAAAGATGCAGCAGGAAAAGGAAAGAGAGATGCACTAGGAGATAATGGGGCTTCTCCAGCAGCAATATCAGACACTACAAACTCTTGTGGACCTCCAGGCTCAACTCTCATTGCAGTCTGTGGATAACTGAAGCATAGTGCCTCCCTACACTCACCATATCCCTCTGCCAGCATTCCTCATTGCCTTAGGGCTGGCACAGCTACCCATACCATCCCACACAGGGGGAAATTATGGACTTCCATAGCTTCACCTATGCTTACCTGAAAGCCATGGCTGATGTATGTTGCTGCTACAATCGACATGTATGTTCTGTCCTCTGGTTTACTTATTAAGGTTCCTAAAAAAAAAAAATTAAGGTAAAATGTATTTAGTTTTAAGTTCTTCAGATTATTTTTGGATCTGTTTTTTTTAGTGAAACTTTTTTTGTTTTGAAAATTATTTCTTGATTAGTTTACAGTACATGATATATAGTGCCTGTTGGCAGTGAAAGTAGTGGTCTTGTACACTCGCTACCCACTGGATCAGTGCCAAACGTAGTCGTCATAAATGTACACCAACTGTCATTGAAATATGCACAGATGTCCATCAGGCACTACTCAGTTCCTAAGAGGCCCCTAAACTGCTGCCCAGAGTTGAACACAGTATACTTCAGCAAATTATTGTGGCTCATTGTTAAAGTGCTCTTTCAAAACCTCCCTAAGCCTTATAACTCCTTGTTGAGTTCATCTGATAGCCCTTGTGTCTAGCTGTTCAAATACAGCAGAAGCATAGTGCAACTTTCTCCCTTTGTTTCAGAAATATTATGCAGGACACAACAGCAAGCTATAACAACTGGGATATAGAATATCAGAGTTGGAAGGGACCTCAGGAGATCATCTAATCCAACCCCCTGCTCAAAGCAGGACCAATCCCTGATTAAATCATCCAACAGATTTTTGACCCATGTCCCTAAATGTCCCCCCTCAAGGATTGAGCTCATAACCCTGGGTTTAGCAGGCCAATGCTCAAACCACCAAGCTATCCCTCCTCCACTGCTGTCCAATCTGGCAAGTAAATGATGTCAGCACATTTTCAATCTACCAAAAGCACATGCAGCTGTCATTCTCACCTGTTGAGCCTGTATTTGAATCTTTCTTTGCTGTTGTCAAGCTGAACGGTGTACGGCTTCATTATGCAGGGGAGTAAAGAGTAGTCTGGGTCCCCCATGATCACTATTGGCATTTCAACATTGCCAAAGGTAATCTGATGATCAGAAAGAATATCCCTGCTTGTAGCTTTCTGTGAAGCATCCCTGGTGATTCACCGGCACTTTGATAACCATGGAGTAGCTTCTGTAAGAGATGTTGGACAGCAACAAATGCCATGCTGGTTCATGGGAAATTGAAAATAGGTGTGAATATTATGGGTTGGAGAACACTGCGTTATGGGAAGTTGATCCCTTGCTCCCAATATCACTGCGTGAGTCATTTGTGCCTCACCACGCATTGCTAAAACTAATCAATAGACAGTGTGCTGAATGGTGGTGAATTGTACACTGGATAACTATTGATGCACTGCAGTGTCCATTGACACAAGCACTCCTGGTGAGTACATGCTGCACTGATGCAAGGGGAAAAGTACGCATGCGCACAAGTGATATACTAATGGCAGTGGCTATCTGCCAGCGTAACTTCAGTCAGCAAAAATGTGTGGTGTAGACCTGGCAGGAAGAGAAGGAGGATCTTGGAAACTAAAGAACCCAAGGGCGTGACCTTTTTTTCCAGCGAGGGAGAATTGAAAGAAACTTTCCTTTCCCTATCAAATTCTTCTAGAGCCCAAGAGCAATGTCTGTAGAATATTAAAGCGTATACCATATTAAATTGATCTTCTACATTTAACTACAGAATGATTCTGTTTCCTCATAGCTTAAATGCATGTAGTTGACAAAGAAAAGACACAAGAGAATTTTAAAAAAATCAGAAGGGGAAATAAGATACTTAGCCAACATAATGATAATTTAGTTTACATTTAAAACGATTGAATAAAATTGGAGATTAAATTTTTCAGACATGACTTAATTATTTTTTTAGTTAGCACTAAAGTTATGTTCCTTTAGCAATATTAATCCACTAAATCAACTGCTTCTAAGATATCTATAGGTGCAGTATACCATTCCCTAGACAAACGCATATTATTTACAAGATTAGACAAAGTGGTGGTGGTGTTTTTTTTTCATCTCATTGCGATCGATTCTCAATTAAGGCAATATGAGAATATAGATAAAAAGCTGATAAAGTATGAAACACTTTTCAAGCAAAGTAGCTAATATTGACGGCGTGGTGGTAACCCTGTAATTCAGTGTCATCAGTCTCAATAAATAAGGCAAGTGTGTACACTATGTTTTACAGATGTTGGAACAAACTGGTATTAGTAAAATAAAATATGTAGATAGGGCTGTTCAACTGCAATTTATTCCAACAAGCCTTTTACTACACTTGGTTGTATGACAAGTTTCTTTGGAAAGGTCAGTCATGGGCTTCTGTAGACAGCACTAACACCAACTGAAAGAATCGTAAAGACTCATACCTGAAATGGTTCTGTATTTCTGGTGTGGAGAAAATAGCAGTGTAACACAGGCACAACTACTTCCTATAACTTTATAAAACATTTTTTCTCTTTTCTGTAGCCTTTATTGAAACAGCTTATATATGTATTTTATTCTGAAATGTCAAGTGCTAAGTGTCATTTTGAAATTCCTTAAAACGCACTTTGCTGCTGTTGTGTATCTCTTCCAAAATATAGTGATATCCCTTGAACCTTTATCATGGGAAGTATTTTCCTTTTTTGCTTACTACTCATCCTTTAGGCACTACTACTTAACCCCCCAATGCTTTTATTTTAATTTTAGATATGGTTAAATATTTACTAAATGTGCCTCTCTCTCCTTGGATCCATTTGACCAGCACTCTAGCTTTTTCACTTTGGAGATCTACATTTCAAACTCGATTTTTCACAATTGAATATGACCCAGTAGTGTGAGTGGTACAATCATCCATTGCCTTCAGTTATCTGCTTTGTTTTGAGAGCATCTGTACACTTGTATTTCAGGGAATTGCACCGCCTGGCACTTGGCACTCCAGAACTTCTTAGTAACATTGGCCTCTTGTGGTCCTGTATAGCATCTGTCCTTGCTTCAGGAATCAAAATAATTTTGTTTTCAGGGGTACACAGACTTTTTGGAACCACTTTTCCCTATTTCTAGCTAAATGTTTGGTGGTATATGGTGGCTTAAAAGGTTCAACAGAATCTCTTGAAATGATTTTGAGTGATGTATGATATGTTAACTATTGTTAAGACATTAAATGGTAGCAGAATTCTTTCAGATTTTCTGTTGTTGCATTGTGATAAGTCACTTTGGTTCATTTCGGTTATATCACTTTGTATAACATTATAATTGCATGTCTGATACTATTTTAAATCTGTTAGACTTGCTGCTTTGAATGGTCAATCTATTTCTTTGCTGTTTTAAAGTTGCAGTTTTGTTTCTTTTATTCTAAAGAGACTTTGTTACTCTAAAGAGCCTTCGTTGTTTGTTACTCTAAAGAGCCCTGCTAGATGGAAATGATGTGTGTCCAAAGGTATTGGGAAATGACTTTATTGGAGAACTTCTTACAGAAGGACTATAAATGACCAATTCACAAGATATGGTGCTTCATCTTTAATTTATCCTACAAACTGTTAACTTCTATCTTATCTCATTTTCAATTGCAGTTCTGCACTATGACAATAAAGATGATTACAGTAACATGTATTTAGCTACAAACAATGTCTTAAATGATGTTTTCTTTTTTTTTAGATTACTTACCCAGAATGTCGGTCTTCTTTATGTTGGAAGTTTCGACAGACCTTTTGCACAAATTAAGGTACAACTTTTGGTTTACTTGAAAGTTATTAAACACTTATATGATTATAGTCTTGATATTTCAAAATACTTTTGACAGAATCAATATAATTTCAAGAAAAATAAATGAAAAATAATGTAATTTCCTTGAGTTTTTGTTTTTTTCTGGGGTTATTTCCAATGACATTTATATATTTAGCTGTCAGAGAAGTTCAGTGTTTTCTTGCATCATGTTTTGATTAATTTTGATTCTGGGCTAATTACCAGAAACAAAATGTTCATTTTTTTTAGGTTACTTGTCAGTGACATTTCAAAACAAAACCATCTTTTGAACTTCTTAATCTTTCAAGTAATTTTTGACAGGGAGGCTATTACAGTGGAAAGCACAGATTATTTCCATACCATTATTACACTTTATTGTAACAGATTGTACAGTTTCTGAAAAGTCTTTTATGACTTAATGATATTTATCAGCTAAACTATAGTTTTACTGCTTTTAATTGCTATTTGCCAAAGAATCATTGCTTTATCCCTTAAGAATAAAGATTTTTTTTCATTATTCCAAATGGAAAATTGCCTTTGATCCTGTCAGCACCAAAAGTATCATTGTTATTCATAAGCATTCTATATTTAATATAAGTAATGTCAAGCAAAACGTCTAATTAAAATATGATGCAGTTTGTTAAAGCAGTGTAAAATGTGTGATTGAAACACAAAAAAGTGAGATAATTTAGGCTAAATATTTGGTCTTGTTCCTTAAGTCAGACAACTGAAAGACTTTTTTCAGGTTAGTAGTGTATCGTAATGGTCAATGTTTAGTCCTGATTTGATTCTTAAAGCCTGACCCTGCAATCTTTGTGCAGGTGAAATCCTCTGTTTAAGTCAGTGACAGAATGTGTATGGTTATAGAATCATAAAGTTGAGAGGTCACCTAGTCCAGCCCATTGTTCTGTGGCAGGACCAAGTAAGCCTATATCATCCCTGGAAGATGTTTAACCTGTTCTTAAAAACTCCAGTGATGTTGATTCCATGACCTCCCTTGGAAGCCTATTCCAGTCTTTAACTACGCTTACAGTTAGTTTTTCTTAATATCTCACCTAAATCTTCTTGCCCTGCCTTCAGGGGACATGAAGAATGATTGATTGCCATCCTCTGTATAACATCTCTTAATATATTTGAAGACTATTATCAGGTTTGCCCTCAGTTTTCTTTTCTCAAGACTAACCATACCCAGTTTTTTTAACCTTTCCTAGTAAGTCAGATTCTCTAAACCTTTTACCATTTTTGTTGCTCTCCTGTGGACTCTCTACAGTTTGTCCAAATCTTGCCCAGAATTGGATGCATTACTCCAGCTGAGGCCTCACTAGTGCTGATTAGAGTGGAACAGTTACCTCCTGTATCTTCCATGACACTCCTATTAAGGCACCCCAAAATGATATTTGCCTTTTTTGCAACTGCATCACATTGTTGACTCATGTTCAATTTGTCATCCACTATAATCCCCAGGCCCTTTTCAGCAGTACTACCACCTACCGAGTTATTCCCCATTTTGTAGTTTTGCAGTTGACTTTTTCTTCCTAAATGAGGTACTTTACACTTGTATGTACTGTATTTAATTTTGTGGACTTCAGACCAGTTCTGTAATTTGTCAAGGTCATTATGAATTCTAATCCTGTCCTCCAAACTGCTTGCAACCTATCCCAGGTTGGTGGTGTCTGAAAATTATATAACCATATGTTCCATTCAATTATCCAAATCATTAATTAAATTATTGAATAATACCAGACCTCAGATTGAACCTTGTAGGACCCTGTTAGATATGCCCTTCTCAGTTTGTCTGCGAACCATTAATAACTACTCTTTGAGTAGGGTCTTTAACCAGTTGTGTACCCACCTTATAGTAATCCACATTTCCTTCACAGGCTGCTGGGTCTCTGGTATTTTGTTGATTTCATAGTTACTTTATTTCCCATTTTAATTTATTAAAGAATGTAGAAGATTTCTTTACTGAAAAGGCCTTCTCTTCTGCCATATTAAATGTAAATAATGGAAGCTTGCCATCTTTTGTATGTGTGGTCAGATGTCGGCTGCCTGTGTGTTCATTCAGTGTGCTGTCCCAGCTCTGTAGAAATAGCAGACCTCATTAACTTCCCAATAAATCCACAGACTCTGTTTTTGGCGAAAGCACCCGGCCAGATTTATTGTCTGTGAAGCCCGGTAATAGCACCCGACAGACTCTATGAGGATGCTAAGACAAGTATGCTCATGACAATGGACGCAGCTCAGTCAGTGAAGGGACTTTCCACTGCTCCCTAAGCTGGCCAAACATACTCCCTCTGAGATACCTCTGTATACCCTGATACAAACTATAGCCTTTTCACATAGTTAGTTACTGTCCCCAGATATGACTAGTTATCACTCATCATCCTGTATGTGTTGGTTTGATTAAAACATCTCTATTACATACTGTCAGTCTAACACCTTATCTTTTAAAAGAGGCCAGTGTGTTCCTGTAATCCTTGGAAAATGTTTTTATACCCATCCTTAATATCGGGATGTTCTGGTACAGCTTAATATTGAAATGTGTTTGTGTAAGCACTGTGTAACTCGCACTTCTTAAAAATTGTATATTTCTGCAATATCGGTCCTATTCTTGCCAAATTACAGGTGTTGCCTCATATCAGGACTTTAATACAAGGGTTTATGTCTCCAGCTCTCTTCCTAATACAGTATGTAAACTACCTTATGAGCTGGAATATGTTGGCTATTGCATTCTCCCTCATAGTAGTATCTTACTTGGTATTCATAGGCTGTTATATTGAAATGTGTATGTTTGCAGCAAATATGTACACAACCTGTCAGGAAATATCATTTTGATGGATTAGTTAAAATCTTTCCTCTATATTTATCAAGTACTCAATATATCAGCATTTAAAAAAGGAGGAGCTGACTGCTGCTCCCAAATCAAACTTTGTTGTCCCAAGTCACTACTTTTTCAAGTTCATTATAAAATTGTTTCCAGGTTGTCAAGACAAGGGTAAATATTAGTATTTTTTTATTTTATTTTGTTCTGTGATCACACTAAAAATACAAAGGATACCTCTGCGTATACTATGTACAGTACTGTATCTTATAAATTCATGAAGAGAGCACAAATTCTGAGAGAATCAAGCGACTTCAGGAAGAAATTTGAACAATACCATGTATTCCAGGTGTTTCCATCCCAATTACAGTAGTATGGAAGTACTCTAGGGGCTTGTCTCCACTTACTGGGAAATCAACGTGGGACGATTGATCTACCAGGGGTCAATTTCGCAATTTAGTCTAGAGAAGGCCTGCTAAATCAACTGACCATTGCTGTCCCATTGACTCCGGTACTCCACCGGAACAAGAAGCAACAGGACAATTTCTCCCATCAACATAAGTTGGCTCCAGCTACATTATTCATACAGCTGGATTTACGTAGCTTAGGTCGAGTTAGCCCCATAATGTAGACCTGCCCTAGCAGATAACCGTTTATTTTTTTCCAGAAATCATGTCTGCTTTTCAAGAAATGAAAGAATTAACCTATCTAGATTTATTTACCTTTTGAGATAGCAAAAGCCTCTCCTCCACACCCAATTATTCTTTATCTGTAAAAAGACTTGTTTCAGTGGTGGTGGAGCTGTATTGGTCCCAGGATATTGAATAGGTGCCTGAGGAAATATCTTTTATTGGACCTGTTTGGTCTCCACATCTTCAACAGCCAGTAGAGAATGTTCCCTCTTTTCTTTCAGTTTCCCCACCAACCACTAAACTGCTTCCCTGTGACACCCATGACTAATGTCCCACTTACTCATTTTGAAGCATGTCTGTCTGAGAAGGTGTAGATTGTGGACCTGTATCCCTGCCACTTATCAAATTACACAACTCAGGGAAGAAAAAGTATAAAAAGAAAAGTAAGGAAAAATGTGTGTTATCTTATACCTGACAATGGCTCTCTGTAATTTGAAAAATCAATACTTGGTTTGTTACAAACATGCCTTGTCCCTTTACATGCCTTTTTCCAAGAAAAGAGAAATCAAAATGTGCTCATAAAATTATTTGTATTCTTTTATTAGAGATAAAGTCCTTTAGGATCCTTTTATCTTGTTGTTGATTTTCTAAAGACGGCTTCCTACATCAAGGCCTAACGAAGAGCATCTTTCTCTCTTGGAGCCTTAACGTGATCCTCTGAGGATTGTGATTATCCTAGTCATAGCTGGGATTCTTTTTTTTCCTTATGATTTTCTTTGTGGTGATATCCTTAGCTTGCAGAGTGTGTAAGCTGATCATGTTACTACTCTATCTTTTTTCATTAACACAAGTGACTCATAAGATGGTTCCCTTTTTTGGTCTGAGTGACTTATCCCTTTTTATCTTAATCAAGAGATTCCCCTTCCTATCTTTAGTCTGACATCCATTTAGTGATGCTGCAATTTGTGTAGCGGGAATGCTGAGAGCTGTTGAAGCAAACTATAAACCCTGTATAAGATGGAAACCACTTCAAGCCGGAGGTGCCGCTTCCAGCAGCCCTAGTTCCAGCGCCTATGCATCCATTGAAAGGAAGTCATGTTCTATAGAATTAGATCCTTATCTTGTACCAAGAATTCAATTTCTGGCTTCTGAACTTCCTATTGGAATTCATTATATAGAAGGAACATAAAGTATACCCTCAATGAGTCTTCTGATCTACCTGATACCAGATTTGATAGATTTAGAAGCATCACAGAGAAAATGAAGGGCTCTCCTGCCTGGAACAAGGAGAAACTCTCTGCAGTTTTTCCTTCTAGTGGTTTGGTCTGCCGTAAGATTTCTGAGACATAACAGGTTTCATGCTTTGCCTCTCTGAGCTTTTATCCAATGTTAATTTCTTTTTTATTATAGCTTAATTCTATATAGTTTCTTTCTTTTCAGAGTTGTTGGTTGATCTAGTGAACTCAATTGAAATGTCTGTACATAAATTTGTTTTCCATACCTTTAGTAGTTTGGTGCATTCCATCTTCATTTGGAGCAAGTAATTTTAAGAGTTTGCAGTTTTTATTCCTGTGCTCATCTGGTTAGTGACTTTCTTGATCTTAAGGAAGTTTTGTTATGGAACCTAACAGCATACAAACTATACCTATA
The DNA here is from genome assembly GCA_007922305.1 of Dermatemys mawii. Taxonomy (NCBI): domain Eukaryota; kingdom Metazoa; phylum Chordata; order Testudines; family Dermatemydidae; genus Dermatemys; species Dermatemys mawii. The sequence goes on along the minus strand of ML677333.1, from coordinate 43,949,735 downwards.
CCTATATTGTTGCATTAAGCAAGCAGGTGATGGACGTTTGATAGTGCAGATAGTTGGCATGGCCTGTCATTTAATTGAGGAAGGGAAATAGGTAAATGGAAAATTTGGAAATCAAATTAACAATTGTAGTGAAAATTCCCATTTATTTTTCAAAGCATTGCTTTTTTAAAAAGGTTATATTGAGGGAATGGACTTAATTTAAGGTTAGTACTCATTGGCATTTTAGTTCTGTTTTTAAATTAGATTGTTTCAGTCTAACATATAACTTTAGCATCTGTTCAAAGGGGTAATAAAACATTTTTGCTTTTAGATATATTTTGTGTGTGTACACACACACACACACACACACACACACACACACACAAATATATATGATTTGCAGCTTTCTCTGTTAAGCATTTGTGATTTGTCCATTACATATCTCTTAAAGTCTCACAAACTAGGTGAAACTAAGAAGGCTTCTGTAACTGGATATCATGATCAACTAGATAAAATAATTCAGTGAAGTCGTATATAATTCCCATTTGAGTTTTCCAGAATCCCTTTATATTATAATGTTGTTAGTAATCTTAAAAAATGCTTTTACCATAGAAATTTTGTTCCAGTACAGAGTAATTAAATTTAATACAAAAGCATATGCAGTAGTCATTTTATGAATTTCCCTGAGTAATGCTTATGGAATAAGTATTTTTATGATACGTATACAGATATATTTTCCTTCTAAAGTAAGAGTCTCATCGTTTTAACTTAAAATGAGTTTTGAAATACAACATATGTTTACACAAGATATCTTATAATGTTTAAGAAAAAAAGATCACAAAACATTTTTTCAAACTGAACTGCAAAAATTTTCAATCCCCACTAGATTCTGGGATTAAGACCAATTCAGCACGCTATGTTCTCCATTATTAAGCAATAATGAATCTTCTGGCAGTCTTCGCTATTCAGTTAATGACCAGTTTCACTTTGGGCTCTCAACACATTAAATTACCATTTGAATGAAGATTCATTACTGCTTTTTAAAACAAGATTATTTATTTTAAGAGTAGTTATTAAGAAGTTGCATAATAAATGCTACTTTGATCAAATGGAGCAGTTCATTTTCATAGGATAAGTTTACTGTAGATAATCCTGTGGGAACTTTGTCTTCATCCCTTTCTGAGGACAACTGTATTTGAGAAATTTGATCATCAGAATCACAAAGCTCTTAATATTAAGTTGTTAATAGTATATAAATCTTACCACCTATTCAACATCTTGGAGCAATAAAACCAGAGGACAGAGTGAATATTTCTCAGAATGGTGACAGCCTGGACCAGCAAAAGGTCTTTGGGTCACGCCAAACTTCATCCAAACACTTTCAAGCACTTTCAGAAGGGACTGACAAGCTGGAAAGATTTGAAGACCCCATCATAGCCCCTGCTAACCTGCATACCAAAGTTAAGTTCCAATAGCATAGCTTAACTCAGGGCTAGATAACCCATGGCATGGATGTTAAAAGTGGCACATGAGCTGCTTTTCAGTGGCACTCACGCTGCCCGGGTCCTGGCCACCAGTCTGGGAGGCTCTGCGTTTTAATTTAATTTTAAATGAAACTTCTTAAACATTTTAAAAACCTTATTTACTTTACATACAACAATAGTTTAGTTATATATTATAGACTTATAGAAAGAGACCTTCTAAAAACATTAAAATGTATTACTGGCATGCGAAACCTTAAATTAGAGTGAATAAATGAAGACTTGGCACACCACTTCTGAAAGGTTGCTAACCCCTGGCTTAACTCATCACACTCCCAGAATGAGCAACAGAAGCAGCCTTCTACAGAGATTGTCTCATTTTGGGTCTTGTACAACACCAAGCCCGTTGCCAGCATTACTTAAATTATAAGATTCTGCATGGACAAAGTTTTTCCAATTGGACTTTCTGCGGCCCCTGGGTCTTTACTAAGTGCCAGGCAAGTCACTTAGGATGTCAAGGTATTCTTCTCTATCCAAACAGGTACAATTGCTCGATGAAAGCATAATCTCTATAAAAGATCAATTCTGTCCTCAGAAAAATGTGCATTCTATTCCAGTCCCTGTAATTTAAGATTAAAATATGAAAACTTCACTTTTACTCTGATGCAAAGGGTTTAGTTTATTGTTTTAGGTTTGGTTAAAAACAGCATATTGACCACACTGTATGACAGCTTGGAGTCACTGATAAAAGTAACTTGAAATATTCAGGGGGATCAAGCAGATGGACACTTCAAAGGCTACATATGCTAAATGTTACATACCCTGAGTAAACTGAAGAGACTTGAAGAGGTGGCTGAGGTTGGATTGTAACCTTAAAACTGAATGTAAAATGGCATGAGAGAGTAGTCACATAGCCCCAAAAAGTCACTACTTTTTAAGGTGTTCTGATTGAATGCCACCGGCTGTATGCACACCCAGATATATAACTGGTATATAACCTGTCATACTCTTCAGCTTGTTGTCCAAAAGACAGAAATTCACTGAACATATAGACATTTTATTGTAAAGCATTTTCAGTTGCTAACTAGAAAACCTCCAACCATTGATCAATTTATGTGGTAATTTTTTAAAAAATATAGATTTGGACCAATCAACTTGAACAGTAGCTACTTATAATACCACATGATTTGGTTTTGTAACCCTTGTCCTCCTTTCTCTCCTTTTTATTTTTGAGACACACTTTGTTGCAACTTCTCTCTAATTATATTGCAAGCTCTTCAGGTCGAGGGACCATCACTTCCTGTGTATTTATACAGTGCCTGCTATACTGGGGGCCGCAATCTTGTCTGGGTCCTCTAGGTGCTACTGCAGTAAAATATTATGTATTCTTTATATTACAATGAAGTCTAAACTTACACTGTGGCCCAATTATGCTGTGTACTGTATAGATACAGAATGAGAACAAATCTGTATGAACATTTTCTAAAATATGGAATAGCACAAGATTCCACCATTAACTAGTACATTAATTATCACATATATCATTCTTAAAATAAGTAACAGTAGTAATAGACCCTCATTCATGAATTCACAGTGTTCAGATATGCGTACAATAATACCTACAAATTAGTCAGAAAATTAGCATTTTTAGTGCATGTCGTGTTCATAAAATTCCACAGATTTAGGAAGAGTACATCTGTAGATTTCTGTAGTCCTGCCAGATTGCAAAATAACTGCTTCTAGGTTTTAGATTTTTTTTTTTATTGGCTAGCTTTTATTGTTTCTATTGCTAGTAGTTTAAAAAATAATCCATCCAAGTGTTTTCTTGCTAAACACAGGATAAATTAAGCCTTTTGGAAAGGTTAAAATAAAATCTGATTAACTGTAGAATATTTTTATTCTTATTTCAATTTTATATTTTTTCTATTTTGACTATTTGAAGATAAAATCTTGACATATTTAAATGAGTATTGTAAACTGGACAGATTGCAATTCTTCATACCTCAGTTTCCCGTTTTCTCGGTTTGGGAATACAGATGCATTTTAGCAATAGAAAATTAGTATGAGAATACATCATTTCTGTCAAAATAGTCATACACTTAGAGGAACAAGTGCTTGTTGACAGGATGACATATTTAGAGTGTAAGAATCATCACTATACAGTACAACTTTTTGTATTATATATATAATAAACTGTCATATATTGCATTTATTTTGAAAATGTGTAGTTGTTTTTTCCATAGTTATTGAAGTTGCAATAGTATAAGTTAAACAGAAGTAATTAATTTCCTCAACAAAGTGGGTATATGGTGTGTCATTCTGTTTTCCCAGCTGCATTTTTCCTTTGCTGCTGCTGTTTCATAAGATAAGACTTTCAACATCTCTATTCTAAGGTTCTTTATTTTTTTTTTGCACTATATGTCTCTTCATACATTGTCAAAAACATTGAAAAGATAAAATATTGTCATAAAGATATGGAATCATTATCACCTTACAGAGATAATCACAGAATTGTTGAATTGTAGGGCTGGAAAGAACATCAAGAGGTCACTTAGTCCAGCTCCCTGCTCTGAGATAGGACCAAGGAAACCTAGACCATCCCTAAGAAGTGTTTGTCCAACGTGTTCTTAAAAACTTCCAATAATGACATGCCACAGCCTCCCTTAGAAACCTATTCTTGACTTTAACTGCTCTTATAAAGTTTTTCCTCCTGTCTATCCTAAATCTCCTTTGCTTCAGAGTGTCATTTTTGTTCCTCTTCTCGAGACTCTGTCCAGTTTGTCCCCATCTTCTCTACGGGATGGCACCTAGAATTGGACAAAGTACTCCAGCTGAGGCCTCACCAGTGCTGAGCAAAGTGGGACAATTACCTCCAATATCTTACATATGTTACTCCTTTTAATACAGCCCAAAATATTAGCCTTTTTCACAACTATATCACATTGTTGGCTCATATTCAATTTGTGATACAGTATAACCCCCCCATCCTTTTCTGCAATACTACTGCCTAGACATCTATTCCCTACTTTGTAGTTGCATGTTGATTTTTCCTTCCTAAATGAAGTATTTTGTGCTTATCTGTTGAATTTCATCTTGTTGATTTCAGATCAGTTCTCCAATTTCTCAAGGTCACTTTGTCAAGCAACCTCTCTAGCTCAGTATCTTTCACAAATTTTATAAGTATCTTTCCAGTCCATTATCCAAGTAATTAATGAAAATATTGTATAGTGCCAGTTTCAGGACAGACACTTGAGACACCCCAATAAATAGGTCCCCCAAGTTTGACAGCAAACCATTGATAGCTACTCTTTGAGTACAGTCCTTCAGCCAATTTTGCACCCAACCTATAATAATTTAATTAAGACTACATTTCCCTAATTTACTAAGAATTTTGTGTGGAACTGTGTTAAAAGCCTTACAAACTCAAGATATATCATGTCTTCTCCTTCCTGCCACCTGATGAGCAAGCAACGCTGTCAAAGGAGGAGATTAGGTTGGTTTGGCCTGATTTCTTCCTGACAATCCATATTGGCTATTACTTATCACCCTATTATCCTCGAGGTTCTTACAAATTGATTAATAATTTGCTCCAGTATCTTTCCAGGTATCAAAGGAAGGCTGACTAATCTATAATTCTTCTTCAAGTGATTGTTCATGTCCATTCCAACCAGGTATGTGCACACTGCGTGCACACCAGCTGGAAGATTTTTCCCTTAGCAGCGTCTGTAGGGTTGGCCTGGGGGCCCCTGGAGTGGCGCCTTCATGGCACCCAATATAAGGCCCTGCCGCCCCTGCCCCCCATCCACTCAGTTCCTTCTTACCGCCGGTGATGGTTAGCTGGAACTTTGCTCATTCCTGTAGCAAGCACTTTGGCAGCATCTGATAACATATCGTGTATCTAGTGTGACGGAGTCAGACCAGAAGGATATAGGAGAGTGCTGGAAGGCAGGTATATTAATCTCAGGATGTGCAGGTCCCTGTTCCCTGGATAGCCAAACAAAGGCTACTCCAGGCCAATCAAGACACCTGGGGCCAATTAAGAACCTTCTAGAAAGGAATAGAAACAGCTAGCCTAGTTGGGACACCTGAAGCCAATCAGAGACTGGCTGAAACCAGATAAAAACCTCCCAGTTAGTCAGGTGGGGGTGGGTGTCAGGAGCTGTGGAAGAAAATTATGCTGTTGGTGAGACTGAGTGTTGGACAACATATCATACTGAAGGAAGGAGGCCCTGAGGTAAGGGTGAAGTGGAGTTTGAAGAAGCAGGGACTGCTGTGGGGAAGTAGCCCAGGGAATTGTATTGTGTTTTGTGCCTAAAAGGTCAGCCATCTTAGCTGATACTATTAGGGTCCCTGGGCTGGAGTCCGGAGTAGAGGGCAGGCCCGGGCTCCCCCCCTTTTCCATCTTCCATACTGGCCTGTGATGAAGGTAACTCGCTAGGTGGTGACTCTTGCCAATTATACTGAGAAAGGGAGGTCACTCTGGGGCCTAGATGAGTTTCTGAGGCCCCTCAATCTGCCAGGAAGCGCAGGACCCACAAGTACAGACTTGGAGCTTTGTCACACTAGTTTCTCGATTACTTAATAGTTGTTCCTTATAGTTAGTTGGTTTGGGGGAGTCCCCCTAGACTACATTTCCCCCTCCTGGGGTATGCCCGGGTTTTCAGGATTTAAGCTGTGCGAGAACTGTGGCAAATTTATGCCCAAGAGTGATCCTCACTCTTCCTACTTGTGGTGCCTTGGTGATAGTCACCAGAAGAAGTGCCATATCTGCAAGGTTTTCTGCCCCAGAATGCTCAAAGACTGGAAACGGAGACTAAAAGTCTTGTTGATGGAGGCGGCACTGAGGCCACACACCAACCCAGGACCCACCAAGCCAGCATCAAGCACGTCCTCATTGGTGCGACCCCAGGACCCGGCTCGGGCCATAAGAAATCAGTCTCAGCATGGCACCACTCTCCATCCCTGGCGCTGGTAAAGACGAAGATGCCGGTGAGGGGTTAACTCCCTCTCTTGAACTCTAAAGGGTCTGCGGCATCCACAAGTGTGTCGGGACAGACCGCCCCCTCCTTGTTTCCGCCCAGAGTCTCGTCGACTCCTGCCCTGGCTGGAGTCCAGTTTAGTCCAAACTCTCCTAGGTCCCCAGACCACCAAGAAGATATTCAGCTACCGTCGACGCCAGAGGCATTCGAGGCAGCCACAGACCTGATGCGCCTCCCAATGCCATCTTTCCTACAGAGGAGGGACAAGTCACCAGTGACCGCATGCCCACCATTCCACTCCATGGGCAAGCCAGCCATGATGGTCTGCTGCTCACTACCACCAGCTTCCCCGGAACTGCCTGCGCACATAGAAGGGCCACACTGTTCCCCGGCTTTGCAGCACCACTTGCTGGCGACTCAGGGTACTCCTCCTCCATGGTCCTCCTACTCGGAGACCTTGGAGTCTGAGGCAGACTCTTATCACTTCAGCAAATCACAGAGCAGGAGGTCCAGGTCCCAATGTAGCCACCAGCTATACCCAGCACCGTGGCAGCAACAGTGGCAGCCGCCTGCTCAGTGGCCCTTCTGGACACCCGGGGCTTACCACCAGAGTCAGGGTCAAGTTCACTGTCCGTGATCCAGGATTGCGTCTGTCTTCTGTATCTGTCGTACAAGTGCCGGCTCCACCACCAGTGGCACCATCATCTGAGGGAGGGTAATGCTGACACAACCAGCTCTGGCACCATCTCTCCAGACAACAGCACTGTTGGGGATTCCAGCTTCAACCCTGACGACACCATCACTAGTCAGCCATGGCACCAGCTGTGGTGCTGAATCCTCCATCAGCACCAGCACCACAGCTTCAGTACCATGTGCCAAGGGACCCCAGAGGGGCCATGGGTAGCAAGCAAGGTTCACTATCCTTCCTCTTATCCTCATCCTTGCCTGATGAAGTGGTCACAGGGACATTGATGGCCCAGACTTTCAGGGACAACAGTGTTCTCCAACAGCTATTGTGGAGGGCCACTCAAAGCCTGGGGATACAGGCTGAGGAGGTGGAAGAGGATTTGGACCCTGTTGTGGCCATTCTTACTCCTTGTGGCCCATCCAGGGTTGCTCTGCCACTGATAAAAACAGTAGTTGACCAAACCAGAAATCTGTGGCAGACTCCCCACGAGGTCCAGCAGACCATACAGGACCTCCCCTTTGAAGGATCCTCCCTTTTCTCTGAAAAGACAGATAAGAGACTTCACAGTTTGAAGGACTCTAGGGCTTCTTGGTGCTCCCTGGGGCTCCACATGCGAGCCATCCTGCGCAGGCATTTTAGGCCTCAGTCTGCCCCTCAGCCTTACCAGCCACAGAACTGCCAGGGTGTTCTGCATAGACGATACAGGAATGGTAGGAGGGGCAACACCCCTCCTTTGAGCAAAACTCCAACCAGCCCAAGTCTCCGCCCAGACCCAGACCATCCTTTTGAAGGTGTGGTCAAGGATGGCTTACCAGTACAGACTCTGGATCCTTCCCCTCTTACCTTCTCGTCCTGTCTATCCCCTTTTTACCATGCCTGATCCTGAATTACTTCAGATCACTGGTTGCTCCACACAGTAGAGAAGGGATATTTCTATCCAATTCTGTACTCCGCCACTCTCTGAACCCCCTTTCCCCGTCCCCCTTCAGGGACGCCTCTCCTGAGCAGCTTCTAATTCAAGAAGTGCCGTGTCTCCTTTTGGTGGAGGTTACTCAGGAGCTATGGGGCAAGGGGTTTTACTCCTGGTATTTCCTAATGCCAAAGGGGCCCTCAGAGCCCATCCTGGACCTGTGGTGACTAAACAAGTTTGTAAAGAAGCTCAAGTTCCGCATGGTGTCACTAACTTCCATTATCCCCTCACTGGATCCAGGAGACCGGTGCGCCGCCTTCAGCTTGAAGGACACGTACTTTCACATTGCAATAGTCTCACATCACACTGACCACTATCAGTTTGCTGTCCTCCCGTTCGGTCTGTTGACAGCTGCCTGATTTTTCACAAAAAGCATGGCAGTCATCATGGTGTTCCTGTGCAAGCGTCAGACACAGGGTTTTCCTTACCTCCACAACTAGCTGATCAAGAGCCACTCCAGAGCCCAAGTGGAGGATCAGGTCGACTTCATAAGAAGGACTTCCCTCAAATTAGGTCCCCTCCTGAACAAGGCCAAAGGAGGTGCAGAGGATAGAGTTTATAGGTGCAGTCCTGGACTCTACTCAAGCGAGGGCGTACCTCCTGAGGGCCAGGTTTTGCTCACTAGGCGACATCATACGGGGCCTCAGACAGTTCCCCATCACCACAACAAGGAACTGCCTAAGGCTGTTGGAGCAAATGGCTGCATGCACCTACGTGGTAAGCATGACAGACTCAGACTGTGCCAGTTCCAATCTTGGTTGGCGTCGGTGTATCTGCCAGCCTGGGAGGCTCTGGACATCATCATAACCCTGCCCAGCCCAGTGTTGGACTCCCGCGAGTGGTTTGTTCAGGAATGCCCTTTGTGAGCCCTCAGCCCCCTCTCCCACTGATGACGGACGCCTCGGATCTGGGATGGGGAGCTCATCTAGGGGACCTCAGGACTCAAGGCCTCTGGTCTCAGGTGGTCCTCGCTCTCAACATCAATGTCAGAGCTAAGAGTGATGTGCCTGGCACACCAGACTTTCAAAACCCATATAGCAGGCGGTGTGTTTCCGTCCTCACAGACAACGCCTTGGCAATGTTTTATATCAACAAACGGGAGTGCATGCTCCTCTGTCCTGTGCCGGGAAGCCCTCATGCTATGGGACTTCTGCATCGAACAGTCAGTTCAGCTGCAGGTGTCATACCTCCCAGAAGTGCAGAACGAGCTGGCGGACAGCATCAGCCAGACCTTTCAAGTGGTCCCTCCAGCTCGATGTGGTGAGCTCAGTATTCCATCTCTGGGGCTTTCCCCAGATAGACCTGTTCACCACCCATGGCAACAGGAAATGTCAGCTATTCTGTTCCTTTGAGTCACAATCCGGGGTCCATCGCAGATGCCTTCCTCCTCCCGTGGGCGGAGGGGCGCCTTCTCTGTGCTTTTCCACCAGTTCTGCTGGTCCACAAGGTGATTCTCAAGATCTGCAGGGACCGGGTCATATTGATAGCACTGGAATGGCCGCGCCAGCATTGATTCATGTCACTCCTGGAAATGTCTGTGTTGGCACTGCTCACTTTACTGCTGGTCCCAGATCTGATCGCACAGATCCATGGCCGACTCCGTTACCCAAACCTAGAGTGTCTCCACTTCGTGGCCTGGATGCTCCATGGCTAAACACCACGGAGCTCTCCTGCTCGGAGCAAGTCAGACAAGTCCTCCTGAGTAGTAAAAATCCCTTCACCAGGGCAACATACCTTGCCAAGTGGAAAAGGTTCTCCATCTGGGCAGAGCAACACAGTCAGTTGCCTTTGCTCACCCCCATACTGTTCATACTGGATTACCTAAAAGAGCAAAGCCCATCTCTGTCTTCAGTAAGGGTCCACTTAGCCTCCATCTCCGCTTTCCACCTGGGCACAGACGGTTTCTCGGCCTTCGCAAACCCTAAGAACATAAGAAAGGCCATACTGGGTCAGACCAAAGGTCCATCCAGACCAGTATCCTGTCTACTGACAGTGGCCAAAGCCAGGTGCCCCAGAGTGAGTGAACCTAACAGGCAGTGATCAAGTGATCTCTCTCCTGCTATCCATCACCACCCTCTAATAAACAGAGGCTACGGACACCATTCCTTACCCATTCTGGCTAATAGCCATTAATGGCCTTAACCTGCATGAATTTATCCAGTTCTCTTTAAAATCCTGTTATAGTCATAGCCTTCACAACCTCCTCAGGCAAGGAGTTCCACAGGTTGACTGTGCACTGTGTGAAGAACTTCCTTTTATTTGTTTTAAACCTGCTGCCCTTAATTTCATTTGGTGGCCCCTAGTTCTTGTATTATGGGAACAAGTAAATAACTTCCTTATTCACTTTCTCCACTCCACTCATGATGTTATATTCCTCTATCATAGTCCCACCTTAGTCTCCTCTTTTCCAAACTGAAAAGTCCTAGCCTCTTTAATCTCCCCTTATATGGGACTTGTTACAAACCCCTAATTATTTTAGTTTCCCTTCTCTGAACCTTTTCTAATGCTAGTATATAACCCTCTAGACAGTCGTTTCCTCAAGTGTCTAGACAGGCTCTTCCCACAGATGTGTCAGCCTGTCTCAGCCTGAGACCTTAATCTCCACACTTACGAGCCCCCCATTTGAACCACTGGTGACATGTTTTCTGCTCTATGTCTTGTACACGGTTGCATTCCTTGTGGCAGTTACCTCGAACAGACATGTATCAGAACTCAGGGCCCTCACATCCAAACCCCCTTACACAGTTTTTCATAAGGACAAGGTCCAACTCAGACCTCACCCAGCCTTTCTTCCTAAGATTATCTCCCAGTTTCAAATGGGCTAGGACATCTTCCTCCCAGTGTTTTATCCGAAGCCACACTCCTCTAGTAGGGAGCGTAGGCTGCACTCTCTGGACGTATGTAGGGCCCTAGCCTTTTACATTGAGAGGATCAAGTCGTTTTGGAAATCCATCCAACTCTTTGTGGTCATGGCGGACAGAATGAAAGTTCTCTCTGTCTCTTCTCAACATATCTCATCATGGATCACGTCCTGCATTCGGGAGTGTTACGGCCTGGCGAGGGTGCCCACTCTACCAAGACCCAGACCTCCTTGGCAGCATTCCTGGCACAAGTCCCCACCCAGGAAATCTGCAGGGCAGCTATGTGGTCCTCGATACCTATGTTCACGACACACTGCAATTACACAATAGGCCAGAGACGATGCAGCCTTTGGACGCGCTGTGCTCCAATCCGTGGATGACTCTGACCCTACCTCCTGAACTTTGGCTTGTCAGTCACCTGGTTGGAATGGACATGAACAATCACTAGAAGAAGAAGAAACGGTTACTCACTTTCTCTTAACTGTTCTTCAAGATGTAATGCTGATGTCCATTCCAATACCCACCCTCCTACCCCTCTGTCCAAGTAGCGGAAAGAAGGAACTGACGGGGTGCAGGGTTGGTGGGGATCGGCGGTGTCCTATATTGGACACCATGAAGGCGCCACTCCTTGGGGCACCCAGGCCAACCCTACAGATGCTACTAAGGGAAAAATCTTCTGGCTGGCATGCACACAGCGCTAACACACCTGGTTGGAATGGACATGAAAAATACATCTCAGAGAACAACAGTTACGAGAAAGTGAGTAACCATTTTTTCCCTGGGTCAATTTTGTTCCCCAGGTAATATTGTCCTCTTTCACACAATATGCAGTTATTCTCCACCAAAGAAAATACTTAGAAGGATGAAGAGTCTTTTAAAAATAATGATTTATAGTTATTTTCATTCTCATAGGGTGGTGTGATTGCCTAGTGATATGTATTGTAAATAAAGTATCTTGTGGCTTGAGCTAAGTGTGCATTTTGTGAGCATAGCTGGAACTGAAACAAGTTGGAGTTTTCAGGAATATCACTGAATATGAGATGTTTGTAGATAACTCAACATTTTAGACTTAAAAGGAATGGCAGCAGAGGAGGAAGTACAGATGTTTAAGCTGCGGGATGATTGGTTAGTAGCAAAACTCAAGAGTAACAAGGTGATGTAAGGAGCAGCCACAGAGTAACTATTAAGATGATGATAATAGACGAGGAAGAAGTCTTAGCAAGGGAGTGAATTAAATAAATTAAAAATATTGTAGGCAATGCTGTCAGTAAGGGAATATCAAAAGAGAGAATTGTACAACATAGGGAAACAGGAGATAAAATTATTGGAACAAAATCAGTTAGCATATACAATAGATATTAGGAGACTTTTTTGGTTCCACTTTCGGAAGTGATGCTGACCCAGGGCCCTTATTTGGAGGCTTCCTGGAATAATCCATAAAGCCATTTTCCTTTCCTCTAACAATCCCACTTTGTTGACCTACTTCTGCTGTAGTACCTGTGAGAATTGAGTCAACCTGCAATTCAGCAGTTGGGGATAGCTGATGTGTATGTAATTTTTTAAAAAATAAGATATTTCAAGCCTACAAGTTGTCATAGCCAATTTATGTTAAAGCATGTGCTTATTTTTGTTATCATGTTGTTCTCCTTTGTCCCTTTTCTCCTGTTTGTCATACTCATTGCATCTTGTTTCACACTGATAGCTCTTTACATAATGTAGTCTTTGGGCACTGCTGTAATACAAATAATCATACAAATAATTCATTTTTGTGGCAGGAGTTACCTGCAGATCTTTCCCAGTGTTAATTTTCTAATTAGTTTACCCTATTGAATTGGCCCCTTACTAAATACTACTGTCAAACATCTCATTTCTGACATGTATTGATCATCTATGGATTTGGCTTCCATTACAGAAAGCTGGAATCTCAGGCAATGGTGTCTAAATTGTACTCCCTGTAGCTTTTTAAAAATTTCATTAGGTTTAAGATGACATAAAAACATATATAAAGCTTGCATAAATAGTGAAGGGTTAAGCCTCTGACTGTAAGAAATAATGTATTATTAGTACAAAACAAAGATCAAACGAGATATCTAACATAGTTCTTTGGCCATATAATAAAACTGAAGGAGAAAATAAAATCTTATAATGTGCATCAACAGATGAGCAAAACAACTGACATAAATATATCTACTCTTGGGGGAATTCTGCACCAAAAAGTTAAAAATTCTGCTCACAATATGGGAAGTGGTGGCCTGGCCCACACTGCTGAGACCTCAGGTGTCTTCAAAGGAGAAATTGGCCATAATGGCCCATCCCTAGTCTCCCCCCTCTCAGCACCGCTCCTCCCTGATCTCCAGAAAGGGAGTCTTCAGGGATGTACTCAGAGGCAGAGTCATGTGTCTCCCGCAAGAGCCAGCACCATCACTGCAGTTGGCACTTTCCTGCCAGGGACCTGAGCCAAGCATCCCACCCAAGGCATGGCCCCCGGACAGTGGAAGATGCTAGTACAGTGGCCATTCTGGAACCCCTGGGCTTTTCCACTGATGCAAGGGCTGCAACCCAGAAGGTCGTACTCCATGGCTTCTGAGTCCAGAGTAGGACCCAGACTCCAGTACTGAGGCTGGTGCTGAATACCAAAAGCCTGCACCTTGAAATGCATTCAGAGCTGAGGATGAAGAATAGTGCTTCCTCCTCCTCCTTTTGATGAGGCTGTCATGGGAGCAGATGTAGTGCCCTCTCAGGATGATTATAAAGTATATCAGAAGCTCCTCAAGAAAGTGGCTCAAAACCTAGGGATCTAGACAGGGGAGATCAAGGAATCCTTCCATGCCTTGATGGGCTTTCTATGGGAATGGGCCCTTCAAGAGTGGCATTGCCTCAAATGATGCCATTCCGGACCCCATCAAAGTGTTGTGGCAGACTCCAGCATCCCTTTAGTCAACATCAAACAAAACTGAAAGGAAATACTTTGTCCTGGCTAAGGCCTATGAATTTCTGTACACTCATCCACCACAAAACTCTTTGGTTGTATCAGCAGCAAATGAGTGGACTACAAGGGTCAACCCCCAAGGCTACAAGGAGTACAAGGGTCAATCCCCAAGGCTCAAGTCACCAAAAAATTGGACTTTTCTGGTAGAAAGGTCTATTCAACAGGTGGCCTTCAGCTTGGGATAGCAAACCAGCAGGCTCTCCTGAGCAGGTACATGGGACTCCATGTTGAAATTTAAGGAGTTGTAACTCCAGGAATCCGGATGAGAATTTGCAGCTCCGGTGGAGGAAAGCAAATCTGCGGCAAAGGCATCCCCTCCAAGCAGCCTTGGATGCAGCAGACTCTGCAGCCCGATCTATGGCCTCAGCAGTGTCAATGCGTAGAAGCTCATGGCTTCAATCTTTGGGCTTCCTAAGATCTGTTCCCTGCCCCCATGAGCAGGGCAGGAACTGAGAGACCCTTACCTATTTTATGGGGGATCTGACATCACATGAGCTGGGACCTGGAGGGGCTTGCTCTTGTCCTTCTAGGAGGTTGAGCCCATCTCCCTAACCCCACCCTCCAGGTCTGCCAGAATCTGGGGAAGCTCTGCCCTTCTGGCTGTGGAGCTGAGAAAAGGCGTACGGGGAGCCCACCCCAAGAATACACGGCTGAGACTAGAATTGCAAATGGGCATGCTTGACACATATCATAGGCACGCTAGCAATGAGAAGTGGGGCATGGAAACACACCTACTGAAATGAAAGGAGCATTTCTCATGTCTCAGAGCTATTGTCTCAGGCTGTATTCATCTCCATGAAGTGTTCTAGCTCCTCTGAGAACATCTCATTAAAATGAATGAGCCACTTCTCACTTCTCTGAGCCTTCTGTGCTTTTAGGGTTATCCTGTGCTGGTCATCTGCAAATAGCAAAGCAGTTGCTGATGATTAATTTCATAAATATTATAGCAGAGGGCCAGTTCGGCTGCAATTAAGATTGTGTAGATTTTTCTGTTTAAAAGATATTTTTTTCTAAGGCTCTACTCTAGAGAGCTTACAGCAGCACAGCTGTGCCGGTGCAGCTGTGCCGCTGTAAGATCTCTCAAGTAGCTGCTCTATACCGCCAGGAGAGAGCTCTCCCATTGACATAATTAAACCACACCAAAGACCAGCCGTAGCTGTGTTGCGGGAGAAAGAAAAGAAAAGAAAGGACAGCTTTCCTTAAAGTTCACAGCTTCTACCAACTTTTTTTTGTGGCACCTGGCTTCTAAATGGTTAATGGCTTAATTTGACAGAAAGGGAAGATGAACTGGAAATGTTGAGGGAAGTGACACCTATCTTTTTTTACATACTTAAAGTTAGTATAACCACCACGTAATAAAACTGTCAAGTTCTTGGGACATAGACCATATCTGAGATTTCTCTCATTGGTTATTTTAGCAACTACACGTTCCATACATTTCAAAGCAGGACCATTATTCCCATTTCACTAAAACAAAATATATTGGGTGTGGAGAAGGTGGCACTTAGGAATCCCATAGCAACCATGTGACCTACTATAGAAAACATGTACTGGGACACAGAAAATATGGGCTCTTTTCCCAGCTCTAACCTGCCTTCATGACTTTGGTCAATTCTCTTCTCCCCTCTGTGCTTCAGTTTCACCATCTGTACAGGGGGTTAATGATGTTTCCCTCCTGGAAATCTGTTGCTGAAAAGTGCTGTACAAAAGCTAGATATTGCCATCGTTACCTGTCCACGGGCATATCTGAAATGCATACCTACATGATCATAACAACTGCCTAAATGACCACTAATTCCTACCAGCAACATTTCTCCTCCTGTTCAGAAAACTAGGAAATTAAATGGCCAAATCTTTGTTAATGCAGAGTTAAGGTTGCCCGGTGACAGTTCATACCCTTCCAGAATGTTGAATTCAGCAAAATTCAGATTCTTCAAAACCAGGAAGTAAAGTGTTAAGGTGCATACTGTGATGTTGCACTCTGTATGATTTTATGAAAATATGCTTATGAGTGAGAACATGATGTAACAAAAATATGCTTAACGCAAAACGTCTCTTGTAAGGTATCATTACAAAGCTTATAATCTACTAAGTGTGGTCATCCAATTTGTATAAATATATCACTCTTGTATATGAAACTAGAAATACAAAATATAACTCTGAGGGCCTGTTGTAATTATGCAAAGTGTGGGTCATTAATGGTGGTTTGCAATCTTGATGGCTCCCATCAACCAGAACAATTGACTGTGGATGGCTCTGTTTGCAGGCCTTCCTGTGAGTCAGGGTATGGTTACACTTACAAAATTATAGCGCTATTGCTTATAGCGCTCGCCTTATACAGCAATAATAATAGCGCTATTGTATGTCCACACTGAGGTGCTCCAGCGCTATAGCATGGCCACATTTGCGGCAGTTAATACGGCATTAAGAGCAGCGCATTAGGGCAGGTATCCCACAGTACACCTCTTCCTGATCTGGCGCAATGGCTTGTGGTAGGGGGGGCGTCACTTGCGGGGCATTCTATATCCTGTTTGAACTACCCATGATGCTTTTTGGCATATCCCAGCAATCCCTGTGTTTCCTTCCACCTCCGGCGCCATCTTTCAAGGGTTTCAGCAAGGCACGCTCCGTCTTCCATTGTCGAGTGCTGCAATGAATCCAGAACTGCTGAGGGACATGCTGACGACTGTCGCCAGCACATCTCTGTGTGCAGTGGAGTTATTCCTTGACATGCAGGATGACAGTGATGATTCTGAAGACGAGATCGAAGCGGTGAATGCATTCGACACAAAGCTGCTTGTCTCATTAACGGACATGCTCATGGCTGTTGAACGCCGCTTCTGGGCACGGGAAACGAGCACAGAGTGGTGGGATCGCATCGTCATGCAAGTCTGGGACGACGAGCAGTGGCTGCAAAACTTTCGAATGAGAAAAGCCACTTTCATGGGACTGTGTGCTGAACTCGCCCCTGCCCTGCGGCGCAAGGACACCAGACTGAGAGCTGCCCTCCCGGTGGAGAAGCGGGTGGCTATCGCGATCTGGAAGCTGGCTACCCCAGACAGCTACCGATCGGTGGCCAACCAGTTTGGGGTTGGAAAGTCGACCGTTGGAGTTGTGCTGATGCAAGTGTGCAGGGCCATCAATCGCATCCTGCTACGAAAAATCGTGACTCTGGATAACGTGCATGACATCGTGGCTGGCTTTGAAGAAATGGGTTTCCCTAACTGTGGTGGGGCGATAGATGGGACCCATATACCCATTCTCGCGCCCGCCCACCTAGCTGAGGAGTACGTTAACCGAAAGGGATACTTCTCCATGGTTCTCCAGGCGCTTGTGGATCACCGTGGGCGTTTTACTGACATTAACGCTGGCTGGTCTGGAAAGGTGCATGACGCACGCATCTTCCGCAACACCGGCCTGTTCATGAAGCTGCAAGCCGGGACTTTTTTCCCAGACCAGAGGATCCCCGTGGGGGAAGTGGAAATGCCCATAGTGATTCTTGGTGACCCTGCTTACCCTTTAATGCCCTGGCTCATGAAACCGTACACAGGGAGCCTGGACAGCAGTCAGGAAAGGTTCAACTACAGGCTTAGCCGTTGTCGAATGACTGTGGAGTGTGCTTTTGGGCGTCTGAAGGCGCGCTGGCGTTGTCTTTATGGGAGGCTAGACTTGGCCGAGGGTAGTATCTCCGCGGTTATTTCCGCATGCTGTGCCCTACATAATCTTTGTGAGCGGAAGGGCGAAGGCTTCACTCAGGCATGGTCCTCTGAGGTTCAACGCCTGGAGGCCACATATGCCCAGCCAGAGAGCAGGGTTCATGGAGGGGACCAGCGCGAGGCTGTTAGGATCAGGGAAGCCTTGAGGGAGCATTTTGAGGCTGAAAGCCAGTTCTGAAGTGAGGTGCAGATGGAGGGAGGGAGGGAGGGAGGGAGGGAGCATTCTTTTAACAGGAACAGGCATTTGCTTTTCTGTAGCCTGTAATAATGTATGTACACTTAATAAAAAAAACCCATTTATTAAGAAGACAATTCATTTATTGAACAGGTACTTCGGTTGTTGAAAGAAAATATTATGATGCATGTGAGGGGGAAGGCAGGGGAGGTGCAATGGGGGTGTCGTGGGGTCAGTCAGAGATCGGAGTATGTCCGGGTCTCTGAGTCTCCAGTGCCCTCAAAGTGGCCATGTCCCCCGAACCCCATTTGCGGTGGCCAGTAAGGCATGTTATTAGGGGTAGACTGCAGTGGATAATGGTCTGGGGTCTGGGGGTTGTCCGGTGAAGACAGAGGGGTTGGAGGCAGCTGTGGATGGTGATAACCATTTGGCTGATGATACTGGCCTGGAGGGTACAGAGGCAAGGAAGGGGAAGGGAGTTGGGGCAAACGATAATTGGGGTGGTGGGTGCGGAGCTTCTGCTCCTGAAGGGTGACAAGCCGCTGCATAGTCTGCAATTGAAGCTGCAGTAATGAGAGCAGCTTGTCGGTGCTTTTCCGGCGGTGAATCGCGTTCTCCTTCCGCGCCTTCTCCCTCAACTTGCTCTCATTCTCCCTCCACCTCTGTGCAACTCGATTCTCCGTTACAGCCTGTTGCATTACTTGCTGTACAAGATCCTCTTTGCTCCTTCGTGGCCGCTTCCTCAGTCGCCTGAGCCTCTCAGCTGTTGATAAGAGCGATGGCGAAGGGGTGAAGGACGACCCTTCTAAAATAAAAAGATACATTTCACAGTGGTTCCCTTGTAAAGAGCAGACATGCCTATCATTCCCCCGCATTCCCCGTTTGCCTGTCCCGCAGACAGCACAGATACAGCAACGGAGCCCCTGCCATGGTGAGTGGACTCCAGAGGCAAGGGAAATGATTTTTTCCCTGCCCTGAGAAGCTGTGGCGGGGGAGGGGGTGGGGAGTGCCGGTATGTTGCAGGAGCCACAGTGTGAGCAGCAGGCAGGGGGAAGGATTTCTTCCCTGCCCTGAAAAGCTGTGGCGGGGGGCGGGGGGGGTGGAGTGCCGGGAAGTGGCAGGAGCCCTACTCTGAACACTGTTCCAACATTCTCCGTAGGTGTTTGTCCTGGAAGATATCTCGTTGCTTCGAGTCACTGAGGAGCAAAGGGAAGGGATTTTATTAAGATGCGGCTTCCGCCCAGGGCCATATGCAGCATGCCTATGTGCAGCAATGCTCCTCCCACCCATTGTAGCACAGTGGCAGGGACTAGTGACCGTGACCGGGACGGGGACCACGCTGGCTCTCCCGGGAAACCTGCGCAGGCGCATTGCAAGTGCTCTTATTGAGACCTTTGAAGAGATTACTGATGATGACTACCGCGAGGTGATAGACTACATCAATGCACTATTCCACATGTAGGCAAGCATGCAAGCATCCCCTTCCACCCCAAGCTGCCTGCCTTCCCCATAGAAAAGCAGCTTTACCGCCGCAATGCACTGCTGAGCTGGCCCCTGCAACTGCCGGACACTGTGGCTGTCTGCCCTCCTCCTGGCTTTAGAGGAGAGCTCCTGGCTGCATGCCCCCCTGCCCTCCTCCTGGCTTGAACAGAGCACCAGGTGGAATGCCCCCCTCATCCCTTTCCACCCCAAGCTGCCAGCCTTCCCCATAGAAAAGCAGCTTTACCTCCGCAATCCACTGCTGAGCTGGCCCCTGCAACCGCCGGACGCTGTGGCTGGCTGCCCTCCTGGGTTGAGAAGAGCTCCTGGCTGCATGCGTCCAGGGACTCCTCCGTGCCCTGGATCGCTGCTGCCTCGTCCTCATCCTCCTCCTCTTCTTCATCCTCCTGCTCTTCGTCCTCCTCCTCACCTCCCCCCTTCACTGGTGGGCTGGGAAGTGTCCGTGGTGGTCGATGGAGTGACCGTGGGATCACCACCAAGTATCGCGTGCAGCTCCTTATAAAATCTGCAAGTCACCGGGGCTGCCCCACAGCGGCCGTTTGCCTCGCGGGCTTTGCGATACGCATTCCTAAGCTCCTTTACTTTAACACGGCACTGCAGAGTGTCCCGCTCATGGCCTCTTTCTGCCAAGGCCCGTGATATCTGCCCATAGGTGTCAAAATTCCTGTGGCTAGACCGCAGCTGAGACTGAACAGCCTCTTCCCCCCAGCAGCTGATGAGGTCCAGCACCTCACTATTGCTCCATGCTGGGGATCGCCTATTGCGAGGAGGCATGGCACGTGGAGTCATGATGATCAATCTGAATGATCACCTGCAACGATTCCCTGAGACCACGCCACGCAATCAATCAGATCAATGAGAATGATCACCTGCAAGGATTCCCTGAGACCACGCCACGCAATCAATCTGATCAATGAGAATGATCACTTGCAAGGGTTCCCTGAGAGCACGCCACGCTTGGCTGGAGCAAACAGGAAGTGGATTTTCAAATTTCCCTGGAACTTTAAAGGGCGGGTCTGACGTGTGGTCACCTGAGGACAGGACAAAAGAGTTTGCAAGTGATGACCAGAGTGGCTCGAATGGGAATTATGGGACAGGCTGGAGGCCAATTAATACGCAGTGGGTGTCCACATTCTTCCTGTAGCGCTACAGCAGGTGCGCTACAGCCCTTATTCCCCATGAGGAGGTGGATTTATAATAGCGCTATAACTCCGCGGTTATAGCGCTATTAGTGCCTTGCCAGTGTGGACGGAGAGTAGGTTATAGCGCTCGTAGGGGCTTTATAGCGCTATAAAGTGCCAGTGTAACCATGGCCTCAGACTGTAAGACTGGAAGCCCTCATTCCTCCCAGTGACGATGTGATCATGTCATCTGAACTGGAATCCATTGTTAACCTTGTGCTTTTCCATTTAGCAGGAGGGGTGGGAACACAGAGAGGGACAAAGGAGTCCCAGCTTAGGCAAAGGATATATAAGGGGGTGGAACAGAACAAAGGAGTGGTGATCATGAGAAATCGTTTAGCTACCACCTGAGCTGGAACAAGGGCTGCACCAGGAGGAAAGAATTGTGCCCAGACTCGGAAGGCATCCAGTCTATGAAAGAAACTTATTGAAATATCTCTGAGGGTGAGATTTTTTCTGTATTCAGTCATATTATGGTATTAGATAAAGACTTGTGTGTTTTATTTTATTTTCCTTGGTAATTCACATTGTTCTGTCCGTTATTTCTGTATTTAATAAAACCACCTTTTACTTGTTAATTAACTTGGAGTATGTATTAGTACCTGGGAGAAGAGGGTCAGAGATGCCAGAGAAGGGGTTCAGAGATGCAGTTAGCTCTGTGCAACTGTGACAGCTGGTGTGACCCCCGCCCCCCCGGAATTGTTGTCCTGGCAGCATAGGAAAGATGTAGAAAATCATGAGAAAAATAAAAAGGACAAGAAAAATAGGCAAAAGGCTGGAAGATTATAATGTATGAAAAGAGAATAGATGAGTTACATTTATTATAGGTGAAGCATCTTCTCTAGTTAAGGTTGCCTACCTATTTTCTGTTGCTTATTATTTTTCCAGTCTTTAATGATTCAGACTGGAATTTTCCTTACTGCATCTGTCTCAGGTTGATTGTTTATGGAAGGTTTCAGCTAAACTGGTTCAGCTATTGCTGACAACAATATTTTGAGAAAATACATTATTTTTCCCATCTTAAAGAAAAAGTCTTGCACCTGTTTTGCTAAGAAGGTCTTGTGCACACCATGCTTTAGAGTGAGGGATTGAAATTTGAGAAGGTGTTTGCTGTCGCATCAGGAAGTTGCATTTGGCTCTACCATCGAAAATTCACTTCAATTTGGCAAAGTTATAAGCCTCCAAAAAAAATCTTAGCTCATACATGCTCACTTGAGTCTTGTTAGAGGTTGACAGCTAAATTCTCTGAAGCTTCCATCTGAACTGAGCATGCTTCAGCCTAGGACTTCAGCTGCTGAGCAGGACTTTCCCTGTTCTTGCTACTCCCGGCAGTTGGGAGTCGCTGTAGGGCGGAGTACAGAAGTGAGCGTAGGGGGCACTCTTTCTCTCGTTTTCTCAGTGCTGATGCCCAGGAACAAAATAGGAAGAGGAGCCGCAGCAGTACTGGAATGTAGAGGGGTGAGAAAGAGAGGTGGGAAGAGGTGTGCAGGAGCCAGATCATAGGGAGATGAGAGGCAGGAACCTCTTAGGGGGGACAGAAACCAGGTATGGGGTGGGGATAGGAGCAGAGAAGGATAGACAAGTTAAGAGAACAGGGACAGAAGATATATAAGCAGTAGAGTACGCTCCCCTTCAGTACCTGGTATTGAACCAGAATTTCTTAGGCTTAGACTCTACATATCTCTGTTGTCAACAAATAGGTGAGAAAACCAATGGTAAAAGTGTATCTCACCACCATCTAGTAACTGGACCACATAGAGGATAACAGCCTACAATTGCTACCATTTACTCTGTTAGCTCAACTGGTATAGGTCTATACTGTGGACTTAAAGGCTGGAACCATGCTGATGACCCAAACCAGGCATCAGTATGATTCCACATGATGGAATTTCTTTTTATTCAGGTTTTTTTTTAAATAGGAATTAGATCCAAAAACTGTTAAAAAAAATGTTATGGTTTCAAAGTTAAAACACTCAAGTTAAGAAATGCCTAAATTAAAGTTCCTCTTTGAAGGACTGTATGTATGTATTCCACTATTGATGTTCCTGTTGGCTTACACCTGTGGCCTAGCTGCTGTCACTTCCCACCTCAAAGGACATAAAATGTGGTAGTGGAACCAATTGTTTCACAGTTCCTTCTAAACAGAGGCTTGGCTGAGAGATGGAATAATTAGCAGTGTCCTTACTCTGTCTAGTTTTTCCCTACTATTCTCTGTTGTAAATCTTATAAATAGTTAGGATTAAGGTTAGGATTAATTTTTAGGGTCTCATTTGGGTATAAATTTCATTTTTCATGTATAAGTTTCTGCTTTATCAGTACTGGATCTTCAATCTTTTTAGTTGAACAGAAAATTCCTGGTTTCAAATACTGTCCTTCATGCAACACAGCTGTTTTTCTTAAATGAGTGCCATACTAAAATAATGTTTTTGTTTAGTTAGGGGGCATATTTTGAGCAAATGCTGAATTTTCTGTTCATTTTCAGAACAAACTCAAAAAGTGAGATGCTCACTTAATGCTATTCCTGGTAGACCAATCTGTGAGACTAGCCTTGGATCTAGCTGCTTCAGATCTGTCTCCTTTAGAACAGCCTTCCTCCTCTAAAAGTGCACTGGCTACTTCTATGTCTTTTCTATCTGCCTCTTCAACTCGTTCGGTAGACATTCCAGCTCTGAAATCATTGAACAGAAGTAGACTCATCATCATTCCTCAGGGAAATATCAGGAGATGTCACATTCTCAGGGACCCTCTAAGAAGACGACATTAAAGTCTCCTTTAAAAGTTGCTTTTAAGCATAGAACAAGGTATAAATGTGGTCCCTCTGGCATCCCGAAGCAGACCAGTACACACGAGTCGGTACCACTGAAAGAGCAGCTCCCTACTATTGACCATACCGAGGCTACGTATTGCCTCTAAGGGTCTTGGCACAGAATCAGTCTGCGCTGAAGCCTTGTGTATTGTTTCCTTCAGTACTGATACATCAGCACCAATATTTATGGCTCCAGGGGATTTTACAATCTCAGATTTCTCTGAGTCTCCATTACTCTCTCAATTGGATTAGAATTCCTGCATCAGTACCGGGCTCCACTAACAGATCAGTACAAAGGGTTTCATTATTATTTCTGAGGGATTCAGGTACAGATATACTGGGGACTTCTGTTAAATTGTCTCCTCCAATGCCATCTGGATCAAACCAGTGGGCCATCTAACCCAGTATCCTGTCTTCCAAAAGTGGCCAGTGTCAGATGCTTGAGAGAAAATAAACAGACAAGGCAGTTATTGAGTAATCCATCCCCTGGTGTCCAGTCCCAGCTTCTGGTAGTCAGAAGTTTAGGGACCCCGAGAGCATGGGGTTTCAGCTCTGTCTCTCTAGTCTGCTTCTCACCTGATAATGAGCTTGGGCTCATTATTTAAGACAAAGGGCTCCCAGAGGGACACTCTCATCCCTGTATCCCCTCCATTCAGGAGATGACAGAAAACACTGGTACTATATTTTATATTAAGCAAATAGGGAGGAGCCAGATCTTCTCCCCTTTATCAGGAAGTGATCCAGGTTTGGGAGTGATGCATTAACTATCAATTATCTAGCTGTGCAATTCATCTAGGACTGATGAACATTCTTGCAGATCAACTGAGCAAACATTTTTCCTCTGACCACAAATGTTTCATAGAGATCAATTATTCAGCAGATTTTCCAGAAATGGAATTACAATATTACAGACCTGTTTGCCATGGAGATGAACAAAATATGCAACATACTGCAAACTCTAAGAAAACTCAAGCACAACTCAAGCGGAATGCTGCAACTTTTATTCTAATTTTATCAGTTTGGCCCACGCAGTTTCAGTTCCCACATCTGGTAAGATTTGAGTTCAGACTCCAGTGTCATTGCCTCTGCTCACAGATTTGATCTCCCAGTACAAAGTGGAGACTCTTCACTCACACGGACCATCTCTGCATCTTACTGCGTGGAGGTTTGTTACTAAAATGACAGAGTGGTCCTGCTCCACGGATGTCCAGAATTTTGTATTCAATAGCAGAAGAGACTCTCTAAAATGTACTTTTGCCAAATGGAAAAGATTCACTATTTGGACAAAACAACATCATGTTTTCCCCTTTCTAACAGATATCCCCTTTGTCTTGGACTACCAGCTTGCATTAAAATTGTCTGGATTCTCCATTAGTTCAATAAAAGTTCACTGGGCAGCTTTATCTGTTTATCATCCACAAATTCCAGACCACAAAGTATTTTCATATTCCATAATGTCTAGATTTGGAAAGGGGTTAGTGCAGGTATTTCCTCCAACTGCGGTGGTTCTCAACTCGTTTCAGGCCATGGACCATCAGTTGAGAACCACGGAATTAGAGAAACCCCCTCACTTGTGGGAGCTGAATGTTATTAGCAGATCTGATGAGTCCCCCATTGAAACCATCAGATACCTATTCTTTTCAACCTCTTTCTGTGAAAACATTGTTTTTATGTACTATCACATTAGCATATAGAGTGGGAGAAAATCAAGCCTCAATAGCAGACCCACCATATACCATTCTTCACAGAGATAAGGTCTCGTAGGCCTCACCCTAGTTTCATTCTTCAAATTGTTTCTGACTTTAATATTAAACCCTTCATTTACTCATATTATTTCCAGAATTGCATGCTAATGATATGGAAAGAAAATTATACACCTTAGATGTCTTTGTTTTTAATAGCTGACAGTGAGGTTATTTATTTAGTTTTTGTTTGGCAACAGCAAAACTACTACA
Organism: Dermatemys mawii; assembly: GCA_007922305.1. Classification (NCBI taxonomy): domain Eukaryota; kingdom Metazoa; phylum Chordata; order Testudines; family Dermatemydidae; genus Dermatemys; species Dermatemys mawii. The sequence continues at coordinate 43,924,455 of ML677333.1, read as the reverse complement.
GTTTCATCTTTCTGGTACTAAATAGAAATGAGTGTGAAGAACTCAGTGGTATTACATTCCAACAAATTGAAGTTTGCAAAATGCCACTTCAGCTTCTCTCTGAAAAGAAAAGATGTATTGTATAGCAAATAGCATGTTACATCTTTGGATAAAATAGTGTAAAAATATTTGAAAAGGAAAGATCAGAAAATGCAGCAGTATCATTAAAAGCTTTGTTTAGGCATCCCATTCCTTACCACCAAGAACTATAGGACACTTTCACATTTACTGAGAAGAAACTGCAGATATACACTATCTGCTGAGACTTCTCTTTTGTGTTACTAAATTCACTGAATTGCTGTTTAGCTGAGATATAAATGTTTTCAACCATTAATTTCTCAGTCAAAATACTGTAATAATTCACCATATCTTTGCAGAGAGATGTTCTTTCCTCTTGATTAGGTTTTTAGCTTTACTAAGTGAAATTAAAAGTAGATTAAGGGATTTTCAATAAAGAGACTGATAGGGTGGCATGGTTTGGCATGATGGATACTTAGAACATTCAGTGAGAGTCTAACCACTGCTTTTCATACCCTTTATGCCAAAGAAAAGGCCAGACTGATGTGAAAGGACTCAAGGGTATGTCTACCGAGCATTGTAAACCTAATCAGGGGGGACTTGAGTCAAATGACCTGTGTCAGGCAATCCTGGGCTTAAGTGTCTACACTGCATTTTAACCCTGTTTCTTCCTGATCTGTGCTCGAACCTAGAACTCTGACATCCACACTGCAGTGCAGACATGAGTCAAAGTAACCCTATCTCAGAGTGCCTAGCTCCTCCACCTGGCCCTTCTCCCCAGTGTTTACACTCTAGCCTATGATTTCAGAGTAGCAGCCGTGTTAGTCTGTATCTGCAAAAAGTAGAGGAATACTTGTGGCACCTTAGAGACTAACAAATTTATTTATGCATAAGCTTTCGTAGGCTACAGCCCACTTCATCGGATGCATAGAATGGAACATATAGTAGGAAGATAGATATATACATACACATACAGAGAACATGAAAAGATGGAAGTTGCCATACTGACTGTAAGAGGCTAATTAATTAACCCAGGAGCCTATCTTTGCAAGAAAGCCCAGTGTCAACTCTGTCCACATATCTATTCAAGTGACACCGTCATAGGACCGAATCACGTCAGCCACACCATCAGGCTTGTTCACCTGCACATCTGCCAATGTGATATATGCCATCATGTGCCAGCAGTGCTCCTCTACCATGTACAGTGGCCAAACCGGACAGTCTCTACGCAAAAGAATAAATGGGCACAAATATGACATCAGGAATCATAACATTCGAAACCCAATAGGAGAACACTTCAATATCTCTGGCCACTCAATAACCAACCTAAAAGTGGCTATTCTTCAACAAAAAAAGAAAACTTCAAAAACAGACTCCAATAAGAAATGCTGAACTGGAATGAATTTGCAAACTGAATACCATTAAATTAGGCTTGAATAAAGACTAGGAGTGGCTGGGTCATTACACACACTGAAATCTATTTCCCCATGTTAATTTTCCCGTACTGTTACTCACACTTCCTTGTTAACTGTTTGAAATGGGCCATCCTGCTTATCACTACAAAAAGTGTTGTTTTTCCTGCTGATAATAGCTCACCTTAATTAATTAGCCTCTTAGAGTTGGTATGGCAACCCCCATCTTTTCATGTTGTGTGTGTGTCTTCATACTGTATGTTCTACTCTATACATCTGATGAAGTGGGTTTTAGCCCATGAAAGCTTATGCCCAAACAAATTTGTTAGCCTCTAAGGTGCCACAAGCACTCCTCGTTCTTTTTGCGGATACAGACTAACACAGCTATTACTCTGAAACCTGACAGAAGCGCAAAGGTGTCATTACTATTTGTTGTTTCTGTTTCTTCTTTCTCTGCCCCTTTCCAGTGCTTCAGTCCATTTGCAAGTAAACAAGAGCTTTTTTTTAAAAATTAAGACTTCATCTGATCCTGCTGATCATTTCTCAGTTGGAATTATAAAATTTTGTGACATCAGTTACTTCTATGGAGTGGGTATATTACTAATTTAAGATTATTATTTCAAGTGAAAGGCAGATTAATACTAAAAAAAAATGTCACAAAGCTTTTGTGTCTAAGAACTATTCTTGTTACTTTCTTGGATATAGCTGGGCAAATAAATAATATTTTTCAGTTTGGCCAGAAAGTCAGGGAAAATATTCAGTTTGATTCTGAAAATGTTTTGACTTTGTCAGTGAATTGGAAAAATCCAGCAAACCATGGGCACACTTGTATTTTTTTGTAAATTACATTGTAAACATATTCGTCTGTAAATTTTTACCCAGCTCTAGTCTAGGCCTGTAATCGTGCAAAGAGGCCTGCATAGGTAGGTTCTGCACCTGAAAAAAACCCTGGATTAGGTCTGGGGGAAAAAAAAAAATGAAGACTGGGTTCTTTTTATTTGTCTTCTGAGTAAACCTTTAGGGTTCACATTTTCAAACTGTCACCCACAATCACAAGGGCTAGAAACTTTTTTTTTTTAAAAGGAAAATTGAAGTTCCAATATAATCCTAAAATTCCAAGAATTGGAGCTTTGGGAAAAATACAAAATATTGCTAGACTCTAAATACAATCCAGAATTAACAACACTGAATTTAATCCTCTGTGGTTAAAATCTGAGGTTCCTGGGAACTTTGATGCTATTCCTTCTAGTGAAAGGGCATGGAATATTTAAGGAAAAATTGCTTTTATAAAATCATGAAATCTTAATTTTGCTGTGAAAGAAGTGTCTTTTCATATTTTCTACCAAGCACATTCGCAAGTGAGAGCTAGTTCTGAAATGTTTAGAAAAAACAAAATGGTATTTTGTAACTATCCACTGGCAAAAATGGCAAAACATTTAAAAATATCTGAGATTAAAAGATCATTTACCTCATAAAAATATAATTTTGGTCTTGGATTTGAGAGAAGAGAGAGTATGCCAAAGCCCTGATGTATTCAAGGAATGATATTTTTAAAAATGCTAATGCCGCTTACAAATCTCCCTCCCTACCTCCACCTTCCTCATAGCACTTGCATGACATGTTGTTTAATAGTTTACATATTTCTTAGGTGTCAACACTGAAATGTAAATATGCTATAATTCAGCTTCTGACATTATATTTTGCTTTCTACTCTAGCACAGTATATTAGATAAAATAAACTTTAAATAGTCAAATCTTTCCTAATCTTATTTAATAATGTTCTGAGACAGGGAAATTTGAGCCACATGGAAAGCAGAGCTGCTAATAAACCAGTCTGGGGCTTTGTTAGGCAGCAGGGTTGACACATGAATATGTTACATATGATTATCATAAAATTATGGCCTGGAAATTGAACAGTCATGCTGCAGCATTTTAGACAGCACTTTTATAATAAGCTGTAATAAAGCAAACATTTTGAATAGATATAAGAATAGGCATTATTGCAATCACAAATGTATGTTCAATTGAAATGCTTTTGAAGCTCAATTTAACAAAGCAAACAAATTTCCTAGCAGTATTAACATAATTGTTCTCAATGTTGAATTTTGATTTACAGGGAAGGGGGGAGAAAAAACCTTTAAGCATGTACAACTAGCTGTTTAGGAGCTCAACAGAAGGAAAAAATGGTTGAAAATGGCTGGCATTTGAAAGCTGCATATTAATAAGTAAAGGATGGATCTTAAAATATTCCCTTGTAATTATTCACTACTTTGGATTCTGATTTCAACTTCTTTTGCTCATCTGTGAAAACCTGTAAAAACTGACTTCAGGGAATGTTTTAGAATTCAGCTGAGTGAGGGAAATGGAGTCTTAGGCCCCAATCTTTAAAACACATATGCAAGGGTCTGCTTGCATGCATAAAGTTACATGGATAAGTGTTTGCAGAATTGGGGCCTGATTCAGTTGAGGAAAAGGTTAATTGGCTTGTGGAAGCCATTTTTTTCTTTAGACTGCACAGAGAGACTGACCTAGATCCTCCTGGAAGCAGTGGTAGAGGGATGCTCTGCTATGTGTACACACAGCAAAGGTAGTATTACTGCAGATAAGTAGGACACAGAATTTTGTTGTCTCATAGGCCCTTTGTAAAATGTGGAAGTGAGAAATTCAATGAAGATAAAACCAGAATCATAAAGATCAGTAATTCAGAGATACAGGAGAGATGAGAAGAGGATGCTCTGGGATAGGACACGGGGGAAAAAAAAATGTATGTATATTATACACATACAAAATACTTTTAAAATACATTATTGAGGTTGATAAATCAAATTCACAAAAGCTAGGAAAGGCCAGAATTAAGGTTGCCTGTGGAATCTCAGTTTGGCCCCTTTGTCCATATGTGTTCTGATACAGTTTAATTATATGACCTCACGCTGTTTTTCCATGGGACCCCTGCTTCATTCAGTACGCGACTGAATGATGCTCCCTTAATGAGTGGCTACTAAATACTTTGTTTTCTCATTATATAGTGTGTTCCCCCATGTTTTATTTACTGAACGTTGTTTAAAATCTACTCTGAAGACAGAATAATTAATTTCCTCATGAGCTTTTCTGTGGTACTCATCATTATAGTATCCAAGTGTGGTGAGGGTGGGATGGGTGGTATTATCTCCATTTTACAGAAGGGGACCCCAGGCACTCAGAAATTAAGGCCAGAAATTTGCACTAATTCTGAGTGCCCAATTTGAAATGCCAGAGACTGGATTTTGCGGAGTACTTAGCATTATATAGCACTTTTTATGTTCAAAGCACAGTGTCAATTGCCTGAAGTTGCAGCTGTGAGTGCTCAGCACTTGTACAAATCAGACCCCAGAGTCTCAAGTCAGGAACGCACAATTAGTGACCATCTGTGAAAAGTTTGGCTTGAGAGACTTGACTAGCATTACATAGGAACTCGGTTGCACAGATAGAAATAGAATCAAGTTCCCCTGGGCAGCATTCAGTTTCCTTAACCAAGAGACTGTGACCATCCTTTCTCTTCTTTCAATTCCCTGTTTCATTCACTGCACACCTTCCATCTACAACAAAGGAGGCAAGGGTCTTACACACCACAGTGTTTTCATTACACGTACCTGATTGAGGGTATGTCTACACTTAAAACACTACAGTGGAACAGATGCACCATTGCAGAACTTCAGTGTAGACACTACCTGTGTTGATAAGAGGGGTTCTCCCACCGGCATATGTAAACTGCCTCCCTGAGAGGCAGTATGTAGGTCCATGAAAGAATTCTTCTGTTGACATAGCACTGTCTGCACTAGGGGAGTAGGTTGGCTTAACAGCACTTCTCAGGGGTGTAGATATTTCCATCCCTGACCAACACAGCTAATCTGATTTAAATTTCTAGTGTTGACCAGGCCTTATTTTCATAGCAGGGCCATCCTGTGCACTCACTGAGGCAGAGATCCTGTGGGGAAAAAAAATAGTATGTGATTATGTAATTACTGTATCATATACACACAAGGGGACTGAATTAAGGGAGTTGCTTTCTGCTCTCAATTCCAGTGCCTGGCCCTAACCACAGCAGCCTAGAGTTGTAATTGCCCTGCTTAGGTTCACTGTGGATGGAATCTGAGGAGTTTAGCTGCAAACTCCTAGCTATTCTCTAATGGGCACGTGAAAACTGGATATTTTCAAAGGCTTTATTAGACAAATTTGGGCAGATTTTCATAGGGTTAGCAGCAAAGGAACATCTGTGGAACAAAGTCAGCCCCTGCCAAATTTCACATCCCTGCTCCAAAGCAGGGGATCTTCTCAAAAAAAAGGACACCAGAATTTTTTTAATATGGGCAAAACATGTTTTTCCCTAGATTCCTTCCTGGAAACAGTCAAACTGTTTTGGCTGAAATTTTCCCAAAACTTTCAGCCCGAGGTAGACACCCAGCATGGAAAATTACATCCCAAATGGTTGAAGTTTTAGGAAAGTTGTAAGCAACTGAAAATACGGTCTTATAATCTTATAAACTGGTCAGGCAGTCTTAATAATAGGCAGTGCTATCAGCCCTGCCTGTGATACACAGAAAAGGAGATGGGGAGAAGGAGGAAGAACTAAAGGCAAGGAAGACAGTATATTAGTGTTACTATTCTTTTGCAAAACTTTGCTTTTGATCCTAGACAGTCTTTCATTCTTTGCTTGCTTGAGCTGTTGCCTGTATGTATCTCTCTACGCTTTTCCTCATAATGAAGTCATTGGCAAATGAGAGGCGAGAAGATACATCCTTGTTTGAAACAAGTGTCTAGATTAAACTGTTTGCTCAAGTCTGCATTTACATTAACTGTATAAACTGTACTTTGGTATAAAGGCTTGTGTTTGTTAATTCTTTTTTCTGGCATACCATAACACTTCAAGTTCTTGCAGATTTGAATTGCAATGAAAGCTGTCAAATGCTTTCTTAAAACCAATTAGGTTTATAATGAATAGTTTTTACCATTCATTGCTCTCTTCTGTGATTACTCTTAGGCTTACTCTCCCTCCAAGCTGAAATCCAGCCTGCTCTTCTCTTCGGTCAGGTCTATACTATTAACTTAGATCAATATAACTGCATCGCTCAGGGGTGTGAAAAATCCACCCAATACCAACCATTGTTCTAGAGGGTTTTCCTGATTCCATACTTTGTTGAAAAAATCAGTGATTTTATCAGTGGTGATGATCTCATCATCACCAGCTTCCACCGTTTTCCTGGGAACTTGAGGTTCATATGCAGCTTTCCAAGGATTTCACTTTTTTCTGATGTTAAATGTTACAATGTGCTGCGATGGGTGTTTAATGTCTTTGTAAAAGTCAAGTTTTTTGTGGTATTGATCTATTTAACACCTTAAAGTGCTCTGCACATCACTCTTTGTTCTTTTCCTTTTGTTAAGGTCTGATTTTGTGTCATGGGATACACTCACTATGAGGATGCTGCCTTCTGGCTGCTCTGGGATTACCTCTACCTCGTCCGAGATCCTTTTCCTGTCTCACGTTTGTGTGTCCTGCAGCCCGCCACAATCTCTCTCCTTCTCTCTCTCTCTGCAATTCGAGGTGCTGTCTCTCTTTGTGACTCAGATGCTACCTCTTCATGGCTTGGCCATCCAACTAGGTAACTGTGTTTTCCCCATTCCAAGGATCTAACTCCCATTCAACGACTGTCTCAAGTTGTTTTCTGGTCCACTGCCAACTCTGTGCCACTTCTCCAATGGCTGGTAGGGAAACTTCGGCCCACACACTATTCCAGATTCCAGCTCAGGGACCCTCTAATCAGTGGTCAGGATCTGCAACATCCCAGTTTGCTGATATTTCCCTGAACCTTTTGCTACTCTGCCCGTCATGTTTTGATTCCACTACCTTCTGGGAAAACCTTTCCTTCAGGGCCTAGATCCCAAGGGTTTCTGCCCACAGGCATAACATTCTGTTGGCTAGGGCTCTGGACTCTTGGTCCTGAGCCCCTTCTGTTGCTCAGCCATTAAATATGCTTGCAGGTATACTTGTTTCTCTCACTGCCTCTATTAATTCTGAAAGTCTTGCATAAATAATGCCTGGGTCCTCATGGATTGTTTTATATCTTCCAGAAATGTATGTGAAAACTCTTGAGGTCCACCTTTAGAGTATGTATTGGTCTTCTCCATTAAGTGTCTGCATTCTCTTTCCTTCTGAACTTCACCACTACAGTTAATGAGACATCTATGATTCTGTCACGCAACATGTCCATGTTGACTTTTTGTGGTGGATCTAAGTCTTTTAGAGTGTGAAAGCTGTTCTTCAGTTCAGTTTGGAATAGCTGCAATATATAGATGGTCAGTCTGATTCCTGGTGACTCCATCTGGGAAATTCCAAGTTACTCCTTGGATATATTTGTGTGTGAATAATGTTCCACCCAATTATGAAATCTGCTACCAGACACAGTTCTATCAGTCTTTTACCAATTTGATTTTGGAAAACTAAGGCCATTTGTGCATTGCTTTCTGCCTCCATTGTTGTCATCCCCAGCTTGGTGCTTCAAGTTCCCCTATTACTAAGGAGATATCTGTCAGGGAATTGCCAGAGTTTGTAGGCAATTGTAGAATTGATTTTTGATCTAATTGTTGTAGTTGTCTGTACAAAATACTATATAATTGTTGTTTTCATGTATCATCTTTGAAATCTAGTTCAGAGAAATTTATTGATAATTGGTAACCCAGTCTATGAGTGATCTTTTTTCTGCTTTGGAAGTCATACTTAATGGTATTCTGAGTGAAAATCATCTTGCCTTCTTGAATATTGTGTTACCTTATTTTCATTTTTCAATATTTTTGTTAGCTCTTGGCCATCACCATTCGCTTACTCCAAAGATTTTGAGAATTGTATCCATCCATTTTATTCATCCCTGCGCAGCTTTTGTTGCTGTAGCCATTATTCTAATGTTCTAGAAACCCACTTTCATAGTTTGTTTTACTTTTAATAAAGAACTTATCAGAAAATTTTTGTCTTCCTGTTGGCTTTCCAAGACTTGTTGTTTTTGCCAAGATAGTCCATTAATTTGGCATGCTGTTTGCTGGAATGGCTACTTTGTATTTCTAAATCTTAAAATTTTGACAAGAATACGTTGTTGGCCTATCACTCAATCCCTAAGTTGGAGGACCAGCAGACTGCTTTTCATCTGGTTCCTTTGACCTGCCTCGTTTGGCTGACCCTACCAGGAGTAACATATCCTGCAAGCATAGCTTTCATACACAATCTCATGCCAGGTGTATGTACGGTCCTCCAAACATTCCAGTCAGTTTTGTCCACTTGCAGCAGGGCAGGATAAGGATCAGGGTGATATGGGCTGTTCTTTGAACTCTGAATAGTCAGAGAACTCTTGATACCACAGTGGAGAAACACCAAGATAATGGCTCCACAGTAGAAGAACCTACCTTTTTTAAATTTTACAGAAGTTGTCCAGGACACCTGATTTTGAGGTTAAACCAGTCCAGGAATCTACAAGGACCATGATTGAGAGCTGCCTGGGCCAGGAACTCCGGTCTGTTAGGGTTACCTTTTTGTTACACCTTATTTAAACCAGGTGGTGAAGATGTGGCAGACCCCATGATGCAACTACTTCCCAGTCTCAAAAGTGGTCAAGAAAAAATATGCCCTCAAAGATGCCTCTGGCTAAGACCAATAGTGTCCTGTGAGAGTTTGGTGGCAGAGATGGCCATGGCTACAGGGAAGATGAGCGATACTTGGAATTCTGTGCGCTAGATCCCTGAACTGTGGTGCTTGGATTATTCAGACAAAGGGTACATCAGTCTACATCCTCAAACCTTTCCATCGTGAACTACCAGCCTTTCATGCCCAAAGTTAAGGTGTAGATATGGAAGAAGGCCTCTACCCTGATTGACTGATTTTATCAAGAGAGACATTAGGTGTTTGAGAAGCTAATCTGTGAGAATGTATACCTAGCCCAGCATCAGGGTTTGGTGGTCTCTGATGCAGGTGAGACTGTGGCAGGCATAGATGCCTGTAGTCTGATTGGCTGCAGGTATGATTTCCACTAGAGGTTCCTCAAAAGCTTTTCCCTTACACTACTGAGAAGTTTTTGGGGCATTCTTATTTGCTGAGGAAAACAGAGACAAAGGCCATTTGGACCTGTGACTCATCTGATGGATCCCTTCTTCAAATCAGAGAAGGAAAAGGCTCCACTACACAAGCTAGTTTTAGTGTGAGTGACTAGCTTCAAAGGAGGTCAGTACCATGTTACACATAGTGTGTTCAGCCTTAACAACACCTGAAGCCAAATGATCATAACCACTCTTTCAGCGAAGACAAGGAACAGAAGGGGTTTTGAAAGGTTCCAGATCATTTAGCTGGCTTTGCCATTAACAGTAATTTATTGGGACCTCTTTGATATTTTACAACCCTTGGTCTTTCATCACCTTAGAGACACAGGTCCTTAGCATTGTTCAGAAGGTACTATAAGATCTGGTTTACAGAAAACTCTCCAGATTGCTAGTGGAAATGTACTTCCTCCTGGCAAAGAAACACCAAGCTTATGCCACTAACCAAAGAAGGGGAAGGGATTTTATTCCAGTTATTTCCTGGTGGTTTGAAAGACAAGTGGTGTCTAGCCGATCCCAAGTCTCAGAAAGCTGAATCAATATTTGAAGATGGGAAATAAAGGTAAAATGTTGATGAAATGGACAGTAGCATATACTTAGTGTTTCCAGTTCTTGTATTTTTTATTGAAAGTCTCACAATATTTGGTCTTTTTCTTAAGCCACCAGCACCTGGAGAAATATGATTAGGTGAGAATTTCTAATTAAAAAAAAGTTTCCAGCCATTTTGGTTGTGAAGAAGAGCATGTTTTTAATCTTATTGCTTAGAAATAAAGACAGAAAATAATCCTGAATTTATTTGTTTTTAAAAAATCTCATGATTTTGAGGGGCATGACTCAGGATTTTTCAATTCTTTGTGTTGGCCATTCTGTATATGGTAAAAAAAAGATTTTCATAATGTATGTAAAATATTATTTTACCCTGTTTATGTTCCTTTAAAGAAGTCAGATCATTCATTTTTTCCCCATAAACAAGAGATAATGTATAGTCATTATCAGTAAACAGCTTCACTGTTGAATAAACATTTCGACTTCACTTGCTTTTACCCAACCTGACAGCTGTTTATTGTATAATAGGCTACTTAAAACTACACACTATCAGTACTCGTAACTGTAGGAAAATAAAATAACAGCAGTGGTAACCAATTCAGCACATATTTATTTTTGAGAAAATGGTCCTTTTAACATGCATTTTTAATACAGTTTCATTATATTATGAAACTTTGGTGAACAGAAAATATGCAATATTTTATTTAATTGATTCTTTTTTATCATCTGTAATATTTATGATGCTTTTAGGTGTATTCAAAGCTCATTGTATGAACAGGCTTGAGTATATTTTAAAAGCTTTATTTATAGTCATATATATTTTTGGTGTTTCACTTGAAAAACTATATTCTTTAAAATGGTATTTACAATCTAAATTATATACTTTTGGAGAAAACACAGACATTTTATATTTACCATAGTATATAACCTATGACATTAGAGCTGACTTTTGGGCCCCACAAAGTCTGCTACCACAAGTCCCCCTGCCTTATTTAAATTTACACCAGTTGCTAGGGTTGAATATTTATATTGGATATCTCCTGGTGATCGTAGATTATTCATTGTCTGCTACTCACCGTCTGCAACTGCCCAGGTCTAGACTTTTGTGTCTTTGAAAATCATCATGTCTCTTTGATTTCTGGGGAGGAGCCTCCATTAGTTTGCTAAAGGAGCAGTAAGCCCACTGCAAGCTTCCTTCAAATTGACTGCCTGCAGCTCAGCTAACTTATGCTTAAGCAACCTAATGACCTCTGGCGACAAGGAGGGGTAGTTCATTAGCATGAGGGGACAGGAGAGTCAAGAGGACAAAGCACAGGATGTAGAGCAAGGGACTCCCAGGTTCCATCCTGGCTCTGCCACTGACTCTCATTGTGTCTTTTGTCAAGTTGCTTAAACTTTCCATGTGTTCCCTTATTTGGTAAATCATGCATGACAATACTTTCTCATATACCTCCCACTATCTAAATGATATAATTCCCCAAAATGGGGTAGTAAAACCACATCGAGTTTGGTAGTGGTGGAAAAACCAGGATTTGAGGCTGCATTAGTTCCACCCTGCCTCACTGAAGGGGTCACCAACTATAAAGGCAAAAGTTGCTCTGCATATTTCCCTCCTCATCCCCTGTGCTGTCATTGATGCCTGAACATAGCCAAAATCTTCCAGTGGCTGCGGTACTCACATTTCTCAGATTCTTTGAACAATTGTCCCTTGAAAACTTTGTTAAATGTTTCAAGAATGCCCTGACTCCAGCACTAGCTGCTGGGCTCCATTTCTCCTGAAGCAAGAGTCTGGGGATGACCTGAGGGTTTCTCAGTCTTCATCAGAGTTATTCAGTTCATTTTGGACATGTGCTATCTTCCTCACTTTGTCCATAGTAATGTAATTCTAGTGGAAAAGAATCACTTACATGTGCAGGGCGGAGGGGATTTTTTCACAGGCATACCCAAAAGTGCTAAGACCAGCTCTATATGGCAAAATATGACAGCTTTTCTGCAGTCCAGCTAATGGATTTGTGAGTATGTAGTTGTTGATTTACATAGGAAAAGGATAATGCTCACATCATGTATGTTTTTTTTCTTACAAAGAATCAGATTCCTCTTAGAAAACCATTGTATTTATTGTTCTATCTGTATTCTGTTTTCTTTTTCTTATTCCATATTACTAAGAAATTACATGTTAAAAAAACTCTTATTTCTTAAGAATTCAGCTGCTGCTCCTGTTTATTCCTCTGTGGAAATCATAATCTTCTGTCTTTAACATCACTATCATTTCTACTGGGATATCACAAATAAGATGATGACTTCAGGCAAGGAATAAGCAACAGAAGCTGGTGAACTTATAAACAACATTTTTTTTAGTCATGCAGATGTTTGTGGTAATAAAGAATGAGGGGGAAAGTACAAAGACAAAATATGAACAAAAAATTCTAAATAGAATTTTTAAAATGTTTTCTTGGCAGCCTCAATGTCTCCCTAAAGTAGATTGTTTTCCTAAAAAATGATTTGTCATAATTGCATTGAACACAGAACTCAATGAAGTATGTAACCTCATGTGTTTCTTGTTGTGATGTAAAATTTTCTCTTCATTTTTTACAAAAAACTAAAAATTGGAAAACTGGAAAAAAGAGACGTTGGTAATTTAAACAATGCATCATAACCTTTCCATTTTAACCAAATGTGTGAATATTTGCTTAACAGCTTTAAAATACTGAAAAATCATTTTTTATTTTATAACTAAATTGCATGTAATAGCACCTTTGCAGTGATCCCATCATCTCACAAACTAAGCAGGGCCGGATCACTATTTGGATGAGAACATGTAACAGTTGTAGGGAACGATGTGGTGATTCACTATGGTGAAATTATCCCTGACTCATTACTGAATCCGTAATCTAGGATGGTACCAAGAGGCACTGGGTGGATCCAGGTGCTCTTTTGAATGAGATGTAAAACAGAAGCTTTGACCATTTGTGGTCATCACAGATATAGTGGCAGTATTCAAAGCAGTAGAAATGATTACTGTCTGGTTACCTAAATGTTTTCCCTTCTGTATTTTCAGTTGGATACTGTATTTTTCACGTGTTCTAAATTGCTGTGTAATGTTGCTGTGTGTACTTCACCTCAGAGATGGCTGCATTGCAGTGGTAGATGGAAGTAATTATTATGTGTACTTGATATTTCAGTTTCTTTCCGATTTCAGGTTCCTTTTGCACGAAAGGCGATACATAAATGCTAGGTGGTGGTGTTTTTGTAAAGAAAACAGCACTTCTGTATTAAAGGACTACATTAGATAGCGCATGTAGCAGGGAAGCTTTTCATCATAATGACAGGAAAAGGTTACGCTTTTTTATTCCATATGAGCTAATAGGATTACCTTAAACTTGCTAAACTTTAAAGGAATTTATTTACTCCATGACACTGATTCATGTGGTATTGTGGGATCCAAATTTAAATTAGCTGTCTGAAAATATTCTCAGGAACAAGTGATTAAGGGAGGCTCCTTAGTTTGATGGAAACTTCCAAATCTGAGGCCACTGAGCACTGGGTTCCAAACAGGTCCAGTTCAAATTTGGAGTCCCCTGCAAAGCTATTCAATTGGGCACCTATATGCCAGGACAAAGATTCAGTATGTGATCACCTTTCCTCCATACCTGTACCTATTCCCAACCCCTGTATAGTGCCAGGTGAGTTCACTGTGCATTGAAATATACACTACGAAATATGTACAAATTGAGGTTTGTGATTGTGGGGACAATTACAAGAATAATGGGTGGAGGTTTTTTGTTCACTGGGGAGGGAGAGCATGTAGTCTGTCCCAGTCTGGGCTGGGATGGAGGAAGAAACATACTGATTATCTCCCACAAAGGACTTTGTTGACATGAAGTCGCTCTTTCTCTCCAGCACGTTGCACAAGAATGGGTATGCTGGCTCCATAATCTGGCAGACCCATATGGCTGCAGCAGGTTTGGAAGCATTGTCAGATTTGTCATCACTGGGATAAGAGCACCAGCAGCTCATAGAGTGCATCTCATTGCTGAGCAAATTGTTCAGTACTCAACCCCAAGTCCTGTCATAGCTGAGACATCTTCCCCCTTGTCACATCCAGCACAAGCTGGAAGAAACAACTGCCAAAACTCGCTTTCAAGAAGTGGAATGATGAGATTCTCAGATTTCCTCTACAGTATGTAGAGGTGGGAGTCGGGGAAGGAAGGAGGAACACAAAGCCAAGAAGGGATACTAGAGACCCACCCTGTGGAACAGGAAGTGCAATGTGTGTCACAGTTTCCCACTAGAATGGAAGTTTAATCTCTCACTCCCAACTGCTAGGAAAAAGTTTGGTGAGGGAGAAGGGATTTTGGTGAGGGATGAGTTACATTTTGGTGGCTCCCAAACCATATTTAGTCTTAATCACCTCTTCAGGAAATGGTTGTAGAGTGATACATGTAGTGATTGTAGCAGCTGACAATATCCAAAACAGTCTTTGGGGGTATTTTGTATTAAAATTGCTATTGTGTATGTGGTATTATGGTATTTTATGTACCTTCTCTAGTAGGGAGTGGGGAGACTAATGAACTTCCTCTGTTATCTGCCTTTGCAGCCTTCCCCCTGCAGATATACACATACACTAGTTCAGACTGGATTTCCCAGGGGCAGAGAGACAAGAAAGGGTGTTGGGATGAAAAGGCTGGATTTAAATGGACTCAGGGTTTCTTCCTGATCCAGAAAATGCACAGGACCTCTAGTTCATGGAGGGCCCCGATCCTTAAAGTAGAGTTTGGAGGACTAGGCCTGCCAGAATCCATGTTAGCATGAACTCTGGTAAGCTTCTTAGCATGCAAGAAGATTCTTTTACGGTTTTTCATATGTTTTCTCTGTAATGCTTGTACCTGAAGAATAAAGTAGGTTAGAGAAAACTTTTAGGTACCTTTATATCTGAAGAAATCACTCTATTCTCAGTCTCTGAAGAAAAAATAGCAGATCTGTTTAGGCAGACTGTCTTTGCTGGGAAATACAGTGAAGCCAGGGAACTGCAGCTTGGACATACCCTGGTCAAAAGAAAGTGAGAGGTAGGTCTCCCCATCCCAGAGAGGCAAGAGCTGGAAGCTGAGAGCTGGATGACTGAGGGGGAACACAGGTGCGGTTGCCCTGAACTGTGACATATTTACAGCAAAGCATGTTTACAGTGATTACTAAGGAATTGTTCTGTGACTTTCAATCCTCTCCAAACACATACATATTGAGAAGCCTAGAATGATTGTGGTACTCTGATATTTTCAGCATTGTTAATGCTGAATATGTATATTGTGCTCAGGGAACTTTTTGTACTCTCGATAAAATGCTCAACAGCTTCTAAAAGAAAATGTGCCTACACATTAAGACAGGTGCTTTTATAAGACCAAGGTCATTTAATCAGGGAATGGTAACTGCAGTGTTCCTTACTTGGTATGATAATTGCTATAACTTGTGAAGACTATGATCAGCAGTTTTCTAAAAGCATTTAGTTCAGTGCATTGGCAGGTGTTTGCATTTTCTGGAAAGACCTATCTTCCAGATTGCTAATGAGTGGCCAAGCAAGCATACAGAGAGTTAATAATACTGCTTAATTGCCACAGTCACATAGAGCAACCACATAATTTATTGCTATTCTGAGCCTCTGAACACTAGAAGAATGATAAACTATCTCACAAAGACTTACTGAGATTGCTAGTTAGTGTTAGTGAAAGTCACTGGCTAGAGTTGAATATCTCTCTGGCTCAAGCAGGTGATTCTTCTAACAGCATTTTCCTGATTCATCAGGAAAAAGGCACTCAAATACATTTTTTCCCTTGGCAGCTATTGTCAAAGTAATATAATTTCCAAATCATTACACAGCCAAAAGTTTCTTCCTGTGTTTAAACATCCACAGTGGATTAGAAACGGATGTTGTGTTTTACTGAACACACCTAATGAAACAAATGTTAAGTGAGCCTATGTTACTTGAACATCTGGTTGGAATATCGCTTTTAGCACATGTATAGTGAACTAAGATACTGTACAAGGAAATGTGCTAAAAATGGAAAGACAGGCAATTTAGGAGATCAGTTAATCTTGCAAACAGGATAGGAGATGTCTCTCCTAATCCACGTGACCACCACCGGTCACAAAGCTTATTGTAGCAGTTAAATGGTTTTAAAAAATGTGTAGTCAGCAGAAGGATTACTTCTTTTTAAAAAAGAAATAAATGAGTTTGAGAGAGAGAGTGCCAGAGCTCACTTTTTTATGGTAAAGTCTCATGACTGGACTGGCCTAAATTAAGGAGTTTAACTAAATTGTCTCATAGTGTCACTTATTCTTGACAAGTAAAATCCCAGTACCTCCTTTCCTGAAATTAATGGTAATGGTCAGAATAAATGCTGAATAAAATTTGATGGTTGCATTTTTAGCAACTTGAAAGTTAGACTTGTCCAGTTTTGCAAATGGGGTAATCCAGATTTGGGACTCAGATTAATTGCTTTAATCTAAAAATTAGTCCAAAATATGTTTGAGAGTTTTCACTACAAACCCTACTAATTGTTCTAAGGACTTTCCAGCCTTCTTCAAAGCCTGTATCCCTGAACAGTAGTAAATTCCTGTGTCAGTACTGGTAAGTGTTTAGACAGTAGAAAAGCAAATTTCTGCTAATGAAATAACCAGTCCTCTTTACTGTAAGGAAAAGAAATTACCCATAAAAGCCTGCATCACAGTTATGATATTATCTTGACTAGAATTTGATCTGAGAACTATAACAGATCTAAACACAAAACTAACAATTAAATACAGATTCATACATACAAAGAAGCTTCTTGGAACAAACTGAAGTATATTGGAAAATAGTTGCTAAAGCATTAGATAAAGTTCTCAAGTTGCCATGGTTACTTGGGAATTTTGCATTTTATCATAGGTTAAGATGCATTGGATGAAGTAGCCAAAATAAACTGGAAGGATAGTACACATGAACTAAAAATCTTCAAATCTTTCAGCATCATCTAATAGAAAGACAAATAGATCATGATACCAGCTGCTTGCTGACAAATCTATGAATGAATGAAGAAAAGAGGCCTGAAGGATATTTAGAACATGTGTGATTTTAAAACCAGGTATTTTTTGGAGTTAGAATTTACTTTATTTTTAAAAGAAAATAATGTCTCCGAATTTAAAGAGTAGAATGATTTTTATAAGCTAATTCTGGTATTGAAATCTAATGTTTGGCTTTGAGACCTTTAACAAAGAAGATTGATGGAAACACAGATAATGCATTTCATACACTTAGGCTGGCAGGAGCACTTATACAGGAAGCAGTTCATCCCCATGGAAACCTATTTGCATTTGGGACATTTGTACTGGTTGATTTTTTTTATTTTTAATTTTTTTTACTAGAGTAGCTGATGTTTTAGCATAATATAATTGCCATATATTGACAACAGATTTCAAAAGTATTTTTAAAATGTCAAGTAGCTGAGCACGTATATTGGAGATGTTAAGATATTCAGCTAAGCTTAACATTAGGTGTAGGATGAAGAACTGTTCCTGTTGAATTTTAGGGCAATGTCTGGCCTTCATTATCTATCACAAGCTGAAGGAACAATGCCTTTAAACTGATTTAATAAAATACATTTATCTTAAACTTTTTTTAAAAACAGGTGACAAGAGAACTGAAACAGTACGACAATAAGATTATAGAGTGCAAATTTGAGAACAACAGCTGGGTCTTCATGAGGCAGAGAATAGACAAAAGCTTTCCAAACGCTTACAACACTGCTCTAGGTGAGTAGAATAACACGCTTTTGCACATGTTTCATTTTTACATTCCAGTAAACTTGGTTAAATGGATTCTGGCAAAAAATTTAGTCCCAGAATTTCATCTGCCTTAACATTCTTCTAATTACTGAGGGGAAAATGATTTGTATTCTCAATATCTACTTTAGCAGTCTGTGTTTTTCCAGTATAACACTAGGTACTGATCTTGCAAAGACTTACGTATGTGCCTAAACTTTATACACTGCGAGTAATCCCATTGAGACTGAGGGCAGGTCTACACTACCTGCCAGATCGGCGGGTAGCAATCAATTTTTTGAGGGTCAATTTATCGCGTCTAGTCTAGATGTGATAAATTGATCCCCAAGCAGTCTCCCATCGACTTCAGTACTCCACTGCCAAGAGAGGATGAGGTAGAGTCGATGCAGGAGTGGCAGCAGTTGACTCAGTTCTGTGAAGACGCCATGGAAAGTCGACCTATATATGTCGACTTGAGCAATGCTATTCCTGTAGCTGAAGTTGCGTATGTTAGGTGGATCCCACCCCTTAGCGTAGACCAGGACTGACTCACTTGGTGAAATCAAATAGGCTACACTCCCATTTATTATGTGCCAGCTGGCTCAGGTTAAGGGAATGTTTAATTGCAGTGTAGATGTTTGAGCTCAGTCTAAAGCCCAGGCTCTGGGATCCCGCAAGGTGAGCTCAACCTCCAGCCCATGCCCAGACATCTACACTGCAGGTAAACAGCCCCTTAGCCCAAGCCCCACAAGCCTAAGTCAGCTGACACAAGACAGCCATAGATTTTTAATTGCAGAGTAGACATACCAGTTATTTCACTGAAGTCATGATTTCCTGTCGCATGTGAAGTAAATGTGTGTGCGTTCTTCACAGAATTGGGACCTTATTTAGTCAAATATATGCTAAAGGTCTGCATTTAAGTGAGGCCCCCCCCAAAATATAGTTGCCTTAGCTTTACAACACAGTAAACTAATAAACACTATTCCCAGTGCTATGTTGACTTGTGCTGATGCATAGAGAAAAATACTTTGGCACATCAACATGCTACATAAGTTGAATTTGTTAAACAAAAAAAGCCATGATAATTTCAGCTCTATTCAAGATCATTGTTTGCCAGATGGAAGGCAGAATTAGTAGGAGAAAATGTAATTTCAAGCTCCTAAAATAGTATTACAAACAATAGAGAGTAAAGCAAATGAAAGCTATGAAAAAAAAGTTGTCCTTATAGGATTGTGATGCCTTCAGATTCTCCTATAGACAATAAAAAAAGAATCCTCTGAAAATGCAAAAGAGCAATTTTCTTTCAGGTGGAATGAATGAGTTTAAATAAAGATATTTTGGAATAATATGAGTTACAATAGTGATACTGAACTGGTATTTTTTGGTGGTATCATAAATTTAAACATGGTATTGAGGACTACTAAGCTCACCAGGAGGTATATGTACATTGCTCGTTTTTCTTTAAAATTATTCCACCCATTTATATTTTCTGATAATCTAGTCAAATTAAATTGTTTGGATGAGCAAATTGAAATTAGCCATTTGATCAAGTGACAGTAGGACTGCTGGTGCCTTTTGGGATACACAGGGCCGGCTCTACCTTTTTTGCTGTCCCAAACAAACAAACAAACAAAAAAAAAAAAAGCTGCCCAAACTGCCAAAGTCAAAAAAGAAGGCAGGGGGCCCTATTGCTGCCCAAAGATTGACCGGAATGCCGCCCCTTAGAACGTGAAAGAGGGATGGGCCACTAAAGAAGACGTATCACTTCTTTTCCTTTGGCTTGCCCCTGCCCCCTCCCCTACTTTCAAGCAACAACAACTTCTTCTCTACCTTCCTCCACTCCCAGCATGCACAGCTTTCCTCTTCTTCCCCTCTACTGGAGCTGGCTGAAATTTTTTTCTGAAGTTTTCTCAAATACATATAGAGAGGTTTTTATTTAAAAAAAATGAAACTTCTCATGAAAAATCATTTTTTACAATGAAATAAAAAAACTGAGGAAAAATTGCATTTTTGGTTCAGTTGTTGAAAAAAGTTGGTTTTTTGAGTTTTGATAGGTTCCTTCCCCTCCTCCTTTCTTAACTTCTCTCTGTGAGGAGAGAGACTCTTTTTTCCACATTTGAAAAAAGCTGGAAAGAAATAATATAGCTAAAATAAAGTCAAAATGTATGCGACTTCTTTTCCTTTTTGAACTTTTTTCTTTTTAGACTTTTCCAGTTGAAAAAAAGCTTTTTAAAAAATAGTGATTTTGGGGGGAGGCCTATTACACCTGGTCAGCCTTTAAAAATGATCATACAAATTTACCAGCACAGGCTTGCTGGGACAGAGACTTTTATTTTTGTAATTTTTTGTCTGTTTTGGCAAGGCTAGCTACTTTTCATTATAATACTCTGTTTAAATGGACTGAAACTGATGCATACCGAAGAAATTTTTAAAAAGGGAAGATTTTATTAATATTACATTCATATTGTGCATGCTTCCAGAATTACAGTAGTATGAAAATAATATCTTCAGTGGCCCATGAAACCATATTTTTAATTGCTGGGCATGAAGATGATTTTACTTTATATCAGTTGAGGAGAGAAGTTTACTCATTTTATTTAATGGATGTTGGGACTCAAGAGAGTAACAATTGTTCTTCCTCACAAAACTGCCTATGTAGTATAGCTGATATACTTCATACTATCTCTCAAAATCTTTTAAAGACTTATCTTATATTTTTGACCCAGGTGGTCATGGAATTCCACCTTAAATCAATATATCTTCTAGTCTTTTTTCCTAAGTCCCATATTTCATCAGACGAGATCAGGCTGCATAGGCAAAATGATAAAAAGATACTCAGTTCAGAATCAAGCCTTTTCATAAATTATCTAAATTGTTTGATATTTGGTGAAAAATCCAAAGACTGAGCCACTTCAGTTCCAAGTTTAGTTCCTACCTGTTATGACTTAGGTAGCACTTCAGCCAGAAGACACATTGCACAAGAGCTCTGTTGCTTCTACTTGCCTAAGTAACATGCTAATTCCAAGCATTTATATTGGATTTAATTTTACTTTCTGACAAAGAATTCTCTTGACTAGAAGGCTATACTGGATGCCTATTGGGACAGCAGTTCTTTACTCTCTCTAGCCCTCAGCTGTTTATTAGCAAAGTAAAGTAACTTCATCCCTAACGCAAAAGTTCTATTAAAATATATGTTCAAAGCGGAATATTTCTGCCAAATACTGTCATTTATTTTGAAAATACAGGATCAAGTTGTTCAAGTGTTGCATGCAGCCGATCAGTTTAATAAAGTCAAAATGTGTTCTTTGTTCCCAGCTGTATGTAACAGCATCCAAAATCCAGTCACAAAGGAAATGTTGTTTGAGTTCATTGATAGGTGTACAGCAGCTTCTCAAGGACAGACGCAAAAACATCACCTGGATCCTGACGCTGAACTCATGCCCCCACCTCCTCCCAAAAGACCACGCACCATAACCTAAGGCCACAGTCCGAATGAATAGCATGTTGTTTACAGATCTTCAGAAGGTGAAATGAAAATGTGTGTGGATTAAAAAACATTTGCAAAAAAGTCATTCTATGCATCCTGTAAATTTCTAGATGCATTTTTTTTCAAATGCCACATCATGAACCAACATTCTTTTTGTAACTGGCAAATTCAACCTTACTTTGTGGGATTTGAAGATTGAAATATCCAAAGTTTTAGACAAGAACAGTATAGAATCAGTGGAAAGCTGCCTTGTTTATACATGGATATATTTCACCTTTAATTTATAATGTTAGCGATCTGGAACTGTGAGAAAACATTGGAACACCATACTTTTTAGAATCTGTGTTTCAAATATAGCGGTGTTTCTTTTTCTTTCTTATTATTTAATTAGTTCAGATTTGTCACCCTTGGTATAATTTATCTTAGTGTTCCTACATTTCTGAGACTTATGTTCAAGAACAAACAGCAATGTTGTTTGTGCACTGTATTGGTTTAAAAAAAAACCTTATTAGGTTTACTAATTTTAAAATTAGCAGGTGTTTTTTTTTTTTGGTTAAAATATTAAAGACCTGAATCTTTATTGTTGTAAACAGCATCCTTTCTAAAGGAAACATGTGGGGTGGTCGTGGAGGTTTTGTTTTGGTTTTCATTTCGTTATTTGACATCACACACCTAATGTCCGGAGGGTCAATTTTAGCTCTGCATTTTAGGTTTTCTGTAGATAAGAACCACACATAAAATCCTTAGTATTAAGGTCTCTGTTTTGAGACACTTTCTAATACAGGGTTTAGTTCTTCACAGAGAAGCCATTATAAATAATATGTAAAGGTACATCTCACTGTGATATGCAAGAGTAATACCCAGTACTAATAATGATGTCTTAGATCCAGGTGCAAAATGGCAAAGAAATGCCAGACAACATCTTTGATGAGGAGGTAGTGCCAATGGAATAGAGCCCTGTCACAGGAAAGGGGGCCCCTGTTTTTAGATAAAAGCAGGGCAAAGGCAGGACACTTATTGGTGGAAATTAACATGCTGAATACCAAAATGTTAATTTTCAAAGCAGCAATCAGTTGTCCTGTGGCAGTATTCTAATCCATTGACTTTATTTCTGCTACACCCAATGATGAAACAAATAGACTAATGGCTCTTACTGCAGTACAACTGGAAGTTCTTCACTCAGTTAAGATGGAAAAGCTGCATTCTAACGGACATATGGAGGCATTGCTCTGAGTTTGAACTAACTAGAAACAAAAGTAATTACAAAAATGCAGTTTTAAGTTTTCTGCAGTTAATAAGCTGGTGTTTGGCTATACAGTTATTGATAAATAAATATAAATATGAGTGATCCATTCATTCAACAGTCTGGTTAACTAACAATTTCATTTGATATAATAAATGATCCAAAATAGTTTATATTTAAATGGGTTTTAATATTTGTAAATAAAGTCAACTCACGTAGTATTTTTTTCTATTTGGAAACTTTAGGGCTATGCTGTGTGAGGGGCTCCTCCAATTGTTTCAATGTGTATAAATGTACACTGTATCATTCACATGGTAATCCTAATGTCTCTTTGCTGGGATACTCCATATGTGTTAGGGCACTGAAGAGGTTTAAAAAGTTGTGCAGTAAAACTTGAGGAAAAAAGTGTATTCGTCAAAGCTCATGTTTCAACTATACATACTTTCCATGTATTATCTTTATAACAGTTATATCACTATGCAAGGTTGAAAAATTCTCTCGCCAAAACAACCTTATAAATTTCATGTGAAAACCTATGCAACCTCAATTCATCCTTCATGGAAACACACAGTACATTTCTTTTCCACATAATCTTTGTTGTATTTTTCCCCAGATTTACAGCCCTACCATTGAGTTAAGTCATGACATCTTTTATCAACAATCTCTAATGCTGTTTAATGTCTATGGTAATTGCAGCCTTTTAACTGAGAATGAGATATGTGAAAAGAGCATTTTGTTTTAAATATTTATCCAGATTATTTCCTCTCTTCCCCTTCTCACCCTCCACCTCTTTATTTCAACAGAATTTTAAAGTTTATAATTTGTCATTTTCTTTAGTGCATTATAGCCTGCCCTGAACGTGCATTCCATCCAGTTCATGAATGCACTGTTGCCGTTTGCATATTTTGACATTATAGTTTTTTCCACTCAGTTTTTATAATTGGTATACTGAAAGAATTGTAAAGACATTGAGAGATGATCTGATGGTTTGGAAGATCTCTGCTCAGATCTGACTTGAAGTTCTTCCAGCACTGCAGCTCTGTAGCCTTTGAAAGAGGCTGATCATCTTAGGTTTTCTGGACAAAGGTTTTTTTAAAAAAAAAAGTACTGGGAAAAGAAGAGTAGAGTGAAGAAGCAGATGAAAACAATGGAATTCCACTTGGATCAGCTGTTTGTTTGTAAGAAGTATGAGACCCTGCTGTCTGCTACTGGATATTCTGAGATAGGAGTCAAGGTAGAAAGGAAGAGCCTGTGCCAAAAAACCTGAGAAAAAAACTCAACTGTCTGCTTGTAGGATCTATAGTATGAACCCGTCCTCTAAGTTGTTGTTTGTTAAATAGTACATGTACAGTTACATTTTGCTTTCAATGGAGTTCTCTGAAAATCTCAGTACGTTCCTCTGCAAAGTATGTATTAAGTATTTTAATAAAGTCAATGGTTTAAAAGAATGGACATTCATTTACTTGTGCTAGTGGTCTAATTGTTTATGCTTTTGATATCCATCCATTCCATTGCCAGCAACTGGGTACTCGACCAGTGCTCAAGATTCAAACAGAAGAATTTTACATGATTTGCAGAGGTCAGAGATTCAACTCTGTGGGCTAGAAAGTCTAGGCATAAGCATTCCCAAAGAGCCAGTAAGTGATATAGCTCTTGGCTATGATAAATATCTTTCCATTCCATTCCATTTCCAGAGCTTTCCATTCTTACTGCCTGAGAGGGAACTGAAGAATTGGTCAATCAGAATAACTTTTTATAATGTGCTAACATATTACATTATTATTTATTTAAACGTCTACTGTACAGAATTCAGTATTCCCCCACTCCAGTTAAATTTGCTCTGGATACTAAGAAATCCATGTTTGGGGATGCATGAAACTGAATAATTTTATGTAGTCTTTGAATGTTTTGTAGTAGTTTATGTTCCATCTTCCAATATTGTGATAAGCCAGTAAAATAAATAAACTCCCCAAACTAAACTTTGTCTTATTGTGTTCAAGATACCCTCACGCGATTTCTTTCCGTGACACCACTACTTTGGATGCTTATTCCAGCTCACAGTGTGTGCTAGCTGGTGCAGCTTAAAGGGGGTGGAGGGGAGGGGAATCCTGCTCATAGCAGTGCTTCTCAGAGTCTTGTGCACCCATGCTATCCCTTCCCTCGTCCTTCCTGAACATTCTGGAGGTGAGGTTTTAGAAGGGACTGTGGCACCCTCTGCTGCCTCAGTTCCTTCCAAATGCAGCAGCAGGTGGATATTAGCCTCTCTGGATCCAGTTGGATCTGGAGCCTTCACTCAAGAATAATTGAATGCCTTTGTTTAGTATAGTTTTCCTTTTAGTATAGTTTTTGGTATTAGTTTTAGTGGTAAACTTATTTAAGGAAAAAAGGTTTTATTCTTAGCATAGATAGTAGATACGTCTTCAGTTCTCACTACGGGTTCTGTGAAGGATTGATTTTAAAACCCTCAGCAGTGAGTTTCAGAGCCCCGGTCTACAGACTTGAGCTCACATCACTAAAAACAGCTGTGTAGATGCTCAGGCTCTGAAGCTCAGGATAAGGGAGTGGGTTTCAGAGCCCGAGCTCCAGTCTAAGCCACAATGTCTACACTGCTGGTTTTAGTCCTGTAGTGTCAGCCCAGGCTCTTAGACTTGCTGCTCTGTTTTTTAAAACGCAGTGTAGACATAACCTGAAAGACCTGGCTTCAAAAGGTAGGTGCATCTCTTGTCCGGCAGTTTTCCTAGGATCAGGATGCCCATAGTAGATGCTTGGCATGCATCAGAGAGGGTCTCTTCCTCATGGTGGTCTATCTGCAGCACATTTACTCCCTTGCGTGCTCAAGGACCACCAGAACAGACTGCAACCCTTATTGCTGCAGGAAGTTCTGGCTATGAAGTGTCCTGGATCCAATACATGTAAGAGTTCTGTACTCTAGGTGAAAATACCAACGTCTGCTTTTAGCACCTTGGGGGCCTAAAAAGAAGAGCAATATGTATAATACTGTGGTCTCTTTCCCGGGATCAATTTCAGTGGTTCACTACAATTGGTATCCAAAATATTGGATCTGACTCTATAGTGCTCAGATATTTGGTTGATACCAGCCTCTGCAGAAAGAGCCAAACCATGGGAGAAACTTTCAGATCCATCTACTTTGGTTCTGAGAAAGTTTGTGCAAGACAAGAAGGCTCCTGCTTGCAAGGACAAGTCATATTCAGGAGATGCCTCAGATCCTAAACCTAAAGACTAAGATTCTGGCTTAGGGTGAATCATAGACTAATAGAAATGTAGGTCTGGAAGGGACCACAAGAAGTGATCAAGTTCAGCCCCCTGCGCTAAGGCAGGACCAAATAAACTTAGACCATCCCTGAAATGTGCTTGTCCAACCTGTTCTCACAGTCCAGCAATGATGGGGATTCCACAACTGCTCTTGGAAGCCTATTCCAGAGCTTAACTACCCTTAGACCTAGAAAGATTTTCCTTATATCAAGCCTACATCTCCCTTGCTGCAGATTAAATCCATTACTTCTTGTCATACCTTTGGACATAGAGAACTATTGTCTACCATCTTCTTTATAACAGCCTGTTAATCAGATCCACTCTGTCTTCTTTTCTCAAAACTAAACATGTCCTGTTTTTTTAACCTTTCTTCATAGATCAGGTTTACTAAACCTTTTTTCATTTTTGTTGCTCTCCTCTGGCATCTCTCCAGTTTGCATCTTTCCTAAAGTGTGGCCTCCAGAATTGGGCACAGTACTCCAGCTCGGACCTCATCAGTGCCAAGCAGAGTGAGGCAGTTACATCCTGAGTCATACATCTGACAGTCCGATTCATACACCCCGTAAAAATATTAGCCTTTTTCATACCCTTGTCACATTGTTGACTCATATTTGATTTGTGATCCACTATAACCCCCAGATCCTTTTCAGCAGTACTAGCCAGTTATTCCCTGTTTTGTAGTTGTGCATTTGATTTTTCCTTCCTAAGTGAAGTACTTTGTACTTGACTTTATTGAAAATTCATCTTGTTGAATTTAAACCAATTCTCCTATTTGTCATGGTTATTTTGGATTCTTATGTCCACCAAAGGGCTTACAACCTCACCCAGCTTGGTGTCATTTGCAGATTATGCTTAAAACATGCCTAAAAACATCCCCCAGTTCTGAAAATTGCTTTTATATCTGTGGAGCACGTCTCTCCTGAAATTGTGACTTGCTGAATGGTATGACGTTTTTTAAAGTGATAAAGCCATCCATTGCAAGCTTTAAATTCGTTACCTTGATGTGCGAAGTGTCCTCGCCTGAGCGTCTAAAATCGAGATCCTTTTTCAATTTCTCTGCTTGTTTCCTAGTAATGTCACCGGAAATTGGCGTCCTGTTGGAGCGTTCTTGGGTAAGCCATGTAAATACTGCTCTATCTAGTTGACTGTCCTGGGCAGTTTTTAGGTGCTTCCTTTCCAGGCCTTCACTTTCATCCAGTTAAATTAGCACTGATCGTAATTTTTCCTCCTCTTTGATCCACCCTCTTAATGTTGATTCCCTCACTCCTAGTTCTTTTGAGACCTTTGCTACACTCATACCTGATTTAAGTCTGTCCAAAGCTTCCAATTTTTCTTTGACTGTCCATGCCTTTCATTTCTGTGGCTATGAACTACTTGCCCTCACGTCAATGGTATTTTAATATTAATGCTAACAATTTTTTTAATTGTTTACAAAATGTCAGCACAGAGTTACAATGTTTCCAAAATGCAACTAGTGAGAAACTTAAGCTTAGTCTGTACTGCACACAATTTAGAAACTAGATTAAAATAGGTGGGAGAGATGAAAACGCCTAGGGTGACCAGATGCAAGTGTGAAAAATCGAGATGGGGGTGGGGGGTAATAGGAACCTATGTAAGAAAAAGACCCCAAAATCAGTACTGTCTCTATAAAATCGGGACATCTGGTCACCCGAAGAACGCCTAATGGGACCATGAGCAGGCAACATATGTTTACCCCACCTTCTCATTGTTGCACATTCATTCCACCATTTTGTCTGTACAAATGTGCATGTATCAATGTATGTATGGAATTTGATACAAGCCACATTTTAAGAGCCGAGGCGCCCACCATGGATGGTTTTGTAACAACTTTAAACTGGGAAGGCGGCAGCAGGTTAGTCAACGACGAAGTTAGACTGAACTCTCCTTTTTGATAAATTAGTCATGGTTATAAATACAAAGGGCGTTTTTATTACAAGGTTGGTGTTGCAGATCTACATCGCTGCCTTCCAGTGCTCTGCCAGCATATGAGATGTGCTGAGTGCACTACGCTCCTGTGATCCCCAGACAGAAGATGGTTCTGATTTTAGATGGGGACAGAGAGGTGAACTAGAGCCACCTTCCCCGCCAGACAGTGCTCTGTTGAACCCGTGAATTTCTAACCCTTTCTTCTGATTGCAGAAGCTCATGGTAGCTGGGCACAAACACCCATGCATAGTATTTCAATACATATGGAGTGCCAGCCATACTCATGAAAACCCAGAATAACTTTACTAAACTCTAGTAACTTCAGAGGTTTTCTTCAGTTTAAACAATATCAGAATCTGACTGTAATCAGATGAGATAAGAATAGAACCAATGACCTTAGCTCTGAATTTCCTTTGTAAGTTTCTTAGGCACTTGGGGTTATTTTAGTGTGTGTTTTAATGCTTATTACATTCTTTCATTTGTTATGTAGACAAATACTCTGCTGTAAGGTCTAATTTTAATAAAGTTTTTGCTTTACTGTATGGGGTTTTGAGATACACAAAATAACCATTCAAATATAAAACACAAGACATTTAGGATAAAGTTTAAACAATAAAGGGAAAAATTGACTGCATCAAACTGCAGAGAATTCACATCTCTAAATAGTCTTCTGCTCTTAAAAATGGTCAACTCGCTGGAATAATTTACTTCCTATTGCAGAGAAGTTTGTTCTTTTTTAAAAAAATAAAAATTTAATGTGTTGTGAAGAAAAATCAATCCTTTGGAATCGATGATAATTTTGCAGGTAGTTAATACTTATTCACATGAGTGGCAGAGTCTGTCCATGTTCTGCAAAAATAACTTGTGATGGAACAAATGTTCAAGTTAGTAAAATTACTACTGACCCCAGGTATGGTTTCTAGATTTCACCATTTGTTGTTGTTCACATCGATGTTTTGTATTTTAAAGGGAAACTGTGCCAGCGAATCAGATTACTGGATGACTGCCCTCTTTCTCATAAAAGGAGAAACAAATGAAGCTTCCCTCATTCAAATGTTAACACGTTTATTAAAAGTACTGTCCACCTTTACAAAATTACTTAACAAGAAATCACCTTCTTCGTTAATGTGAAGCCCATAAACCTAGTCAAACCAGGCACTGGAAGTTTTCTCTGCTGTGGGGAATCCTCCTCTGGTTTGTGGCTGCTGTGCAATGGCTCCTATGCTACCCTCCTGAACCCTGGCAAAGAAGTCTGTAAGGGAGAAAGGGGGCATGGCTAGTGTGCTGCTGCAGCCTCTGGACGGTAGCTCTGACCTATGTTAGGGACTAGCCCATTCCCCTGCAGCCCCAGGCTAAGGGAAATGCAAAATTGCCTTATGGCCACCTTTGACTTTCCTGCCCCCTCTAGTCCTGTACTTAGTGCTGTTAGCTGGACCAGAGAAATCTGACCCAACTTCCCTAGATCAGGGGTTCCCAGCCAGGGATAAATGCACAATTGTTATACACCGCGGTAGTTCTGCATAGTGCTTAATGGATACATGAAATACATGTAGAGCTTGGCAAAGTATTTTATATGAAACTTTTTAACACACACAATGCAGAATTTGTTCAGTTGTTAGTTGCGGGAGGGGAGGGAATTCCAGAAAAAATCTAAACATTTCATTTAGACATTTTCTAAATGAAACTTTTCCATTTTGTAGTCAAATGAATTTTCATTTCAGATATTGTTTCAATTTTGTTTAAATGTTAAACTCGAAAACAAAACACATTTTGAGCTTTATGACAAACCATTTTCTACAAGACACACCTTTTTGGCCAGTAGTTCTCACTTCCTCTATTGTCTGTACTGGAGAAATCTATCTTGTACTTCTAGGGAGGTAATTTAACAAATGCTTAGCATGGAAGAAACATCTTTTGCAAAACGCTGATTCTTTGTACACACTACCTTTTCACTTCTGTATGTTGTGTTATAAAGTATGATTACTTCTACTGACAGAACAAGGTGGAAACACTTCACCACTATCTTCTTTGTGCCACTGTGGTGATGTGGTCAATCATTATGAACACACTGTAATAATTCCCAACATAATTTAAAGACCTTGGGATGTAGGGTTCTAGTAATCACTTTTTAATGGATATTTAAAATGAAAAAATGCAGATTGGCAAATGCCAATTCTAGAGCTTGTTTGAAAGTTTTCTATGAATATTTTTTCTCCAAAAATGCTGCTTCATTGAAACAAACTGCTCACAAAAACAGTCTGGATTTGACAAATCTCCTGATTCAAAAAAGTTATGTTTTGAAGCAGTTAAAATATTTTGTTCTGACATTTTCAAAATGAACAGTTCTGGCTTTCTGATTTGAGATGACCTTTTGTTTTCAAGTGATGGCTAATTAGATTTTAAAAAGAGAAAAAATGTGAAACTCTAAATGAAATGTTTCACTTAGCCTGAACTGAAAATGATTTCTTTATTTATTTTTGGTTCAGAAATGTTTCTGAGATTGACTTTTCATACCAATTTGAGCCAGGAATGTTTTTTGAAGTCTTGACAATGTTTGAAGGATAAGAAAAGTTTCCTGCCCAGCTATAAATCAATAATTCTGTGCCTCATTAAAACAAGCCAACTAATTTACATACAATATGTTCAGCAGTTGCAATGAAAGTCAACAAACCATAACACCTGAGCAGGCACAATTACTTCCTATTGTAGGTAAAGAGAAATAAAGTGGCATCCCAAACACCAGCACACACGAAATGGAAGCTCAATTAGATCAGACTAAATCAGGTCAAGGTTAAAATGTTCAATCTGGATGAGACAAGATGGGTGAGGTCATAACTTTTATTGGACCAACTTCTGTTGGTGAGAGAGAGAAGCTTTCGAGTCACATTAAGTTCTCCTTCAGGTCTATGTAAGCTTGAAAACTTGTCTCTCTAATATCCTGGGACCAACACAGCTACAGTAACACCACACAAAACAATCAGTTTTGTCAGTTTGCTTAAAGTGATTGTGCCCTTTGCCCTGTAAAAACAAATTCCAACAATTTGAATTGAATATTTGTTCGAATATTTGAACCCCCAACCAGTCTCTCATCTTGTTACCATTCTGCCAGGTGAGACTTTTTTCCTTCAAGAAAAGCTGCCAACTCATTTGTCAGTTAGTATACATGAGACAAAACTTTGCCAAGGGACAACCAATGAACCTCATCATAGAAAAGCAGATGGACGCACACACTACCCATCTCCTGACAGAAAAATCTGAAAGCAGTGGGAATTCTTGACATTGTTTTTTATATAATTTACAATTTTCCCAACAACTTTGAGTTTTCTGAAGCTCAGATATCACGTCTTCAGCTGCTAACACTTCTCTGTGCATAAAACTGTGGTTCCATGGTGCACTGGGTGCTTTCAGAAAGATTCTTTGCACAACACCCAAATGGTTCCTTGTCATTGAAGCACCGCCATAGCTCGTAATACCAACACACTTTGTCCAGCTCAATGTCACCTACTGCATATGATTATCCATTGCACCAAATATATCAACAGCAGGGCTCTGTGCTTTCTCCAACCCTATCCAACCTTTACATCGATGATCTGCCAACAACGGAGTCACGAAAGTTCATTTACGCAGCTGACATCTGATGTGGTACCCAGGCCTGGATGTTTCATGAGCTTTGTGCCATCTTAAATGGGGACATGATAAAGTTAGCTGACTACTGTATGACTTGGTGTCTCCAGCCACGCAGCATAAAAACAGTCTCCAGTTTGTTCCATCTTCATCACATCACCGCAACCCAAGAACTGAATGTTTATCGGAATGGTCAGAAGGTGAAGCATGAAGTAGAACCAGTCTATCTAGATGTGACCTTAGACCACATACTGAGTTACCATGCCCACCTGAAGAAGACAGCAGCTAAAGTGAAGATGTGCAACAATCTTCTTAGCAAATAGGCAGGTTTGTCGTGGGGTGCTTGTGCTCCAGTTTTGCAGACTTCAGCTCTTACCACTTGTATTCTGTGGTGGAGTACTGCGCACCAGTTTGGAGTCAATCGTCACACACCAAAGTGGTGGATATGCAATTACATGCCACCATGCGTATCATCTCCATCACCCTGCATCTGACTCCACTCCCATGACTTCCAGTTCTGAGCAGTATTGCTCCTCCTCATGTCAGATGAGACATTGCCACTGGCATGTTACTGGAGAAAGTACGCGCCAACTCAAGCCTGCCGCTTCGCGATGACCTTTTTAAACCAGCTGCATGTTTGCTGCCACGTCAGCCATTATGGTCTCATCTGCCACGCCAGGATGTTAGGGCGGAAACACTCTGGTGAGAGGAATGGAATCTGTTATAACCCCCAACCAGTCTCTCATTGCTGACTTTACAATTTGCCTGCCTGGTTTTGACCTGTCCTGTCACCAATGATTCCTGTGGAACAGATTCCAGACCAGGCAAGGTCTCTGTGCAGCCAAACAGTATTTCTGGGGCCTTTGTGAGAGCCCTTTGTGCAGCTGTGGCACATCACATTGCTGATGAGTGCCTGCTGACTAGGTTCAGCGGTGGCCTAGAAGAACTGCATCATGCCACTGAAGAGGCCATTGCCGTAAACGACTATGCACTCGCTAAATAAACAAGACAAAGCCCCAAATATCAGGACTGTCTCTCTAAAATTGGATATCTGGTCGCCCTATTGCTACTTGCGACAAAACAGGTTAAAAATTTCTCCATTTTACTGACTGCAAGATTCGCTTCTGACTAAAATACACTCCAAACTCTCCACTTCTACAATGATGGAATGTTATTTTTGAGTGGCTAATCATTGGCACCTGCTTCTGTTCCAATAACTTTATTACAAAGCTGCTACTTCAAGAAGCACATGTTTGGGGTGTATGGGTTCACAACACAAATTCTGAAGTGCTGGTTCCCGTTTTTCTGTTCCTACTTCCCTTTCCCGAAATAAGCAAACAGAAGAAAACAAACTGATAGCCTCCTCCTGACTGTCCTGACCCACCACACATAAAGCCTCACTTAAAATTTTTACACCAGTTTATGAAGTGCAAATCTTGCTCAATACAACAAGTTGTGTGTTTCACCCTCCTCGCTGCACCACTGTGACAGGATCCCTGGGATGCAGCCTGGGATTATGGGACTTCAGTGCCCCCTGAACTCTCTCCAGCCTGTGCTGTCTTTCACAATGACTTTGCTAGTAACCAGCAGCAAACCCCGTCAGGTGCTGTTATCACTCAGCATAACTGCATGTGGAGACCCCACACTCAGCTAGATTGGATGAATGCTTCTAGAGCCACTCATGAATCACACAGGGAAAGGCACCAGCCAAATCCCCTCAGCTCCTAGCCTTGCACTTCAGGAATATACCATCTTGGACAGCTCAAAGCAAGCAATACAGATTTATTAATTGGTTCACCACTTCATCAATGGAAAGTGGCTATACACCAGCCTCTGCAAAATTTGAGCAGATTTACCACATGCTTCGGGCAATCTCTGTGGTAAAGATAAACAGTAAAACAAATTTATTGACTACAAAAAATAGATGTTAAGTGACTATAGGTGATAAGTAAAAAGGCAGTTAGTTACCAATAGAAATAAAATATAAGCATGCAGACTAAACTCTTAATCCTATTAGACTGGGCAACAATTAAACTAAGGAGTTTTTCTCACCCCACTGAATACTGCAGCTCACAGTACACAGATTTCACCCTTGAAATCTGAGCCTGATCCATCAGTTGGAGTCTTCAGAGTGTCCTTGTTGCTTGCAGTATAGGTGGGTGAAGGAGAGAGGCCCAGCATATGGCCACTGGATTCTGTTTTACATCCACAGTCCCATATGCTTGGGGAGCACAAGTCCAGGCATGTCTGGGGAAGCATTACTGAGTCTCCAGGCAAGGTTGAGCAATTCCCCTGGTGTGGCCTCATGCAGGTGAGTCCTTTGCAGGACAATGGTTGTTGATGGGTTGTTTGACACCCACCCAGGTGTTGGTTACTTTCCTCACTGTTGCTCTGGGGAGCTAATATCTGGCTGATTCCCCAACTTACAGCACATTTCAGTGACCACCATATAACACAGTTCTCATAACTTCATATGCATTAATGATACACATATGTGGACAGAGAAATGAGTTTAAGCAGATCATAACTGTTCCTCTGATACCTTACAAGGCGTGCCCCCCTGCGGCTCTGAGGGTAACGTAGACTTGCTAGTACGAGGTTCAAAATCAGAGATCTCTGCAAATGCTAGGAATGTTTCAGAGGTAAACTGAGCCCATTATCAGATACGAGGACTTTAGGAATTCCATATCCTGCAAATATTGACTTGAGTTTCTCATTCCTGGTACTCGTATTAAATTTGGTAATTTCATATATAATGTATTTGTCTGTCTGTGAAATGAGCATTAAAAGCCTCTCTCACTTTGTTGTATTCTTTCTTTTCCTCATCAGTGAGGACTAGGGCATACAGGATGTTGGCAGCAGCATCTCCCATGGCAAATATCAAGGCATTTATCAAGAATTCTGTTTTCTTTGTAAAACCAGAAGCCATTCAGCATTGCTCAAATCTCTGTATCCAAGAAGGCCAGGTACCTGAATTACCAAAATCAAACTTATCTAGCAGAGCCATTTATACTATGGACTCAATTGCTGCACTGAGGCAGGGCTCTGCCTCCTTCCTGCTGCTGATTTCACAGGTCTCCCTGATTTTCCACTTTCCCCACTCCACCAGTGTGGGGGCCACTTCCCTTTCCTGCTCCTTTAGTGAGGGATTCTCTCTCTTCTGACACTACAAAGTGTGGAGACAAACACAAAGAACTAAGCTTTAAGCAGCAATTACAGAACCTCCTCGCCAGAAAGTTCCTACGTTTATTAAGTTCCCATTTGGAACCCATCCTAGTCCTCTCTGGTAACTGTGCAAGATTGCGAGTTC
The DNA here is from genome assembly GCA_007922305.1 of Dermatemys mawii. NCBI lineage: Eukaryota > Metazoa > Chordata > Testudines > Dermatemydidae > Dermatemys > Dermatemys mawii. The sequence continues at coordinate 43,889,653 of ML677333.1, read as the reverse complement.
TGTAACCATTCTGCAAGCCCTAAATCTTTCTGTTGCTACCAATCTCTTAACCTTCCCAGGTACACACAGCTTCATTCCAAAAGGCCAGTGTGTAGATAAAATATTGAACAAACGGATCCAGGAAGATTTTGCGCTAGAACTAGGAGCATTACAGTGTGGTTTATCTGAATTTTTCCCAATAATAATTCTTTGAACTTGCTGAAAATGAAAGAGAATACTGGACTAAGATAAATGTGATTGAATTTAGCTGCTTTGATGTTTCTTAAACAAATCTTTGGACAGAGAGTAATTTTCAACCTTGTCTGCACATACTGTATAATTTAATATTTTTGACAACTTCACTGGGTTGGCAATCTCAATGATATCCAGCTTATAAATTTCACTTCAATGGTTTTACCATTCTTAAAGAAATAAAACAAAACAAATCATATTCCAAGCACTGGTTTTGCCTCTGTTTTTCAAGTCTGTTTCTTTGACTGAATCCTTATTCATCTTCAGTTCTTTGACACGCTTGAAAAAACTAGTAATTCAACTATAGCTACTACCTCAAATAAATAGATTAAAAGATTCTCAGGGTTCTGATTTGCTATCAAGAGACTACTCTGTGTAAACAAGACAAGAACAGTCATACCTCCAGAGTGGATCAAATTTTGTAATATTCTGATACTGATAGAAGTGAGTCCTAAACTGTGATAAAAATGAAGATCTAAACCAGTCACACACACACACACACACACACACACACACTATTGCATGAGGAGGCAGCTTTGTGTCCAAAAAACTTCCTGTAATGCCTTTGATATATGGAGTTTCACCATTCTTCTTTTCGTTAGATAACCAGAAGTGTAAGAGAGGACATTTGCAGGCTTATTTTTCCTAGCTCTAAAGGTTGCTGACAACAGACATTTTGAACGCAGTGTTGGTGAGCTTGCTCCAGCCAGATCTAACAGTCTGAACTGCATCACAATCACTTTAATATATTTTATTTTTCTTCCAAAGAAATCACTAGTAAAAGGAGACTTCCTTGTTCTTTGCATGTGCCTTTATTAAGGATGAGGGACAAATGCTAGGACCTGGGAATCCTGTGTTGGCTGTTCTACAAAACTCTAGTAAGACATTTAACACCTGTCCTACTGTAAAATAACCTTCACTGGATAAAGATGATTTGAGTAATGACCTACTGTGAGGCCAACTATCGTGCAATACGAGAGCAAGCTGGAGATATTTCTCATAAATGAGAAGTAGAAAGACTTAATAAAGAGTTTGATTTATTAATTTTTCTAAGCCGTGTCTTTCTGTGATGAGAAGGTTTTGACAGAACTGAAATCCTTTTTCTGACTCTGTGTGGTCTCTAATTAAATGATTCACTGGGGCTCACTCGACTCAACTGCCTCTTTGCTTTTCCAGAAATTTTAAGGCTTTTTCCTCAGTGACATCTGTCCAGAATGTCTAGAAGAAGCAACGTGAGTTATGTTTGTGCACTCTAATGGCTTTATGCTTTAAGTACGTCACCAAACCCCAGTGCTAAACACTTCATGGTTAAAACAAGCTTTCCTCTGCTGGCTTTTGCCAGGATATGACTTTTAAAAATGACATTTTGGGAAACTAGATACTGGAACTTTGGGAAAGTCATTAATACAATCTGCCCTTTTGGGATAGTGTCCTTTGGCAAGGATCCTCTTGGCTCTTCTTTCAGAAAGTTTTTGGTCTTCCAACCAGTCTATTGCAGGGTACTCAGGGTCCCGTAGGAACGAGACACACACACAGCTGCTGAATAAAAGTAGTGAGTTTATTGAAGGCAAAAGTGACACACCTGCAATGGGGGCTCCCTTCGTTGCTGCCACTGAGACGGGGAAAGCCCGACACACCGGAGCAATGCTCGGGATGAAGCCCACCGCTCATGGTAACACAGGCAGAGAAATAACAGGAACATTTGCATCATGCAAAGCTCATGAATAACTAATACCTTATTTTTGTTTTATTGGTATTACATAATGCAAGCAGGTGTCTCATTAGTATCGCACAAGGCGAGCAGGCAATGAAAACCGAAGAGCACTGGTATGCGAAGTATGCAATAACAAAGCAGCATCCGATTACAGAATTGTGACTGGTAATACCCTTTCTTTCCCTGGAGTCGAGAGGGAGAGGGCTCCTAATTGCCCATCGTTACAATTTCTTCCAGCCTCCTACACAGCCTTTTGAGGATTTTGGAGTAAGCACAAGATCAAAAACACCTAAACCCAGTACTTCATGGAGTACTAACAATCGGACTAAGCCTTGCATCAAAGGTACCCAAGCAGGGGACCTTTCTGAAGAGAAACCAAACTGAGAGTTAATTTGGAGTGCAAAAAATAAAAAATTCCGTCACTCTATTGTCTAGTGGCTCCACTGGGAAACACCAGCTCCTCCTGGAAAAGAAATATATCCTGGACTGGGCAGAAACCCCATATCTTATCAGAAATGGTGAGAGAAAAGGATTTGCCACTTACGGCACACCCAGTGTGGCTGTGTTAGAGATTCAGATACAAATATATCAAACTGTGTGTTTGCAAATGAGAGAGTAATACAGCTAACAGCTGTGTTGTTATACAGCCTGGGGAAGAGGAGGCCCAGCTATTGAAGTTAATGGCAGCTGAGAATGTGCAGCACCTCCTCGGAATCACTTAGCATTTAGTACAGGATTTGGGGTCTTCACCAATTAGAGTAACTGCAATTTGACCTTCTGTACAAAACCCGCTGCACTCTGAAACATTTATTTTCCTACTTGTCACCATAACTTTTCCAGGTATTTTATCCATATCTCATTTAGCCTCCTCTCCTCTAATGATAGCCCAGAATGATTCAGCACCTTATCCAGGTCTTCATTTTGACAAGCAATAAACTCACTCTTATATTGTTTGATGCTGGAGTTTGGCTTGTGCAGCTAGTTGGAATTTCAGACATTGCAGAAGGGAATGCTCAGTTGCAGAAACACGATTGGAGTCTGAAATTAAAGCTCAATTTAGTTTAATTGTCCTTGATTTTATCAAGCGTATGAAATGACTGATTCTGTATACAAAAATAAATACATAGGAAGGCAGCTCAGAAATGTCTTCCTTTCAACAGTAGCAATTTTATAGAGTCTCCTGTTTTGTTCTGTGGTCCTGTGTTCAGCCAAAAAACTGGTCACATCTTTCTAATAAAGGCCATTTTGGTAACTATAGGATCCATTGTCATTAGAGATGAAAAGGGCCTATTAGATCATTGAGTCCCAGCCCTGGCAAAAGCAAAGGACTGTCTCCCAACAGAACATGTGTGATGTTAGGTGTGACGCTATATCTTGTATTAGTATCTGATAGATTTTGTGGTTTATATTTTTGTCCCTAGAATGAGCACCTGATTTGGATATCTGCACTATGCAATATTGATTTGTTTCAATCCAATAGATCTTCAATGCCTCTGAGTGAAAGGGGCCTATTCTTGCTCTGACAAATTGACTGCTTTTCCAAAGCTAACATAGAATTTTCACCAATATTTTCTGTCCCTTCAATACTTTTATTATTAATTTACTACAGAACCCAAAAGTGTGCTAAGTGTCTTACTGTACAAACCAAAGGGTTTGAGTTTTACCTTTTATCCCTAGTAAAAATAATATCTGCTCTTATATAGTTCTTTTTCATCAGTAGATTTCAAAATGCTTCACAGTCTTTTAAATGTATTTGCCCTGACAATATCTGGTGAGGTAGAGAAGTGCTGTGATTCCCATTTTACATAAGGGGACCTGTGGCACACAGAGACTACAGGCTGGTTTACACTATAGCATGGACCCTTCCTATGTTGACAGAAGGGTTTTTGCCATCCCTACAGTTAATCTACCTCTCCAAGAAGTGGTAGTTAGATTGATGGAACAATTCTACCATTGACCTAGCTGTATCTGAACCAGGAGTTAGGTAGCCCTAACCATGGCTCTCAGGGCCAAGAAACTTTCAACAGCCCTAAGCGATGTTGATCAAATTTTTAAGTGTGGACCAGGTCAAAGTGACTTGTCCGAGGTCACACAGAAAGTCTGTGGCAGAGCCAAGATTTGAACTTAGGTCTCCCAAGTCCTAGGCTAGAGCTCTAAGCACTGGGCCATATACTGAACTGAGTAACTACAAATACTCTGGAGCAACACTTCTCAAACTGGAGTCCACGTGGGTACTCCAGGGGGGTCTGTGGGCCCCACTGAGCCACTCTTCCCCCTCTCTCCTTCCCAGTGCCTTCTGCACAATGGGGACCAGCTGGGAGGGAGGGAGGGAGGGAAAGGATAGGAATGGGGACACTTGGGGGAGTGGGGAGGAGGTAGGGAAGACGTGGGTTGAGGGTGGGGCCTTGGAGGAAGGGAAGGAATGAGGGTGGTGCTTAGGGCTGAGCCAAGAGCTTGGGGATCTGCAACAAAATTTTGAATCAAAATGGGGGTCCTTGATCTACTAAAGTTTGCGACTACTGGTCTGGAGGATTCCACAGGGAGTGGCAACTGATTGTGAGAAAATCAAGGTGCTATTCCCCTCTTTAGACACAATGGCATAGCTGTAGTTAAAACTACGGCACAATGCGCTCTCTTGACACTTTTCCAGGTTTGCCTGAGACCATTGGGGAATGCCTTCGGATTTACAGCGTTACCTCAACTTCCCTATTCCCTACAGGGAATCCTTAGAATACTGCAGATTTTGGGGTAACGTTTTAGTGTTATCTAAGGCTATTGGCAAATATGTAAAGCTGAACACTGTACCTAGTCTGAAAAACGCATTGGTGCGTTTTATTCTGCTCATGTTTCAGTCTCAAAGAAAAACCAGCTGATTGGTTTTCTTAGATAATAAAGCTGTTCTAACAGGTTATGGCCTCAAAAGAAACTCCTTTTGAAATAGTTTCCAGCTGAAATCCTAGAACTTTTTGTCTTTAATATAGTAACAATATGGGGGCAGTTCTCCACTGGTATACATTATCATAGTTCCATAGGCGTCAGTGGAGCTATAAAATTTTACACTAGATGAGTATGTATTCCTTAGGGTTTTTTAAAAAAAGGATAGCAGAAGCGTGAAACTGGTTTATTCTGAATATACATTCCCTTTATTCTTAGTACAGGGAAGGAAATCTTTAATATAAGATGAAGTTATATAAGATGGGGGGAAAAGACATTCTGAGTGCAAGAATTACCACTTTTACTTTACTTTCTTTGCATGGCTTTGACATAAAACATATGATTCAATTTGGATTAAAACAGGAATAAGCTAGTTTTGCTCCTACGCATTTTTACATATTCCAATTTTGATATTTTCCTACCAGATGATGTCTGAAAGGAATAGGGCTGGTTGTGACTTACACAAAGCGGGGCTGCTGGTGTCAGAGACATCAGAATTAATCTACCACATCTTTTTTTAAATTAACAGAAATGTCAATATACCATTATGTTTGTAATAGTTCACTTATTCCCAATTTCATCTTCCTCCTTCCCTACCTTTCTGCACTGTAGTACAATACTTTCCACTCCTGGTGTGCCTCCATTTGAAATTCTCATGCTTCACAAACATTAAGTATCACAACGTCCTTGAGAGGTAAGTAAGTATTGTTATCCCCATTTTACAGATGGGGAAACTGAGGCTTGGGGGCTTAGCGGCCAAATTGACAGTGACCCAACTTCTCCTTTAAAAGTATAAATTTATTATTTATTTAGCTTTGTTTACACACCAAAAAAAAAATGCTTAGTCATTCACTCTATATGCCCTTAATATAACCTGAAATATAGAAGAGAAGTAATACATGAGGGTGACCAGATGTCCCGATTTTGTAGGGACAGTCCCAATTTTTGGAGCTTTTTATTACATAGGCATCTATTACCCACCACGTCTGTCCCGATTTCACACTTACTATCTGGTCACCCTATAATACACAAACATAACTGACGTGCCGTGCTACAATTCAATATATCCCACCACCAGCAAATAGCAACTGAAAGTTCAAATTGTAGCCCATATGCCAACAATTCTCCACCCTTATAACCCCTACACACCTGAGTGAATGACAGTGACTGGCACTTGCCCCTTCTACTATAACCATAGAACCATCAGAAGACTCAATTCCCCCCCTCGTCCCCTCATTGTGAACCTGAGAACCTTTTTTCTGTGGGGAACGGGGGGCACACGAAGGTTTTGCCTGGGGCAGTGGTAGTTTTATATATCACATGTGCTGTCTAGTTTATGGAAAGCCAGTGTCCTCTCAATTTTTATAGTGCACATGGCCCCAGAATTGTTTAAGCAGGGACTGCCCCACACTTATTTCGATACTGATAAGGCATCTGTCACGGTAGGATCTGACCGCCACTCCCTATCCCCACTGCTTTGTCAATCTCTTGCTACAATATGCTGCTGCTTATTCTTGTTTCTGCAATTTTGGCTGCCTGGTGTTACCCCGATGGCCTGAAGAGAGATTATTTCCATTGATTGCACTCTGAGGCCTCTGGCAGAGGGGTAGCTACTTTCTTCACGTGAGCAGCAAATTAATTTTTCCCCCTGCTATATGTTGTAGAAGAAAGTGCCAGTGCAGTCTGTAGTCAAACCTCACCTACTGTCAAATATGAAATATAAATCTATCAGTAGCAAGACTTGAACTGACCTCTGTAGGAGCACAAAGTCTGTGGCGAACTTGTTTCCTTAAGAAATGCCTATTTACAAGCACCTATTTACAACATCTGACCAAAAGATTTCTCTGTGAAGCCAAATGGGTACTATAGCTGGCTGACTGCAAATAAATTGGCATAATTCATGGTACAGCAGGATGACTCACTGGTGCAATTATCACACATTCCTCATCCTGAGATGAAAGTGTATGCCATACCTTTATTTGCTGTTCATTGTCTCTGAAGATTTGAGAGATCCCTGTTCCTCTGGACTATCATATACCTGATTAGCCCAAGAACATCTTGAAACCACATCAAACCAATGCTATCTTTCTGAAACTACTCTGTGAAGCAGGAACAATAGATTAATAGCTGGTGCAATATCCAGCAACTTTGTCGAAATGCTGTATTCTCCACCTCCCTGAAACCTGTAATTATGAAACTTTGTGGAAGATCCTTTTTCCCTATCGTCCTGATATTTCTATTTATAGTATTCTGCTCCTTACAGTGCTTGCGTAGTCTAAGGGTACTGTGAGTATAGCTGTATGAGCAAAGCTGAATTGTTTTAATCACAATTGTTTTAGAAGTCTCATCCTGAGTTTTATAAAATATTATTTCTAGTCCTTCAGGCAAAAAAATCCCAAACAAACAAACATTGGACATGCCCCTCAGTGTCCTTGGTAGCCACAGCAGCACCAGTCAGTGATATTGTCATGTACCAAATAGCATTTCCTGTCATAGCTGTTTACACTTTCCGTAGAAAATATGGCCAAGTCATTTGCAGTAACGGGACATAAATTTGAAAATGTTCATGGCCATGATGACTGTCATTATTTTCATACGGATTGGAAATGTACGGTGAGGAAGAGATTGCCTCCATGCTCTGTCTCGCTTCTCTCCCTCCCTCCTCCCACAGCTCCATTTGATGGGTGTGTTCATACAGTGTATGTGTGCTTAACCCTAGAAGCCTGTGCTGTCACTCAGAAAGATCTTCCTGGAGTGGACACTGATCTGAGCATAGGCCCGCTTGTGCTAATGCAATGTGAAAGAGCAATGAAGCTCTCATCTGTCAGCCCTAGATATGAATTTAATTTAAACCTTATTTAGCTGGGTGCTCCCTTTTGATTTATTGGCAAATACCTCTCACTGTTTGAAGCTTGTTAAATTTCTAGCAAACACTTCACTGACCAGCTGTTCCTATTAAGTCCTAAGTGTGCCACAGAGCAGGGTCAATTCTGCTTCACTTTTGATAGCTCTTACATGTTGTCCCTGTGGAGTTTTTCACATGCAGGGTATTATATCCATCACACTAGGAGATGTCTGGTTAATATGAATAAAATATTCTCAGTCCTCAGCCTCTGTTGCCTCCAGTTCTCACATCTGTATGCTAGGAGTGAATAAAACCTCTAATAATCTTCCTGTCAAGAGATGAGGTGGTATCATTTTTTAATTTAAGCATTTTTTTATTATTGAATGCTGTTTACTATGAACTAGTCAATCATTTTTCAGATGAGTGCAAAATAAACTTTTCAGAGCTGCTGCAACGTTGCAAGTATTAGAAATCTTGCTTCCATTTTCTTCATATCTCACTGGATAAGGGTGAGGATTCTACATTCAGAAGGGGATATTGTTAACATCCAGGGAAATATTTACACACACAGTAAAAATGCTGGAGATTTGAATTCTCCTGATTCATTATAGTAAAGTAATGAGATTTTACATTTATATAGTGCTGCCATTTGGAGTGATCCCAAAGTAGTTCACAATTAGACAAACCTCAAACATACATCACTGAAATGCAGCTCCCTCTGGAGTGGAGCATAGAAAGAAACTAGTGCTCATGGCACAGCAGTAGAGGGAGGAAAAATTTTGGCTAAGGGGATCAAGGCAAACCCCCTACTTTTATGAAATATGCCATAAAAGCTATAATGTGCATGAACAGTAGAACGAACCTTATTTTTTAAAGTTCTAATCTGAAACACCAACACGTGGTAAACTGCATGGAACTTAATTTAGCTAGCTTCCAGGATCAAGAGCTAAGCTGACCCTGCCAGGACCTGAGGGAGTTGTAAGTATTCCATACTGGAGGCTTAAGACCATTATAATATTTTATTAATGTCTCACTTTGCTTTATTATTTATTCATGTGGCATTTATAGTTATGCACTGTGCTTTACAGATCAGCAAAGAAATAGTTTCTACCCCGAGGAGCCTGGGCAATCTAAGGTCCCGATTCTGCAAAGATTTACACCAATATGTCATGGGACTTTTCACAAGCATAAAGTTAAGCATAAAATAAGTCTTTATATGGTCAGGGCCTGGGTGAAATAACACATCCTGTGACGGAAGAGAACTCTCAGGCAAGTGGGTGGCAGTTACACTATATAATTTTCAGACTAAGGCTCTGAGGTTCCCTGTTCACACATTAAACATTGTGTTAGTTCCTAAATAAATTTTTTTACCAGTGTTTTCTTATGCTAGTGTGGGAGTGAAGCATCATCACTCTATTCCCACTGGCTGTGTGACCGATGCATGTAGCTCTAAATTGTCAGTCACATGGGTTTTAGTCAATTGGGGCCCATTAATACAGAACTCGAATTGGGGACTATGTCATTTTTTCTCTTACCCAGGCTAATTTTTCAATCAACAGGTATGTTCTCGGGGATCTGTCAGAAATCTATATTAAAAATTATATTACCAGACATTAATAAGTATGTAATATTTATAGGCAAAAGATTTAAGAGCATCGTTTGAAAAGTCTGTGTGCGCCAGTGAAGACATCACACTTTATTCCCGGTCCTGTCAGTTCTACTTAGAGTTCATCTGCTCCCATCAGACTCTTTGTAGAACTGGACTCGTCCTCTTTTTAATGCTAGGCAAGTTGCAAATTGGCTTAGAGAATGTAAAGGCTCTCCTACTCCACTGGCTCCCTCTCTCCCCCTTTTACCTTTAGAACAGCTGAAGGCATCCATTAAAACAGTTAGAAAATGAGTAAATGAATGTAAGAAATACAGTTGGTTCTCAGATCTCCCGACTACCAAAACTCAGATGATTACAGACTTTAGCCCAAAGATATCAGTGAAATGACCTACACCTCTGAAAGCGTAATTCTGAGCTTCTATCATCTGCCACCAAGATTGAAGGGGAACTTACTTTTCCACCCGTAAGTGGATTGAAAAGTACTTGCGAGATTAGAGATGGCGCTATCTTTATTTGTCACCAGGCTCTCACTACTGACAAGGAAAGGCCACTGACCTGAAGAAGAGCTCTGTGTAGCTCGAAAGCTTGTCTCTCGCCAACAGAAGTTGGGACAATAAAAGACATGACTTCACCCACCTTGTCTCTCTAAAGAAAGGTTAGGGCAGTTATCTGATGAGCTACTTTTTTCTGTAAGTAAAAGAAATAGCCCCTCAGACTTTTGTCAAGGTGGCTGGAAATTCCTGACACTGTTATTTTTATACACTGAGTGCCTTATATTGGTATGCTTGGCCATGTGTCTCACTGCACCACATGGAGGAAAGGAGGATGCTGTCTCTCAGTCATATGTTAGAAGAGACGCTAGAGGGGGAGGGCACTTGTTCAGATTCTGCCACCAAACTGAAAGCAGGGCTGGGGGCGATTTTCCTGCCTCTGTTGGAGTCAGCCCCGCTCTGCATCCTGTTAAATCATCCCTGCCAGATCTGACTCATCCCTGGGGCTCATAAAAATACTTCTGACTAGCTTTACTTTCCTTTGCCTTTGAAATGGACTGAGAGAGGTGGTAGAAATTTTCAAAATATATCCCTAGGGAAAATGATTGCTTAGCGCTGCCTCAAGCTCTTTAAACCCTCACTCATTTTTAGTGCTATAAACAGCGCACTGTACTACAGTATCAGTCCACTTGGGGTATTTTTCAGGAGCAAAATGTAAACATTGTCAAGGTAAGTTGTTGCCTCCTTCATTTGCCATGATTATGAACAAATATTTTTGTCTAAATGGGAAGGGAAAACAAATTCATAGTCCCTCCCACCCTCCTTTCTGCAAATATATGTAGCCCTGGGACATGGACATTATCACAGGTTTAAATGGGAGAGGGGTCTTGGGTGGCCCATGTTAAAACACTGGCAGCACGTCACTTGCTGTGGAGCACAGTGGAAGAATGTTGGTATCTGCTGAAAATAGCAGCATCCTTAAGATTCTGTCACATTATTCTAAGGGGAGTTTTCTGGCAAACCTTAACAGTTTTCCCTATAAATCAAAGCTCTGAACTTCAATATCCTAGAGCTGAATATTGGGAATATTATATCACATTAAATGTCATCTATTGATATTTTGGCTGGAGCATATTTAATAACTCACAGGAAGATTAACATTTCATTAACATAATATTGGGAATTACAGTTTTGATAAACTCTTACTGACTTCTCATGCTGTAGACACACAGGAAATAATCTTGAGGGCTGTCATTTATAAAAAAGTGAAACAGCGGGGAGAAGGGGTAAGTAATGATCCTTGTGAAAACATGTGACAGCATTTTACAGTGATGGTCCGTGCAGCTGTTTTACAATAGCAATACTGTGATGTTTGGGAAGTTGCTGTACAATACCCTCAGTTTCCTTTCTGTAAGAGTAATTGTAGTAGAGCGAACTAGCTGCTGATGCTGCACTCCAGGCCTCTGTGAAATAGCCGCCCTGCTGGGATTGTTCAGAGCATGTTGTGATCATCATCATAAGGTTGCCACCTGGCTAGTTTTTGACAGATTGTGCTGTGTGGTGTTTTGGGATCTTAGTTTCCTTTTGCATAAAAGCCAGGGCAAGCTAAGCAGAAACCAGGCTGTTTTGACTCCTGCTTCTATGAGACAGAGGTGAGCAATTTTGACATTTTCAATTAAGATGAAACATTTTAACACTCCTGAAATCAAAATGTTTCATTTCAGTTGGGTGAACTGATTCAAAATGCTTCATTTTGAACATTAATCTGCTTTGTCCCACGGTGGCACAGTACCTCATGGGAGCTGTAGGTCAAGAGGCTGGTGCCCCTGCTCTACCCTATGGGCCAGGTTCTCTGACTGGATGACATCTATAGTACACCATGCAGAGCTTGGTCAAAGGGAAAGCCACATTGCATGTCATGGAATGAATGCAGTGTTCTGAGGGGGTCTGAACTTCAGCTCCTGTTAGGCAATGAGCAGACAGGGGAATGCAGTTTCAGGTTTTACTGAACTGATTTGGAATGAAATATTTTGGGTCAGTTCAATGAAATACAATGTTCTGATTTAGGTCCACCTGACCTGAAACAAAATACATCATTGTAATTTTCCCAATGGAAAATGGATTTTGATTGGGAAAAAAAAGCAAGTTTTGATTATGCAGCAATGGTATTTTCCAGCAGAAAAATTCCCAACTAGCTCTAGTTTCCATTTTTGCTGATTCTGTTGTTGTAGCCAGTCCTGGCCATGCAGAGAGCTGAGGCTCTCTCTGTCTGCTCAGGTTCAGCCCAAGCTGGTTGGGATGTGACGCTACCTCCTAACTAGCCATGGATATAAAATAGTAACCAAAATCCTTCTGGATTATCTGTAAGCACCAAAGGCTTCTGACAGAGCAACTAACTGACTTTATGGCCAGAAAGATCAATTATGAATTAAGCATTTGTCATTGCAAAAAAGGGGTAAAGTCATAATTTTGCTTAAAACAGAACACAACATTTCAGTGTAGCCCCCACCTCCTTTGCAAGGGGGCAGTGCCCCAAGAGAACAGACACCTGTTTTGGGGCCCCAGTGTGGTCGAAACACAGAGTCCTGCACTGTTGACCTTCCCAAGTAGCTGAAAGGAAGGGGAAGGTCATGATCCCCAATCATCCTGGTGAGCCTATTCCCTCAACCAGTGGGAGGAGAGGAGAAACCAGCAGTCACCATCAGCTAATGAGATGGCAGCAGACAGCCTAGGAAGTAGTCTGACCATATGAAGAGCCCTGGACACCTGGGAGGGATATAATTAGCCCTGCTTCTTCTCCGTGTGGCAGAGACCAGCCGGGGAGTGGAGGAGAGAGAAGGTCTGCCTACATCTGGCTAGTGCAGCATTTCACCCTGCACCTGGCCTTACTGCAGCACTTCCAGCCTCAGGAACTGGTCTGTCTTTCCCCTCATCCTGTATAAAAGCCTCAGGAGGAGACAATCCATTCTTCCTGCATCCGGCCTGCCACTAACAGCAGCAAACGGCCTCTCTCCTGACTGTATCCTGCAGCCAGCTTACACTGGATTCCAGACTCCAATTTATCAAGATCCCTTGGCATTTCAACTCTATCCTCCAAAGTATTGGCACCCCCACTCTCAGGTTTGTGTCATCTGCAGACTTGATCAGTATGCGCTCTGTTCCTACATCCAGGTCATTAATAAAGATGTTAAACAACACAGGACCCAGAACAGATCCCTGTGGAACCCCGCTTGAGACCTCCCTCCAATCCAACATTATTCCAGTAATAATTAATATTTGTTTGTGGTTGTTTAACCAATTATGTATCCACTTAATGGTAGTTCCACAGGTCCACATTTCTCCAGCTTGCTTAACAGAATGCCATGTGGGACTGTCAAAGCCTTGCTGAAGTCCATGTACATTACATCCACTGCATTCCCCCTATCCACCAAATCTGTTAACCTGTCAAAGAAGGAAACCAAGCTGTTTGGCATGATTTGTTATGGGTAAATCCATGCTGGCTGCTACTGGTTACCCATTCATCCTCCAGGTATTTGCAAACTGAATGTTTTATGTATTGCCTTAGTAGCTTTCCAGCTATCGAAGTCAGGGTGACTGGTTTGTAGTTCCCCAGCTCCTCCTTTTTCACCTTGTTGAAGATGGGCATGACATTAGCCCTTCTCCAGTCTCTCAGGACCTCTCCTGTCATCTGTGAGTTTGTAAATATAGTTACCAGTGACTTCAAGATTTCTTCAGCTAATTCCTTCAGTACCCTCAGGGGAATTGCAGCCGGCACCGCTGATTTTAATTCATTCAGATTGGTCAAAAGATCTCAGACAACTTCTTAGCTCATATTGATCTGCATCCCTTCCCCACTTCTCTAGTCATCCGGTCATGTGTTATTTTTTGTGAGAAGACTGAAGCAAAGTAGCCATTGAGCAGCTCTGCTTTCCTATCATCTTCTGTTACCAGCTCATCTTCTCCACTGAGCAGACAACTCACACCGTCCTTCATCTTTCTTTTTTGTCTGACGTTTGAAGAACCCCTTCTTGTTGTCGCTAACATTCCTTGCCAGCTGTAACTCAGTCTTTACCTTGGCTTTCCTGATTTTATCCCTACACACTCACGCTATCCCATGTATACTTCCTTGGTGACGTGCCCACTCTTCCATTTCCTGTATGTATCCCTTTGGGGTTTTAGATGACTGAAAAATGCCTTTTGCAGCCATATTGGCCTCCTGTGGCATTTCTTATCTTTCCTCTGTGTGGAATACCTTAGTGTTGAGTCTCTAGTATTGCACCTTTTAGGAACTGCCAGCTCCTTTTGACTCCTTTTCTTCCTGCTTGGACTTTCCCTGGGACCTTGCCTACTATTTCTCTGAATCGGTTGAAATCTGCCTTTCTGAAGTCCAGTGTCCTTGTTTTGCTGTTCTCATGTCTGCCTTTCCATAGCATCTTGAATTCTATCAGTTCATGATCACTTCCTCCCAAGTTCCCGATCACCTTCACATTCACAATGAATTCATCCCTGGTGATAAAACTAGATCCGTGACCCCCTAGTTCTTACACCTACAGATGCAGTCACTCCTGTCCCTGCCTTGTTACTAGCTTGCTCCTATCCTAATCCAGTCCACCCCCCTGTTTACTTCCTGACACTTGGATGTGACTGCAGGTTTCTGGCTCTGACTCCCAGTTCTATTCCTGGCTGCTGACTCCTCCTCTAACCACTAGGCCTGAACACCCACACCAACATTTGTGACAGGTGTTATTGACTTTGTATGTTGCCTACTCTCTGTCTCTACCAGCCATGCATTTGGAATGTAAATAAGCTCATCAGACACATGTTCCATTTTATGAGAGCAGAGCTGCATAAAGAGTGTAGCTGAATATGAATAACCCATTTCTGGCATATCCCAAGCTTTGGAGCTGATTTATCTGAGAGTCAGAAACAGGCACTATGTGAAAAGGGCTCTCTTAATGTGGAAGGAAGCAGTAGGAGACTATTGTGATGAGTTCAAGCACAGAAACCTTCTTGGGATTGTGTCACCTGATGTGCTAATATTACCTCTGAACCTGTTTTCTCTGCCAGTTTGGGCCTCCAGAACTCTGCCTTGTTGAGCCGCACACACCAGCCTTCGATCAGTCCAACACAGATCACCCCCTTAAACACCCCCCTCAAAGCTGCAGACTTAACTGAAAACAGTTTAAAAAGTGCTCCTTTTTCCAACACCCAACTCCCAATGGGCTCCAACCCCCAAATGAATCCATTTTGCTCTGTGTACAGCTAATGCAGAGTAAACTCATAAATTGTCCACCCTCTATAACACTGATAGAGGGATATGCACAGCTGTTTTCTCCTCCAAAGGAGAGTATTACTTACTTACTTTGGGTTAATTAATATGCAAAAGTGATTTTATTAAGTATAAAAAATAGGATTTAAGTGGTTCCAGGTAGGGTGACCAGACAGCAAATGTGAAAAATCGGGACGGGGTGGGGAGTAATAGGAGCCTATATAAGGAAAAGTCCCAAAAATCGGGACTGTACCTATAAAATCGGGACATCTGGTCACCCTAGTTCCAAGTAATAACAGACAGAACAAAGTAAGTTACCAAGCCAAAAAACAAACAAACAAAAAACCCAACACACACAAATGTAAGCATAATACATTAAGAAACTGATTACAGATGAAATCTCACCGTCAGAGATGCTCCAGTAAGCTTCTTTCACAGACTGGACTCCTTCCTAGTCTGGGCCCAGTCCTTTCCCCGGTACAGTTCTTGTTAGCTCCAGCTCAGGTGGAACCTCTTTTGTTCTGTTCCACCTTCTTATATTGCTTTGGCAGGAATATTTTGTCTCTCTGGGTCTCACACCTTCCAAGTGGAAAAGCACCAGGTTTAAGATGGATTCCAGTACCAGGTGACATGGTCACATGTCTTGTGAAACACACACCCCCACACACACACTCCAAAGACTTCATTCTTCCTGGTCTGACTCACAGAAAGGCTTGCAAGTAAACAGAGACATTTACAACCAATTGTCCTAGCTGATGGGAGCCATCAAGATTGCAAACCACCATTAATGACCCACACTTTGCATAATTACAATAGGACCTCAGAGTTATATTTCATATTTGCATTTTCAGATATGCGAGTGATACATTTATACAAATCGGATGACCACACTCACTAGATTATAAGCTTTGTAATGATACCTTACAAGAGACCTTTTGCAGGAAGCATCTTTCGGTTACATTATATTCACACTCATTAGGATATTGTCATAAAATCATATAGAGTGCAATATCACAGCTATGCTCTGCTGATTTAAGAAAAATGGTGCTCCCTGAAACAGACACATGAGAGACAGAGCAAGTTGTCATGCTGGAGCCTAATTTGTGTGGGAGCTTTTTGGGTTTAACCAGTACTCTGTCCACTGATTCCTGCCCTTCACTTGTTACAGCAAATGTCTTCAAAAGAAACTAAAAATAGCCAGAGTGTCTTTGAAAAGGTGAAAAAATTAAAAAGAGAGGGTAAAAAAACCTGGCATTCGAAAAAGTCAGATAGAGCTTTAATTTTGTTTCTAGTGTGGGGAGGGGGGAAAATCTATTTCAAACCTTGAGTCGGAAAAAAGATATCTCTGAACTGTGCGTCCTTACTTAGAGGCTGCAAATCATTAGACTACTTAGTAGCATCAGCACATGAGCCAGTGATGGGCCTGAGCCACAAAGGGTCAAGTCCAGGTCTGAAATCTCCCAAATATCTGGGATTTTGGTTCAGCACCCCGCTAACAGAAACCTTCCGTTTATGGATCAGAGTCCAAGATAGGCCAGAAGGCAGACTAAGGCTCAGATGTCAGGAGACAGGGTCAGGTTACCAGGAGGTCAGAATCTGAGATAGGCCAGAGATCAAATAGAGAGGCAGGAAGGGAGTTACCAGGAGATCATGATGTACCACCAGGTTGCAGATAGCAATTGAAGAACGAAAACCTGGTGGAAGCTGGAGTCTAGGGTCTATGGTGAGTAGGGTCTGGAGCAGAGACAGGTAGGCAGTCTGCATTGTTGCTCAGATATCTTCCTGGTTTAAGTACCAGTACCAGCCAATCAGTGGGCTGCAAAGAGCTGCCCCTCAGGTCCTGCTAGGCAGTACTTCCTGCCAAGGGCAGGTCCACAGGATCCTCCCACAGAAGCTAAGCCTAAGCCGTCAGAGTCAATGTGGCAGAGTCAGCAGCACAAAACCCTCCTGGGCCCAGGTGTTAGCCCTGCACATTCTTACACCACAGATGTTATGCTTTTTAAGAGTAAAATTGAGATTATTAGAGATTCTTCTGCAAAATCTGGATTCCTTGCCCTCCTTGCTTCACATTGCCCCTCAAGGGTTTAATTAGGAAACCACAACTCTCACAGCCAGGTGGATTCTGGGGGAACATCTAAGCAACTGTGTGCTTGTAAGAGCTGTGGCATTGGTTCTGGGGTCCAGGCAGCTGGACTGCAGGGTCCTACTGCCAAAGAAGAGTGTCAGTCACAAGTTATGCATCTGGGAGTGTGTCTGAATGACCCAGAGTTAGGAACAATTGTCTGCTATTACCCAGACCCAAGAGGCTTAGAAGCACATAGAATCCAGTATTTGGATCCAATCATAATATTCTGGTGTCTGTCCTGAGAGCATGGCTATAGAATTCTATAGCAGAAAGAATTCTCAATGAATTCCATAGGTTGGTTTTAAAATCTTACAGAAGGGATCTCGTTTCTATTAAACTCATTATGCTTTTTGAGTATTCCCTATAGAAACAACAAAGAATCTTGTAGCACCTTACAAACTAACAGATCTTAGGGATCATGAGGTTTCGTGGGCTAAGACCCACTTCATCAGATGAATGTTGTGGAAATCTCCAGAGGCAGGTATAAATATGCAGGCAAGAAAACAAGGTGAATTCAAGTGTGTGTGTGTGTGTGTGTGTGTGTGTGTGTGTCACTTCCAGCAGCTGATCCAGAGGTATGAACATCCAGAGAGGAGAAACTGCTTTTGTAATTGGCGAGCCATTAAGTCCAGCCCTGATGGTGTCAAATTTGCAGATGAACTGGAGCTCAGCAGTTTCTCTTTGAAGTCTGGTCTTGAAGTTTTTTTGCTGCAATATGTCTGTCTTTAAAACTGCTATTGTATGTCCAGGCAGGTTGAAGTGTTCTCCTACAGGCTTTAGTATATTGCCATTCCTAATATCTGATTTGTGTCCATTTATCCTTTTCTGTAGGGATTGTCCAGTTTGGCCGATGTACATAGCAGAGGGGCATTGCTGGCACATGATGGTGTATATTATATTGGTAGATGTGCAGGTGAATGAACCAATGATGGTGTGGATGATGTGGTTAGGTCCTGTGATGGTGTTGCTGGTATAGATATGTGGGCAGAGTTGGCATCGAGGTTTGTTGCATGGATTGGTTCTTGAGTTAGAGTTGCTATGGTGCAGTGTGTGGTTGCTGGTGAGAATCTGCTTCAGATTGGCAGGTTGTCTGTGGGCGAGGACTGGCCTGCCTCCCAAGGCCTGTGAAAGTGAGGGATCGTTGTCCAGGATGGTTTGTAGATCACTGATGATATGTTGGAGAGGTTTTAACTGAGTACTGTAGGTGATGAACAGTGGTGGTCTGTTGGTTTCTTTTTTGGGTTTGTCTTGCAGCAGGAGGCTTCTGGATATACGTCTGGCCCTGTTTATCTGTTTCCTTACCTCCTCGTGCAGGTATTGCAGTTTTAATTAGCCTTGAATTAGTGCCTTGAATTAGCCATGGCACTCATTTCCAATAACTTGCTAAACTGGTCCCTAACCTAATGCTTGGTGAAGATCTTGTAGATGGTGGTCTCTATCTGAGGGGTTGGAGCAAATACGATTGTACCTCAGTGCTTGGCTGTAGACAATGGATCGTGTGGTGTGTCCAGGATGGAAGCTGGAGGCATGAAGGTAGGCAAAGTGGTCGGTAGGTTTTCGGTATAGGGTGGTGTTTATGTGACCGATACCTATTTGTACCGTGGAGTCCAGGAAGTGGACCTCTGATGTAGACTGCTCCAGGCTGAGGTGGATGGTGGGGTGGAAGCTGTTGAAATCGTGGTGGAATTTTTCCAGTTTCTTTCCCATGGGTCCAGATGATGCAGATGTCATCAATGTAGCGTAGGTAGAGAAGGGGCATGAGTGGGCGAGAGCTGAGGAAGTGTTGTTCCAGGTCAGCCAAAAATACGTTGGCATATTGTGGGGCCATGTGGATGCCCATAGCGGTGCCACTGGGCTGGAGGTATATATTGTCACCAAATTTGAAATAATTGTGCGTGAGGATAAAGTTACAGAGATCAGCAACCAGTTGTGCTGTGGCATCATCTGGGGTACTGCTCCTGACAACGTGTATTCCATCTATGTGTGGGATGTTTGTGTAGAGAGCCTCTACATCCATGGTGGCTAGGATGGTGTTTTCTGGGAGATCACCAATGTTTTGTAGTTTTCTCAGGAAATCAGTGGTGTCACGGAGATAGCTGGGAGTGCTGATGGCGTAAGGTCTGAGTAGAGAGTCCACATACCCAGACAGTCCTTCAGTGAGAGTGCCGACGCCCGAGAAGATGAGGCGTCCAGGATTTCCAGGTTTGTGAATCTTGGGAAGTAGGTAGAAAAACTCTGGTTCGGGGCTCTAAGGGTATGTTGATTTGTTCCTGTGCTTGTGTAAGGAGTGTCCTGAGTAGATGGCGCAGTTCCTTAGTGTACTCCTCAGTGGGATCTGAGGAAAGTGGCCTGTAGAATTTGGTACTGGAGAGTTGTCTGGCAGCCTCCCTTTGGTAGTCAGACCTATTCATGATGACAACAGCCCCTCCTTTATTAGCCTCTTTGATTATAATGTCAGGGTTGTTTCTAAGGCTGTAGATAGCATTGCATTCTGCACGACTGAGGTTATGAGGTAAGCAATGTTGTTTTCCCACAATTTCTGCCTGTGCACGTCGGCGGAAGCATTCTGTGTATAGGTCCACACTGTCATTTCGTCCCTCAGGAGGAGTCCATGTGGAGTTGTTCTTGTGCTGTTGGTGGGAGGGTATCTGTGTATCAGTGCGTTGTTCAGTGTTATCTTGAAAGTAGTCTTTGAGTCGGAGACAGCGAAAGTAGGCTTCAGGATCACCGCAGAACTGTATCATGTTTGTGGGGGTACTAGGACATACTATCTCCTAAATGTGAGACGTGTGAAATGTGTGTGTTTTAAAACCAACCTACAGACTGAATTGAGAATTCTTTCTGCTATGGAATTCTGTAGATGGTTTAAATTGCTCTAAAGGGGGTTGATCATTCTCTGTTAAATTCTTAGTATGGGACTTTTCCATAAGGGTTGGATGCTAATGGGCTAAAAACTTAATTATTACTGAGGATTATGTTTGTAGGTCCTGATCCATCTCACTGTTGCTCTTTCATTCCCTTGAATTAGCCATGGCACTCATTTCCAATAACTTGCTAAACTGGTCCCTAACCTAATGCTTAGGTGCTAGTGTAATGGCAGTTTTGCCAAGTCTCACCGTTTTATCAAAGCTCTAAATATTTGGTGTTTTTTCTTGACGTTCCAGCTACGGGAAACAAGAGAATTGCATGAGAACTGGTTTGTTTTGTTTTTTTAAGCGAGTTTCTAATCCTCACAGTTGCAGAGAAAAGCTTGAAAATGTGACCTGAGTGTATTCGAAAGGCTCAGAAAGCCAAAAAGAAGAACCCAGCATCTATTTTTTTAAAATGTCATATTGGCTTAAAATCTCATGATTTGGGGGTCTGACAATTTTTGAATGCTTAAGATTCTCAGAATTGTGATGGGCTCTATAGAAAGTGCTTAAAAGGATGGATGTCTGTATAGATAGAAATTCAGTCCCGAGCCCTTAAGCTGTTTCTTCCATAGGTATGGTGTATGCTGGCAAGGTACACTTAATGGTTGGCTTGACAGAGAATGTGACAGATAAAATAGCTGTTATGTGATTCTAAGGGAGTACAAACAGGAGCTCTATAGTCCCTCTGTTTAACTTATTCCCTGGTGGCAATCAGAGTTTAGATTCAAACTACATGGTTACGAGTTGTTTCTGGCAGGGAAGAAGTTAATTTGTTTGTTGTTTGTTGTTTTTTAAAAGCTCTGATGTGAATTATCCATTTTTGGCAAGTAAATGGGAACAGATACATGTACTCAGTATTTTCTGTCACACACACTATTATTAGTAAGAAACACATTTCCTTTTGGGGGTGAACATTAGGGACAAAAATAAGGCTGTTCAGATTACCTTTATTAACTCTGCTAAAGCAATCTTGCTGGCATTTAGACGAGCTGGCAAATGCATTTGCACAGCAGCAAAAGGGATACGTTCAAAGTTTTTTTCGTGTTAAGAAGAAAATAGGGACTTTTAGGCACTGGAAATGTAATATCCACTCTTTGATAATGATTTTTAACATTTAACAGACAGAAAACAAATCTTCCATTCAACTACTTGAGTGCAAATGGTTCTAAATTATCCACAATAACCCTGAAAGCTCTGGGTAGCATTTGGTGCTCGTTTACTATCCCCGTGCAGATGATTTCCCTTCAGTGATCCATCATTTGGCTAAGGCTTGGGTTGTACATCCAATATGTACTGTCAGCCTTAACCACTGGAATGAATTGGTTTTACTCCATAAGCCAGTGAAGGCACACAGACAAGGCATCTTTCAGTAGTATGGTGTTCTTCCAGTCCTCATGCAGGGTATATTGTCATTTTGAAGAATGGGCACATTTTGCTTGTATCCCAACCCCTGTTCATCTGAGTTCTCACACACCCTAAAATGTTTTGGTTATTAAGAAGCTGTGATTATACCTGGTGGGAAGCTTGAAGCCAAGTGGGATGATGGATATGTTTTTTTGTGTAGTAGTACCCAGCATGATCTTGCTCTGTTTGATTTCCCAGCAATGCTAGTGTCCCCAGACCATGCTCCGGGTTCGAAGTGTGCTTGTGTGTTTGCTAAATTGCTGAGCCACTCAAATTTTGGAGTATGTAGCTGCAGCTCCTTTTTCTTCGGTGGAACTGTAGCCACTCACACCAGCTCTGAATGTGGCCCTCTTTCTACAGGCTGCACTGCAAATAGGAATTGTGGGCAGCTTCCCCCATTGTAGCCTGCACCCCCATTTCAGTTTCATTTATAACCATGAACTCTCTTGCCTTAATTAGAGAGTCTCATGAGGCTTGCGACCCATTACCAAATAATGGAGAGAAGGGTTGATTCTAGGCTATCCCAAGGAGAAAGAGGCATGAATGATTATTTTTACTTTTTGACAGAGCGAGTCATGTAAAGTTAGCACGGCAAAACAGCAGGTCAGCTTTAATCCATTTCCTACCGGATAGAGGGCCAAAGTCCAACTGTCACAATTCAGGGCATCTGCACCGGGATTTCCCCTCAGTGGTCTAGCAAGGCCAACCATTCTCAGGCTGCCAGCTCCCCAGGTGTTGCCTCTTTTGGATGGAAACATGCATCTCTCACCCTTCTGACAAAGATATTTCCAGTTCTGCACAGGTCTCTGCCTTCACCGGGTATTTCTCAGCACAGACAGGTTGCCCAAGCACACCTGCTTGCTTTCTCTTTAGAGAGAGTTTACAGGTGTAATTGCTACAGACACAAGTTACTGCACAACTCTTCCTGTGCAAACCTACTTTGTTCTGAAGGTAAAAAGCATTACAGACAAAATATTGAAAGAATCTACACACATCCTAGTAAGTCAGAAGGAATTAACCCCAACCCTAACATTGGTTCTGGCAGGAGCAGTCTTTCAGTCCCCACTCAAGGTAATTCCTTGTGATTACTAGTTCGCTATAGCTTCAGCTCAGAACAAGTTCTCAGTCTTATGGGACCTAAGTAGGGCCAGTCCTTCCAAGCCTACGCTAAGGATTGGAGCTCACCATGGGCCAGGGTTCCTGTCCATTTGCTGGATCAGGCAGAAGGCCATAAGCCGGTTTGAAAATCCTTTCTTTGTCTCTCGGTCCCTGGAAAATCCTGTTTGAACTAGTGTATGCATATCTCTCCAGAGGGGGTGTCTTCAAAGGGCTGGTAATGAAGAAAGTACATTAATCTTCCCTTCCTACAAAAGAAAGTACATATGTTGCCACAATCACACACACAATTCTCTCTCTCTCTCTTGCAGTTTTAATATAATACACCCAAAGGTATTAACCCTAATGTGATAAAGGTTTTAACTTAAATTAAATAAGGTTTATCTTAATTCCATATAAGGTTTATTCACGATATTGTTTGTCTATGACAACAACAAACATCGCAACAGTTACAACTTGGCAACTTGGCATGACTTCTGTGGCCAAAATGACCACAGCCGACTGGATGGCTAGAAGTAATCTTTACAGGACATTTCTGATGCATAAACGTGGGAAAGCTTGCACGGCTGTGAGACATGAGGTTCTTGTTCTGTGGCTCCATCAAGGACTCGTCTCCAGTGAAGCCTAGACATCAACTTGTATGTGCACTAAATGTTTTTAACAAGATGTGTTCAAAATAGGGCTAGGGTTAGGATGTACTTTTGAAGTGAGTATTGATAAGGAGCTATTCAGTTTTAGTAATTTTCCATATTCATTTTGCTATTATTGAATATTAATGAATCAGAACAGGGTTATTCACTCACAAAAACCCACCTTCTTCTTTTAGATAATGCAATGCTTCTGTTTGACATTTGTAGTGGAAGGGTCTTGCATGGAAATGACTGTGACATCATAATTCTTGTTTATTACCTCATAGAGGGATCTAGGAGGAGGAGTTGGTTTTATATTTTTCCCTTGAAAGCCACCATTTTCCACAGGTGGGAGTCATTGAAGCTGATATTGCATTCCTGATGGCAAACAAGCATGTATCTCCGGCATGCATGTGGCTTCAGTCCAGGTCCCCGTCCTGGTGTCCTGTATGCCACGTTGGTCCCTGCACAAGTGATTGCCAATTGGCGTGGGAAAGTTGCCTACAATGGGGGAAGAAGCAAAGCAGCTCTGCCAAGAAACCTTTGGCAGAGATTGGTGAGTGTCTCCAGGAAGGTTTCCTAGAGATCTCTCTGAAGGATTCCCATGAAATCTCGGTATGCTTTAATACACTCTTCTGCTACACAGCTTAGCTGCACAGGGGAATGGGAAGCGCACACAAACACAGCCAGTCTTGTACATTTCTATCCCTTCAGCCACTTTTAGCATATATCAGAGCAAAGGACAGCTCTACCTCATATAACTGAGCAGCATCCACTCAAAAAGTTCCCTTACCAGAACTCCTTTCTCCTGCAACGTGCATGCCATAGACAGAGTGCTGGGACTGGCTGGAACCCTCTTGTGTCGAGAACAGGTCCTGGCTCACCACGGTACCAGATGACCCTGTTGCCTGTCCTATCTCATCTTCCAGTTTGACCTCCTTGTCCCCAACTTCATCCTCAGGGCTGAGTCTGCTGTCCGCTGTCTCCAGCCCAGCTGAAGTATTCGCGGGGCTCTTGGTGGTGGAGATGGGGTCACCGCTGACGATGGTATCCAGCTCCTTATAGAAGTGACAGGTCTTCAGAGCAGTACCAGTGTGACTCCCTTGCCTTCTGGTGAGCCCGCCTCAGCTCCTTGATCTTTACACAGCACTGCTGCGTGTCCTGTTCGTAGCCCTTATCCAGCATGCCATAAGAGAGATCTGACCATGGGTATCAGGGTTCCTATGGCTGAAGCGGAGCTGGGACTGCACAGCCTCCTCTCCCCACAGTGCCAACAGATCCAACAGCTCAGGTGTGCTCCAAGCGGGAGAGCGTTTGCTGCATGGAGCCACCATGGTCAGCTAGGAAGATGGGCTGTGAGCTGTCCATGCCAAGCAAACAGGAAGTGGAATTTCAAAAATTCCCAGACCGTGAATTTGGTAGAGCCCTACTTATAAGTGTTTGGGGGCAGGTACCACTGTCCTGTTCTGTGTTCCTACAGAATCGTCACAATGGGGTCCTTCTCCATGACTAGGGCTTCTTGGTGCTACTCTAATGTGTATAAACAATAATACATTAGCAGTTTGAGTTCAAATTCAGTGAAAATATGCTTTTCCTGTTGTAGTTTCCTTTTTGGTTGCCGAGCCCTTTATCCAAAGGCCGGGGGCAGGGGAAAGGAGCGGTATATAACAACGTGCAAATGAAGGTACAAATGGGAACGGGAGTGCCTGTGAATTGGAGAGTGTGAGGACTTTAAGGCTATGTCTACACTACCCCGCAGTTCAGACTGTAGGACTGAAAACAGCAGAGTGCCCCAAAGTGCTGCACTGTAACTCCCCTGTGTGGATGCCGTGGATGCAAGCTAACAGATTTGTTACAGTGCAGCACGTTGGTCTGCTCTGCTGGCCTCATCCTGTACTCCAAACTGGAAAGCAGTGGAGACAAGCCTTGACTTGCAAACACGAGATTCAGCCATTAGAGGTCTCTGGGCTATCTTGAAAGTTCCGGAAAGGGAGTGGTTTCTGGTAACAAACAGAGACAAGAATGGAGCTGAAACTGCTGAGGAAAACCTGGTGTTTGCAGTTTGTTGCTGCTTTCTCTAGGAAAAGTGTGCTCTATAAAGAAGTACAATGGATACAATATTATGACAGCAGGAACATCTGAAAGCAACTGTGAGCTCAAAATATTGTCGGTGTGTTTTGTAATTTAATATTTTCATGTACGGGTCTGTACTGGATTGCTCAGTCGTGGATTGGGACACAAAGTCAGATTGACAACTGCAGTGGGCAGTTAAATTACTCATATCAAAATTTTACTTGCATGTACAATTAATCACCTATAAGTACTTTGGCTGCATACTTCAGAAATAAAGTCTTCAAAGATCTTGGCCTAAATTTGCAATGTAAAAAAAAAAATAAGCATAGCATTTGTAGACTTTGTAGGACGCTGGATTAATTATGAAGTGAGATGTGACTATACCAAGAGACTTGGGTCCTCTTATCATGTCTTTGTCAATAGTAACATTTTGACATGCAACTGACAGCACATGTCAAGAATGCTAAAGGCAATGGGGACTTGAAATGAACTTCAGCCGGCATCTTTATAAATGCAGCACGCTCATCCTTGCAGAACCTAGAGTGTGCCTAATAATACAACAAAAGGCCTATTGACCCATAGGAAACTACAAGCCAGTTAATTTGGTATCACTTGTGGGGAAAAAGGCTGAAAGTTATAGAGGGATTTGTTAAGGGAAACACTTGGCAAAGTCAGTGAGTCAGGGAGATTTCTGGGAAGCCAGGTCTTGCCTAACTGCCACTGTAGAAGAGGTGGCTGTGCAGGGTACTTTAACCAGAGAGCTCTAGAGCATTTTGTTGGTGCCATGCAAAATGGGGTGCTGGAACAATGTGTATAGTGCAGGTGCTGAGAGCCATTGAACCAAACTGTAAACCCTGTGTATGATGGAAACCACTTCAAGTCAGGGGGGGTGGCAGTACCCCTAGTTCCTTTACCTATGGGGGCTGCAACGTGTTTTAAAAATGTGGGGGACTTCATCCATTTTCTGTATGAAGAGATCTTTATAATCAGTTTAATCCCTGCCCTGTAGTGAGTGATCAGTAAAATGGGCTCCTTTTCCTCATCTTAAGCTACTGCAGTACCCTGGTGTGCACGATGTGCTAAAGCATACAGCTTCTGTGATGAATGAAGATTAGAATAGTATTGGACTAAAAAAATCTAAACTGAGAATAATACCGGATAAAGTGCCACAAGGACTGAAGTGATCACGAAAGAGAGAGAGGCCCAGTCAGTAGGCACATAACTCAGCATGCCTGTCTGTCTAGCTAGGTATTTATGGCCCTCATCCCTGCAGCACCTGCGCTGACCTCGCAGGCAGGTGTTCTCCAGAACAAATCAGGCAGAAGAAGATATTTTATGTGTCGTCAGTTGCTGCTGAAGGAGAGATCTGGGAGGAGAGAAGAAGCAGCTTTACAGCATTCCGCCATCCTAGATGCTTTGCAGTGGACGTGGTCAGAAGCAGTGACTGATAGAGACAGAGTCCTAGCTCTGTGGTCCAGCGGGCCTCTCACATGTCAGAGAAATGGAAGCTGACATGATGATGGGAAAGGGGGAATCATTTCTCCAAAGAAATACACAAACACTTTGACTCTTTTTGGTCACTCCAGCCCACGTTTAGCCATAGTCCATCTCCAGCTGGAGGTCTGCCAGATCACTAGGCCTAGCACACTGGACACATCTCTTTTCTAAATGAGGGAGAACACACCCAGTGCCCCCAACACCTTTGCAGTATGTTGGGTAGCTAGTAATTGCAAAACAGCAAGATGAAGAGCCTGAGTCAGTGATGACCTCATGTGAAACTCTTCAGTCCAAGAGGGACCCCTGGAGAAGAGGAGCAATTGGAATATTCAGAGGAAGCATTGAAAATAGAAACGTCCAGGAACCACTTCCTAAGAAGACTGAGTCATTGCCAAGACCTGCAGATCAGAGTGTATAGTCAGGAACTCTGGAGCGGTGCATCACTAAATGATGTCAGGGGCAGTTGAGCGCACATGGGACCAGCACGTAAACGGGGTTGACCTACCACTGCCAAGAGGGCACAGCTGACCACACTGTTTACAGAGCTTAGAGGGTAGTGCCAGTGTTATAAAAGGAAAAGTTGGAGCCAGACTGAGGAGCAGACAAGCAATCCCAGGGGATGTCAGTGCTATCCGGTGAAGCAAAGGGCAGTGGCCATGAGATAGCAGGAAGCATCCAGTTACAAAAGCTGTTATGAGAAATCAAAGCATGTGTTTCCAATGAACCAGCCAGGAATCAAGGACCCAGGGGACAGCACCAGATCCAGGATGTTGTAAAAAAACTAAAGAACCATTTAGAAAAATAATAAATTTTAATTACCTTTTTTAAGGTTTCATTTTAGAGGAGGGAGCAAAGTAGGAGGAGAATTGGTTGTTCAGTTTCATAAATGCTCATCTAAAGAGAGCTTCCAGTGGAAACTGTAAAGGGAAATTGACACACTTGATTTTTGTTATGAAAATATATGCACATTTTAATGTGGTAAAATACATGACTGAAGAATTTTTACTGTTTCACTGTGCAAACAGAACAAAAAGAAAATTACTGGGGAACCAAAGAAACAGCTTTGCTTCACCATGTATTTGTGGTGTGGGGGAGAAAAGGATGTTTTTATACATTTTTAAATATACTGATTTCAATTACAACACAGAATACAAAGTGTACAGCGCTCACTTTATATTATTATTTTTATTATGAATAAAAAAGTATTACAAGTAAAAAAGAAAAACAAAAGAAATAGTATTTTTCAATTCACCTCATATAAGTACTGAAGTGCAATCTCTTTATCGTGACAGTGCAACTTACAAATGTAGAATTTTTTTTACATAGCTGCAATGTGATTAAAGTGGGATTAATCATGACTGTTTTTTGAATCTCACAATTAATTGTGATTTTTTAAATCATGTGACGCCCCTAATCGAAAGCAACTCAGTGCCATATTTGAATTAAACTGATAGGTGACTCCAGTTAGAATGATAAGTTGTACATTTTGTCTTTTGAGGAGCTAAAGAACCTTATTATTCCTCTGAAAGGTCCAGAAAAGGACTGGACAGAGCACACAATTTTGGGAGAATTCAGGACTGGGGGATGGTGGAGTCATCTCACCAAGTGCAACCAAAAAGCTGGTGATACCCGTGAGTGGCTGGGGTATAACAACCAGACTGCTGGAGTCAGAGTTGCTGGGCCAGAGTTGCTTATCACACAGACACTTGGTGCATGCTTGTGTGCTGGCTGGGAGCGTCCAGACAAGGAAGTTACAGCAGCAGAGCATTTAAAGGCACCCAGAGTTACAGGGTAGGCAGTGCCACAACCCCTCACTGGTCTGGGTTGCACCCCAGACTGTGCCACTTGTCTTTCTGATATTGGAGTTGCTAGTCCAGCCTATGTCTAAAGTGTCTGTATTTCGTGCAGCAGGTCATCTCTGAACCTTTTCCTTTTTCCACACTTGTTCAGGGTCCCCTCCCTAAGGAGCCCAGGTTGCTGCCTTAGTCTAGCGGAGGTAGAAGGTGTTGCTAAGGCAATGAAAGCGCATGTTGTTTTTTGTTCATGGAAAGAAATAATCTTTCCTTTTACATTCTGCATGATGGCAAGGCCACAGGTTGATATTTTTCTCTATTTGATATGCCTTTATTTCATCCCCACACATTAGTCTGTTCAGAAGCTGCTGCTAGGCACCTCAGAGAGACTATAGTAAATATTTCAAATTTAACTCATTTAAAATATGCTTTGGGACTGCTTGGGGTGTGAGTTATGGCCGTCAGACCAGGGGACTGTTACAGGTATTGGTTAATGCTATTTCAATCTGGGGAAGCTTTGTGGGATGTTAATCTGCTCGAGTTCCTTGATTGGCAGAGGAAGCAATTTTTCCACACCTGGGTAGAAGACCATCTGTCTAAGGCAGGGGTGGGCAATTTTTTTTGGCCCGAGGGCCACTTCAGAGTTCCAAAACTGTACAGTGGGCTGGGTAGGGAAGGCTGTGCCTCCCCAAACAGCCTGCCCCCCCCATCCACCCCCTCCCACTTTCCACCCCCTGACTGCCCCCCTCAGAACCTCCCACCCATCCAACCCACCTGCTTCTTGTTCCCTGACCACCTAGTCCCGGGACTCCCATCCCCATCCAACCTCTCTCTAAAGCCCCTTTTGGAACATGACCCCCCCCACCACGACCATGGGCGAAGGACTCAGGAGGAGCAGGGGCAACCACGCAGCTGGAGAGAAGCAGCGGTTTCCCCTTCAAAGTGCCACTTCTCTCCGGCTGGCTGCACAGCCGCCTGGTGTCCTCCTGAGTCCTTCACCCACATTCGCTGCACTCCCGCCACCCGCACCTCACGCCTGCTCCCCTGAGGTTGCAGGTGAGCCTCCCTCCCTGCTCTTCCCTGCCCCCGAAGTGCAGCCCCTCCTTCCCGCCAGGGGGTGTTTGCACTGGTGCTGAGCTGCCCCAGTGCCTGGCCCTGGGGCCCCGTGCCAGAACATCCTGTGTATTGTGTTCACATTTAAATCTGGCCCTGAGCCGCACCACCTGGCCCAACCCAGCCATGCCGCTACACTGTCCACAGCACTGGCGATGTGGCATGCTGAGGCTGCAGGGGAAGGGGAATTGTGGGGGAGGAGATGGGGGGAATCTCCCCAGCTGGGAGATCAAGGGCTGGGCAGGATGGTCCCATGGGCCAGATGTAGCCTGCAGGCCATAGTTTGCCCACGTCTGAGCCAAGGTGATATTTTGTCACCTGCTGACTGAGCAGCTTATGTAATAGATGGAGAAGGCTTGTAGCAGGGCAGTCACCTTGTTCCAGTTTGGAAGGGGTTAAAAACAGCTCTGGGAAAGGGCTGCCTGGGGGAGCCAATCAGGAGCAGTCTTGAGGCAGTCAATCAGGGCTGGGATGGGCCAGTATAAGAAGGCCTAAGGGTGGAGCTGGGTCAGTCTCACTTCAGCCTTAGAATGGGAAGACAGTGGAGCCTAGGTGCCTGGGAGCACAGGGTACCTGAAGCAGAGCAGTGATGGGAAGGGCAAGGCCCAAGGAGATACTGGGGTGACAAAGGTGCAACCCGCGGATAGGCGGAGGCAGCTGGTCCAACCCCCTTGCCATGATGAGTGGCCATTACAGCCTGCAGTGTGCCCCAGAGAAAGGGAGCTAGATAATGTGGGCAGTAACCACTGAGGCAAGGTGGGCAGAGGGGGAGGGAGTTTCCCTGGGAGGGGAGACCCAGCGTGTGGGTTGTGCTGCTGTGTGCAGAACCCCAAGGTAAGGGACACCGGAGTTCAGGAGGAACATGGGGGCCTGAGGCAGGAGCAGATCCTCCAGGATTCCTGGAGGATCTGCTCCATGATTTTTCCAGGGACTGAGGTGAGGCTGACTGGTCCATAGTTCCCTGGATTCTCCTTCTTCCCTTTTTTAAAGATGGACACTATATTTGCCTTTTCCCAATCTTCTGGGACCTTCCCCGAGCACCATGAGCTTTCAAAGATCATCAGCCCTGTAATAGATCGAGCACTCACTGCCACCGCACCTCCTGATGGTCATCTGGGAATGAGCTCGATTCCAGCTCAGAGCGCCCCCTGCTGGCCATTTCTCTCCTGCCTCAGGCCCCCATGTCCCTTGAGTGCAACTAAAGGAGAGGAAGGTGATAAGGAACAGTCAACATGGCGTCACCAAGGACAAGTCATGCCTGACCAAATTGATTACCTTCTATAATGAGATAACTGGCTCTGTGGATACGGGGTAAGTGGTGGGCATGAAATACCTTGACTTTAGCAAAGTTTTTGATATGGTCTTCCACAGTAATCTTTCCAGCAAGTTAAAAAAGTATGGATTGGATGAATGAACTATAAGGTGGATAGAAAGCTGACCAGACCATCTTGATCCTGGCTAGATTTCTAGTTGGCAGCTGGTATCAACCAGACTGCCCCAGGGGTCTGTCCTGGGGCCAGTTTTGTTCAACATTTCCATTAATGATTTGGATGATGGCGTGGACTGCACCTTCAGCAAGTTTGAGGATGACACTAAGCTGGAGGGCGGGGAGAGAGGTTGATACACTGAAGGGTAGGGATAGAGTTCAGAGTGACCTAGACAAATTGGAGGCTTGGGCCAAAAGAAGTCTGATGAGGTTCAACAAGGACAAGTGAAGAGTCCTGCACTTGGGACAGAAGAATCCCATGCACTGCTACAGGCTTCAGACTGACTGGCTAAATGGCAGTTCTGCAGAAAAGGACCTGGGGATTATAGTGGACGAGAAGCTGCATATGAGTCAACAGTGTACCTTCTTGCCAAGAAAGCTAATGGTGAACTGGGCTGTATTAGTAGGAGCATTGCCAGCAGATCGAGGAATGTGATCATTCCCCTCTACTCGGCATTGCTGAGACCACATCTGGAGTATTGTGTTCAGTCTGGGGCCTGTCACTACAGAAAGGATATGGACAAATTGGAGAAAGTCCAATGGAGCGCAATGAAAATGATTAGGGGGCTGTGGCACATGACATATGAAGAGAGGCTGAGGGATCTGGGTTTATTTAGTCTGCAGAAGAGAAGAGTGAGGGGGGGATTTGATAGGAGCCTTTAACTACCTGAATGGGGGTTCCAAAGAGGATGGAACGCGGCTGTTTTCAGTGGTGGCCAATGACAGAACAAGGAGTAATGGTATCAAGTTGCAGTGGAGAAGGTGTAGGTTGAATATTAGGAAACACTATTTCAACAGGAGGTTGGTGAAGCACTGGAATGGGTTATCTAGGGAGATAGTGGAACCTCCATCCTTAGAGATTTTTAAGGCCTGGCTTGACAAAGCCCTGGGTGGGATAATTTAG
Source organism: Dermatemys mawii (assembly GCA_007922305.1). Lineage (NCBI taxonomy): Eukaryota > Metazoa > Chordata > Testudines > Dermatemydidae > Dermatemys > Dermatemys mawii. Next base: position 43,857,508 of record ML677333.1, on the reverse strand, counting down.
CTGGGGTTGGTCCTGCTTTGATCAGGGGGTTTGGACTAGGTGACCTCTTGAGTCTCTTCCAACCCTGATATTCTATGATTTTATAATGAGCTTCAGGGGCAGCTCTGGGACATTTGCCCTGCCCAGGAATTTCACTGGCTGTCTTGAGTTTTTCCTGAACAAAATATTTTCAAGCATCACCAGCTAGGAGTGGAGAAAAATTCAGGTGAACATAAACAATGCTGAACTAAGAGACAAGCTTGCAAACAGACCTGCCTTCTCCCTTTGCATCCAGACAGTGGTCAGTGATTGGTGAGGACAAGAAGACCAAGTATCACTGTCATCAGTAATCACATTTGACACAGTCAGAGTAAATCGTTAGTTTCAGGTTTAAACATTTTTCTCCCTCACTTGTTATCTATGTTGAATCATACATGGTGTCAGGGGAGGTCCAGGGAAATGGTATGGCTTCTGCCTTCAGCTGAAGGTAAGGGTATCCCAGAGCACAGTGGTTCTCAACCAGCGGTACATGTACCTCTGAGGCTATGCAAAGCTCTTCCAAGGGGGTACAACACCTCAACTAGATATTTGCCTAGTTTTACTACAGGCTACATAAAAAGCACTAGCAAAGTCAGTACAAACTAAAATTTTATACAGACAATGATTTTGTTTGTACTGTTCTATACACTGAAATGTAAGTGCAATCTTTATATTACAATGGATTTATTTATAATTATATGGGGCAAATGAGAAAGTAAGCAATTTTTCAGTAATAGTGTACTGTGATACTTTTGTATTTTTATGTCTGATTTTGTAAGCAAGTAATTTTAAGTGTGGTATGAAACTTGGGGTACACAAGAGAAATCAGACTCCTGAAGGGGGTACAGCAGCCTGGAAAGGATGACAGCCACTGCCATAGCACATAACATCTTCCAAAACAAAAACTGCACTGGACATAACCCACTTATGCTGCAATTTCCCCCATAATAACAAAGTTGACAGTGGCCACTTACTTGGCTTTGGCTCTGATTTTGACTCTGCAGTCACTTCCTCTCTGGGCCATTCCCTGAGCACATACCCAAACCAGTCATGAGAATATGGCCCCATGACATCCCTCAGCCCCTCTGGCCAAGTGATCTGCTCTGGGGCTGTTCCTGCTCCTCCTGCCACTCCTTTAGTGCCATCGCCTCCCCTCCCATTTTCCCCAATGTTTTTTTTTAAAAGACAAAGGCCCAGTGGGATCAGTAAAACAGTTTATTTCTCTGTCTTCTTACAGCTGGCCCTTTGAGGAAGAAAACCCCCTCGATACCTTAATGACCTAGCTCGGATTCCACCTTTCATACCCCACCTTGGTTGGCTATAAGCAGTTTGTCAGGCCTGTTGGTAAACCCCAACAGCAGTTTATTTTTCTTCTGTCATAAGTTATAAATTGTGGACAGAATTGCAGATCCTCTATGGGGTGATTTATGGATCTATTTTATGTGACATATTTAGAATGGCTGTTTAAAAATGTCATACCTATAAAGAGGAAAAGTGTATCTGTAAAGATTAGTAAATGTTGGCATATTGAGGTATAGATTTGGAAATAGGTTTCAGAGGAGTAGCCGTCTTAGTCTGTATCCGCAAAAAGTATGAGGAGTACTTGCAGCACCTTAGAGACTAACCAATTTATTTGGGGATAAGCTTTTGTGGGCTAGAACCCACTTCATCAGATGCCCACGAAAGCTTATGCCCAAATAAATTGGTTAGTCTCTAAGGTGCCACAATTACTCCTCGTTCTTTACATTTGGAAATAGCTGATTTGTTGGGAAGATCATTTATTGCCCAGGAGAATACATAAGGGTCAAGTTAGGACCATTAAGCAACTTCAAGATAAGTAAAACAAACAAGTATACCTCAGAATGGAGGATCTATCTCAAACAGGATGGTATTAGAAGTTTCACATTCTACATGAGCATGAATGGTAGAACACACATACTTCCTTGGCTCCAGAAAGGAAATTTTTAGTATAATTTATATGGCACTCCTCATACTCTCCCTTCGGTGATGCTACTGAAAGCAGATTTAAATATATACAGTATATGCATCTGTTATCTGAGAGGCAGCAATTAGAGAGGAACCAACAGGGTTAGATCCAGAAGGGCTTGAATGATTTAAATAACAAATACCTGGAACAAAGATGGCAAGCCCAGCACAGTATAGGTAAATATAGCACGATGTTGGAACAAAATACTAGCAAAGGGATAACAAGTTATAGTCCATTGTCTCACACATCAGACTGGCCAAAGTTATTATAGAAATATCCATAATGCCTCTAGCCCAAGGTACAGCTGCAGTGGGAAAGACAGATTGGCTGCTGAGCAGTATTGCTAGAAAAATACACCCTAAATCAAAGCAGATTGTACTTCAGTTTCATATGACTATTGTTTCCAACTGCTCCTGTCAAAAAAGATACAGGATCTGTATAATCTTTCTGTATAATGTAATTGGACATTCCAAGTGATGTGTTACACTACACTGGTAATTTACTACCAGTTTGGTCAAGGACAGTCAAATTACTTAATTACACATAACAGTTACTCTGTAAAGACTTGGGAAAACAAATAAACGTAACTAATCCCTTTTTCTATTTGTTCCTTGCAAACAAAAGCCTACAGATTTGAAATAAAGCAGCGCAATTAACATAATTAGAGATGAGTGTCACTCAAACCTTGAACAAGCCCCACAGATATGGGGAATTTTTAATATCTAATTAAATCACTCTTAGAGAGTGACTTTTCTGGGGCGGTACCATCAAAAGCAGCATCAGCCCATATTCATTGTCTGCTGTTGTGATGTTACCCTGGTGCATCTAAGTAGTGCCTTCTGAATGACAGCTTCTTGGAGTTCATTGTATTTGAAAGTCAGTCAAGTTTTAGGATACATATCTGGATCAAATGCCATCTATCGGCAGTAGAGTATGTCCCGGCTTTTCTGTACAATATACACACTTTAAAATTAATGTGCATTTAGAAGGAATGAGCCAAACTTACACCTGTGGAGTCTGAGGGCCTGTATTTATTCACAGAACAGGTTCACAACAGACACACTTTCCTCATATTGCCTTAATCCTGAGCTGGGTGGATCATCTCTGAGGTAGTGAAGGTAGTTCAGTTTCAATAGCCCCCTTCAACCACTGGTATGTCTGCTGAAAGGGCCAATACAGACACCTGTCCCACAGGAACTAGATGGAGAACACCAAAGTAATTTCATTTAGATACTGAATAGTCAACACTTTCACTCACTACTGCTATGGGAGTTTTCCTGTGTGAGAACAGGATAGGACTACGATGAAGAGAGATTAGCTTTAGTTTTCTCAGGAGATGCCTCAGCAACTTTCATCCTTAGATGACTGCATTGCACTAAGGTGATTCTTTCCCCTTTTTTTAAAAAACACTAACTGCAACAGAAAAGTGGGGGGGAGCTAGATGTTGCTTGAATGCAAAGAATAACACACACGAGCTTTTACTGAATGACTAAATTGTTTGTATTTTAAGGTTATGCAATTTGTAGCATGAAGCCAAGCCTGCTGTTCTCTCTAGCCTGCGGCTTGTTCTGAGTGGTCACAGAAGGCTAGAACCTCGCCTTAAAAGATGGAGGATGATCTTTGGTCTCTGCTCACACATCCTTACATAGCAGTGGCAGTTAGTCCACGCAAGACCTTCACTCCAGGCATCTTATGGGTTGTGCAGGAGACCTTCAATGCCTTTTACTTTCTGAATGTTCGCATGGCACCATCTTCAAGCTGAAAGAACTGTGCAGTCCCCAAACTGCCATTGGAGAAGGAGAGAGAAAGGAGGACACCCATCTGTGCTTGTCATTGTGTGTGATGATGGGTAGAGTTGGCTGGGATTTTTTTTTCCAGAATGTAGTGGCATTTTTTTTTATTTGGTCAGAAAATGTCAATTTGTAAAAACCAGAATATTTGTTTGGAATGTACCAATTTTGACAAAGCTTCTGTCAGGAAAGGTTTCTCAGTTCCAGGATGGAATTTCTGGTCAGAGTGGAAGAAAGACACTTCAGAATAGCCAATAGCCTGGGAACGAGAGCATCTAGCTGGGAGGTAGAAGACCCACCTTCACATTCCTACCTAGGAAGGCTAGGGACTTGAACCTGGGTCAATAATGGCCTTAGCCACCAAGATATTGCCTGTACTGGGCTGGATCTTTCTCAGTCTTTCCTGTTGTAACTGTTCCACTTTGCCGCTATAAATATTTATTGGAGCTTGGACTTGACCTTGACTATTCTGGGGTCTCTTTCTTGTTTCAAAAGGTCTGTTTTATCCTGATGTGGATTGGGTACATGTTTGAAATCCCTAAAAGCTTCACAGGATGGAAAACTGTTTTCTGCTGAATTCTAATGGTGGGTATAGGCAATTCCTTCTTTAAAAGACACACTTCTAAGTACGCTTTAAAAAATAGAGTGGAAAGCAGCAAGAGACTGACTCTCAATGAACAGCAATTAGGTATACTGAGAATTTGAGATGCTAAAAGAAGACTGAGAATAATCACGAAAAAAATCGAAAACGGGGAGAAACCCCTCAGGAAAAACAGAATCAAAAGAGAGATTGTCATCAGTTCTGACCAAAACACATAAAAGACCCAGGGGGAAAAAGGTATCCTGATTCTATTAGCCGAGTGTTAACACTACTGGCTAAAGCAACCTATTGAAAGGAAGAATTACTAGTTACAATAAAGGGGACTAGATATCACAGCGCTAATCAGCAATACTCTATACTGCCAGGAGAATGAAAAATAACATTTTTAATAGCAAGCATTAAAGCTGGAGGTTCACTGGCAAACCAAGCTGAAGCAGTTTTTGACAGGTGACAAATATCTCAGGTAAAAAGGGCTCATCCAGTTTAGGAAATATCTGCCTTAATGGCCATTTCCATTATATTATCCATCAGCCAATGTTTCCGCCGGTGTGCCTGGCTGAGCTGCAGCAAAACAGAAGGAGCAATGTTAAGGGCTTTGGGATCAGGTCTTCCAAGTAATGCTTTGAATTGCAATTTTTCCAGTCAGTGTTTTTTACTTATATAATGGAAGAAGCATATTCAGTACACGATCTCAGGGAACCTGAGAGAAATGTACTCATTTTCAAGGTTGCTTAGTAGCATAGCATCCTTCACCTTGTGCTGCTTGGAAGACAGAAGAGGAGTCTGCATGTTACACTAACGTGCAAGTGAAAAGGAGGAAGCTGTGTAGTGTAATTTAGTGGAGTGATGAACCAAACACAGGATCCTTGTAAGCAAAGGTGGGCTTGAGTCAACTTCTCAGACCCAAACCCTGAAATCTGGGGAAATTATGGTCTGGATCTCAGTGTTATGGCTCAGGCCTAACTCAGTAGTCCAGAACCCCCAGCTCCTAAAACTGTCAAAGTTTGGATTCAGTTAACATGGGCAGTTTCTAGTTAGAGCAGAGTTGGTGTTACAACTCTTTTATTTCTATTTTGTCTTATTTAATGTAATTAGATTGTAAATGGCTGGGGACAGGGACTGCCTCTTCATCTGTGTTTCTGTAATAACCAGCACAAACAGTGCCCTGATTCTCTTGGGGCCTTCGTGTGCTACCATAATATAAACAATTAATAATCTAGAGTGATCCCAGAGCACTCTGCAAATGCAATTAATGCACAGACTCTATGTAGGAATCACTTTGCCCACCATTGAAAGGTAGCCACTTGGAGAATGAAATACTGTGCATAGTAACACTACCTCACAGTAGGGATAGGAAGTGAAGAGAAATTCCATACCCAGTTGGGAATGCAAGGGTGTATAGGCAGGCAGAACTTAATTATCTACTTTATATTTGGTGCAGAGGATGTACTTTGAACTTTCTGAAACCAGAAGCAAGCATGATCAGAACTGAAATTCAAGATGTTTACTCTGAAGACTCCTTTCCATGTCTGCTTTATGAACAACTCTGAGGTGGAAAATTCTTTCAGTTGAGTATGCTGCATAATCAGTGATTTCTTTTGTTCAGTAGCTGTATTTGTGGTCAGAAGCTCCATCTCACAATGTATGTTTTGGTTTGCAGCAGGAAAAAATGTATTCCTATTTGAATAGATTTGTCCTGTTAACCAATATTAATTTGAGCAGAGTCCATTATATTCACGAAGTCTTATTGCTGAATTCAACAGAAGAGACTAGTAAGCCTTCTGCTAAGCATTGTCAAGGGCCCTTCAGTTCACAAGAACACTGTTACCAAGAGATTAAATGAATTAAAAATTGATTAATGTTCTGTAAGAGGTGACTTGCAGTCAAGGATCTTTAAGCAGATAAAAGAGTGGAGGGAGGAAAGGAGGGATAGCAAGGAAGAAAAGGAGGAAAGAAGAGGGGGAAGGGAGCAATGTTCTCTCGGGTTCTAGATAAGTGCTTGTTATAAAAGGGACAGGGAGAAAGATTAGTGTGCTCATATGCGAGGAATGTTCTTTGCACAAACATTGTACGAGGAACCTTGTCAGAGGATGGGGCTTCTCCCCAGATTCCAATCACATATTGCCATGCCCAGTCTCCTTTAAGATGGTTTATTTTCTTAAAACAGGGAAATAAACAAAGTGAACCTTTTAATTCACTCCTTTGTCTCAGACTTCAGGATCTCTGGTGCTCCTGATCTTGGTAGTTTCCCAGTTTTAGTTGGCTCTGCTCCCTTCCCTTCCAGGGACTGTTTCCTTGGGCAGCTGGTCCCTTGTTCCATGTACCCACCAATGGAGTTATCTCCACTCCACTCTGGCTTCCTTTGTCAAGGCACAGACTGTCTCAGTCTACCTCTCTCCACCTCATTTCCTGCACTTTATACACCCAGGCGTAGCCCAGGCCCCTTTAACTGGGTGGATTGGGCTCACCGGCTCTGAGACAGGGGAGCTGTGCCCAGCTCTGCTCCCAGGGACCTGATACCTTTGTGACACACTTAAAGAAATTAGGAATTTTACAGACAACACAATCTTCATTGGAGACTAAGGGCTTGCCTACACTACGTGGGGCGGGGGAGTCGACCTAAGATACGCAACTTCAGCTACGTGAATAGCGCAGCTGAAATCGCAGTATCTTACCTGGCCATCCTCATGGCAGTAAATCGACCGTGGCTGCTCCTCGCCGACTCTGCTTACTCTTCTTGCTGATGTGGAGTACAGGAGTCGATTCGGGGATTGATTTATCACATCTAGATGAGACACGATAAATCAATCCCCGATACATCAAGCGCTACCCACCAATCCGGTGGGTAGTGTAGCCATATCCTTAGGCTGTTGCCAAGGAATAGACCTTGATGAACCCTACAGAAGAAAGCTCACTGTGGCCGTTCACTCCAACTTATGAGCAGCACACACCGACAGTGCAGTGCTGGGACTGCTGTGGCTCCATCATGGGGAATTAGCCTGTAGGTCCCTGTGGGTGTTTAAAGGATTCTGTAAGTGGAAGAATGACAAGAGAGGGTAAAAGGCCTGTGGCTATGAAGGGACTAACCATATAAAAACTGTATTCCATCTATTAAGTATTTTGCTTACCAAGTGCTGCTTGGTGCTTGCTTGGTCTAGGCAAGTTACAAAATCAGACACTTTCTGCCCTATGCTTACAGTATGTTCTATAATGAAACAGGACAATACACATTAATATGTAGTCCAGTCTTGAAATTAGCTGGGCCCCAAAATGTCAGGAATGCTGTGAGTTGCTGTGGATATGTCGGAATCCCCATCAGCCTAGGTATCTCAGCAGAGGCTTGTCTTGATTGTACTTAATGGTTCCACCCACCTCCTGGTTGCTATTGCTCAGGCCAGGGGCAGTGAGTGTGGTGCACTGGCCCCAGCATGTCTCCATGTTCATTGCCGATGCTGGAAGTGTGCAAAAGGGGGATTGAAGGGTATGCTCCCATGCAGTTCCTTGTCTCTCTTGTGTTTACAAAGCCTACCCTGTGAATGTAAATGGAAGCCAGGATTTTTGTGTGAATTTGGGTCCATTGGGTTTGAGTACCCAATCTGAGACACCCGTAAACAGCCTGATTTTCAGGTGGTTGCTTCTCAGAAGTTCCTGAAAATCAGGCCCTTTCAAGTGTCTCAAGTTGAGCACTCAAAATCACTAATCATTTCTGAGAACCTGGGCCCTTAGTCCTGATCTGTAACTCACCTCGTCGGATGTTGTATCTGGTGGGAGGTACGATGTCAGCCATTGTTCTCACACTAGACCAGTGTGAACCAGTCAGTTTAAGTTCCACCAATAATCATGAGTGAAAACTCATGGTTTTGTCTAAACATCTGCACCTCTATCCAGAGTGAAATGCACCATTTTCTTCTGTCAAACATAGCATTTCACCCTAAAATAGCAAATTACATTCGCCCTGGTCAAGGGGAATTTCTGTCCGTAGTCCTGCTTGTGAAACTCTGTTTCACAGAGCTTTACGCAGTTGCCTCTAATCACTGAGAGCCAATGGAGTGGAGACTGAATTTCCATGTTTTGCTTTGTGAATTTCATTGAATATGGGCTCCAGATGCACTTTCCCAAGCTCTCTGTGTGTGTGTGCTTGTGTGTTTATGAGGTTTTAGGTTTAGTCCCATCTCAAGTTTAAACAGGCTCAGTCTGACTTTAGTAGCTGTGCTGCTCAGCGCTGATTTTAAAAAAATACACTGAATAGCTTAGAATAATGTATACAATTAGATTCTGCTCCATATGGTGTGTGATTTTAATGCGAAGGTTGGTTCCAACAACGAAGGGTATGAAGCATGCATGGGACGAGAGGGAGTTGGAGAGAGGAATGATAATGATCAACGGTTTATAGATTTATGTCTCGAGGATGGATTGGTGATAGGTGGAACAGTCTTCCAATGCAAGACAACACACCAGCTGACGTGGATATCACCAGATGGGAGAACCAGCAACCAAACTGATCATATTGCGATCAACCAAAAGTGGAGAAGGTCATTGCTGGATACCAGAGTATTGAGAAGTGCTGACGTAGGCAGCGACCACCACCTAGTATTGGGCAAGCTTCAGATAAAACTGAGAAAGATGAAGAAAGTGTATGGGCAACAACTTTTTGACTCAAGAAGGTTGAAAGAACCAGCGGTAAGGGCACAGTTCACGCTGGAGCTGTCGAACACGTTTCAACTTCTAAATGACTTGCAAACTGATGATATCAACACTTTCTGCGACAACGTTGAGAGGACATACACGTAGACCAGTAAGACAGTGCTTGGCTATAAGAGAAGAGAGCAGAAAGAGTGGATTTCAGACTGCACATGGAAACTCATTGAAGAGAGGAAGATAGCAAAATTACACATGCTCACTGGAAATGATGAACCAAAAAAAGCCACAAATGAGGAATACAGGGAGAAAAACAAGGCCGTGAAGAGAAGTGCCCGGAAAGACAAAAGAGAGTACATCAAAAACCTGGCAGGAGAGGCACAATCAGCAGCTACACGGGGTGACACAAGAACTGTGTACAAAATCACGAAGACTTTGACAGGAGGATTCAGCAGTAGGTCAACAGTGGTTAAAGAAAGAAATGGGAAAGTATTGACAGAAGAAAAAGAACAACTTAATCGATGGGCAGAGCATTTTAAAGAGACCCTTAATAGACCAGATCCTGAACAGGTAGTGGAAATAGAGGAAACCAGTTTTCAGATGGAAGTAGAGCAAGGGCCCATCACAAAGCGAGAGATAGAAGTGGCCATCAGACAAACAAAAGGAAACAGGGCACCAGGCGAGGATAGAATAACTGCAGATATGCTGAAAGCTGATCCGAGCACAAGTGCCAGAGTTCTAGAGGAGCTATTCAACAAGGTATGGGAGGAAGAGAAAGTGCCAGAAGCATGGAAGAAAGGTATCATCATGAAAATACCAAAGAAGGGTGACTTATTGATGTGTGACAACTGGAGAGGTGTAAACTTGCTGTCAGTACTGGGGAAGGTCTTTTGCAAAGTTCTATTACATAGAATGAGACAAGCAGTGGAAAATATCTTGAGGGAGGAGCAGGCAGGATTCAGGAGCGGAAGAGGATGTGTAGACCAGATATTTGTTTTACGCATGATAATGGAACAATCTCTCAAATGGAACTCGTCTCTGTACGTCAACTACCTAGACTTTGAGAAGGTATTTGATAGCGTTCACCATCCATCTCTCTGGAAGATCCTAAAAATGTATGGATTCCCTTTGAAAGTGATTAGCATCCTCAAAGACATGTATGCTGACAACAAGTGCTGTGTACGTCATGAAGGACAGCAAAGCGAGTGGTTCCATTTGAGGATGGGAGTCAGACAAGGGTGCGTTATTTCGCTCATCCTATTCCTTGTGGTCATAGACTGGATGATGTGGAGAGCCACCGAAGACCGACCAAGATGGCTCGCATGGGGACTGTCTGGCCAGATTGAAGATTGTGACTTTGTGGATGACATCGCTCCACTCTCAAATTCTCAAACGGACCTCCAAGAGAAGACTGATAGGGTAGATAGAGCAGCTAGATGTGTGGGGCTCAAGATCCATGCTGGTAAGAGCAAGATAACGAAAGCAAAAACAGCAAGCTCGGTGAAGACAGTCTTATATGACGTGGAATTAGAAGAGGTGAATGATTTCAAATATCTTGGTAGCTACATATCAGCTGATGGTAATATTGAGAAAGAGAGATCCACCAGAATTAGTCTTGCAGCAAATACTTTCAGCAGACTTCAAAACATATGGAAGTCATCAATCTTGCAAACTAAAACTAAAGTAAAGATCTACAGGTCGAATGTCCGCTCTGTATTGCTCTATGCGGCGGAAACATGGAGGACAATCAAGAAGATAGAAAGTCGACTTCGGGGTTTCGAAGGAAGGTGTCTTAGGCGCATCCTTAACATACACTTGCCACAACGTGTCACCAATAGAGAAGTGAGTCGACTAACAGGCATTAACAATTATAGTGGATGAGGTGAAACAACGAAGATGGAGATGGTTGGGGCATGTGTTGAGAATGGATACTACCAGACATCCTCACACTGCTCTAAGATGGACACCACAGGGAAAAAGAAGGAGAGGCAGACCGCTGGGAACGTGGTGAAGAACTATCGAAGGCGAAATGAAAAATATGGGAAAGACCTGGGATGAAATCTACTGGTTAGCCCAAGATCGAGTCGAATGGAGAAGAATGGTTGGCGCCTTATGCTCCACTAGGAGCGAAGAGGACTAAGCCATATGGTGTGACTGTGTATAGCAATGAATTAAAATCAGGTGACTCAATGACAACTAACAGCACAAGTTGTATCAAAGGTAGATCTCTCTTGTTTTATTAGAATTTAATTTTCCCAGAATTGGGTCTTTTAGAAAATATGATGTTCTGAACAGTGGTCATTATACCGGTATATTCACTATTTTAAAATATACCTGTCCTTGGCTTGGTCTACACTAGGGGGAGGGGTCAACCTAAGATACACAACTTCAGCTACATCAATAACGTAGCTGAAGTTGGCGCATCTTTGGCCGACTTACCTGCCGTCCTTATGGCGGCAGCAGGCCTCCCCATCGACTCCAGCTTGCACCCTTTGGCGAGCTGGAGTTCTGGAGTCCAAGGAAGTGCATTTGGCGATCAGTTTATTGCATCTTGATGAGACGCGATAAATTGATCGCCAATAGATCGATCACTACCTACCGATCCAGTGGGTAGTGAATACATACCTTTAGTTGTGTTTACAACATTTTCGCACAAATATAAAAATGTAATTGTACACATGAGAGACCAAAACTTGTGAAATTTATTCTTAGGAGTGTTTTAATATTTTTCTTTCCAGAATTAGTCTATTTCCTTTGCATAAAAAGAAAGGAGGTTCCAAATAAATTAATATGATTGCCCCTTAAAAGCCAGATAATCCAGAGGGGTTGACTGTCCTATTGAAGTAATTTCCTGTGTATTTTTAGTGAGAGACTGATGAAAGAATAAACCTGCAGTTTTGCATGTATACTTTACAATAACATGTGCTCTGGGCTAAGTATATGTTATGTTGTTTCATCATGTTAGGATCCCCTAGGAATAGTTGCTCATTACAGTGTCAACTGACCTTTGCTAAAGCCCCACCAAGGCCATACTGTGAGCTGACAAATAAAGGTGAGCTTTAACCCTTGACCCTGTTTTTCCCAGTGCTGGATGTTGATGAATCTGCACTTAATGGGGAGAGGGCTGGTGGAGGCAGTTCCTAGCTGCTCTTTGGTTGAGTGAAATGAAATGCTGAAGCATGAGAGGTTGTGTTTCCCAGTGTGATGCTTAGTTAAGGAAGAATATACCATGGACCTTGATTATCCCATTGGCTGTGGACATCTCTGTCGGGATAACAACATTTGTGATGGGTTCTCTATTATTTGACATTTAAATCAAGATTAAGTGTTTCTAGAAGATACATTCCAGGAATTATTTTGAGGCATTTCTGTGGCCTGTAATATACAGGAGGTCGGACTAGATGCTCACAATGGTCTTTTCTGGCCTTGGAATCTATTTATTTTTTAACATCACTTAGTGGTAGTGCGTCCTTGGTCCTGGTACTCATGGGCTTTCTAGACAATTGATATATTCTGAGCATTTGGGGCCTTTGTTAAAGGACGTGTGTAGCCCTTCATTGTTTAGAGCTAGATCTTGGTCCTATTGGAGTCAATAGGAGTTTGCCATTAACTTCAGTGGAGCCAGTGTGTTGGCCTTAGTGCAATGTAGCATTTGTTGGGAATTGTAATGCTACTGACTGTCAGAAGACCACAGGTCTAGACCACCATTGATCAGGATCTTCCAGAGACAGGGTAGAACCCTGGGTTGGTGCAATATCCCCAGGCTTTGTGGTGTGTCTTGCTTGGCTTGAGTGTGTTGTCTTGAAATTTTTACTGCATGAAAACTGCCTATAGTAACTGATGCACCGCTCTTGGTTCCTGAACTGTGTTACCTACAATGGTGCTGGGCATTACAGTGCTGTGATCTTCTAGAGAAGTTAAATTGCTCTGTTCCCTTTGTCCAGTCAGTTCTACAATCAATTCCCTGTGGAATAAGAGTGAATTCAGGTCTGGGAGATTCTTTTTATGAAATTATGTTAGGCTTGATCTCAGGAGGTGGTAAAGAGCCCTTAGAAATATAGTTCACATCTTTGTGTGTCTCAGAGTATAGGTTAAAGATCATGCTGCCTAGATCAAGCCCTTGAGTTTGCAGTGAATTGTGGAGGCTTTCTGCACATCCTAGGGACATAATAAAAAACAAATTATCCCCTCCCACCACCAAACTCAGAATGAAACATTACAAAGTTTTACACTCCATGAACCCTGAGTCAATGTCAAGGTCACAATCAGACTTGGGCCTAGGTGGTGATGAGCACTTTAGAAATGTCTGTTATCTTGTGAGATTGTATAGGCTAGTCTACACTAGCAAATTAGGCTCTGGCTACATCTAAAATTTTACAGCAGCACAGCTGCAGCTGTGTCATTGTAGCATTTCAGTGCAGCCACTCACTACAGTGGCAGGAGGGGTTCTCCCATCACTGTAGTTAATCTACCTCCCCAAGAGGTGGTAGTTTGGGTGACAGAAGATGACCTAGCACTGTCTACACTGGGGTTTAGGTTGGTTTACCTATGTCACTCAGGGTGTGGATTTTTAAACATCCTTGAATGATGCAAATGAGTTGACGTAACTTTTGAGTGTAGACTTGTTTTGTGATTGACACATGGGTAGTAATGCTGCGGAGTAGGAAGCAGGGCATATCAGAAGCTCTGCAAATGATTGACAGCAGCCATACCATACCATAAACCATAAACCCTTCTCATCTAGGTCAGGCACTTAGAGACATCGCTGACTCCTTCCTGCTGGTCTCTTTGCATTGACATAAATGACAGGAACATTCATTTGCTCCTGATGTGAGTTCTTCAAAGTGTTGTCATGTGTTGTAGAGATCAAAACAAAGGCCGCGTGGGGAGGCCAGCAATTCAGAAACCAGGGAAGTGAGAAATGCCAGGCAGGAAACGGAAGTACAATGACCTTCCTACAATGATTCATATGAAATCACAACATTGCAGAGTAACCCAGAGAGCCAGGAAGCATAAAATGACAAGAAAGAATAGGGCTAAACAGAACTAAAGTGACCTTCTTACAGAGACTGCAGCTAAAATTTTGATGAATCTGACCCGACTTATAGCTACTGCAGTAAGGCACTGTCCTGAGAAGTGAATGATTCACCCCCAATAGCTATGCCAAGATATACTGCCTGTATAGCATTGAGTGGTAAACACTTGTTAAACACAAGGACATGACCATACTTTCTCAGCAAAGCTGCAGTCTTTAAAATCACTGTTGTGATCTGATCATTAGGGCCACAGAAATCTAAACCTGGATAAGCCAAGGGTGACTTGTTTTCTCCAGATTCCTGCATCCTAGAACTGTGCACCTTGCTGGTTTCATCCGGTTGAATAGCTACTAGCAAGTAATGAATGAGCAGCTTGTCCCACTGCAGGAACATGGTGACATGGTGAGCATTTGTTTTAAAGCTCTGGGAGCAAACTACATCTAAGTGCTCTTTCTCCCCGCCTCAAGTCCACAAGGCCCTTGAGTGACTGCACATCAGCAGCATTTTTCTAGCTATGCCTGAACAAAGGTAAACAAACTTGCTTCTCTCTCCTAGCTGCATTCAAGCCAAACAAATTGTGCACCCATCTGGACATTGGATTCAACATTTTCCTTTTTTTTAGAAATCCTGACAGAAAAATGCATGGTGATAATCTAACCGTATATGTGTCCCCCAGATCAATAAAAGAATCACAGTCCTGTTATACTAGGATTACCAGAACCCCGGTACTGAAGAAGTTCAAAAGAAAAATGCATTGTTTGCTGTTGTCTATCATCTGCAGTGCTGCTGATATGCCCTGCTTCCTGCTCCACAGCATTACTGCCCATTTCACTAACTAATGAGAAAACATCGCTTGTGGTCTTGATAATAATATTGTAGAATCCCCATACTGAGCTCTCTTGGCGGGGGATTTTCATTAGGGAGCAGGAAGAAGAGATTTGCCAAGATTTGTTGGTTTTGGTCATTGTTTAACAGTCTCAAAGATCTGAATTTTGGAATGAAAACAACTTGATCAAGGAAACTAAGAGCTAGAGATATGTGTACTTACAGCTCAGCTCCTGTTATTCTGAAGTTCCTACCAAAGAAGAGCTGTAGATAGATGAAACGTGATGCTTTACATGTGGGTCTCCACTACACTTCCTGTCTCTACTGGGATACTTTACTGTTTCCCAGCTTTTTCAGGCAAATATTCCAGTGTAGGCCTAGCTGGAGCCCTAGGCATAGCTAAAAGTATGAACTGAAGTAAGGCTGTGCATCAAAGTAGGCCTTGTCAGAATAGTAACACTAGGTATCAGCTAACTAAGTAAGCACATTCTGGACCTGGGAGGATGGTACAGGAGCACAGAGTTCTCAAGTAACTATGTAAACAAAATCATAGGAAGATGATACAGGAACACACAGACCCCTTATAAAGATAAGGATGGGATGGCAGGATAATGGATGAGGATGTTTTGTTCAGACTACAAGGTACAAGGGCGGTAACAACATATGAAATATAATATGTAACTTTGTTCGTATCAGTGAATAAAAGAAGTCATAAGAAGGGCAGCTTTGTTCGAGCCTACCGGACAACACTATGTTCAGTGAGCCACTACCTTGTCATGGGCATACATGTGTTAGTGTCCCTGTGACCCACTGGACAGAGTGCTAGTACTGTGCTTTGCTGACAGTAAACCTGGCAGAGCACCTTCACCACCAAACTGGGCCCATGGTCTTTATGAGCAACATTGAGGTCTGTGGAATCAGCAAGCTATGCTGGTGCAGTGAGCTCCAGAAACAGCAGCATGAGCAACACTACTAGTAACTGGTTTACCAAATCACACCTTTGTTGTGCCCACTAGCACCCACCTGTTCCCATTCCACTCTGCACACACTCACGAGCAGTGGAGCTAGGCTGCTCTAGCCCCCTCTCCCCGTCCCCTGGTCTCTCTTTTTGCTCAGATCTTTACCTTTTCCTTACTACTGATATTTCAGAAACAGCTGGGCATAGCAATGCAAAATTGATTTTGGTGGCTTCTCCCTCAAGCAGCAGGTAGTGGCATTCCTTGCGTCCCATGATAGTTAAACGAAAGAGCAAGTCACAGGGCTCGAAGACAGACAAGAACAGAATGTATGACATTTGAGATTCCTCGTGTCAAACTTACTTCCCTTCCAGTCATCTAAGTCTAGGGAGATTTGGGATTAGAACACATTCATATGCATATTAACGATATATATTTAAGGCTGTTTAAAGCTTGACTCATCTAAATGTTCTAAAACAGCATTCCTCAAACCTTTTCTTTGGCAGCCCCTTTCCGCGGTCCAGTGTCCATTCGCAGCCCTGGGGTATGTCCGCCAAAATGCTGCGGAATTGAAAGCTTCCCCTTTTAGTGGCATTTCAGCAGTACATAAATAGACCGCTTCTGAATTTGGCGGTCTCGTGGGGCCAATCCTGCAGTGGCACAAGGACACCGCGCAACCCTGTGAGGGGTCTCACGCACCCCCTGGGATGTGTGCACCCCACTTTGAAGACCACTGCTCTAAAAGCTTCATGTTGCTCAGATTGCCTTGAGATCTGGTATGCCTCATGTTGGCATAGGGCTCTGTTAGTGAACCAAATTTGGGGCCATTTGACTGAATGGTTCCTGAGAAAGAGCCCCTAGAAAAATGCAGCTTCTCTAAAAATTGACAGGTTCTTGCAACCTTTTTTTGCTCACAGAGAGAGATCATATGAGGTCTCAGACTATTGCATTAGGATGTCCAGTGCTCAAAGTTACCCCAGCAGAGTGCATGGCACCCACCTGTCCTTGGAGGGAAATCAGATGAAAACATTTTAAGAAGCGTTTGCTGTTCCAGTTAGGGGAGCTAAAGTCTCGTGCACCCCTCTGCATGTCTGATTGGTTGTACTGAGCATGGGTGGACAAAGGTGTTAACAGAAGTGCTAGCCTTCATAGTTTCACAGCAGCTGGAGAGCTCCAGGAGATGAGCAGTGGTCTTTTGATTTTAACCCAGACAGAGCCAGTCTCAATTGCACTTTG
The DNA here is from genome assembly GCA_007922305.1 of Dermatemys mawii. Classification (NCBI taxonomy): domain Eukaryota; kingdom Metazoa; phylum Chordata; order Testudines; family Dermatemydidae; genus Dermatemys; species Dermatemys mawii. Next base: position 43,840,421 of record ML677333.1, on the reverse strand, counting down.
GACAGGAAAGCTTACATGGCATATTCCTAAAACCTGACTCTGTCCATGTTTTTTATTTTGGGGAAAGGTAATAAAGGTATTTTTGCAATCTCTGCTATTCCTCTCAAAATTAAATATATGAATCAGAGAATCATAAGACTGGAAGGGACCTCAAGAGTTCGTCTAGTGCAGTCCACTGCCCTCATAGCAGGACTAAGTATTATCTAGACCATTCCTGACACGTGGTTGTCTAACCTGATCTTTGAAAATCTCCAGTGATAGAGACTCCACAACCTCCCTAGGCAATTTATTCCAGTATTTAACAACCTCAACAAGAATTTTTTCCTGGTGTCCAACCTAAACCTCTCTTGCTGCAGTTTAAGCCCATTGCTTCTTGTCCTATTCTCAGCAGTTAAGAAGAACAATTTTTCTCCCTCCTCCTTGTAACAACCTTTTATGTACTTGAAAACTGTTATCATGTCCCCTCTCAGTCTTCTCTTTTTCAGACTAAACATACCCATTTTTTTCAATCTTCCCTCATTGGTCATGTTTTCTAGACCTTTAATCATTTTTGTTGCTCTTCTCTGGACTTTCTTCAATTTGTCCACATCTTTCCTGAAATGTGGCCCCTAGGACTGGGATGCTTGCTGATAGGAGAGGGGAATTTTAGGGATGGAAGGGGGTGGGGAATAGTGATGAGAAGGGTTTGGGGATGCATCAAAGAGAGGAGGATAAGTGGGGATGGCTGCTGGGGGAGGAGTTGAGGCCTCAGGTGAGAGGGAAGAACACATGGGGTGGAGGGTGAGTTACAATTTGGGCAAGGGCACATGTCAGCCCCTAGTTCTCCCCTTGTGTGTGTATGCCAGGATCTGGGGATGGGGGAATGAGCCTCTTCCTCTACACCCCATCTGAGATGGGATCTGGGGGGTGCTGCCCTCTGGGAGAGGCTGAGCCTCACTCCCTATCCCCTTGTATGTGTACCAGGTTGAGGGGAGGCAATCTATGGGTGCTTTTACACCTTCCCTGCCTCCCCAATGGGAGCCATGTTTTGGGAGGGAAGGGGTTTGCCTTACTTGGGGGATTGAGCTCCACTCCCTCCTCCGCATCAGTGAACCATCTGCTGACAGGAATGGAGCAGTTTTTACCTCTCAGAGCTATTGTTTCAGGCTGTATTCATCCCCATAGTGTATTCTTTTTCAGCAGAGAACATCTACTTGAGATGAATCAGCCGTTCAACATCTCTCTGAGCCTGCAACTTTGAAGTTATAAACTCATGCTGGGAAGAAATTGAAGCACGAACAGTGAACTTTGGGGAGTCTCTGTCACAGCTTTTGGGTTGTTGTTTTTTCTTCTTTTAAAAGAAATTCTGAGTCCAGCAAAATATTCAGGAGGTGCTGAAACTATTTTTGAAAAGAAAATAAATTACAGATGTGGATACTCACTGGGAGCTGAAGGGTGCTTTGGGGGTGCAAGAGTAGTGGTAATAGAGGAAGAGTGATTTGGATCTGTAGTGAAGGAGGGCAGTATTCTGGGGAGCAGGATAAATGGGAATGTGTGCTAGGGAAGGAAAAAGGAGTAGGCAGAGTTAGGGCTCATGGGGTTAATACAGCCCTGTGGGCTTGTTGACATTTAACATTTCTATTTGCAGCAGTTTAGTTTTATAACAGGGAGGGAGGGGAATCAGGAAATCTTCCAACCCCATGGGCTTTGGCCTACCAGTGCCATTGCCTTTAACTAGAATCACTGAGAGAAAATTACGGAGCTCGCGAGCTCAGTCCTCGGGGGATTTCCTTCTGGTGCTCCTCTCTTTCAGCAGTGCTTTCAAACAGATGTTACTTTCCAGCTAGGTTTGAAAGAGAAGTCCTGGTGTTTGAGGATGTTGAGAAGATTAAGGGATTAAGCAAAAAAAGCTCCATTGCAAGAATTTGTAACTCCAGCTGGTGCTCAGCTAAGGTAGAAAATTCTTCAAGACAGAAAGATATAGATAAACTGGGGATACAGATATATTTGGCTCTTATGATAAACTTATTGTTAATACTGTTGTATTTTAACACAAGAGAAAATTAGAATAAGGTAATGCCATATACTGTCACTCTCTGTTAAAAGGAAGTCAATAGAAACAGGTGAACTCCGCAAACTATTTTTTTCAGGCTGTTCAAACTCACAAACCTTTCCCCCTCTAATATTGACCTATGTTTTTTCTCAGAAGTGGTGTAATTAATATATAGCTATAGATGGAGCGGGAGGACTGTGAGTTTTCCCTCCCTTTTTTTGGCTTAAGTCATAACTTTGAAGTCATTTTACACATAAAGGCATGCAGCTTTCCCTGATCTTCATGTGCTGTCCTCTGGCTTCATTAGAACACAAAAGTCAATAGCTTAGTGATCCAAAGCCTACTCTTTTGGGTTTTGGCTCAGGCTCTTAGAAACCGAGAGCCTCTCTCTTTTGCAGGATGTCTGGGGAAGGATGGGGGGCTGAGGCCTAGGGTTGGGCATATTGGGGGAAGTATTGTGTGGCTGCAGTAGGGTGACCACATGTACCAATATTAAGGGCTTTGTCTTATAGAGGCAGCTATGGTTTTAAAAGATTGGTGCATGTGCTTTTAAGTTGGTTTGAATTTATTGTGTTTCTTGAAAACTAAAATAAATACATAAATAAATAAGTATATGTAAAAATTTTAATCCAGCTTCGGGGGGCAACCTGCGCTTTTGTTAAGGGATGGAAGAACACCCAGAAACAAGGCTGACACAAGAGTGTGCTCATTATGCAGGGTATAGTACTGCTCCTTATTTGTTTTTGTATAGAATTTTTTCTCCTCCTTTCTCTTCCCCTTTTAGTTTCTCCGTATTTCTTTTTCACTCTATCCCTGCTCTGCTGAATTTTCACCCTGTTTTTCCTTTGGCTTTCTCTCACTCCCTCTTTTCCACATTCTTTTCTAAACAGAATCTAAACCCAATAACATGCCAGTTAACTCTGAGGGAACCTTCCAAGTTCAAATGGTTTCAAAATTAAGCAAAATGAGTTCCATATCTCTACATGCCAGCACTTGGAAGGAGGGATTATAAAGGAAATAGTGGTCTCTGTTGAATTACAGGAGTAGAGCTCAACAAAGGGAGGGGAAAAAACAGATTCCTGTAAATCACTCATCTTTTATGTCGTTACCTGTTATTTCACAATAGAAAAACTTATCAACTCATTTATGTTTTCCTAGTAGTCAGAACAAAGTACTTACAGATCTAAGGTACACGTGTCTCTATGTGTAAAATAACTCTGTTGGTATGATTTAAACCATTCAAAGGAAGGAAATTCATAGTTTTCCCACTTCCATTTTCATATCAATGAATATTTATGAAGCACATCAGACTTACCACTCAGAAGACATTATATCCATGGAATAGGTATGGTACGGGCAGTGCAGTGGAAGTACAAACTTCCCCACAATGACCGGTCAGATCTAGAGACAAGATCTCTAATGGTGAGAAGTTATTTTTCCCTCCAAGCCCATTCAATCCTTTAATCCCTGTTGGTTAAATCTGCCAACTAGTGAACTACTGTCACTTGTGCTGGTGTTTCTGATACAGACAACTGTCCGCTGGGGGAAGGATGGGGATCACCAGCTTGTTACAAGTAAGTGACTAAACAACCATCAGGCAATGACAATTTTCAGTCACAGTTGGTTTAGCCTGGCTTATAACCACTGGTCAAGAGATAACAGACTCTTTACATTATCTCTTTACCAATCCTCTGAACCAATTAATCCTCTTCTCACTCTGTCCTTAACACGCTTTGCAAAGATCTTGATGTTGTAACAAAGCCAACTACAGTTTCACAATTGACAGTAGGCTTCACACTGTAGTTATTCAGAACTTCGCAACAGCAGCAGAGATGGAGCTCAGATTTGCCTGCCCCAGAGCACACATTCCTGTCACTTGAACTGGAGGAGAATCAACATTGGCTATTAGTAGTAATGGGGACACACATGACCAGTTCTGATTTTTACTTCAGACTGTAAGGTCATGTTAACAAGTTCCATTTATTTAGCACTTAATATACTCTCATTTCTCAAACATCAGTCCTTACTACAGTGATTTGAAGACTGCACTAGGTTTGCCAGCCTGGGAGCTTAGTGCACGCTGTGCATGTTCTCCTTTTGTAGTGTCTTTCAGTGTCTTTCAGTCACCTGCAAGAAGACAAATCGCTTTTTAAATTTTGGAATGAAAGTTTAGATAGAGTTTATGACTTGCTTTAATAAAGATTTTCCTTACTGATCTCCTAGCATGTGTCGATGGTGCTGAATCAGACCCAGAAGAGCTTTGGCTGTTTTGGCTTTCATGCCAGCTTTTACGTTGTGTGGAAAAATGTTTCCTGCATAGGAAGAGACAACCTGGGGTTAGTGAATTTTCTTTGCAAAAGCTCTAGAATGCTTGGCTGTGCCATACATCAGCCTTCCCTGGAGAAAGTTTCACTCATATCACTATGTCTCAAAGAGTGTGAAGGAGAGAACTCAAGAACCATTTGGCATCAGTTGGCAGTGCTGGTGAAAGCTTTAGAGGGGGTGAGCCATGTTGATGAGAAAGCTTACGTGCCTGGGACTTGGTATTCTAAACATTACTCCTGAGGGAATTCTGCACCCACCGTGCAATGCAGAAATTAATGCTGGGCATGCAGAATTTCCTTTTTTCCCCAAGAAATGGGCTGCAGAGATTTTGGTCACCAATAGGGGCCGCTCATCAGAGTGTTGCTCTCTTAAGACTCCTGAAAGCATGCTCCATACCTTGTCCCTCGCAGATTTTGGAAGGCACTTCAGATTCTTAAACCTTGGGTCAAGTGCTGTAGCTATCTTTAGAAATCTCACATTGGTGCATTCTTTGCGTTTTGTCAAATCTGCAGCGAAAGTATTCTTAAAACAAACATGGCGCCTCGAGTGGCACCGTTTTTGAGGGCACCATTTACCTGTTTTGAGGGCCATATTTTCCCACCAATTTTGAGGGTGGCAGCTCCCAGGCAAACTTTCTATAGTATTTCGGCGGACATGCCCACTCTACTGCTGCTTCTTTCTGCAGCAGGATTCCAACATCCGGAATCTTTTTTTTTCTGCCACCCCGGCAGCTCCGTCCATCTTCGGCGGACTTCTGCTGCTGCTCTCGTTAGCCGCCTAGGGTGGCAAAAATGCTCATGCCGGCCCTGTATGTGTTGGGTCATCATCCGAGACTGCTACGACATGAAGTGTATGGCAGAATGTGAGTAAAACAGAGTAGGAGATATACAATTCTCCCCCTGAGGAGTTGTCAGAAACTTAATTAATTTTTTTTTTAACAAGCATAGTCATTATAGAAGCATGTCCTTTGGAATGGTGGGCAAAGCATAAAGGGGCATATGAATGTTTAGCATATCCAGTATACCTTGCAATGCTGGGTACAAAAGTGCCATGTGATCACCTGTTTTCACTGTCAGGTGACATTGTAAATAAGAAGCAGGCAGCAGTGTCTCCCACAAATGTAAACAAACTAGTTTGGGTTAGTGATTGTCTGAACAAGAAGTAGGACTGAGTGGACTTGTAGGCTTTAAAGTTTTACAGAGCTTTGTTTTTGGATGTAGTCATGTAACAAAAAAAACTACATTTGTAAGTTTCATTTACATGACAGAGACTACACTACAGTACTTGTATGAGGTGAATTGAAAAATACATTTTCTTTTATTTATCATTTTATAGTGCAAATATTTGTAATAAAGATGATAATATAAAGTGAGTATTGTCACATTGTATTCTGTGTTGTAATTAAAATCACATATTTGAAAATGTAGAAAAACATCCACAAATATTTAAGAAATTTCAATTGGTTTTCTATTGTTTAACAGTGCAATTAAAATTACAATTAATCATGATTAATTTTTTAATTGCAACTAATTTTTTGTTAATCACGTTAGTTAACGGTGATTAATCGACAGCCCTATTTTTTAGTGACAATTGAAACAAAATAGATATTAAACACCTCAGAGTTTTTGATGTAATCCATCATTAGCCTTCTTTTCCTGCTCAGTAGCAGATTTACTTCATTCATTCTCTTTCATTCTCATTCTCTTGATCCTAATGTATTTATAGAACCTCTTCTTATTGCCTTTTATATCCTTTGCCAGATGTAATTCATCTTGTGCCATAGCCTTTCTGATTTTGTCCTTACATGCTTGTGTCCAAAGATAACATTAGCCCATTTGGCTACAGTGTCTCATTTGGACCTCATGGTTAGCTGTTTATCTACCCCATATCCCCAGATCTTTTTCAGAGTTACCGCTTTCCAGGATTGATTGCTCTGTCTTGTAAATAAGGCCTACATTCTTATTTCCTGCACGTATACATTTACATTTAGCTGTATTAAAACGTATACTGTTTGCTTGCACCTTGCTTACCAAGTGATCCAAATGACTCTGTTTCACTGTGACATGTCCTCTTCATTATTTAATGCTCCCCCAATTTTTGTGTCATCTGCAAACTTTATCAGAGATGATTTTATGTTTTCTTTCTTTCTTTAAATATGTTAAATAGTGCAGGGCCAAAAACCAATCTCTGCCTGACCCTACTATTATTAATTAATTTTATTGTCCTCCTTTAATTCTTTACTGAGTCCTATATCAGTTACTCCATTCTCTTGACTGGATCAATGGCAGACTGACAGGCCTATAATTACCTGGGTCATCCACTTACCCATTTTTAAATATTAGCACAATGTTAGCTTTCTTCCAGTCTTCTGAAACTTCTGCCGTGTTCCAAGACTTACAGAAAAGCCACATTAATGGTCCAGTGAAATCCTTAGCCAGTTCTTGTAAAACTCTTGGATGCAAGTTATCTGGACTTGCTGATTTTAAAATGTCTAACTTTAATAGCTGCTGTTTAACATCCTCTGATATACTAGTGAAACAGAAAGAATCATCTTTTTTTTCCAAAATGCAGAACAGAAATATTTATTGAGCCCTTCTGCCTTTTCTGCATTATTATTGATAATGCTATCATTTCTGTCTAGTAATGGACCATTGTTAGGATTCTTTTTATTTCTACTATACTCAAAAAACCTCTTTCTTACTGTCCTTAACTCTGCTGCCAATGGATTTCTCCTTGCATCCCTTTGCTGCCCTTAACAATTTTTTTGCAACTCTTAGCTTCTGAGTTACATTGCTTATTATCAATTTTCCCTTTCTTCCATTTGTTATATATTATTTTATATAGCTGTCTTCAGTTCCCTTACTTTATCTGTACACTTCTCTAGTACTCCACTCTGACCTATAGCTAGCTTTTGTTGGGGTTTTTCAATACTAATGAAATTTCTGACGTTCAAGGAGGGAAGATGTGCTATTAGGCACTAAGGGTATGTCTACACTGCAGCTGGGAGTGAGCCTCCTAGCTCAAGTAGAAACAGAAGTGCTAGTGGGACTAAAGCTAGCATGCTAAAAATAGCAGCACGCACATTCCCTTAACGCCAAGGGATATCATTGGAACAGATCAGAAAATGTTAAGTATTTTTGGTGGAAAATTTCAAAAGAGCAAAAATTTTACTTTTTTATGGAATTTTTCTGGTTTTATGATGAAAAATCTGGAAATTTTTGAAAGAAATTGAAAATTTTGGCAATTTTCATCTTTGAAAAATAGCTAATCACCATTGGAAATAATTCTGAAAGAAAAATTTTGACCAGCTGTAGTTATCTGTATAGCACTTACCTTTGCCAAACCATTTGGGCTTATGTGTGCTCCTTGCCCAAATCCACAACACAACTCACGAACTGCCTCCTGCACTATCCATTCAAAGGAAATCACATTAGAGTGGTAACCCACTTGTAATAGTAGGTACTTGTAGTTGTGCTGTTTGGCCTCTAGATGTCTCTGTTCTGGCTTGGAGTTCCTGAAAAGGTGTGGTCACTTGTCACAAACATGGAAGCCCACTTGTTTTGCTTGTAGCTATTCTCCCTAATAAATGCCTGTTGTTTAAGGTTTGTAGTTCCATATATTTTGATAACACACACACACAAAGTCAAAGAAATTGACAGCTAAAGTGTCCTGTGCTAAGAGAACAGCAGGGACTGCGACTGTTCAGAGGTATGTGTGTTACAGAATTATCATAGGAGCCAATCAGGAAAAGTATAATGGATGTTTGGTTCCTGTAAATATAGAAACTATAATAAACTTGTTTGTTCAGCCTGTACTGTCTGATGAATATGCAGTGAAGGTTGCTGTGGCTTTTGGTGAATAAAATTAGATCAGGATTTTGCTCCTGCACCAAGCTCACATGCACATACTACAATGTACTTTGCGCATCCAACTGAGAACTAAACCTAGTTGGGAGGGAGACATAGTTTACTTTGTGAATTAGGATCACATAGTAGAGTGACCATATGTCTTGTTTTGGCCAGACAGTCCCTTTTTTAGGCCCTAGCCTGGTTGTCCCAACCTTATTTGACAAAACTGGGCGTATGTCCCATTTCCTCTTGCCAACTGATAATCAGTTGGCAAGAGCAAACTGAGCAAATGCACAGCTTTGTCAACACAGTAGGGTGGATCCTTTAGCCGGCCCTGTGTCAGTATGAGGCAGGGAAGGTTTGGGCCGCCCTGTGGAGGGAGTGCCCTGTTTTCCTTTGGGAAAATATGGTCACCCTAATCACATAGAGAAAAAGATATGATCATGTTGGTGTCCCAAAATTGCTGCCTGTTCCATAATACATTGGGATTAATAGGACACATCCTCAGCTGCCATAAATCAACCCAGGTCTATTAGCTTCAGCTGAGCTATGCTGATTTGCACTAGTTGCAGATCTGGCCCAGAATATTTTCTGATTTGTAAAGAGTCAAAGAAATTGATTTTGCTGGAAGCCATCTTTGAAAAAGTTTAACTTGAAATAAGAAATCTGTTTTTAGATATGAAAAATGCCCAGAAATGCTTTTCCCCGTCCAGTCCTAAACAATGTTTCAAATAATTATCTTAACATAGGCAGAGAGGCTGGAATGTACAAAGCCCCTTTGCACAAACTAGCACAAACCCCTACATCGCTGGTGTGATTATTCCATTAACATATCTCTATGGTTACTCCGCAGAAACCTTGAAGTGAAAATGCATTTTTCTCTTTAAGTACCAAGATGTTCCTAATGGGAAACCTTGGCTCCTGGGGTAGTGGCAGGATGGTGATCATTGCTGTCTGCATGCTCCTTTTTCCATGCTGTTTTTTCCAAAGCTGGATGTCTCTGAGCTTTAATACAAATGGTGATTGCTTCCTGAATGGGTGGCTCCGCTGTGAGATCAGCCCCCTAATCTGTTTGAAGGAACTTTCTTCTTTAGGTTTACGTACATCAGAGCCTTGGAGTTCATTTCTAGGGGCTGTGGTTTTATTCTGATTGTGACTAGCAATATAACCCGAAGCATTCCAAGAATATATAGAGTATAGATCCCATCCCTCTGTAATTTCCTCCAGCAGCCTGCCAGGTGAAGCAAGTTCCATAGCCTGTGAAGGAGCGGGTATTTATAGATCTAGTGCATTAGCTTGATAGATAATGGTGTCAGGCTACACAAGAGCAGTTACACATCAGTTGCTGTGTCTTTCTTTAACCCACAGCCTAGCAATGTCATTGTGATTTAGTTTTGTTTTCTTGGTTTACAAATTATGTCACTGGTTTGGATGATTTGGGTCTGGGGACAATGGCTTAGGAAGGATTTGGAGCAGGAACCATCTTTTCTGTCCATTGTTTGCATCGCACCTAGCACAATGAGGACCTCGTTATGACTTGGGCTCCTAAGTGCTACGGTAATACAAATAAACAATAATAATAGCAATAGAATCTTGCCAAAACCAGCCATATTCAACGCTGCTGAATGCTGCCAAGTTTTTATTCAGAAGAGGCCCAGGAGCTCATCCCCAGGGTTCTGGGGGGAAGATTGAGGCCAGACACTTCTCTGCAGCTGGCCAGGGAAGCTCATGGTCCAGTGGCCCATTCCCAGAGGAGATGGTGGCTGGAGTAGCTTGGGGGATAGACTATGATTCTGCAGGTGTGGCTCTTAGGGAATTTTGAAGTCTCCAAATACAGTCTGCCCACTCCTAGTAAGAGTGACCTATTTGTTCTCTCAGTTTCTGATGGCTATCCTGGTAATCATAAACTGATAATGGACAGGGAGAGGGATTGCTAATAGTCATTTTCAATGGCATTATTATTATTATTGTATTTGTTATTTGTCTATTCACAGTGCCTAGGATTCCCATTCAAGGACTAGGACTCCATTGTGCTAGGCACTTCAGAAACACAACAAAAAAAATTCTGAATCTACACCATTAGGTACTATGCAAAGGTGCTCTATTGTGCGTCTATATCGTGGTTATCCTTGGTCTCCCTCCTTGTCCCCACCTATTGTTCATCACACTCACTTAGTGTATTTTTTTTAAATTAGACTGTAAATTACTGAGGGCAAGAGTCCTGTATTTGTACAGTGCCTAGCACAATGAGGGTCCTGATTTTGATTGGTGCTTGTGAGTACTACTGCAACATAAATACTGATGGTAATGGAAAAACTAAGGCAGTTGTGATGGCTTTGTGCACTGCAAATGGTCATGAGGGTCCTGTAGTGCTTTTCTGAATAAATGAGCCAAATCCTGAATTTCATACTCAGGCAAAGTTCCTTTTGAAATCAGCAAGAATTTTCCTCCAGGGAGAACTGAGAAAGCCCCTCAGGATGTGGTACATTATTCCTATCTAGTGGTCATATGTACCACAATACGTCTTGTGGCCCAGGCACAATGTATATTGTCAGAAATCTTTATGGATGTGTGTCACGGGTACATTTATCTGTTATCTGCTGATGTTCAATCTTATTCTTTCCTTTTTAAAGGTAAAGGTTTGTGTGAATTCAGGACTCTGGGAAGTTGCTGGATTGTCAGCCTTGCATCCTGAAGTCCTCCATCCAAAGAAACGGTAAAGCATGGACTATGACCGATCAAGCTTTCCTCAGTGTCCCACCGCTGTCTCATTCCTGAATTGGAGGGATCATTCTAGGGAATAATTCAGTTTCCTTCTTGCTGGTTAATTCCTTGTTCTAGCTACTGCCTCTGCCCAGTTAGTGCCAATTTTTGTTATGTGGACACTCCTTCACTAGGAACATGAAATGTATTTCACACACACTGTGTCTATATACATATAGATATCCAAATCTGCTCATGGCTGGACTAGAACCAGCAACACAGAGATGAAAGGCTCTCTAGCCCTTTAGCCACCCCTAAATCATCCACTCCCTGTTCAGTAGTTTTCTTAAGAGGCATTGACTGTGTAACAGCTCCAAGATTACCAGTTTACTCTATGTAAGCAAAGCATAATGTGTAAAACTAGGTAAGGTTCATAAGCTTAAAATGCAGGGCATAGATCAGAGGTAGGCAACTTATGGCATGAGTGCCGAAGGTGGCACGTGAGCTGATTTTCAGTGGCACTCACACTGCCCGGGTCCTGGCCACTGATTTGGGGGGGTCTGCATTTTAATTTAATTTTAAATGAAGTTTCTTAAACATTTTAAAAACCTTATTTACTTTACATACAACAATAGTTTAGTTCTTATATTATAGACTTATAGAAAAAGACCTTCTAAAAACTTTAATATGTATAACTGGCATGCAAAACCTTAAACCAGAGTGAATAAATGAAGACTTGGCGCACCACTTCTGAAAGGTTGCTGACCCCTGCCATAGATTCATAATTCCCACTGACAACAGTATAGATAGGGTATTACATGTAACGTCAGTCATTTTGTGAAATTGCGTATTCTTTACAGTGACCCCAAATCCCAGGGTCATTACTCGGGCAAAACTTTTGCTGACTTCACTGGGAGTTTTCACTGTGTCAGAAATCTAGGGGTTTTGATAGCTAACATCATCTAGGCACCAGAAGGCATGGTGTTATATCAATAGGTTTTGGAAAGATCCAAAAATAAAGAGCATAACCATTCTCACCCACCTGACTCCAGGGCTAGAAGCAAATTGTGGTCTCACTTCATAAGCTTTTCTTGAAGGCCTCCATGGTATGTAAAATACTTCTGTTGCCAGGAAACTATTGATGTGTTTATGGGAGGGAGGGAATAATAAAGGGAAGAGAATGAAGCACGTGGGCAGGTTCCCAGAAAAATGCCAAAGAATGGTAGATGTCAGTGGAAAACTACAGTAATGTGGCGGCAGATATGGGGAAATAGCAGTGTATGAGTCTAGACAAATCAATTCGTGCTGCAATTTGCCATCCTATAACTGCATGAAAATGATGGTGAACTGAAAAGCTTTTAAAAGAAATGAATGAATAATACTCTTTTAGATCCTATCTCATTGAAGGGATATTGTGCATGTAGCTGAGGTCCAAAAATTGGTTAGGCTTTTTTTTTTTTGTCTTGTCAAGCTTGGTACAAACTGAAAATTCTCTAATTTTTTTTGTTGTATGTGCACCTATTTCTTTGCCTCTGCATATTCACACTTATCACCATAGTGAAACGGTGCATTTCTGGGTCCACACTGGAAGACAGCAGTTTGAAACTGGTGCTAGCCCATTCAGAAAGAAATCATGGGGCAGAGACAGCGGAAACATGGTGGTTTTTAAATAGAAACCCACCTGGCTTCACACTTCACATCCCATAACTGACAACAGAACCGATCCCATGATATGCGCTGCTCAGCCTTGATGAAAGAAATGGGGGATACTCCCGAGAATGCTACTCACGCAGTTTACAGCAAACTGCCACTGTGTTCACACAATGTGAATTGAAAACAGAACAGGTGTTCCATGTGCACATTATCAGTGTGACTTGTGTACCACAAGTTACCAGGCACGCATCAAAAAGCACTGCATTAAATCTGCAGTGCAGACATATTCATACTACCTATCTTTGAAAAGTGGGGCAAAGAGAACCCAGAGAATTACAGACCAGTCAGCCTAACTTCAATACCTGGAGAGATACTGGAACAAATTATTAAACAATCCATTTGTAAGCACCTAGAGGATAATGGGATTATAAGTAATAGTGTGTATGAATTCGTTAAGAATACATCATGCCAAACCAACCTAATTTCCTTCCTTGACAGGGTTGATGGTCTAGTGCAGGGGGAGCAGTAGACGTGATGTATCTTGATTTTAATAAGGCTTTTGACACAGTCTGACATGACATTCTCAGAAGCAAACTAGGGAAGTGTTGTCTTGCTGAAATTACTATATAAGGTGGGTAAATAACTGGTTGAAAGACTGTACTCAAAGAATTATTAATGCTTTGGTGACACCAACCCTGGGAGGAGTTGTGAGCACTTTGGAGGACAGGATTTTACAGTTCAAAATGACCTTGACAAATAGTTCTGAAATCAACAAGATGAAAGAAGATGCTTGTCAGTAAAGACAAGCAAAGTACTTCAGTTAGGAAAGAAAAATCAAATGCATGGTATTACTGCTGAAAAGGATCCGGGGGTTATATTGGGTAACAAATTGAACATAAGCCAACAATATGGTGCAGTTACGGAAAAGGATAATATTCCGGTGTGCATGAACAGGAGTGTCCTATGTAAAACATGGTAGCTAACTGTCCCACTCCACCCAGCACTGATGAGACCTCAGCTGGAGTGATGTGTCCAATTCTAGGTGCCACACTTTTGGAAAGATGTGGACAAATTGGAGTGAGTCCAGAGATGAGCAACAACAATGATAAATTTAGAAAACCTGAACTATGAGGAAAGGTTATAAACCTGGGCATGGTTAGTCTTGAAAAAGGAAGACTGAGAGGAGACCTGATAAGTTTTCAGTTATGCTAAGGGCTATTGTAAAGATGATTGTGATCAGCTGTTTTCCGTGTCCACTGAAGGTGAAAGAAGTAGTAATGGACTTAATCTTCAGCAAGCGAGATTAGGTTAGATATTAAGAAAAACTTTCTAACTATAAGGATCATTAAAAACTGGAATAAGCTTCCAAGGAAGGTTGTGGAATCTGCATCATTGGAGGTTTTTAAGAAGAGGATAGAAAAATACCTGTCAGGGATGGTCTTGGTTTACTTGGTCCTGACTCAGCACAAGGGCTGGACTAGTTGATCTCTCAAGGTCCCTTTCAGCCTTACATTTCTAAGTCCATGATTCTGCAATGTTATGCTTCACAATGAAAATGACAAGCTATGTTTGTCTTTGAGGTAAAACAGGGGCTATTGAAGGGGGAAAGAATGCAGAAAAATGCACTGTGCACAAAGGGATGTAAGGACTTGCAGTACACATGAAATTTAGAAATATATTAGGATGAAACTATTAAAATAAGTGTTCAGGAAGGAGGTTAGAGAAAGGGCACAGTACTTTATTAAGTACATAGGCATTCAACTCAGGTTGATTTTGTGAAACACCTGGCTTGAAGGCTTCCAAACTGTGATGCCTGTACCATTGGTCCTCCACAGAGAGCTAGGTGATCACATAAAGATGATTCTCCTCTTAGGTATCAGCAGCTATACTGCGTCAAAAGATGTCACAACTTCATTAAACTTTCCTAATATTATTTTTCATTGTAAGCCATTGCTGTAGTTGCCATACACATGTTCTATTATTATGGATAGGAGAGGAGGTGGTCTATATGAGCATGAGTGAAAGGAGAGAAGGTGGTCAACATGGTCCTCTCAAGTTATGGTCTGCTTGAAGAAAAAATATGGGAACCTCTGATATAGTTCTTACTGGATCTAGTTCAACTGCTTACCACAGATATTAGCATAACCAATCCTGTGCTAGCATTACCACCATCTTCTTAGAATAGGTGTGACATGTCATTCCATATTCTTTAGTAAAATATGCTTATGATATGAGTATGACATAATTGAGATATATTTTATGCAAGATGGCTCATGGAAAGATTATGATTTACTGTATGCTTATGATATGATATATGCTTATGATATGATAAGATTATGATTTACTGGATGCTTATGATATGAGTATGACATAATTGAGATATTTTATGCAAGATGGCTCATGTGATTATGGCTCATGGAAAGATTATGATTTACTGGATGCCATTATCCAATGTGTATGTCTATATTATATCTGTATCTGAAGTTAGGAATATTGACTATGCATCTGTATTTCAGCTATGTGTGACAAAGCTCCAAGTCCGTACTTGTGGGTCCTGTGCTTCCTGGCAGATTTAGGGGCCTCAGAAACTCATCTAGGCCCCAGAGTGACCTCCCTTTCTCAGTATACTTGGCAAGAGTCACCACCTAGTGAGTTACCTTCATCACAGGCCAGTATGGAAGATGGAAAAGGGGGGAGCCCAGGCCCGCCCTCTACTCCGGACTCCAGCCCAGGGACCCTAATAGTATCAGCTAAGATGGATGACCTTTTAGGCACAAAACACAATACAATTCCCTGGGCTACTTCCCCACAGCAGTCCCCGCTTCTTCAAACTCCACTTCACCCTTACCTCAGGGCCTCCTTCCTTCAGTGTGATATGTTGTCCAACACTCAGTCTCACCAACAGCATAACTTCCTTCCACAGCTCCTGACACCCACCCCCACCTGACTAACTGGGAGGTTTTTATCTGGTTTCAGCCAGTCCCTGATTGGCTTCAGGTGTCCCAGTTAGGCTAGCTGTTTCTACTCCTTTCTAGAAGGTTCTTAATTGGCCCCAGGTGTCTTGACTGGCTTGGAGTAGCCTTTGTTTGGCTATCCAAGGAACAGGGACCTGCAAATCCTGAGACTAATATACTGGCCTTCCAGCACTCTCCTATATCCTTCTGGTCTGACTCCGTCACATATGCTACTTTGGGTGATGCCCACTGCTAGCACTTCAGGTTTCCATAACAATGGAAAAGCCAGACAGGGTGGGATGGCCCATCAGCAAGGACAATGGACTGTGAAAAGGCTTGGCCTTCCTGCTGACGCTCCATACTGCCACTGACTCATGGATGCTGTGATCCTACAGAGTCAGGTGGTCTTGTCACCTGATACGAAAACATTACCTAAGGCGTTTTTGTTACTTTCCACTGTAAAGGAGGGGGAGGCAAGTTTGGGAAACAAAGGATTTCCTCCTTATGTAAATCCTATTTAAAGGTGGGGAGAAAGGCAAACAGGACTCCTTTCCATGGCCTGTCTGCCCAAGAAGAAAGACTGCAAAAGGGAAGGCAAGGAGGGAGTCCAGACTGAGACAGAAATATAACTGGATCTCTGAACCACAGAAACTTTACAAACTGCCTGCAACAATATCTAGGGTGAGAAATACTGTTTGTAACCAATTTCTTTAGTGAAACTAGCATAGTTTGCGTGTCTGATTTCATTTGCTTAATAATCTGCTTTGTTCTGTTTGTTACCCCTTTTAACACTTAAACTCTGCCTTTTATAGTTAATAACATTTGTTTATTATTAAATGAGGTTTCTGTAATTTCTAAGTGAGGGGGGGAGGTAAGAAGTGTGCACATCTCTCTCCACATTGAGGAAAGGGGCCCCTGCTGGCAGAACAGATAGACTCAGTGGCATCTCAACACATCAGGTGGCTTCCCAAGGGGTCCAACCTATCACAATAGGCTATTGTCTCCAGTAGTAATTGGGATTTGGGGTTCCTTGATTTGCTGCTGGATCTCATGACAGTTGTGAAATTGGGCCAGATCATCATTAATGGCAATGCATTCTCAGGAACAGTCTATAACTCCAAACCCAGCACACGTGCCTCTCAAACGTTTTCAGATGTGCTATAGGATGTTGCAGTCTATGAAAACCAATTTCCTGTGGCTCATCAAAATGTATTCACTGTGGTGAGGAATTGAGTGGCACCTTTTGGGGTAACAGGAACAATTGTGTACAAATAAATGTAAACTGAAACAGCTTTGACCCACTTTATCTCCTTTCTCATGGTGCACCTACTAAATCATGCCAGTGAAGATGGATTATACTTTCACTCATGAGATAAACCTGTAAACTAATTCTTGTCTGCAGCAATTGTGTAGTATAGATCTTGTGTCCTCTGAAAGATGAATAATTACAGTCCCTAGGGACATAGTCTCTCTGAAATGCAGTCATCATGGATTTTGCAAAGTGGGTGACCTGTGTGGTCAGTCATGATAAAACTAAGAGCCCTCTTTTCTCCAGAATTCATGAAAAGTGAAATGGCAAAAACAGCTACCATTCGATTAGTGATGAAGCCCCCAATTCCTGGACAAATGTCTGTTTCCTTTTCTTTGATTAAATAGATCCTATATGATGAGCGCTCCCTAAATACAATCAAGCCAAACAATGGCATAAATCAGCTGCACACACATTGATTTTAAATGAGTTCGCCTTGTCCCATATTGTATGCAAAGGTCTGTCCTTTCATTAAGTAGGTTGATCAGGTTTTCTGTGCCTCTTTTCATATATATAGCAATCTGTATCCATTGAAACCTTGGTGAATCAGAGAGCAAACCCCTAATGAGCTATGCATCATAAATCTGTAACCTATATCACCGATGAGTTCACCTCTCTGCATGCATCATACAACTATATTTAGAATTTCAGGCACATTTGTTATCCTGATGGTACATGAACAAGGAAAAGAAGAAAATGCAAGAATTCTCTTTCTGAATATGCTCCAAATATAACATCCAGGTTTGCTTCATTGGCCGTCACACTTCAGGGTGCAATCCAGACGAGTTCAGGGGTTCTCACCACTTGGGTGCCTTAACAATGCTTTGTTGCTGTAGCTCCTAGCTTGAGACTCTCACAGCCAGTCTACAGGTCAGACTCTGAGTGTCTGTGATAAATGTCCCTGTTCTGCTGTGCTGATCCCGGCAGCCTGTCTAGAGCCTCACTCTGGCTTACACCAGCCTTTGTTATAAATATCAAGGTGACCCCAACACACTCCCACGCCCAAATTTCCTCACAGCTGTGTGCTGTGCAATGTTCAGCCTATTCCTGGATCACTCAGAGAAATGATAAGCTTGGTTGTTCTTTTAAAGAGACAAAAGCACATTATAGCTTATTAACTGAACTAGGATAAATTCACCCTTCCCTTCAAATACAGCACCGAGTTGGTTTATAGTAAAAATAAAACATGTATTAACAATAAGACATAAATTAAGTGATGCCAAATAAAGGTAGAGATGGTTACAAGTTAATAAAAGTAAAAATGCACCTAAAGTCTAAAACTTAATCTAGCAAGGTACAGACTTTGGTCAAGATGGTTTCTCTCACCAACCTTCCTTCTTCCCAGCCGTGTCTGACTTTCCCTCATTCAGGCCCTTCAACTGAAGTATAAGAAGGTACTTCCCCTTGTATTCCCAGATGAAAAATCTAAGTGGGTTTCTCCCCTATATTCAGTTCCCAGAGAATTCAACTCCCTCTTGGTTGTAGGACCCACCTTTTCAGTTAACAAGAGCTCCAGCTCCTTGTCTGTCTAACGATGGCTGCCAAAGATGGCTTCTGTCTTTGTTTATATCTTCCACAATTCAATGACCTTGTTTCAAGAGGCAAGATGGCCTTGTGCTGTGCTTCCCTTCCTGTTGACTTTCCATCCTCTTGCTGATTTCTATATAAATGGGGCTTCCATTGTTTTAAGTCAGTCATTGCTTAATTTCATTGGAGACAGGTTGATAGGTGCCTTCTCTCCTGTCAGAAAAGACGTTACCCCCATACACTTTTATAATAGTGTGTACAATCAGTTGATTCAATTGCTTATCACTTGAGGTTCAAGCCCCTCTTTATAGATCAGTAAACCTTTGCAATATATTATTTGAAAAGAAAAAAAAACAGACCAAGTGTGTGTCTCCTGCTGGGGAACGGATACCATGCTGTCTTCTCCTCCACTTGTTAGCTTGATGGTTTTGTTTACCTGATATGTAAATGGACCTTCATTGTCTCTCCCTGATGACTGGGCTGGTTAGAGAAGCAAACACATTCCTTTCTCTGGGGCAGACCTGTTTACCTGCTCCCCCTGACATGCCTGGTTTAAACACACTCCAGTCATAATTCTAGCATCTGTCCATAATTCTTAGTATGCACTGTGTATATACAGCACATCACAATGATCAGTGAGTTATTAATTTTCCAGTGACGTACTACACGACACTACACTTTATTTTAAGTAAATGTCATGACACTATTATGTGAGGTGTCATAAGTATGTCAGGGCTGACGCACTTTGTTGATGCAGAGTAGTGATCCACAAATAGGCCTCTGTGTCACAGCTAATTCAAGGTGCCCAGAAGCAGTTTAGGAGCAAATGTTGGAGTGTATCTTGTGAGGAATAGGTGAGGAACTTTATATTTTGCTTTTATGTTGAATCTGAGCTTTTTCTGTCAGCTGTGATTATAAAGGGAATGAACCTTCCGGTTCATTTGTGAATATGCTGTAAAAGGTATCCTTTTGATAGCATGGTCGTTCCCGTCCCCAAGCACTTTTCCTATGTGTTGGGTGTCCTGAGCTCACTAAGCTTTTCTCTTGGTCTCAATCCAGTTCTACGAAAACAAGGCAATTATTAAAACTGGCAGAATTTACGCCTTGCCTTTAAGGACAGCCTGGACCTGGAGACTCAACTTCCTGCCTTCCCATAGGTGTGGTGCTTCCAGAAAAGGCATGAGGCTGATGGGTAGTGCAGCTACTACTGCCACTGTCTGGCCTGTATCTCTTTGGATGGAGAAATAGTGGGCTTCATAGTTACCAACCCACCACCTTTCAGAAACCTCAAATTCACTTTAAAAAGAAACACTTCCCAAGATTTACTAACCCATGCCTGCCATGTTCCTCAGACTGCCCTTTCCAGAGAGCAAGGGCCAATGGCTGTGAATATGTAGAAAGCTGAGTGTGAATTCCTACAGCTGAGGCAGGAATTCTTTGAGGATGACTCATAATTTTGGCTCTATTTCTCAGTCTCCAGTTAGGGAAGGAGCTAAATGTGATATCCACATATCATCAGTTACCTCATTAAATGGATACACAACAGTTTTCACAAGAGCAGGCAGAGGTGTCTGTCACGCTCAGGCTTACATGGTATATTTCAGTGTCATTGTTGTGCGCTTTCGGTCAGGCCTCAACTTTAAAGGGGTTTCTGTGAAGAAAGGTTTGAAACCGTATGGCATCCTCTAGACTCTAAGAAGGCAAAAGAGGATCGGCATTAGAGTGCAGCCACAGTGGGGATCATATTTCTGTAACTGCCTGTACCATTACTACTACTAGCCTTGCCATTCTCATTTATTGTTACAAAAGCCTTTAAACATGCTCCTCATTTTACAACACCTAATCTCTGCAGAATGACAGTGATTACACAGGGATGGATGGTGAAACAGCAGCATGCGGCAAAGGGCTGATCGCTTAAGCCTCATCAACCTTTATGTAGTGTCTCTGGGACCATTTCCAGGGCAAAGAATATTGATCATAGAGGCAAACATAAAAAACACAGAGCATGTTAACTTCCTCCAGAAATCATGAGCCACTTTCTGACCTGGTAAAGTTTCTCCCATATATACCAGGTGGGCATCTTGCCCAGTCTGTATGATATGATGTAATATTAAAAAACAGTGTGCATATGATTGATTAAACTACATTAAGTGCACCACTCCCATGCTCTAGGTCTAGGTGCACGTACAAACATGTTTTTTTTAAATCCAGACAAGTGTCATACTAGGTGAGTATTAATAATAAAACTCAGAACTCTCCCAACTCATCCCAGCGAAAGGACAAGGGATAAAATTTTCAAACGTGCCTAAATGATTTAGAAGCACGAGTTCCATTTTCAAAAGCAACGTAGGTCTCGTCTACACTTGGAATGCTACAGTGGCACAGTGCACCACTGCAGCTGCGCCAATACAGCACTTCAGTGTAGATGCTAGCTACGCCAATGTGAAGGGTTCTCCATCTGCCTCCCTGAGCTACCTCAACAAAAGAATTCTGTCAGCCTAGACCTTTCTACACTGAGGACATAGACTGGCTTAACATCATCGCTCAGGGATTTGTCGCACCTCTGGCTGATGTAGTTGAACTAACTTTGGGCATGTCTACACTGGCAAAGTTACAGCACCGGCAGTTACAATGCTGCTCAGAGAGCGCTAAAGGGAAATCTTGTGTTCACACTGGTAGCTGCCTCTGCAATAGCGTGTTCACACTTGCAGCGGTATTTGGAGCGGTGCACTCTGGGCAGCTATCCCACGGAGCACCTTTCTCTTCTGCTGCTAATGGGAAGGGGGAGGGAGTCACAGGGAATCCTGGATCTGGTCCCAATGTCCCATGATGCATTGCTTTGCATCCAGAAATCCTTGTGCTTCCATCTGCATTTGGCGCCATCTTTCAATGGTTGTGTACTGCGCATTCTGCCTCTTTGGGCTGCAGAATGGATCCTGAACTGTTGACCAGTATGCTTCTCACTCTCACTAAGACATCATGAGTGCCGTTGAAGTTATTCCTTAAACTACAATAGCAAGAGGAGTGCAACATTGATCACGCCACGCTTAGTAGCTACGACACGAGAGTCCTGGTGGCAATCGTGGAGGTGGTGACCACAGTGAAACGCTGCTTTTGGGTTCAGGAAACAAACACCGAGTGATGGGATCACATCATGATGCACATCTGGGATGACGAGCAGTGGCTGCAGAAGTTTCGCACGAGGAAAGCCACATTCATGGGACTGTGTGATGAGCTTGTCCCAGTCCTGCGGTGCAAGGACATGAGAATCAGAGATGCCTTGTTGTTGGAGAAGCATGTGGCAACTGCACTGTGGAAGCTGGCTAATCTAGACTGCTACTGATCAGTCATAACCAGTTCGGAGTGGGAAAGTCACTGTTGGACTCGTGTTAATGGAAGTGTGCAGGGCCATTGATTGCATCCTGCTCCAAAAGGCTGTGACTCTGGGCAACATGCATGATATTATGGATGGCTTTGCACAAATGGGCTTCAGTAACTGTGGAGGGCACACATATTTCAATTCTGGTACCAGACCAGCTAGCCACTGAGTACATTAATCACAAAGCATATTTCTCAGTGGTTCTCCAGGCACTTGTGGATCACTGTGGGCATTTCACAGAAATTAATGCTGGCTGGCCCGAAAGGGTGCATGATGCACACATCTTTTGGAACACAGGCCTGTTCAAGAAGCTGTAAGCTGGGACTTTCTTCCCAGACCAGATGATCACTGTAGGGGACATTGAAATGCCCATTATGATCCTGGGAGATCACACTTACCCCTTAATGCCATGGCTTATGAAGCCTTACCTGGGGCAACCTGCCAGCAGCAAGGAGCAGTTCAACAACACGCTGAGCAAGTGCAGAATGACTGTGGAATGTGCTTTTATCCATTTGAAAGCCCACTAGCGATGCCTCTATGGGAAGCTGGGCCTAGCCGATGACAATATTCCTATGGTTATAGCTACGTGCTGTACAGTCCATAGTATTTGTGAAGGGAAGGGGGAAAGCTTCACTCAAGGCTGGACCACAGAGACTCGGCACCTGGAGGCTGAGTTTGAATGGCCAGAGACCAGGGCCATTGGAGGGGCGCAGCATGGGCCATAAGGATCAAGGATGCTTTGAGGCAGCAATGTGAAGCTGAAAGCCACTAATATTTGTTGCTATGCTCAGGAGTACAGAGCTTGTAATGCTAGGAGGTGACTGGTGCACATGATGCAAGAAGGGAGCTAACATAATTGTATGTTGCTTTGCAGGGTTCTTTTTGCTTTCACTTAATAGAAGAAGGATTGCTTTCAAACCAACACAGTTCTTCTATTGAAAGACAACAACCGGAGGAGAGAGTCAAATGACAAAATACATCAGCGGGGATGGGGATGGGGGAAGGAAAGATCCCAGGAGGAGGGGTCCTAGGATGCCTAAAGATTTGTGTATGTCCAGAGATCATACTCAACTTCTCCTTCGGAGTACGATGCAGCAGGTGCTGTACTTCAGCTGTACTACTCCCCTGAGGGGGAGGGATGGGTGTTGAGCACAGTGGGTAGTGGGAGTCCACACTGCTGGACTGTGATGGGGGAGGAGTGGAATGCCGGAGGTATAGACTGGAGCTAGGACGTTGATAACAGTGTGTTGACAGTGTCTGGGAGGGACCATGGGAAAGAATTTTGTGACAGTGGCTGCAGGGAAGGGCGGGCACAGAGCTGCTTGTTTTGAAGAGCTAGTATCGCCTGGAGCGTGTCCGCTTGGTGCTTCATAACATTTAAGAGCTGCTCTGTGGCTTCATTCTGGCGTGCCACGTTCTCCTTTCCGTCCCCTTTCTTGCTGTCCCACCACTCCTTCAGTTCCTGTTTCCTGGGGGCGGAGTGCATCATAACATCACACAAAGTCCTCCTTAGTTCTTGGCCGCTTTCTATTTCTGCGCAGCCGTTCTGCCGCTGATAACAAAGAGGGAGGTTGGGCCCCCAAGGTCATCTCTGTGAAGTCTAAATGCAACATTTTATAGAAGCAGTATTCGCAACGCACAGAACACTAATTCAGTGCTTTAAAAGACAGCTAGTGCTCACAGCCTCACACTGTCTGACCCCAGGCACGCACATATGAACCGCAAGATCACCAAAATGGTGCGTAGCTGCAGGGGCAGGGTAAATCACTCTGGGCACGTGGCTCTTGAGGAGATCCAGCATTGTAGGGAAGACCTGATGATCATTCCTGTCCCCATACTTTCCACAGGAAGTGATCATTATGGAACATAACTCACTGCTGAGGGTGAGCAGGGAATCAAGGAAGGGTCATCTTCAAGCCTGTAGCTTCCGCCCTGGGCCCTATGTGACTAACCTGTGTGCACCAATGGTCTTCCCCAGCTTCCCTGTGACAGCATAGTAGCACAGGAAATTTACTGTTAATGGGGCAAGATCCAAGCAGCTCTGCCGAAGAACTTGTGGGAGCGGAATGCCCAGTATCTCCATGAGAGTTTCCTTGAGATCTCTGAGGGAGATTCCCGTGCAGTGAGGGAGTCAATCAACAACCTGTTCCGCCACTCAGGCTAGGTATGCGGTGGGAGACAAGCCTGCTTTCAGCAACCCTCCTGCCCACAACAACTCACTTCAGCGATTCCCAAAATCAGATCCACTTACCAGGGGCCTCCTCTCCTGTTTGCGCTTCACCAAGCTCTGGCTGCTGTGACTGGCTAGGCTCCTCTGGGGTAGAAAAGAGCTCCTGGCTGTGTGCATCTCTGATCTCAGAGTCATCCCCTGCATCTGGGTCTCCCTGCCTCTCCACATCCCTGTCCAAGATTTCCTCCTCCTGGCTCAGTCCACTCTTAACCGGCACACAAGCCACTGAATTATCTACAGGGGCCTTTGCAGTGGAGGCGGGGTCACTGCTGAGTAGCATGTCCAGCTCTTTATAGAACTGGCAGCTTGTGGGCACAGCACCAGAGTGGCGGTTTCCCTCCCACGCCTTGTGGCAGACGTTCCAGAGCTCCTTCACTTTGACCCTGCACTGCAGTGTGTCCTGCTCACAGCGCCTTTCTGTTATGCATTGTGAAAACTGTCCATAGGTATCATAATTCCTACGGCTGGAGTGCAGCTGGGACTGGACAGCCTCCTCTCCCTAAATGCCAATGAGGTCCAGCAGCTCGGCATTGCTCCAAGTGGAGGATTGCCTGGTGCGTGGAACAGGCATGGCCACTTGGAAAGATGCAATGAGACCACTGCACACTTCACTGAGCAAACAGGAAGGGGAATTTCAAATTTCTAAAGGAATTTATGGGGTGGGGCTGACGCTTGGTCATCTGACAGCAGGGCAGTAGAGTTCAAACCGATGACCGGAGAGATGAGAACAGGCATTGTGGGACACTTCCTGGAGGCCAGTCACAGCACTGTAATAGACCACGGAGTCTACACTAGCACCACAGTGCTGTAGCCACGGTGCAGAAAGCTCTACACCTCTTGTCAGGGTGGTTTTTTATAGAGCACTGCATCTGCGCAGTTTCTGTGCACGAAGTGGCTTGGCAGTGTGTACACCTCAGGAGTTACAGTGCAGAAAGCTGCTTTACTGCACAGAAACTTGCCAATGTAGACAGAGCCTCAATTTTCTAGTCTAGACCAGGCTTTGGGCCAGTGATGGGCAACCTGCGGCCTGTCAGGGTAATCTGCTGGCAGGCCGTGAGACAGTTTGTTCACATTGACTGTCTGCAGGCCCGGCCGCCCACAGCTCCCAATGGCTGCGGTTCGCTGTTCCCGGACAATGGGAGCTGTGGGAAGCAGCCGCCAGCACATCCCTGAGCTTCAGCCTCGGCCCTGGGTGACGGGGCTCAGGTTTCAGCCCCCCTGCCTGGGGCTGAAGCCCTTGGGTTTTGGCCTCCCCCCTGGGGCAGTGGGGCTTGTGCAGGATCAGGCTTCGGTCCCCTGCTCCTGGGCTCATGTAGTCATTTTTGTTGTCAGAAAACTAGGGTGCAATGAAGTTTGAGAACTGCTGATATAGTTTGAAGCAGATGAATTCAGGAGCCCTTTGTGCTAGTGCTGAAGGCTTTGAAGTCACCAAAGCTGAATGATTTCCCAGAAAAGTTCCCCGCAGGTATTTCTGCCCTCCTGAGGACTGCTCTGAATATCACCAACTTTGATATCGGTAAACATCTCATTTCGGTTCCCAGAGTGTGTCTGTGGTTGAACCCCACCCCTCCCTGCAGAAAGTATCTTTTTTTCTCTGAAAGGAAAACCCCAAAACTCATGGGGATGTAGAAGTGATGATGCAGGACTCGGCTGAGCCGTGGAATGCTGAACTCCAAAGCTGCACTGTTAAAGGGAGACTGACCTGTGAAAGTAAGAGAGGATCCTGCAGGTTCCCTTTGTAGAGTAGATTGACTAGATTGCTCTGACCTCTTGTACCGTGCCCCTGGCCAGTCAGAGAGAAGGGAAATGCTCGTACAATCTGTAATATTTAAAGAAATGTCAGAAGTGTTGTACAGTGACAGAAGTTAATGTACTGGCTCGTGGGTATGTTCATTACTCTTGTCTAGTAGGTGAAATATACATGAGGCCTGCTCAAGTGTTTATCAGTCCTTTCCACTGGCTGCGCCTGTGGTTTAATGTGTAGAGATGGATGCTTTGGAGGGAAAAGGCACCAGCGCTTTTCCTGATTCTGCATGTTTATGGTTAGCCTACACACAGCTATACCAATTATTTTATCACCTGATGTAATTCCGTTATAGAGCCTTCCCATGTTTCTGAACATCCAAAGTACAGAACAGATTTTCATCTGATGTTTGCTTGATACTGGAGGGGAAGAGTTTCTGGTGGTAAAGATGGCATTGACCTTCCCTCTGCTGAAGTGTGGAGAAGGCCAGCACAGCCCAAA
The DNA here is from genome assembly GCA_007922305.1 of Dermatemys mawii. Classification (NCBI taxonomy): domain Eukaryota; kingdom Metazoa; phylum Chordata; order Testudines; family Dermatemydidae; genus Dermatemys; species Dermatemys mawii. The sequence continues at coordinate 43,814,216 of ML677333.1, read as the reverse complement.
GAGTGGGTATCACTGGGCAGGGTAGCTTAGGGAGGCAGTGATTCATAGTATCTTTTCAGCAGCTACGATTCTATGGTGTCTGGGGTGGAAACTTCAAGGAAAGCACTGCCTGCAACCCTGAGGGTAAATCCCTTTCCCCCTCCCCCAGAGTGCACTGAACATTTTGCATTTCCCTGTACCAGCTTGGGTGAGCCTGGTAAGGAGGTCAACAATCTGTAGCACCAAGAGTCCTGTATCTTAGTTATTACAGAGAATGGAGTAAAAAGTCTTGCTGCAAGTGGGGAAAAACCAAAGGAGAATGTCATTATGGGATGCATTGTGGCAAACACTTCACAACTAACGAGAGGAATGTTCCCTGGGGAGAGGAGAGCAACGGCTGAAGTACAATCTAGTTTGCCGAAGATGGATCAGCTGCTACAGTGTGTGAGTGTATAAAAGGGACATAGTACGAGAGTAAAAATTAATAGCAAACTGTATGGTTAGTGACTTCACAAGAACAAATGGATATAAACTGGCCATGAACAAATTCAGGCTGGAAATTAGAAGAAGGTTTCTAACAGAGGGATGAGGTTCTGGAACAGCCTCCTAATAGGAGTTGTAGGGGGAAACGACTTAATTAGTTTTAAGAGAGAGCTGAACAAATGTGTGAGTGAAATTATATAATGGGTTTATTTGTGAGGGTAGGGGGCAGTGGTAGTCCCTTCTGGCCCTGAACTCTATGACTCCAGAGAAGTATCCACAAGATCATTCATTATGGAAAAATAAGGAGGGATAGGTATTGCGCTAAGTGTTTGCATTTCTGTAAAGCAGGCTTTGTAGAAAAAAATGAGAGATGAAGGGTTTTTACATTTCCATATTCAGAGAGATTTTAAGCCACTGCTCATTAATTTTTGTGCTCAGATCTTTCACAGTTTAGTATTCACCTGTGTTTGGCCATCCCCATGTTATTGTATGTGCTGATTACTTGGTTGTTGGGTTCTGTAGGAAGAGATGGACTCAGTCCTCAGGTGTACTGAGATTATGCTCAGCACATGTGAGCAGTAGGGTGGCCATATAGCACCTTCCCATTCTGGAGCCGGCTGAAGGTTGAAATGACACTTCAAATTGCAGTGATTCTGCATCCTCTCCCTTGGATAGCCATGACACCCCTGAGGATGGATGGAGAACAGCATCTCTGGTTCTTTACCCTCCGGCCTTCAGAACGCTCCCGACAGTGGCATGGTTAGGGGAGGCTGGCATGGAGAGGGCTATGCTGGCTTACACCAGCTGAGGCTTCTGCTAGAGTGGAGGAATTCTCATCTGTCCACATAAGACAAGTTTAAATTCCCTTTGTGCTTGGTCTGGTGGTGTAAAGGAACTTCAACGAGGTCAAAGATCTGGCCCAATTTTTTCCTGTTTGAAATACTTTTGATGGGTTTGTTACAAAGCTCATGTGCTTCTGAACTGCTCATAGGAATTGCCTGACTGGCTCAAATAGATGGTCCATCTAGTGCAGTGTCCTGTCTTTGACAATGGCCAGCATCGGCTGCTTCACAAGGTACAAGAACTCCCCTAGTGGACAATGATAGAAAAGCCTGCTTCATAGGGGAAGCTTCCTCCTGACCACTATCAGTTAGTAGTTGGTTGATGTCCTGAATCATTAGTAGATTTGGAAGGATTTGATTTTTATTGGTGTCAATAAACATTGATTTCACTGTGCGCACACAAACCAATGAAAAAAATATTTCCGCTGCTAATAATCAAAATGTACTGGTAGGCGAAGTAAGAAAAATGCGGCTTGAGATCTTATTAAAGTTTTATTTAAGGCTGAAATTTTGACATATGATGTTGACAGTGTGTGTTTTAATGGTTAGAGAGCTTTACCTATTGGAATCTCAACATCTTCTGTCATTAAATAATTATTGTCTGACCCCCTCAACTGTCTGACCCCTACCCCCCACCCCACCCCAATTTCCTGCAACTGTGAAAGTTTAAATGGATAAAATTAGAAAAAATGCTTAAAAATAAACATTGATTTTATCTGTCAAAATTATTAAAAATTGAATTCAGCCAAGCCTAATCATGAGGGTTAATACCCTTTCTAAATGATTAATGATAACTTTAAAAATCCTCTGAGGTGGATGTGTCTGCTCTAATTAGCCACATAAATGTCTGAACATTTTTTGACTTTTACTGAACTCTGGACCTAAATGATAGGTTGTGTTAATGTATTTTAAATTTGTTCCCTTTCAATGAAAGAAGACAATTCGGAGTAGAGCTGGTTGGAAAATTTTCATCTAAATTGTTTTTCATTGAGAAACGCTGTTTTGGTTAATCTAACTGTTTTGTGAAATCATACCAATTTTGATGAAAATTCCTGTAAAAAAATGGTGTATCATACATTGCAAATGTATCAAAGTGTCATATTGTTTTATTACAATACAAACAGGCAACACTTTGAACTAGAAAGGAAAATAAGTTGTTTCAATAAGCATTAAATATTAGCTGTCCTTAATGATTTTTAAAATAAAATAAAAATAACTGAAATACTGTCATATTATGACATGTCAGTAGTTCTATGCATATCATGCCCTACTACTGACATATTATGAAATAATGTAAAAACAATAAAATAAAAACAGAAATTTCAAAAATCCAAAATGTTTCAAAGTTCTGAAAAAAAATTCCTAAACCAAAAATTTTCAAAAATTCCCTTTCATGGGAAATTTAGAAAATAGTTGTTTGTTTCAATTTGGACTGAAAGCAAATAAAATGTAGAATTTCTCACAAAATGGGAATTGCTAGTTGACACCAGCTGTAAGTGGGAGTACTCAGTTTCCCTTCTTTATACCACTCATCCTTTCACATACCCTTGTCGTGCTCCTGGTCCCTCATTTCTCCCACATGAACAGTACAAATCTTTTCAATCAATATGCTCCCAATTACCATAGTACCTGAGCTCCTCATGGTTATGAATGTCCTCACAGTACCCCGGTGATGTAGGGAAGCATTGTTATCCCCATTTAATTGATGAAGAATTGAGGCACAAAGAGACTTGCTCAGGGCCACCCAGGCAGTCTTGGACAGAGCAGGGAGTCAACACTGGGTCTCCCAGGTCTCAGGAGAGTGCCCCAAACAGGATCCTAGGGTCCATGTGAGTTAGCAATTGGGAAAGTTATGGTGTGGCTTTATTGGAATGCAGGCTGTAGGCATGTACTGGTTTAGTTCAATGGCTTGGCTGTTAGGAAACTCGTAGGAAGGCAATACTATGATTCCAGGTAATCAGCTTCCTGGTGTACACAGTGGAAGCCACTAAGAGACAATGCCTGAGCTATTAGCTTGGATGATGCTACTTGCAGGGTCCAGCCAGTTACAAGACTCGTTTTGATAAGGCTGGGAGCCAAAAGATCTAAAGCACATTACACACAGTTAAAAAAAATTCACTCTTTAGCGAGAGGGTGGAGGAGGCAGTTGTCAGAGGGCTGTTTCCAGGGAAAGACAGACCTAGAGACAGACTTTGCGGGAGGACTGGAAGAAGCAAAACCTGCCTGGCCCAGGTTAGGATAAGACTTAGGGTAAGACAGACACGCACGTAGCGCTTTTATCATTTTTCTCTTTCGCTTACACTTTGTGACTATGGTTAAGATTAAATGATACTCTGTGCTGAGAAGGCTCCCTAGTCACCAATATGAGCCACTAGCACAAACGTCTGAAAGAAATACTTGCAGACACCAAACCCAATTGGGCCTTCTGGGTAAGCACAGTTGAACCACAGGTTGAATCAGAGCCCAGGAACCTGTATTATAGAATAATAGAATATCAGGTTTGTAAGGGACCTCAGGAGGTCATGTAGTCCAACCCCCTCCTCAGAGCAGGACCAATCCCCAACTAAGTCATCTCAGCCAGGGCTTTGTCAAGCCTGGCCTTAAAAACCTCTAAGGAAGGATATTCCACCACCTCCCTAGGTAACCCATTCCAGTACTTCACCAATCTCCTAGTGAAAAAGTTTTTCCTAATATCCAACCTAAACCTCCCCCTCTGCAACTTGAGACCATTACTCCTTGTTCTGTCACATCTTTGAAAGTAAGAGAATTACAGGATTCTATCTTGGGAGAGGTGAAGATGATTCAGGGGTCTAGTACCTAGAGGGTACTTAAGGGAGTGCACTCAGAGAGCAGAGAGGGGTCAGAAGTGCTGCTAGTCCCATAACTGTGACATAGTCTACTTCTCAGTCTCTATTCATATGCTAATTTTTAGCATTCTTCCCACTATTTTAGTTGTTTCTCCCAGGCCCTATCTATTTTTTTCTATAAATTTTGAGAGCTGAGTTGACCTGAACTGAACACAGTATTCTCGATAAGCGTGCCTCATCCATTTATATAATAGCACATGTAATATTATCAGTATTATTTTCTATCCCGCTGCCTTGACAATCTAACATTTGGATTGTTTTTTTGATGCAACTGCACATGCCGGAGAGATTTTCACTGAGATGTCTGGGTCTCTTCCTGTGTGGTTGCAGGTAATTTAGAATTCCACAACTTGTATGAGTAGTTCAAATTATTTCTTTCAGTGGGCATTACCTTGCGCTTGTCATCTGCCATCTTGCTGCCCATTCACTAAGCTTTTGTCAAAGGAGACACTAGAGCAGGGGCTGAACGGTTCTCGAGTACAAATTGTAAAGGAAGCAGCCATGTCTCACAGTAATGTTGGAAATCCTGTTGTAGGACAGTGACCACTTATTTTGTTTCCCCTTTCTCAGGGTAACTGAAGATCTCTCAGTCCACAGGTAATTCAACAATCCTCACATGGGGTCCCATTTACAGACTGGTCCTCCAAGCCCAACCCCAGTTCAGTGCCCCTCTGCCAGTAGACCAAAATAAACAAAAATTTATAAGTGTCTATCCCAGTTTCAGCTGGGCACAGCCTCTCCTCCCTGAAGGTCTGTCTGCTTCCAGATAGCTGTTGCCTGTAGTTTTCCTTCTCAGTAGGCTTTCTCAGCTGATGCCTTTTCCCGTTGACACAGGGTCCTACAGGAGTCTTCTTACTACTCCCTGCAATGTCTACAGCCATAGCTGCAGTTTCCTAAGACTCCCCAGCTTACTGCCAGGCCTGAGAACAGAAAAACAAGGACCCTGGACTTCAAAAAGGCGGATTTCAACCAACTCAGAAAAAAAGTAGGCAAGATTCCACGGAAAGACCAATTAGGACAAAAAGGAGTTGAAAGGAGCTGGCAGTTCCTAAAAGATGTAATACTAGAGACTCAGCATCACACTATTCTGATGCAGAGAGAAGATAAGAAGAGCCATAGGAGGCCAATATGGCTGCACAAGACGTTTTTTTAGTCATCTAAAACCCAAAAGGGATGCATACAGGAAACTGAAGGATGGGCATGTCACCAAGGAAGTATACATGGGAATAACACATGTGTGTAGGGACAAAATCAGGAAAGCCAAGGCAAAGAATGAGTTACAGCTGGCAAGGAATGTTAGAGACAACAAGAAGGGGTTCTTCAAACATGTCAGACAAAAAAGAAAGATCAAGGACTGTGTGAGTTGGCTGCTAGTGGAGAAAGTGAGCTGGTAAAGAAAGGTGATAGGAAAGCAGAGCTGCTCAATGACTACTTTGCTTCAGTCTTCCCACAAGAAATAACACGTGACTGGATGACTAGAGAAGTTACCATAAACAATAAAGGGGAAGGGATGCAGATTAATATAAGTAAAGAACATATCAGAGATTTTTTGACCAAGTTGAATGAATTAAAATCAGAAGTGCCGGGTGCTATTCACTCGAAGGTAATGAGAGAATTAGCTGAAAAAATCTCGGAGCCACTGGCAACAATATTTGCAAGCTCATGGATGGAGTCCTAACAAATTCCCGGCCATGAAAAACGCATCACGAACCTTGAAATCTGGTCTCCCTCCTGTGAAATCTGTATGGTTTAGGGTAAAAGAACACAGAAGACAAGATTTCATGGGGAAGACTGGTGTTTTTCAAACTGGGGAGTCCTGACCCAAAAGGAGATTACGGGGGGGGGGGGTCCAAGGTTTTTCAGGGGGTCATGGTATTACCACCCTTACTTCTGAGCTGCCTTCAGGGCTGGGCAGCTGGAGGCAGCTGTTGGATGGGCGCCCAACTCTGAAGGCAACACTGCACCAGCAGCAGCACAAAACTAAGGGTGCCAATACTATACCATGCTACCTTTACTTCTGTACTGCTGTTGGCAGCAGTTCTGCCTTGGAGCTAGGCAGCCAAGGAGTGGCGATTGCTGGTCAGAAGCCCAGATCTAAGACAGCACCGCTGTCAACAGCAGCCCAGAAGTAAGGGTAGCAGTACTACATCCTCACTACAATAACCTTGCAAACCTCCCACCACTTCTTTTTGAGTCAGGACCTCTACAATTACAACACCATGAAATTTCAGGTTCAAATAGCTAGTCATTAATTTTACGATTTTTAAAATCCCATGACCGTGAAATTGACCAAAATGGACTGTGAATTTGGTTGGGCCTTACACATGGAGAACAGGAGAGGTCCCAGAAGACTGGAAAAGGCCTAACATAGTGCCCATCTTGAAAAAGGAGGAGCCGGGGAACTATAGATCAGTCAGCCTGACTCTGATACCTGGGAAGCTACTAGAACAATTATAAAACAAATGATTTGCAAATACCTGGAGAATGAAGGTGTGATTACTAGCAGCCAGCATGGATTTACCCATAACAAATCATGCCAAGCCAGCTTGATTGCTGCCTTTGACAGGATAACTGATTTGGTGGATAGGGGAAATGCAGTGGATATAGTATACCTGGACTTCAGCAAGCCTTTTGACACAGTCCCACATGACATTCTGAGAAGTAAACTGGAGAAATGCAGGGTTAGCAGGACTGCCATTAAGTAGATACATAACTGATTAAACAACCGCAAAGAAAGAGTAACTATTAATGGAATGATGTTAGATTTGACGGAGGTCGCAAGATGAGAGTTTCATGGAGATCTGTTCTGGATCCAATGTTGTTTAACCTCTTTATTAATGATCTGGATGTAGGAATAGAGCGCATACTGATCAAGTTTGCAGATGATGTAAAGCCGGGGGAGGGATTGCCAACACTTTGGAGGATAGAACTAAAATTCGAAGGGATCTTGATAAATTGGAGAACTGAGCTATAGACAACAAAATTAAATTCAACAAAGACAAATGTAAGGTGCCACACTTAGGGAAGAAAAACCAAATGCACAAATACAAGATGAGAAGACTGTTTATTTCCCCTGTTTGTTTCCACTGTTTCCACTGATTGTTTCCCTGTTTATTTCCCCTTCTGCATTCCCTCATCCCTTTCAAAAATCCCTCTTCTGGGGTCTTTCTTTTCCTTTTCTTCTCTCCTAGCTCTTTTTTAAAGCCCTGCGAGTTCTATACTCTTCTTCCCAGTGGTGTCAGTAGAAACCAAAATGTATTCATATATATCTATAATCAAAGCTACTGGCATAGCTGCTGATTTCAGCAGTGACTCATCTGCAGCTTCGAAGTGTAATATCTAAAATTTACTGCTCATGGTATAACAATATCTTTTCATGGGGCTATTTAATGCTCAGCTGAGCTAACAATAAGGGTATAAAAATGTCAAGAAAAATTACTTACACTGGCATGTATTATTGGAAATTTGGGCATATGTTTATACATAGGTATGCAGGCATGTAGGCACGCACTCAGATATATAATGGTGATACCCATCCGAGCAATTGCAGGACTATGTTCTTTTGATCTCTTCATCAAAATTTGTCTCCCAAAGGGACTTAGGATATGTCTACACTACAGAGACTATGCTGTCATAGCTATGCCAACATAGCCCTGTTGTTTAGATACAGCCTACACTAACAGAAGGGTGTTTCTCTTGATGTAGCAACACCCTCTCCCTGAATGATATTAGCTATGTCATCGGAAGCACTCATCCATCAACATAGCTGTGTCTACACTGGGAATTATGTTGGCATAGCTATACTGGTGTGGCTTCTTTCACCCCCCGCCCCTGACTAAGGTAGCTATGTGGCTATAATTTTCAAGTGTAGACCAAGCCTTATTCCAGCATTACATCCTCTAAGCAGCTTCAAAAGAGCTTCCATTTTTGCCACTAAAATATTTTTTTGTTTATGTTCAAATGTAGAATCTCCCTCCCCCCACATACCAGTGTTACCCTGCTGCAACACTCAGGGTATGCAATATTCAGTCATTCATCAGGTCATCTCTAGGATCCAATAACTCGTGATTCTTTGGGTTAGAAATGAGGGTTTTATACTACTGGAAAGGGGAGATTCACAGCTTTCCAGTGAGATACTCAGGGATTTCTTCTAGCTCTGAATTTTCTCAAGACACTGGACTTTAAAGTCATGACATTTTTATTTGTGAAAGAGCTATTTTTGGCCATCTTTCAAATAGTTTTAGATACCTGGGTTTAATCTTTTTCCCCTTCTAAGCCCTGCACAGATGGACTTCTAGTAATAAAGGCATTTGGTTTTACAAGTGGAGGGAAATAAAAAGAATGGTCCCAACAATTTTTTTTTAAACTCTCTAAAATGTTCCTAAAATAATTTTCTTGTACAATATGTAGCATATTGTTCAAGTTAATAAGCTGTCCCTTTACTTTAGGCATGTGCTTAAGTACCACTGACTTCAATACTTAAAGGTAAGCAGGTGCTTATGTGCTTTGCTGAATAGGGATGGACTTAGGCACCTCCTTAAATGCTTTGCTGAATTGTGCCTGTACAGAGAACATAAATGGTGTGATATAAAGGTTTCAGCTGCACTCATTCAGGGGCACACATGCAGTTAAAACTTTATACCATGATACATAATGGCCTCGTGCTATCTGTCTATCTTTGCCTATCAACATAGCATCTAGATAATATAATGCAAAAATGTGTATATCTCTATATATCTATATATCTGTTTAGATTCCAGTTCTATAAGAGCAGAAAATAAATTTACTTGATATGTGCTGTTATTTGCCAGATTTGTGATCTAAATATATTCATACCTACAGAGTCTATGAATCCTTTCTCTGTGCAAAGAAGTACAGTACACAACTCCATGAGCTCATCATTCATGACCCAGCATGCTTGTCAGAAATATTACCCTTCCAAAGTGCCTGCTCTTTCGTTGTCTCAAAAACAAAAATATTTCAATTGTCAAACGTGTTTTTTGTCAAAGGCATTACACACATACATGTCTGCCTCTTGAAACTCAACCATGCCTCTAGCAGTCAATCTGACAACACAGGCCATGGAACTCCAGCCTAGAAAGATTTCCTTGTAACTCGCTGTCCTCCCCGTGGGAGGAATATCTTTTTTAGCTGCAGGATTTCCAAGTTGGAATTAGTTAAAAATTGTGAAAAGGACATTCACGTAGGGCTAAATTGTGGTTTTTCATTCTGCCCTGTGTAAAGAATGGTTCAGGAGCAGCACAAGGGAATTGGGGATTGTGAGAATTATGGTCGGAAAGGCAATGTGTTATTCCCTTTCCCTCCTTGCATTGTGAGTAAAAATCTGTTACTGGCCTTTACCAGCATCAGAGTACAACCCCATCTCCACGTGGCTAAGGGGGCTCTGCCCAATCCTTGCCTACCTGCTTGAGTGTGGGCAGTAATGTGCCTGCTGACCATCCAGAGTCAGGGTTCAGGGAGACTGAATAGGGATGCAGAGACAGGATTCCCACTCCCTTGTAAGACCCTATATGACTGCACAGCCTCGTCCATAATCTGGCCCTTAAAAATGCTGCCAAATGAGCACTATATGAAATGGGTGATACTGACCTACTACTTTTATTCTCACGCTGAATTAACGATAATATCCTACGTTTTGCTTGTGAATTATGTGATTTGCTCTGTAACTCATAGACCAGAAGCTGAAACTGCCATATCATCTCCACCTGCTGTATACATTCATAGGAACACAGGAACTGCCATACTTCAGAGGAAGGTGCAAGAAACTCTGTAGTGGAAAAGCTTGGGATAACCTGTCCCTTTGGAAAGTTTCTTCCTAAGCCCAGGCAGTTAGTGATTGGCTTCCTAAGCCTAGGCAGTTAGTGATAGAGCTTCCCTGAAGCCTGAAATATTTTACCAGCAGCTGTCAGAGTTGAGGCTGGACTGTTGGCTGCAGCATTATGGGGGTTGCTGACCAAGCTGTGGGCAGTCAGGCTTAGTGATGAAAGTGAGATTTCGGTCTACTGGTTAGAGATGGGTCCAGGGTGGGTGGAGTCCAGGGAACGAGCAGAGGGTCAGTACCGAAGGGGCAGAAGCCAAATGACAGAGCTGGTGGCAGGGGTGAACTGGAGTCATGAGCCAGGTATCAGTACTAGAGAGACAGAAACCAAATGCCAGAATCAGGGAGTCAACCAGAGAGTTGTAAGCCAGAAGCAGAGCTGCGGGGGTCGAAGCCAGAAGTCTGAAGCCAGAGGGGAGTGGGGACGGGAACTAGAGCCAGCAAACTGAGGGCATGGGATGCATTGAGCAGCCATTGATCTGCTGTGGGGGCCAGATTTATGAACAGAACTGGTAAACTAGCAGCCACTCAGGGGTTGTAGCCAGTCGATGAATTCTGAGCAGTGCAGCTGGGTTTATTGGTAGCCTAGCAGCACAGTTAAGTCCCTGATGGCACCCGCTGCTTTCAGAGTGGCTTCCCAGGAGACCTTGGGCCAGCTTTCTCAGAGTAGACCTGGGGAAGACATGTAGGAAGTCTAGGGCATGGATGTGTTCCTCAGGTTCCCATGAGCACTGTCTGAGAGGGATATGGCCTAGAGGAATTGTGTATTGGAGTCTTTTCCAGATTTGGCATGAGTCCAGAATCTGCTGGTCACATATTCCATTTGGCCCTATATTAGTTATCAGTGGAGGGAGACAGTGCAGTGTGAGAAGGGATTCTTGATGAGGGAGGAAGATGTGGCACACTGGGTGGATTTTCAGGGATTCTGGCAACCACAATCAAAAAGGCTACCAGGTTAAACTGTTCCATGATTGCAAATGGTCCCAGGTATTTGAGGTTCAGTTTCATTGATTGGGGAGGTGGATTGCAGATTTGGGTGGACAGACAAACATGATCCCCTGCCTTGAGATTTGGAGTTGGCAGTTGGTGTGGCATTTGTAGGCTGTCTCAGCATCTTCTAATCAGTGCCTGAGTTCCAGGTGTACTTGGTGGATGTGTATGGTGAGGTCAGCAATCATGGGCATGGGTGGATTGAGAAGGACTTTAAGTTATTATGGAGGATGGAACCCATAACTGGCAAAGAAAGGAGTATGCTGGGTTGTGGCATGCATGGAACTGTTGTATGCAAATTCTGCATGGGTAGTGAGGACCAACTAATCATCCTGGTCATAATTTATGAAACAGCATAGGTACTGCCCCAGACTCTCTGTCTGACCATTGGTAAGCAGTCAGTGAGCGAGGTTTGATGCCTAAGAAGCACAGGGATTCCTTCCAAAAGTGGGAAACAAACAGGGACACTTGGTCAGATACTCTGCTTGTGGGCAATTCATGAAGGTGAAAGATGTTGTCTGTGAACAGATGGTCAGTTTCCTGGGTGGTGGGGAGACCACAAAATAGTATAAAATCTGCCATCTTTGTCAGGCATTCCACTACCACTGGAACCGTGGTGTGCAGGTGATAGGTTCATGATGAAGTCCATCGCTATGATGGCCCAAGGCTGAGGTGCAGTGGGCAAGGGATGAAGGAGACCAAGTGGTTTCATGGGTGGGGGGGTTGGTCTGGGCACAGAGGTCACAAGTCTGGGCACAGAGGTCACAAGTCTGGACATAAGTTGTTCCAAAGCGCCGAGGGCCAGCCATGACAAACTCCTCGACACCAGGGCCTGGGTCTTGAATTGAGTGAAGTGACCCACCAGAGGAGCATGTGCCAGATTCGTAGGACTCGCAGTCGGGGTTGACCATCAGGTATCAAAATGCGTCCCTTCTGATACAGAATTCCTCCATGGATGGTGAAAGTCAAGGAAGTCTGGATGTTTGCATTGTCTAGAGCTTGGTGGATCTTAAGTGCAAAGGGATCACCGGAGAGCAGGTCATGGACAATGGTTTCAGGATCCTGGATGGTGTCTCTTGGTTAAGTTTGTAATACTCCCCTTTCGGGATAATGCATCAGCCTTCCCATTCCTGTTTGCAGGGCAGTTAGTCACCATGAAGTCAAATTGTGTGAAGAAGTGGGACCAGTGGGCCTATCACTGATTTAGGTACTGAAACATCCTCAGGAATTCCAGAATTTTGTGGTCAGGGAGGACTTGAATTAGGAATCTGATATCTTCCTGGAGATGCCACCAGTTCTTGAAGTCTGCTTTGATGGCCAGTAGCTCTTTATTAAGAATGTTGTAGTTTTGCTCCTCTGGGGTGAACTTGCATGGGTAAAAAGTGCAAGGGTGAAGCTGACCACTGGAGGCTGCCATTTGGGGGAGGACTGCTCCCAGCATGAAGTTTGAGACATCCACTTCTGCCATAAATGGCTAGCCCAGGTTGGAGTGAACCAAAATGGGGCCTTTAATGAATTTCTGTGTTATTCATTCGAAAGCTGCTTGTGCCTTTGGGGATCAAGAAAAATGGGCTTTTTTGCACAGAAGGGCTGTGACTGGGGTGACCATCCCTGAGAAACCCTTAATGAACCTTCTGCAGAAATGGGCAAAGCTCAAAAAGCATTGGACTCCCTGGGTGTCCTGGGGTATCGCCCACTCGACAATGGCTGTCCCCTTGTGTGGGCCCATGGCCAGCCCTTCAGTCCATGACCGCAATCACCACTAAACTCGTCTGCTGGTGAGACCTTTGGATCCCAGGGAACAAGAGCTGGAGTTGTTGATGAAGCCACCTGGGCTTTTTTGGCCACATTCTCCACATGTAGGATGTACATTTGTGTCTACATGTCTACAGACTCTGCCAGGACAGTGTTGGCCTAAGTATGGTCCATCTGGGGAGATGGGCCCCTAGCCCTCGTAGTTGCTTAAACTATTGCTGACAAAGTCATGGGTGGCCAGGCCTAGTGGTGAAAGAGAACTCGGCCTGCTGGGTAGAGCTGGGTCTAGGGTGGGCAGAGTCCAGGAAATGAGCCGAAGGTGAGTACCAGAGGGGCAGAAATCTAATGCCAGAATTGGGGACAGAGAGAGGGGTGGGGAAACCAGTGTCATAAGCCAGAGGCAGAGTTGGGGGTAGAAGCCAGAAGCCTGAAGTTAGAGGGGAGCAGGAGCGGTAGCAGAGCAGGAGCAAGGACTGGAACAAGGGTGGGAACAAGCAGGAGCAAGGACTATAAGAAGGGCAAGTGTAGCTGAGGGCATGGGATGCATTGAACAGCCACTGATCTGGTGCGGGGGCCAGACTCATAAAGCGGGACTGCTAAACCAGCAGCCACTCAGGGGCTATGGTCACTCTGTGAGTTTGAAGACAGTGAAGCTGGGCTCATTGGTTGCCCAGGGGCACAGTTAGTCAGAGCTGGTCAACAGCTGTTTTTAGCTGGTCTGGTCCCTGACAGTGGGAAGCTCAGGCTGTGGGTCCAGTACTTTGAGACACTGAGTTTGCACTAGTTGATAAAGGTGGGATACCAGAGGCATGGCCAGCCATAGCATCTTTCAGGGAATACTAGTTATGGCACGAGCTGCAAACTTTGACAGATTGTCTTGTCTGACATCAACAAGGAGAGTGTGTCTCAGGCTGGAAAATAGTGGCGGTAGCAATGCTCCAGACCTGGCCCATCCCCTGACCTGGAACCAGGTTGTGGGGTTGGATTCTGCTCCTCAGCTCCCTGTCTACTTCTCAGCATGAAGCCTGATTGCTCAGTTGTTTAAAAAAAGCTATTTTAAGATATGAGTTGTGTGCTATGGAAATAAAAGTACTTGTCAAATAAATCAAAGGTTTTTATTCATAGTGGGCTGAAAAATACTTCACAGGCCTCACCACACTCTAATAGTACCTTGCCATTCATCATCTCTAGGTGCATTGACAAAAAGCAATCTAATTAACAAATCCTGTGTTTAAGAATAAGCCAAAACTTAACAGTCATAATGTATGCAAATATTTTGAAAATTGATACATTTTTCAAACATTACCTGTAGGATTTTTTAACAAGTTTTTTTTCTAAAATATGAATCGTATAGACAGTTATTTAGACCCAAAATATAGGTCTTTCACTAAAAAGCTTTTATGAAACCTAATTCCAGATCTTTGAGTTGTCTCTAAATGCATGGCCTTTTGGTGGGTGGTAGATCTATCTATGTATTTATATGGCCCCCATCACTGCATCTGAGCACTTCACAGTCATGAATGAATTATCTGCTCACAACACCCCTATAAAATAGGGAGGAGAATGGGGAACTGAGAAACAGGATAGATTAAGTGACTTACCCAAGGTCACACATGAAGTCTGTGGCTAAGACGGGAAATGAACCAACAACCTCTGAATCCCAATCCATTGCTCTATTTTCTAGATCATCCTTCATACACTAGTGGACTTACTTTCATGGCTCCCTGATCCTGGGATTGCCAAACACTAATCTGGTTCTGCAGTGCAGGTCGAAGACCCAATCATAGATGTAGGCACTTTACCACCACAGCTCTTCAATCCCAAGTATACCTTCTTCATCAGGGGCAAAAGGAAAGGCAAGAAATAGGCATATTATTCTAACTCTAGGCCATCCTGAAGAGGTATTCTCTGGAGAGCTGGCTTCCTGGTTGCTTTGCACAAAGTAGCTGTAGTGGTGGTCAAGAATCTGATCCTTAATATTTAAAGAAATGCTTTTTGATGACATTAAACAATGCAGTGAAAATGGACTTTTATTTATTAGTGTCATCAGATAATTTGTATTATGGTTGATTATTTTATTAAGCTAGCGCCCCCTCACATGCTGTGCCCTTGCTCCTCCCCCCAGCACCTCCAGACGCCACAAAACAGCTGATCTGTGGCAGGTTGTAGGTGCTGAGAGGGAGAGGGAGGTGCTGATTGGCAGGGCCTGTCGGTAGGCAGGAGGTGCTGAGGGGAGAGGGAGTTCTGGTAGGGAGGCTGCCGGAGTATGCGCGGAACCCACCATTTTCTCCTGTGCTCTGGGGCTGGAGTACCCATGGAATCAACGCCTATGTGTCATGTTATCATCCTCTTCCTGGGGACAGAAGTGTATGTGGTGGAGTGTTTTTGAGTTAGTAGTTTATACATTTACACACACGTGTGTGTGTGTGTACATTAGAGAAGGCAAAGAAATGCACCTTGCACTTCGAGTAGAGGGAGGTGAGGGTTGTGATGGTCCTGAGTTCCTGGTGGAGTTCATTCCACAGTCTTGGACTGGCCCATGAGAAGGTTCTGTCACCTGTGCCGAAGAGCTTTACTCTTATTATAGAGTGTTCCATTGTGCCAGAGGACCACAGTTGTCAATCACAGTCCTTGTCTCAGAGCTTCTGGCAGTGTTCTAGGTATCCTGGTCTCAGGCCATGAAGCGTGTTGAAGTTAAGGCCTGAGACCATGAACTTCACTAGATTTTTGATGGGAAGCCAGTTTAGAGGGTGGAGGACTGGTCTGATATACTTCTACTAGTCTGTGTGCTGAGGAGACTTGCTGTAGCCTTCTGTACTAGTTTGAGTTTCATACACTCTGAAGGCTTCATGCTCAGGGGTATCATGTTGCTGCAGTCCAGATGGGTAGAGACAAAGTGTGAATTACTGAGGCCAAGTCATCTAGTCTCCTAGCCAGCTGGGTATAGTAGAAAGTGCTATGGCAGATATATAAACATGTGTTTAGCATGACAGCAAAAGTTTAATGCCTTTGTAGCAATATGTGCACCTGAAGCATACAGTACAAATGCCTCCACTGCACTTCCTCTGTCCATGTGTAGTTAAATTGTACACTAGATGTAATGTGTATGTAAAGACAATATTTATACCAAATCTGTGGCCATAGCTATTACTTAAACACTTATGCTTAATAAATTATTATATAGATGTGACTGTTCTCATATTATTACTGTACACCAATACAAGTGACATCACTATTTCCATGGTAACTGATGAACTTCAAAGATGGAAAGCAGAGACTTTAAAAAAAGTCCCAAAGCAAATAATATAAGACAATATATGGCATAAACAAAACATGCACATAGGAGTTGGTATAAATATTTTGTAGCTACTTATTTGGAGAGAACTGTAGCAGCCATTATATATCATATGATAGAAGTGTAAGCAGTGTCAGGAATGAGATATATTCTGACATCTGGTGGCGAACTATGGGAATTGCAGTGAGCCTTGCAAAATAAGTCTGGGGCTAACAATTTGCATAGACACACCCACTGCGCCTAGCCTGAGCCCACAGCAGCCCACATGGCCACTTCGGCTGATGAGGGAGCCCCAGTTTCTATGTTATTGGGGCAGGAATGATAAAGTGATGTTACTGTGATTATGTGAATGAAGGACTATGGACATGTACTTGGCCCGTGTTATGATGGAGAGACTCGCCATCATCTAGGTAGCACTCACTGGGCAAGGGCCATGCGTTTTCAGAACACTGTGAGATGGAGAGAGGTGATGGACAGACCTATACCTTTTGGTGAGAGCGCTGTCTGAGGGCCTCCCAGGCCTATTGCACCCTGCCTCTCTCCACTGTGGAATGTCAGAATTGAATTTTGCTTCCATTAGGAGCCTGGTTCCAGGCTGCTGAGCTGACAATTGCTTTGGGCTCACTGATGCACCTGCACTAAGGCTCCCCTACTGTGAGCTGAAATCACTTAAGAGCTGAAATCACCTAAGAGCTAAAGAAATCACTGAGCACTGTCTTAAGTAGGGGGGACCTGGAGAAAGTGCAGAGTGGCTGGTGCAGCAGAGCAGTCTGTGTGTCAGCTAGCAGGACGGCTAGCGGAGTGACTGGTGCAGCAGAGCTGTCTGTCGACTAGCGGAGGCGTTGGTGCTGCGGGCAGAGTGACCGGCGTGGCAGAGCTGTCTGTCTGTCACCTAGCAGAGGCGTGGGTGCTGCGGGCAGAGTGACCAGCGCAGCAGAGCTGTCTGTGTGTCGGCTAGCAGAGCAGCTAGCGGATCAACGGGCAGAGCGGTTCGTAGGACAGCCAGTGGAGCGGAGCAGAGCCGATTGCGGTGAGAGCTGCAGCGGAACCTCACGGAGAGGCGGCGCAGTCGGCCTCGGACCACGTAAGGTGCCCCGTGCCCTACCCTCCATCTCCACCCAGGCTGGAGGTAAGACTCTGCCAATTGACTTTTGAACTCTGCACGGACCAAGGACAGAGACTCTTGGGCTGTTGGACTTTTGGGACTATTGAGTGACTTTTTGGGGTGGTGGAACTCAAGAGCCAAAGGGAAGGCCACGGCCTATTTGCTGGGAGGGGGGCTTCTGGTTCATGGTCTGGTTTATTAACCTTGTTTGTGGTGTTTCCCCAATATAATGCCACATAGTTTCTCCCTGTTATTAAAAGGCTTTGGTACACTCAGACTCTGTGCTTGCGAGAGGGGAAGTATTGTCTCTTACAGACGCCCAGAGGGGTGGTATATGGTTGTCCCAGGTCACTGGGTGGGGGCTCGAGCCGGTTTTTGTATTGTGCTATTGGAATGGAACCCCTGGATACTGAACCCGGCCCTTGTTGCTGCCAACTCTGATGGGCAGAAGGGTTACAGAAGCATGCAGCAGTTCTGCAGGAGTACCCTAACAATGGCAATAGAAACCTTATAACACCTCACATCATCTCATATTCTCTGTCTATGGTCCAGATCTTGAGAGGTACTGAAGTTGACAGCAATTGCAGGTGCTAGGCACTTCTCAGGATCTTGGCTGGTATCCATGCAGGTGAGCAACTGTAGTGAGTGCAACACATCAGAAAAGCGTAAAAAGCACTACTGAATTGTAGTAATGTCAGCTGGTTGATTCATTGAATAATAAGTACTTTTCAGATTTATTCTGGAGTCCTTTATTTGATTTCATTTTTTGGCAGACACTTTAAATTGCACAGTGAGCACTCTGTACCTCAAATTAGTTTGTATATACACCTAGTGATTTGATTGATTATATGCTTTAAATAAAGTGCATTACCTTGTACTATTCTAGTATGTGTGTCTTAAATATCAAACATCAAGGGATGGCAGTACAAGAAAGACAGTGGCATTGAAGACATTGATTGGAGCATAAGTATCTCCCAGAGCAGTGTCTTTCGATATAAAAACAATCGAATATGTCAAGTGTCTGCTAAAATGTTAATGTTAATGGCCATGGTCACCTTTAAAGGGATGCACCAGTGCAGCTGTGCTCTGTGCCCCAGGCAGGCCTTATTAGCACCTGCACTGACAGTGTCCTCACTACCTTTCTCTTAGCTCTGCACTGAAAATTATTCCAGAGGCAACTGCCTCTCCCATCTGATGCTAAACAGATCACCCCGTCCCAGCCAGCCGAGACTCAGCTTTAATAAAAATCTTCATTAGTTGTCATCTAAATATCCAGGAGGCCTATGCCAAGCATTGCCGCTGACCCTGGGAAAACAGAAGCAGGTTCTAATTAAAGATGAGCCCAGACCACAGCCTTGGGTTTGAACAAGCTTCGACTTGGTGGAGATTTGGATCTGGATCTGAATGGCAGAGATCAGGGTTCTCTCTAGAACCAAGTTTTGTGTACTCACTGGCAAGCTGGACCGAAATACTGTAGCAAAGTCCTTGGACTGCACAGCACTCTGTGACAGAACATAGATTCCGTGCCAGCTTTATTTTAATTAATGAATTGGGGGTTTTAAATGAATGACACACGGAATGAAAACACAGTCAGTACAGTGGCCCCGTTATTGTTCATTTGACATTTTAACACTTTAAAAAATATTCTCATTTTTCAGTTTGTGCAGATTTTTGTACTGAAAACACATAACTGGGCGAAGGAATACGACCCGTGTTGTTGGCACCTGTGGAGCCATGGGATTCAGTTTGGAATTCTGGATTTTTCTGCCAAACTGCTCACTAGTGAATAGTGACATGCATAGGTTCTCTGGATTCAGAGTGAACAACACATTGAGAAGTACGAGGCTGTTCACAACTCTCACAACTTGGGCTGGTGTTAGGATGAGAACACTGCATCAGTTTACATTGATTTCAAGGCTATCTTCACAACCGAGGGGCTACAATATTATCTCTAACTGACAGCTTAGCTTTGGAGCACAATTCTGCAGCAAGGTTTGGATTTCCCAGTGCATTCTGGGGCTGTGGGGTTGTGGAATACATGAATATAAGAGGGAAATCCTAAATCCAAGCCAATTTCTCTGACCCACTGCCCTAAAACTTTGGGGAAAGTGGATTTGGTGCCTGATTCAAACTCTGAATCTCATATTGCTCCTAATATTGGCAATGAGCAGAGCTCAGTTTTAAATCCAGGATTTAAACTGAGATGCTGTATTATCCTCTATCTGTTCACCGATGATTTGAAGGGCAGGATTTCAATAGCAGCTACATTATCTGTCAGAGAGGATTCCATAGTTCCAAGCCTGCGCCAGCTCAGAGTGTGTGAGACACTAAAGACAAGAAATGAACAGGGATTTCTCACACAGCAGCATGAAACATTACCAATGGTCCCAAATCAGGTGAATCCTTTTAAGGTTTTTCACTTTCTATTGATATTCCTCTCAGTGAAGCCTTATCTGGGAGGCAGGTGTAAACATGAGAGTTACAGTCATTGAGATCACTGGAATTCTGATAGTCCATGGATACAATATGACTATTTCTGTTGGCAGCTAATCATAACTTTGCAAGGGCAGACTAGTGATGCATGACCAGGATACTAAGCTCCAGGAATAAGCCATGGCAGACATAACTAAATCCACTCTAGTGCATAACTGCTCTCCTTCTCTCTGCAGTGAAAAAGCTTCCACTTCTGCCCATTTCCCTTCCTTCCTCTACCATACAGGAAGAAAACCACCTGACACATGCAGAAAGACAGCTCTGTGACTCCTGCACCCACCAAGTGCACTTACGGTAAGTGCTGATCCTGAGTGCCAGCAGGAAGTCCTGGTGGGTGATGCTGGCACTTGTGGCTTTTGGGTGATGATGGGGGTGGGATTTAGGGGATCAAATATTTTTGTACTGATTATTAGTCCAGGACTAGTGCATAGAAACATTTACTCTCCTGAAAGCGTTTTTACTAACCCTCACCTGGAAAAATATGAAAGAATGAACCTTAAAGCAGAGGTGACACCAGGGGTAATATGTTCTTTTTTCAATAGAGTTAAAGGTGTTGAATATAATAACCCTTCAAAAGCTTCTCAAAACTTACAGCAAAGTTCATAGCTGTTCTCCATTTGGTTCCCTCTCCCAGCAGAAACTGAGCAGCCATTTGAATTCCATCCTGACATCACACACAAATCCTCTAGGTTTCTTCCATCTTCCACAACAAAGAAAAGTGTCAATGACCCAATGGCCTTAAATAGGCTTCATTATCTTTGATTTTTCTAAGTCTAGTATTTTCTCCAAACGGGAAAGTTGTAGCTACTCAGGGTCATAGAAACAAGGAAACCATATGTCAGCAGCAGCTTGGAACTCAAACAGCCTTTTAGAAGTTGCTGAGATAAGGAATCATGGCTGAGGTATATTAACATATCTTTCAGTAGTGTGAAATTCCTGCAAAATTTTGCATACTTAATATTCAATAACAAAACATTTACAATATAATTTAGTAATTGGGGTGACTCCCACTTCATTCTGGTTACCATCTTGCTTCACTTCCCATTGAATTCCAGCTCAATTTTAAAAGCCATTTCTCTCAAAGTCCTTGCTTTATACCACTACAAAGAGGTAATGCCAAGCTTGCAGGTGATGGATAGTCCAATGGTTAGTGTGCTAGCTTGCAAGACACACATTCGATTCCCTGCTCTCCTTCCAATGTGACATTGGGCAAGTCACTTAGTCTCTCTGTGCCTCAGTTCCCCTTTTGTAAAATGGGGATAATAGTATTGTCTTATCGTAGAAGGGTATTGTAAGGCTGAATGCATTCAAGATGGTGAGGCACTCAGGTACTCTGGTAAGGGTGACCCCATAAATACCCTAAATAGGTATATAATATTTGTTCTTTCTGTAACAGTTTTTGAGCTAGTGAACACTAAACTCAGGGTGGAACTGAAGTGTATTAGGGGATGGGAGACATAAGTATATTGAGCATAATCAGAAAAAATATACATTTAAATGTAGATTTTAATAGGATCTCATGAACTGCCAGGAATGGAATATACTTGCTAGACATCACTGGAAAGCTGGGATTTCCTGCTGCCATGTTGCAGATAGGGTTAGCTTCTGATTTTGGTAGTCCATGAGGTGGCTCACTGTGAAACAGTCACTACCCTGGCAGACCAGGGATTAATACTGTCCATCACAGGATATGTGACAGCCTCTCTGTATGGATTTGGTAGCTTCGTCTCCTATCTTCCCATAGGCTTGTGCATACAAAACCTTTCAGAAGGAAAAGTGAAAGGGATTAATGAAATGTCTGTTGTCCAAATGCTGCTTGCCTTACTTGCACCGGTAGCCTAAAGAATTCAGTAGCACTACTTGCATAAGTACTTGCTTGTCTTGATACTTTATGGCCCCTATCACCTTGGCATCTGTGCACAGTACGGAGAGCAGGATTTCATCCTGTAAGAACAAGCTCATTGACATTGGTCCTGGGAGCGGGTTTTATTGTTGTTGTCACTTGAGGCTTCAGCATCTTAAGAGGATAAAAAAAATCAAATGAGGGTCTAAATAAATAGAATTTTGGATCTTGCATAATATCGCTCAATGGCAACAGCAGGTGTTTGACAGTACTGCAAACTTCCTCAGAATGTGCTCCTGCCAACATGGCTGTGATTCAGTGGAATGATTCAATGACTGCAGGCCGGTATCCTGCCAACCAGCCTTCCAGCAGAAAATTGCAAACACGGCCAGTCCGTTAATATTTAAGATTTAGGGTGTTAGGAAGAGGCCTGCATCCCCTTCAGGTAATGAGGGAAACAATCCCTTTTCTTCCGGAGAAATAAAGGCAGAGTACTGTCCATCAATTGCTATGGTATCTCTGAGAAAAGATTCAGGGTGCAATTTCTTTGCAGCTCATCCTTTCTACAGGGTGAAAAATATCTTCCCCCAACCACGAGCCTTGTTATAATGAAGTTAGGGCTACCCCTCAACTTTCTCTAATCCAAATGAGAGACCATGTCTTCTGAACCGTGCAAAAATGTCAGACACATCATAAGTTTACCAAATGCTGTGGAAAAAAAAAACCCCTCTGCTGTCATTAGGATCCGCTTCACAGGCACCATCTCCCACAAATAAACCTTTCAGCTGATACGCTGCAGCTGGACAGCTCAGGATCCCCTCCCTTTTCCGGGAGCATGGACACACACGTACAGGCAGCACACACGAGCACAAGCAAATATCCTGCTAGGGCAATCACCACATACACGCATACTGAAATTGGGGGAGGCTGCCTCACGGCTCAGGGACACATGCTGTGGATACAGAACAGGATGATCTCGGTACAGTCATGATCCTTCAGCTGTGTAACCCATTAACCTGGGTTAGAACTATGTGAAATGAAATCTCCTTCAAGTAAACACCCAGCTGAGAGTGAGACATGCCTGGAACAAGTACAATTTTGTTTAACTCTCCTTTTGCTCCATTATTCTTTTGTGTAGCTGAAGGAAAATCGAGACTGGAGCTGAGAAGCAATTCACGGTGCTGCTTCTATAATCTTTGTTACAATACAATGTGCACCTCCTTAACTGTCCACTCTTTTAAACCTTCTGTAATATGAATAATGAGCCACTGTACTTACAGAGACTTTGTTAAATACTTTGCCTTTATCACAGGTGCCGTGTAACCATCTAGGATCAAAACTGACTCCTTTGGAGTAGATTAAAGCAGGAGGGAATGGCTTAGTGGTCTAAGTACACATTTGTGCTAATTAGACTCCCTGGAGCGATGGGTTCACATCCCAGCAGGTGTGACTCATCCTTTTGAGATAGATAAATCAAGTTTAATGTATTTGGGTCTTTTGGACAAGACTTTCAAACCCAAGGACCAAATTCAGGGGAGTTTCACTCTCCTAATCTGGGGTTGAATTAGGCACTAAGGTTCTGCCTCCTGTATATGGAACTTGAAAACCTCAAAGCACTTTACATAAAAAGTGGCTGCTTGCCCCAGTGACCTTGGGCAAAACAGTCCCATCACTGTCACGGAGCATCTTGTGCTCCTGCCTGCCTATCTTCTCTCCAGCTGTAGCTGCATTGGAGCGATGCAGTGTTTCCGGTGCGCACAGGGTATAGCCTGTATAGACTTGGGGCTGAACAGTGCTGTGGACATGTGTCATCTTGCTAACAATAGCCATCAGCCTTCCATTTTTAATTGCGTTTTCAAAATGAATATTTTCTATCATACTTTGATATTGCTGCAGTTTAGAGTCCGTATGTACATCGTTCACGCTGGATTGGTGTTGGGTCGGACTGGCACTTGCAGCCACATACTGGCATTGATGGCCTTTCTCTGCCTCCCCAGGGAGCACGGCTGCTCTTCCATTAGGTTCTTGCTCTTGCACTAACAGAGTAAACCACCAGGCTGATAGAAAGAGGCCCTGTATGCAACGTGCCTGGGAGTTGGATCACAGGCTAGAAGGAATGGGGCAGACTGATGGAAGAGCCTGTGCCCAGGATGCTACCTTGGCATATGGGCAGTTCGGGACTAAGGTGGCGGGCTTTTGAAGCCCATGGCTGGGAATCTTGCCTAGAACACTCAACGAGGGAGAAGAGAGTAGAATGAAGGAGACTTAGTTGGAAGCGGTAGGCAGATGAGGTAAGGAAAGCAAGCTGTATAGTAGCTAGTGGGGGTGGGGGTGGGAGAAGGGTTTCAGGGGGCCAGGCAGAGAGGGGAAGATAATTAAGAGAGTGGGTGGGAAGAGGAAACAAAGAGGTGAGAAAATAAATATGAGGGAGAAAAAAAGACATGTAAAGTGTGGGGATAAAAGGAGAGAGAGGGGGAGGAGATAAAAGGGAAATAAAGAAATAAATTCCACAGACAAGAAAAAACATTCTGACCCTGAAGGTTAGTAAATGTTACATTTATTCATGTATCTCCATTTTGTTTTCCCAATTAAAAAAAAGGTGTAAACCACCAGGTGTGGGGGGGCTGAATGGTGGAGGATGGCCTATCTGTGGCCCTGCGGGACAGGTCTGACCACATGATGGAGAGGGGAAGAGCAGAGACCATACCAGCGCATCTATTTTTTCAACCTGAGCACCATATACAAAACTCCTCATCAATAAGCTAGTTCTCTTCTTGCACAGAAAATATTTGAAAAGGGGGGAGGGGAATGGGGGAAGGCACAAGTAAATAGCAGTGGAGCATGGCTAGCTAATTGCAGCTCCATGAAATCCTTTCACAGGCGTTATCATTACTGTATATATTTCCAGCCCAATTCGTCTATTTTTTCCGGCCTCCTGTCTTTGCAGCTGCCTCCTCTTCTCCCTTTCCTGATGGCTGCAAATCTCTGCTTATCACCCATTTTCATACTGTGTTTCGTCTTCCCCTTTGTGTTCATCTCTGAACAGTTTCTTGGCTGTATATGCATGGCTGTATGGCAGCTTCTTACTTCCCAGACATTGTGATTGAATGTACTGTGTGAGCTGCTGCTTTTAGTGAGCCAGTGCAACCTTTTGTCTTATTTTGATTCCGGATGATGTAATTTCACACATGTTCAGACTCAGGACCTGTTTTTCAAACTAAGTGGCCAAAATGGATATTCTATTGTTTTATGAGGCAGTGAGATTAATATGATTATTT
This sequence comes from Dermatemys mawii, assembly GCA_007922305.1. Taxonomy (NCBI): domain Eukaryota; kingdom Metazoa; phylum Chordata; order Testudines; family Dermatemydidae; genus Dermatemys; species Dermatemys mawii. The sequence continues at coordinate 43,789,447 of ML677333.1, read as the reverse complement.
ATTTATTATACACTTTTTTGTACAAATGGATCCACTGCATGAATTTTTCATGGAAACTCTCTTGAAAAAACCATTCCCCTCTCCCCCTTGGGAAGGATTTATGCTCTTTGGGGAATTTCCCCAAATTCTTGTGTTTTTTAATTGCTGCCTGTCATGTAAGAAGTGCTCCTTATTTCACGAAAACACACAGACCTGTCAGTCTCTCTTCTCCCAAGAGAAACTCTCTCATTGTCCCTCCTTGCCCAGCTATAATCTCCACAAAGACAGACTTCAAACAGCTAAGCCTCCTCCCATTGTATTGGGTCTATAAGTAGCGCACCACTTTATGCTCACATTTAACAGGTTTCAAGCTTCAGTGATCAATGGGCACAATTTTTCTCATGACAGCTGTTTGACAGCTTTTGGAAATGGATAAAAAATGGAAAATTATCCTACAGAGGAAACATACCCTTCTCTTCATAACTCAAGCTGTGACATGGCATGAATGAAATAACACACTTATTACATTCTGGGCACTGAATGTAAAATGCACTGCCTTCCACTATTCCACTTGATTTGATAATCTAGTACAATTTAGGCTCCTAATAAATTAAATTGTTCAGAAACTTGGTTCACTGCCTAAAATCTGTGCAAGCCTGTGCTGTATAAGTATGTCTTTCTTTCTTCCAGTGTTTTATCTTCAGGATAAATAATTCAGCCTAATAAACTCTGTGATCTGTGGAGTTAATTGACACCCACAGTAATTCTCAACTCGTGAACAGCACCCATATTTGTATGCCTTGCATCAAGTTCAGCAGTCGCACTTAATTTCCCTTCTTTAGCCTTGACTTACCAATCAGGTTCGTTGTGTTGCAAAAATGCCTGATCGTTTCAAACATCAGTCATATTCCTAAGCATACCAATTTCTAGGTTAAAGTGTTCTCTCTCTCTCTCTCTCGTGACTATAGTGCTAATCTCTACAAAATCATCGGGAAGCTGGCCCTGGAATGAAAAATAAAATATTTTTTAAAAAATGGAATTGAAAAACGTCATGAAGAAATCATTGAATAAATTATCTGCATACATATTTATAGACAAGAAGCCCAGCTCTGTAGCTGGATAAATAGTTTGTTTTTAGTTATTAAATAACTGATTTGAAAAAAAATCCTCAACTTCATTGACTATATTAATTGAACAGTATTTGATCAGCCGTACTCCAATATTCTTTGTAAAGCTGTTTGGTGTATAGCTCTTTCTCTCTCTCTCTGCTCTGAGGCTAACACACTGTACACATTGGACATCAATAAAAGACCAGAATCACCCCTGCTATAACAAAAGCACCTGTTGTAACCTTCAAATGATTTACCTCCCGGGACTAGTGTGCTAATGAGGGCGTGTTGTATTTTGGACAGATCCTGAAATGTTATGCTAGCCTGGTAGCTGCATCTTGGCTCAAACACAACATTGCGATGACTCATACATTTTACTAATTTATAAGAGCAGTGTTCCTTGAAATCCTAATCTAAAGTCCACAGTCCTGCTCTCTGAAAGAGAATATATCCTTGAAGTCAATAAAAGCAATAGGACTGTATACAGAATACAGAATCGCCAGCTCATTACTTTTGTTCTTTCACATCTTGCAAGGTTTCTTTTCCTTGTGTTTTACAGGAGGAATTTCAGGAATCCAAGAGTCAAGCAGCACAAATCTGACTACAGGATATTTTGCAGAAGAATAACAATCAGCAGCAAATAAAAAAGGTGTCGAACATTGAGTATGTTAAGAAAGAGCATTAAAATCTCCAGCGCTGGGTAATTACACACCAGAGTCTTACTCCAACCCAGACTAACCACAAACATAGTATTCTTGAATTCAAAACTAGGGTATATTCAGATCTGTAGTTTTGTTTGCAAAATATCCGCTTAATGGGATGGAAGTCTGATGTGCACGGACTGGCAGCAACTCACTGGAGGAAATAAGAGGCTGTTAAGGGTCATATTGGTGTCAGTGTATTTCCTTGTCCAGGTGAACTGGAAAGGTGTTTGCGTGTAAATATTTAAAACTTCCTGGCCACTGAAATTTAAATATTTATTTAACCTTTCCATTAACTAATATATATAGGTATGTGTGTGTGTGTGTGTTGGCTTTCCTAGACAAAGAAAAAAAAAAAGATCAGGTGTCCCTATGGTATCTTAACCTACCAGGAAGGTCTTTTATAGTTCTTTTGCTGCTGAAAATTCCTGCTTTATCATTGTTTTCTTTGCTATCCAGTCTTTAATTCACCATTTATATTGTAACTGAGGCTACAGCCCTGAGCCCAAGAGCAGACCCTTAGACTGTATTAGCAAAGCCATGTTCAAAACTGATGTAGAGCATCACCATCATTTTATGGGTTGGAAGAGCTATGGAGTTATGACATTCACACCAAAAATGGGGTTCATACCTGATTTTTGAATAAGTATTGCGGCACAGTTAAAAAAAAACAACCAAAATCAGCAAAATGGATATGTAAAGCATTCTAGATACTTTTAAAGCTACACTTTGGCTACCTCAGGCTGCAAAGCTATTGGATCTCACAAGCTGAACAGAGTTGAGCTGAGTCAGAATTTAGATGGGTCACATCAGAGGGAAAAGTCTTGGTGCAGCAGGAAGTCGTGTTGTTTAGTCAGTCAGTGTTTCTCTTCCCCTTGAGTCAATAGTTTGTTAGGATTAGGAATAGCCAATTTGTTAGGAGCACTGAGTGCTGGAGGGTGCTAAATTTCAGATAAGACATAAAACCAAAGTCCTGGTGACCCCTTACAGTCATTCACAACATGGACAATGAAACACAGCCTACTTTTTCGTAGTAAATTCCTGAGGTAAATTGGGACCCTTGTCTCCCAGCACTAGTGGTGCTTCCCTACTGAATAACTCCTTCCTCCTCATTTGTTTGTTCGTTCCTTCCTTCTTCTTAACCCTTTCTTCACTGTCACTATTAACACCAAAAGGACATTGCTCTTCCCATAGGCCTATACTCAATGCCCCGTCTGCTCTTCCATAGGCAACCCAAGGGCCAACATGGTCTCTTCTGTGAAATCCCTTCCTGTGCATACTGCTGCAGGTGCTTGCCAGCCATCCCCTGCTGCTTCCTGAGCTCGGGGGAGGGGCTGGCATTTGCAGGAGGCAGCTATCCATTAAAGGAGCCAGCCAGGTTAAGAGGGATTGATCCCTGGCAAAGGAGAAGTGGAGCAAATCAGGGCTCAAAGCAACCTCAGGTGCCCTTACCCTCCTCTCAGCAGCCACAGAAGTTTCCTGCTCTTTGATAGTGCATCCCTTGTTAGTCTTGATTAAGTCCTGGAAATTATCCATGCTTAGAGGACCTTAAGGACTGGCAAGTTTCCTAAGAGTTAAATATTCCCAGGCACTTCTATAGGTTTAGGGCATTAGCCAAAGCATGCTGGCCATTGTTCTAACCTGAATAAGTACATTCTATGTATCCCCAGCAGTTTCCAAGGGATATGGCATTCATTGCTGCGAAGTGTGGCTGTACACAGTTACACAGTTGCAGCCTCTCACCACAGGGCTGGCTGAGTTGCAGTGATGGGCAAAGCTATTCTTGCATATCTGAAGTCTGTGCAGTTAGTAAAGTTTGTAAAGAACTTTCATCTATGTCTGTATGAAAGGCCCGCCTCACATAAGCCCTTGGGCATTTCATAAACACATTCAGGAGTTTAAAATCAGAGCCTGGAATGATAGCATTGTGAGCCTGACCATCTGTAGGAAATGTTGCAAAATCTTCCTCTTTGAGGAAGCCTAAGTGATGCTCACAATATGAAAAAAATCCCTTCCACTCCCAACTCCCTAGCCACTCCTTGCTCCCTGCCAGCCAACAAATAAAATAATAATACAGAACATCAAAATGAAAAATAGAAGCCCCTACCCCAATCACAGTTTTGTCCCCAAACAAGGACAAGCTCCACAGACTCCATGAAATCTCCTAGGGGCACTCAGATATTATGGTGATGGGCAGCAGTATAAAATCCTAAGATAGACCATTCATGATGGGATGGAAGTTAATGCTAGCTTCTTGTATCTACGTTTGTATGTGAAATCTGTTTCTAGCACAGCTTTTAAAAGTAATGACACTTTCCTGTTCCCTCAGATAACGTAGCAGTCTGTCTACCATCAGCATGCACATGTTGACTGAGACTGTCAAAGCCTCTGGGTTTAGCCATCCATTTCGCAGTACAGATGAATTGGAATCAGTCATCCAAATCCCCTGGGGGTGGGGGAGTTGAAAATCTTAATGGCTGTGCTCAATTTTCAGAGGCACTGAGCACTTACAAGTCTCACTGAAATCAACTGGATCTGTGAATGCTCTGCTTCTCTGAAGATCAGACCTGCCATACATGTGCACAGACATACACACACATGCTATGTTGTTGTTATTATTATTTTTTATTTTTTTTCCAGTAGCCCTCATAATGTGCTACACACTGTACGAACACAAAAGAAGGCACAGTCCCTGCCCTGAAGAACGAAAAATGCAAACAGACAAAGCAGAGGAAATGGTTACAACATATAAGTAAAGTGCTTGGTCGTGGCCTGATCATTCAAAATGATCGTATTACTTTTAGCATATTTTTATTTTGATGTAAAGATAGAGCTGCCCTTGTTGTATCATCTAGTTAATCTTTTGTAGACAACTTCATAGAAGTGTGTTTTCCACAGGTACTTGACTGCCGAGAAGGGTGTGGACTTGCAGTCCAGCTCAGGAGGAGGTATTCCACCTATAAAGAGTGATAATGGAGCATAGACCTATTTATGGGTTATGTAGACAAACAGATGTTGAAACTGTGTAATTAGTGGAGTAGGGGAGGAGGACATGTGAGAAGAGAGCACAGTCAGTAAGTATATGCACATACATCTGTACCTGTCTTTTTCTTTTTCTGATTTTTTATTGTTATTAAAAAGAAATCCACTTCAACAACCAGTAATAAGGTTTTCTTGTTCTGAATAACCAACGGTTTGGTACTGCTTAATATCATGAGAGCTGCATCCTTCTCTGAAAGCCACCACAATGGCTGAGTGGCTATCTTCTGCTTTTATAAATCGAAACAGGTAAACAAATTAGACAAATGTTAAAGGTATGGGGATAAAATCTCTTTTAACAAGAAACAGTGCAGTGAAAGCAACCTTTTTAAGACACAAAGGAAGACAGGTCAAAACACAGTTTTCTCTTGGCTTTTATTCATCTAATACTTTTCCTTCCATTTTTTTAATGCATTTTGTAACATAATGCTGTACACTGAGAAGCCTCAGAATTATAGAGGTTAGAGTTGGAAAAGACCTTTTAGATCATCCACTCCATCTCTCTGCCAGTGTGTCTGCCAGTTCCCTCTGGTACATTTTCCAGTGTTTTGCCCAGTCCAGTTTTAAAAATCATAAGTGATTGGGCTTCCTCCATTTCCCTTGGGAGACTATTCTACAGCAAAACACCTCTTGAAAGTTTTTCCTGATATTCAGCCTACATTTTCACATTCTTAGTATCATTCTATTTGTCCTACTTGGTAGTTATGCTTCCATGTATCACTCTAAATTATGCCTCTCCTTTCTTGGAGTCTACACCTTTCAAATATATGAACATACTGTTAGCATGTACTGCGATAAGTTTTGTTATATAGAGCTTTTTAAAGCTTCCCTTATAAGTCAGTCCCTCCAGATACCTAATCATTTTTGTTGCTCTTCTCAGAACTGTTTTCCAGTTTGTTCTAGCAGACCAGAACTGAATATAATATTCCAGCTACGTTTCTACTGGACCTACATAGTGGGTAGACTTGTCTCTTCTGAGTCATAATGTCAAGGTGACCATATCCAAAAATTGCATTAGCATTTTTAGTTATATTGTACAGGCGTGTCGCGTCTTACACTGATTCAACTTAGGCGATTTCCGCTTTAAGCGGTCCGCAAAAACAAAAATAGAAAGGAGAAAAAAGTTTTAAACTTCCTGCAGGGGGCAAATTTCGCCTCCCATTGAAGTCAATGGGTTCTGGCTATACGTGGTTTCCACTTTACGCGGTAACCGCAGAACGGCACCCTCGCACAAGACGAGACACGCCTGTATTACATATCCATATAATTTGCAGTCTGCTATTGCCACTCGGTCTCTTTCAGTAATTTCTACTAGAAGTTTCTCATTGAGTATATGGGGTTTGGATTATTTTTTATTAGGTATATTTGCATATTTCCAAGTGGAAACACATTTTGTTGTTTTTCTGTCAATGTTACTAATCTCAGTAGGTCACTTTGTATTATTTCAGTATCCTGATTCATGGGTGCACCTCCTCCCAATTTTGAATCATCTGCATTATTCATGGGTTGCTTATTTCCTCTTATAGGTCATTAGTGAAGACATTAAATCAAACTGGTCCTCACACCAAGACCACTGCCTGCAGCCAACTCTGAATATTTTTGTTTGGTTGCCTAATCCTTCCCCTGTCCATATTTCTGGTTTAGGTTTACTTTTCTTGTGAGATGCGGTATAGGGGACATCATTTTGTTTTATAAAATGGTGTCCTCCATGCAGTATGATCTCACACGTATGGTGGATGCAAGGTCCCACTGGGTGGAGGATATCATTTTGTTCTACATGCACATTAAGGGGCCAGATTTAGACGCAACTGAGTCATGTGCCCTCTCCCGGCCAAGTTGCTGCTTTGCTTGTATTGAGCATGCTCACACAGACTAAACATGCTCTCATTCTGCCCTCCCCCCATTATAAGCAAGTATGGGTTATCTCTGGCCAGATGGAATTGTCTCTCAGACTGGACCCAACTGGACAAACCAAATCCAGTCGGACATGCAGTGCATACATAGATGGCACACCACTAGCATACAGGCTCCTGCGGGAAGCAGTGTCTCCAGTCTGCTCAATGTCACTACCAGGCTGGAGACATTCATATAATCTAATAGTTCTGACAGGCTGCCTCTGTTCCTGCTCCAGCTGACCCTTGCTCCTGCTTCCTTGCCAGCTTCAGCCTACTCCTGTGTCCGTTTCCATACTAGCCAAGCCCTGCTTCAGACTGCGCCTGCTCCTGCCTCAGCTACATGCCTGGTGATTCTGACACACGTCAGATTATTGTGGTTGTCCTTTGTGATGACTATTTTATGTCTTATGAGTACGGTTGTGGCTAAGAAGACCGAGGTGCAAGTAGCAGTCCTTTCTGCAGGAAGTGCATAGGAGGCTCAGTGCAAAGGAAGAGATTACAGTTTGCGCATGCCGAATGTGCCACTGTTTATGACTCATCTTCTGTGCCTCAAGATCCACCGGCCAGTTAATTTCAAACGAGATGACCCCGTTATTGACTACTGCCTGCTAGCGGGATCTATTTGTTGCTGATGCCCTCTAGCTGTCAATGTCATTGTTGCACTGTTTCACATTATGCTTCGGTGTTTCCTTGAAGTGTTTCTTCTGGTTGCCTCATAAGTGGTTGCCCATTTTCAGTTTGCCATACAGCAACTGCTTTGGCATTCTCAAACAGCAACATGTGACCAGCCCTGCATAACTGTGATGCGATAAGTATGGCTTCAGTCCCCTACATTCCAGAATCGCATTATTGGTAACGTTATCCTGCCATTTGATAAAGAATGGAACACAGATGTTGTAACTGGAACATACCTAGAAGCTTAATGTGATGCCTGTAGCAGGTGCAGGTCTCACACCCGTATACTCACAATCGCTTTACAGACTTTTAACTTGGTTTGAAGCTTGCTGCCAGACTCTGCCTAATAGTCTGCCAAGTGATGTACTGGCTTTGTTGATATGACTTGTCAGCTCCTTGTCTATAGTAACATCATTCAGTGACATATTACCAAGCTAGCAGATGTCTGAACAGCGTTCAGCTGTATCTTGCTGATGTTGGCTTTTGCTTTCATGTAGGGTGTCCCTGACACAAGTTGATACATGACCTCTGTCTTTTTCAGACTGATTGTCAGCCCTTACTGTTCTGCAGGCTCTCCGAATCTGTCCATAATCCATTGTATCTCTTCTAGAGTATTTGCCTCTAGACCACAGTCATCAGCATCCAGCAGCTCAGAAACAATTGCCTTGAGGACCTTCTTGGAAGATTGCAGCCTGTTCAGATTAAATAATTAAGGGTAATTATTTTATTAATTTGGTTGTAAAACACAGAAAAATACTAATGTTAATTAGTTACATATCAATAGCTATCAACTAGAACTAACCAGAAAAACTTCAGTGAAACCATTTTCCATTGGAGAATGCAGTGCCATTGAAGTCAAAAAATTTTGCAAAATCATGTTGATTTCTCCAAAATTTGATTTCGGATGTGGCCCTTCCCCTGAGCTGGGGCTTAAGCCTCCCCCATTTCTCTCTCCAGGGTGCTTGCGGTCACCAATATTTGGAAATATTTCTCCCTTCTTCTCATGTTAATTGGGATCTCTGGTGCCTGGTGCCTCCAGCCCTGGCATATCCTTACTGTGCCATATACACAGGGGTGCTGTCCCTTGAAAAAATGAATACTATGAGCTGACAAGGGGTGTAAAGCCCAGTATACAAGGGGTAAAGAATAAATAACTCCCAGCAAAGGGATGACACACCTAATTAATTTGCAAACTGGATGTCATCAAACTAGGCCTGACTAAAGACTGGGAATGGTGGGGTCACTACAAAAAGTAGTTTTTTCTCTGCTGATACTCACACCTGCTTGTCAACTGATGGGAACAGGCAATGTTTACCTTAATTGCATTGGCCTCGTTAGAACTATAAAAGTAATTTTTCCTCTGTTGATATTCACCCCTTCTTGTCGACTGTTGAGAATAGGCCATTTCCACCTTAACTGAACTGGTCTCATTAGCACTGACCCCACTTGGTAAGGCAACTTCCATCTTTTCATGTGCTATAATATATTTACTACTTACTCCATGTGTTTGATGAAGTGGGTTTTAGCCCACAAAAGCTTATGCCCAAATAAATGTGTTAGTCTCTAAGGTGCCACAAGGATTCCTCATTTTTTTAAAAATAACACTGTAACAAAGGGGGTGACTTTACAGGGAACAGGAAAATAGGATCTGCGTAAGTGGAGGTTAACTAATATATTTATAAATAATCCATTTCTCCACTTCTTAACACTCAACAACTCTCCAATCCACCACTGGGGGAGGTTTAGGTTGGATATTAAGAAAATCATTTTCACTAGGAGGGTGGTGAAGCTCTGGAATGGGTTACCTAGGGAGGTGGTGGAATCTCCTTCCTTAGAGGTTTTTAAGGTCAGGCTTGACAAAGCCCTGGCTGGGATGATTTAGTTGGGGATTGGTCCTGCTTTGAGCAGGGGGTTGGACTAGATGACCTTCTGAGGTCCCTTCCAACCCTGATATTATGATTCTGTGATTCCCCAAGGTAGACAGTAGGCTGAGGTTTCAAGTGAAATGTCATAGCACTCTGGCATTGGCTGACTTAAACAAAATTCCCTTTACTTTCTTCTCTTCACCCTGTATGGGGAAGGGTGTTCTCCTGACTCCAACCAGGCTTGCTGGTTCCCTGGTGTGGGATCCTCCTGGGGTTTGGGCAGGCTCTTGGTAGCCATTCTCAGACTGGGTCTCTCTTTGCTGAATGCTGGAACTGCCTGATATATGCAGCTAGATCTTTCAGCTGTGCAAACCCCTTTAGCAGGGAGTGGGAATTTAGCAGGGACTCCCTGAATTGTGCTCTTTCTTTCTCAGCTTCCAAATGAAAATCTGGAAGTAAACTTTCTTTACTTAAAATTAAGCTGCCCCCTTGCTAGTTCCTTTTGTTCCCATCCCTAAACATCTTAGGAAATTAATTTGGGGGGGCTCTGGAAGCCATTAGAGTTGTAGGGCCCCCTGCAAGTTCAGTATGGAGTTCAAGGATCTGGCCTACTCCAGATGGGGGTTACACACAGTAGGGGAAAATGTCCATTTTGACATTTTTTAAGTGAAGCATTTCAATTTGTGTTTTGAAATGTCTGTTTCAAATCTGTTTTAGCTTCTTTTGGATTTTATATTATCATATAAAATAAAGAACTACACTGAAAATAAACAGTTTTGTCAAAACAACATGTGTCCATCAACCCCGAATGATTTCCTTGTGCAGAATTTCAAATTGTGCAGGCTTAATTGCTAATTGGAATAAAGACAAATGCTGAAATCCTGAAATCCTTCACAAAATGGAATTTCTGCCCTTTGCACAGCTCTAATACTATCAACACATTAATCTTCAGTTTCTGTGTATCACAGAGGAATTCAGCATAACCCCTAAGGGACAGTCCCTGGAGTATAATACTTTTTCACACTTGAGGTTAAACACCAGAAAATGACATTGAAGTTTTTCTGCCTTTATAGCAGATCAGCTGCAGTTCTGTGAACCTGTTATTGGTCAGGATCGTGCAGCTATCCACACCAGTCCTATAGTGACTCAGACATTTCATTTTCAAGATGAGCTGTCAACTATGTGTCCTCGTAAGACCCTCATTAACAAGTGCAGTAAGAGGCATGAGCAAAACTGGTTTGCCTCGTACAGCCTAATTCCCAGGGTAAAATTCACAATCTCTTCTTGTAACAAAGTTGCCATCAGGCTCATTTCTGTCTCTACCCCCATCAGTTCATGTATCAGCTTCTAGGAATCAAAGAATTTTATTCCTGGCCCCAGAGTGCTTCCATCGAGGGGACTATTTGTAGAAGGCCTTGATGCCGGAAAGAAATCTAAAGCTTGATTGACGTTTGCAAAAAAGCATTGAAAGGGTTTTCAAACGATATCCTGGCACATAACAAAATTAGAGAGTTTCCAATAAAAACTGACAATGGGCCTTTAAATAACAAATCCCTTTAAAGCCCCTCCAAAGAGAGAGAAATTAACCACATGCAAACACGCAGTTCCCTTTTAAACAAAAGGCATGAGGAAAAGCTTTTCAAGTATCTTTATCCCCTCGTCTCTTCTCTCTTTCACTCTGTCTCTCTTTGTCTCTCTCATACTTGCTTCCTTGTGTCACAAGAAAAGGCTCTTGGTCTCTTTATCTTTTTTATATTCTGTTTCATGGTGGGTTAAAGTTACAATAGACTAATTTGATCATTCTGGTTTAATAGTGACTTTTTTCAAACATGAAAAAAATATTAGTGCCATTAAAATCATTTTAAGCAATAGCAGTTTCTTTTTCCTGCGTGGCAATTGTGCCCACCACAGACAGCTGGTTTCAGTGGGAGCAATAAAATATTCATGATGCTGGTCAGCATCTCCATCCTTTCCCTATAATCATGTAAAACATGTCCCTGAACTGCTTCAGGTGACTAGCACTGTCAGCAAGAGTCAGAATCTGATTTGTGTTGCATCTTATTTGTTACCCTGATTTATTAATTTCTCAGATGGCTGGGCAGTATGGTCCAGGGGGTAGAGCACTGGATTGAGACTTAGGAGACTACTGATCTGCTGTGTGACCTTTGGGCAAATGACTTCACCATTCTGTGCCTCTGGTTCCCCTCCCACACTTTGTCTGTCTAGATCAGGGGTGGGCAAACTTTTTGGCCCAAGGGCCACACTGGAGTTCAAAATTCTGTGGAGGGCTGGGTAGGGAAGGCTGTGCCTCCCCAAACAACCTGTCTCTGCTCCCTATCCAACCCCCACCCACTTCCCGCCCCCTGACTGCCCCCCTCAGAACCTCTGACCCATCCAACCCCCCCTTCCTTGTCCCCTGATTGCCCCCTCTGGAGACCCCTCCCACTCTAACTGCCTCCCCAGGACCCCACCCCTTATCTAGCCCCTTTGTGCTCTGTTCCCTGACTGCCCCCTCCCAAAACTCCTCCCAAACTAACCACCACCCCCCGGAACCTCACCACCAAAGCCTCCCCTCCAACTTGCTTACCTGCTCAGCCGGGCGCAGGGCCCCACGGCTTGCCGCACTCGTTGCCGCGGTCAGCCTGGCACCCCAGGCTGGGAGCCCTGTGCCCCATGGCTTGCCGCGGTTTGCCCGGCCCGTTGCTTGGGAGCGCGGGACCATATGGCTTGCCTCGGTTGGCCTGCCACCCCGGGCCAGGAGGGTGGGGCCACTGGCATGACCCCCCAGCCCAAGTTCACGGGCCGGATAAAAATGGCTGGCGGGCCACATGTGGCCCGCAGGCCATAGTTTGCCCACTCCTGGTCTAGATTATCAAGTCTTTGGGCCACCAGAGTGTCTTTTACTATATGTTTGTATCGCGCCTGTTACAATGAGGCCCTGATTTCTGCTATGGCCTTTAAACACCAGAGGAATACAAATAATATCAGGCCATTTTAAAATGATATATTCTCAAACCTTTAGACTTATTTTAAATGAATAAAACTGTTGGGAAAAATCGCAGGAAGGCACTTGTCAGATCTGAACTGAGCTGTCATGTGCACACTGCAGCTCTCCTCAATCCCTGTTTGCATCTTGGATTCAGCCCAACACATTCACATTCATACCCCTGATGTTTTACTATGAACGACTTCAGGCCCAGGTCTGATCTCACTTACACTGGCTTCAAACCAGAATAACTCAACTGACTTCAATGTCGCTATTTCAGATTTTCGCTGATGTGACTGAAGGCAGAATCAGAGGCCTTAGAATGGTCAGGGTCCTTATTCAGAGACTCACCTCTTGTCTTCCTCACTGCAATGAGGCTACCTCCAAAGAGTGGTTCCAGGTAACCAAGTTTTGAGTCATGGAGGATTATAGTGGATATTAGGAATACATTTTTTAAAACATCGTGGCTGCTTTTGGGGTGCCTTTGCAAAGTTTGTCTGCTGGCTGAAATCCACTCTACTCTTTCCCTCACCCAGCAGGGCTGCCCCTGGATGGTAGAAACAGCCTGCTGAATCTGCCTTCCAGCTCCATAAGGAGCAGAGCGATGTTGTGCTGCTCAGTCACCATTAGCCCAGGGGGAAAACACCTCAGCCCTCCCATAACTCAGGTCACTGCAAAGACACATGCCAACCTGCCAGCCACATTTGTTATTCTGGCATAACATGCAGCATTGTATGCCTTGCAAATCAGCTATGAGCCATTTCCCATTTTACTCATTCATCTTCTACTTCTGTTGCGTGGTCCAAGATAGATGCCAAGTGCATCATTTTACTGTACTGTACTCGGATCGTGCTCTAAGTTTGTAGGGGATGAGGCAGGGATTTTAATTGGATTACAGATCAAGGATCAGTTGCTGACATCATTCTTACCATATCATCCTGCTGCCTAGAGTTATTGTATCTATAGACTGTTGCAGCTGAAATATATGGGGCAAAATGTGTACGATTGAAGTCAATGAGGATGCAGCAGGGATGGTTTTAGCCCAAGGAGTTATGCTAAACACATTTGTAACACTGCAAATTCACATTTTTCTCTTCTGTTTTGAGAAAAAAATTGATACAGCCAAAGTGCAAATTTAAACATAAAAGAATGAGAAAATACACACTTCAGGTTCTGATAGCAATGCCTGACGGCTACAAGTATGGCCCATTTTTTTTTTACTACAAAATATATTACTTTAATATGCATTGTGTCTAGTCCCGCAGTTCCAATGGTAGGCAAAATGTCCAGTGAAGTCAGTGGGAATTTTCTGGCCTAAGAACTATAGGCCTGGACCCATAATAAGAAACCAGCAACACTCAAGGATAGGTAACTGCTGATTCTCCCCAAGAGGCTTCACCTGTGAGGTGCCACAAGGATCTATAGTCCGTCTGCTTCTCATGAATATCTACATGACGCTACTGGGAGAAGTAGTGAGATAGTATGGGCTTACTGGCCAACAGTATGCCAATGGTACTCAGCTTTATATCTCATTCCCAACTAATGCACCTACCACTATTATTAAAATGTCAGAATGTCCACACAAAATGAGCTCTTGGAAGTAGAGCAGCTGGCTTAAACTGAACTGTGGCAAGACTGGAGTGATGCAGGTCGGAAAAGGGAAATGCTTCAAAGACCTGGCCAAAACATTGTCTCAGTTTGTCTCTACCTACCACTTAAGTCCCCATTTGTCAAAGTGGTGCAAACCTTGGACTCCTGTTTGACTCCTTACTGATCAGGTAGCATCAGTTTACAAAGATGCTTTATTTCACCTCCAGCTTGTTAGGGAAATTTGTCCTTTCTTTCTGGACAATGAACTGATCAGTACTCCATGTATTTGCCAGCTACAAGGTGGATAACTGCAACTCATTGGATCTGAAGCTGAAAATGAAGATGATGCATGGGCTCCAGAACGCAGTGGCTCACCTTCTTCATGTCTTAGGCTACTGTGTCAATTAATGGATCAAGCCCCAGCTAAAACAAAGGCTGAATTTTGATCTGTGAACCACCAGAATGGCTGGGCTCCTCTGAAACAATGCAGATCACAAAGCATGTTAGAGCTAAGGACAAAGCATTCTGTGTCAAGGGGATCTGGCTAAGGAACATCTTCCAAGGTGGACGTCAGGCAAATCCAGAATCTGATCATCTTAACAAAATAATGCAAAACCTTGGTCTTTGAGAGAGCCTTTCCACCATGCTCACAATACAAACACGCCCAGCTATCGCCAACTCCCTACCAATATCCTGTGAAACAAACAAACATAAACAAAACCCTTCCACAAGCAGAGTTTTGACCCCCAAAAGAAAGGGAGAAGTGCCAGAGTCTTGAGGCAGACCACTAGGGATGTTACTATTGCTACTGATTTTCCATGGAAGGTGCTCAGACACTATGGTATAAAACCCTAAAACAGATAAATAGATCTGTGCAATGGCAACATCACTGAAAGAATATTGCTATTGAAATCAAATGATTTGCATTTCCTGATGCGTTAAAATCTCTTGCTTCCTTAGTATTGTCTTAACCACAGACTTAGGCTTTTGCACTTAATATATATTTTATACACGATGTGTATTAGACCACATCCTGGCCCATGGTCTATTCCCTTTGCATGGGCCTGACAATCCAAAAAGGACCATTACCCTGTTGAGGGGGAATTACTGGCTGGCATAGACTCAGACTGTTGTTCTTCACCTCCTCCTGGCTCTCTTCCACAGAGGGGGCATTCTGTGGAACAGGGTATGGCCAGCACATTGGTGGACTTTAGTAGACAATATAATGCTGCCTTGGATGGGGGAGAACAGAGCTTGGCTGGACCATAGATTGAGGCCTGTGTGTTTACGTATACACACATACGTTTTATGGGCACTGGCATGTAGACATGAAAAACAACTATTCTTAGACTTTGAACTACCACGTTTCCTTCTACATTAATCCCTGTTATTTACCACATCTACAAGCCTGGCTTTTGAAAATGGTGTGACAGTGAATGTCGTAGAGGGTTAGAGTATAATGGTGTGAAGATGATGATTCATCACTGGAAAAACAGTTTTCCTGGATGATATATTGCCTCGATGTTACTGGATATATAAACAAGTAGTTATGTACTGTTCCAATTCTGTAATCTAATATGATAAAGCTCTGGGAGAGCAAAGATATTAAACTTCTGTGGAGGAATTCAAATGTGATGCATGAAGTCTAGAATGATAACAGGGTCTCTGCAATAGCAGAGGACCCTAAAAATATAACTCTACCAGTCACAACTTTGTTTTACTGACGTTTACTGACAGTTCAGTGGTATTAAACTCTGAATAATTGCTTGGCCAGCATTTTGATATGGACATGGAAACAATGAGACACAGTCTCTATAATATAGCTAAAAATGGAGTTGGAACTTTATTTATAGATTATTACCTAACTTGGGTAACCTCTCCAATTTACTCAGCAGAATTATCCCAGTGCAGGTCACAGTGGGCACCATATAAACCTGAAGATGGGTCTGAAGGTCATTCTCCCTCTACAACTTCAGGCCTGCGAAGGGGATCTGACTGGAAGCTACAGTCCCAGCCCACTTCCCTCCTTCTTGATGGAGATAGAGGAGAAAGGAGTAGAGGGGAGCCAAGTAGAAGCGTATCTATCTGACCATGCATTGCTGTGTCCAGGACTAATACCCAGGCAGCCCAACAAAAGAGCTTGTTTGTTTATTGTCTCCCATGTAGAGAAGAGATAGAATACATGAATGAATATAAATCAATTTTTTTAATGAGGCTGTTTAATATAGATAGACCCTGTCATTCTCCCTGGCTCTAATGAACTAACACAGCCGACTTTCACCATACTGGGTCTCCCTAGGTCCTGGCCAAGACTTAGTGGCATGTTATTGCTATTTGGAAAATGACTATTGCAGGCACTGAAATTTAAAAGCTCTCTACTGCTGCTTCCATTCCCAACTCCATGGAAATATGTGTTGCATCATTAGAGCTGGGGTCTGGCGTTTTAAAACAGTCTCAGCTTGATTTGCATTATTGTGAAGGAACTTACCCTTATATATGATCTGATGCCCAGTGCTACTGGAATAAGAATGAAAGCAAGCATGAGTTATTTAGATCTCTTGTGAATTTCAGTGACTGGTGGCTGATACAGCAAAGGCCATGTTCCACACAGTAGAGAAATATTCATAGCTTCAAACTATTGGCAAACAGAGAATGATTATTAAATGTAAATCACGTTTCTTAATAGAAGGATTCCATTCAGGCTATACGCAGGCTTCATAATAGCAGGTGAAGATCAGAAAAGTCTCTTACTTATCACTTCAAATTGCAAGAGGTGGGCAAATGTCTTTTGTCTATCTTTAAAGATTCCATGTGAACATCGTGGATTTGAAAGTGTGACTTGAAACTAAAAGTGATCAGGTTTCCAGTCCACTCCGGAGAGACAATGAAATAGGGAGAGGGAAAATTTTGAATGAAAAAGTAGTGAAACAGTAGCACTCACTCAGGGGACTGAATCAAAGAGGTCTCTAAAGAAAGGTGGGCATTAAAATATAAATTAATAACTGAAACACAAATCAAAAGTAAAGTTGATTTTATTTACCTACTGCCTAGTGTTTCAGTATAAAAACACAAAGCAAAACAGAAAATTATCCAGACTGCAGTCTTTCCGGCACCGAAATTCAAAGTAGGTCAGGTGCTGTTTTGGAGTGGTGGCTGATAGATATGAGACTCATTCTGGGTGGTCACTTGTCAAAATGAAGAGAAGCTTACTTACTAAACATGCCCTATAATGATAGGCTTAAGGAGTTAATTCTGTTTAGCTTGACAGAGAGAATTAAAGGGTGACTTGGTCATAGTCTACAAGTACCTTCATGGGGAACAATAATTTGGTAATAGGCTCTTCAGTCTGGCAGACAATGTATAACAAAATCCAATGGCTTGAAGTTGAAAATAGATAATTAAGATGGGAAATAAGGTAAGGTACACTTTTTTAACAGTGAGGATAGTTAACAACTGGAATCACCAGCCAACGGTTCTACTGGATTCTCCATCCCTAAAAATTCAGTCCTTGAACAAATGTGTGGAAACAGAGTCTTTCACAGAGTCATGTGTCATGGAATTCTCTGACAGTGACTTAATTTTACCCATGATGTCATACAAAAGTTTACACTTCTTGCACAGTTTTGTCATTCAATCTGAAGTGATCATTCATCACAATCAAAGTTCTGTTTAGCAGTATTGTTTCCCTTCTTTGACCCAAGCAATTAACTAAAATTCAGGGTCAAGTAGGTTGTTTTCCTTAGGAAGAGAAATTGATATTGGAATCAGGTATTTCTTTGATGGAATTCTGTTATTTTACAAAGAACGTTCAAGTCCTGTTTCTCTAAACAGAGCAGGAATAAACAAGAGGAGACAGATTCCTTGCTCATGTTTCCAAGCCCATTTCCAGACAGTACTTAGCCCAAAAACTTGCTCTCTAGGCTTTTCTCAGGGCTGTGTTCCCTGTGCTTGTTCTGGGTTTGTTCTTGGCTTCCTCTATCTTTATTTCTCTGGTATTTTGTCTGCTGTTCTCTCACACACAGATATCTCTGTCAAAAAGGTACCAAGCAAAATCTTTCTGCCCACATGGCTACATTTCTGTGGTGTCTATAGAATCAAAGAATTGTAGGGCTTCAAGAAACTTTGAAGCCATTAAGTCCAGCCCCTTACACTGAGGCAGGACCAAGTAAACCCATACCATCCATGACAAGTGTTTATCCAACCTCTTCTTAAAAACCTCCAATGATAGAGATTTTATAACCTCCCTTGGAAGTCGATTCCAAAGTTTAACTACTCCTATACAATTTGAGTCTTTCAACCAGTTGTGCACCCTCCTCATTGTAATTTCTTCACATTTCATAGTTTGCATATGAGAACATCATGTGGGACTGTATCAAAAGCCTTCCTGATTATCAAGATATGTCCCATC
Source organism: Dermatemys mawii (assembly GCA_007922305.1). NCBI lineage: Eukaryota > Metazoa > Chordata > Testudines > Dermatemydidae > Dermatemys > Dermatemys mawii. Next base: position 43,771,200 of record ML677333.1, on the reverse strand, counting down.
TACTTCTTCCTCCCACTAGGCAAGTAACCCTTTCAAGGAAGGAAATTAGGTTGGTTTGGATTGATTTGTTCTTAACAGATTCATACTGGCTATTCCTTATAATCCTATTATCCTCTAGGTGCTACAGACTGCTTGTCTAATAATTTGTTCCAGTATCTTTCCAGGTATTGAAGTTAAGCTGACTGGTCTATTATTTCTAGGACCTTCCCCTTCCTCTCCCCTTTTTAATGAGAGGTACTACATTTGCCCTTCTCCAGTCCTCTGGGACTCAACTATCCTCCATCAGTGCTTAAAGATCATTGCTAACAGTTCTGAGATTGCTTCAGCTAACTTCTTAAGTACCCTAGGCTGAATTTCAACAGGCCCTGCTGACTTGAAAGAATCAAGTTATCTAAATATTTTTAACCTATTATTTCCTTATTTTGGCTTCCTTCCTTTTTGTCATTAACACTAATTGTACTGAGTATCTGGTCAGAATTAACCTATTTTTGTGAAGCCTGATAATAGGCAAAATAGGCATTACACACCTCAGCCTGTTGATCAATGATTAGCTCTCCTTCCTTGCTCTGTAGAGGACCTCCATTTTCCTTCATTTTTCTCTTGCTCTTAATGTATTTAAAGAACTGCTTCTTATTGCCTCACAAGGTGTAACTCATTTTTGTGCCTTGGCCTTTCAGATTTTGTCCCTCCACACTTGTGCTGTTCTTTTGTACTTATCCTGACCAACTCATCCATGTTTCCATTTTTTGTAGGATTACTTTTTGATTTTCCGGTCACTAAATTGCTCTTGATGGACCCACATTGGCCTCTTACCATTCTTCCTATCTTTCCATCACCTTGTGGTGGACAGTGACATAGATGTTTGTGTCTTTCATGGAAGTTCCTATTGTCTCTGCTACCTGGTTCCACAAAGGAGATTAATGGCTTCTTACAACTATCTTAAATGAACGCTGGAGGTTACATCCTCTCCCCGCCCCCAGTTGAAATAAGGTTTTACCCAACCCATAATAGTATCTTTCTCTCTGATCCAAAATAATTGTTTTTCTTCAGCAAGCTTTTAGCATTCACTTGACTTGTGAAGCGTTCATAATATTTCTGAACAGTTGAAAAATTCAGTGGCATGATAAGCCTTACAATCCCCTAAATGCTTGCCATTCACAACTGTAGTGTGGCATGTGCAAAACAAATGAGTTTCTCAGCTTATCCTGTGAATGAACCTTTTTTTAATGTCTGTTTGTTCATTTTCTTCTGACATTCTCAAATTAAGTATAATACATTCCCGCCTTTCCAGAGTTTAACACCCACAGTCATTTAAGAAATGCACTGTGGTAAAAATGTGTTACTATAAACAATTTAAATAGCATGACCTTTCATTTGCCACATGGATAGAGGTTATAAGCATTCAGATGTAAGAAAATCAAGAATTTTGTAGAGTCAGGTTTTTAAGAATAACTTCATGGGAGAACAACTTTTGGAGTAATATAGGCCAAAGTGCAGCCTCAGTCGTCAAGTTCTGCAATATGGCCAACAGCCACCCTCATATTTAATACAAAGACATGGCCCATGGAGACTGTGCTAGACCACATTGATCAGCTGACCACTGCATGCTGGGATTGTAGCCTCTGCAGAACTCTCATCCTTATTAAATATGAAAGAGGTTGGGTCTTGCTGGTTTCTGTTCCCAGTGTGACCTTCTGTTGGACAAAGTTTGGATGCCACAGATGTTCATTAAATATAAAATGCAAAAAAACCCTCAGTACCTGAGATAACACATTTGTCAGTTATATTTACAGAGTGCTGAGCTCAACTGAAGTAATGTCTGCCTACTAGGCAAACTCAAAAGATCTTTTCTTCCCATGTTCTTTTAAAGGCCTGTATTATTAGGCATTGTTGTAAAATCAGACAGAAAAGATCACCATGGTCAGCCACTCTGACCTCCTGCATTTGCAGAATTCCTAATTAGATATTCCCACCAATGTCTCCTCTAACCTGGTCATGAATATTTGCAGTTTTGGGATGTCTATTACTTCCCCTGAGGTTCCATATCACAGTCTAATTATTCTATTAACTTTTCCTGAATTTCTAGCCTCAGCTTTTACTCGTGTAGCTTCAGGCCACTGTTTCTGAAGATGTAGGCAGAATATAGGAAAGAGAGAGACAGAAATTTACCTAAGAAAAACCTTTTACAAGAGAATATGCCACCATTGTGGAAAAAAGGGTTGAAGACCAATTCTGCCTTGCTTAGTTAAGCAAAATTCCCATTGACTTCCTGAAGCTGATGAGGTTCAGCTAAAATATTGCTACAATTGAGTGTTATATTATCCTGATGCATTCAGGCTTTGTAAATGAATAGGGAAAATTGCCAGGCACCTATTATTATGAAAAGGAAAAGCCAAAGTAGAGGAGAAATGTTCTCCATGGGTTGGGGTTTCATCAATCTACATTAGAAGCACACAGGCCAAGCAGATGACTCAGTCCAGTGTCTGTGCCACTTAGTTGAATATTTGTTTTAAAAAAGAAGAAACATGGGATCATGATTATTAATTACCTGTATAAAGGTCCAATCTTTTCTGAAGCCTGCTAAATGCTTGGCCTCAATCTCTTATGGGCTAATTAGGTGTTATGTGAACTGGTATTTCCTAGTATCAATTTAAATTTTACTGTCCTTCAACTGTCACTCCTTTTGTGAGAGGAAGTAGGCTCATCAAGTTTACAGTTTTCTATGATGTACGCTTTGATCGTGTTCCCTCCTATGTTTCTCTTCTCTGAAGATCCTGGTCCTCGTCTTTTCGGTCTCTCATCATATGCAAAGAGGCTTTTCCTGCAAGGTGCTGGGAGCCCTCAGCACTAATTTAAGTCAATGGGTGCACATGCTGCAATTTACTTAGCAGGATTAGGCCCTCCCTCCTCTGTTCACTAGAGGCCTCCTATTGACTTCAGTAGGTGTTGGTTCAAGCCACAGATGCTCTCATTCTATTTTTGTTGAGGTCGGGAAGAGCTGGCACAGAGCCCATTGTGCAGGATGTGTGCACAGGACATCAAAGCAACACATCCTGCAATCTGTGATCTCTGACTTTTAGGGGATGGCTTCTAATCAGTTAAAATATTGGTGCTAAATTTTCATAGTAAGAAAAAACCCAGGTACCAGATAACTTTGTAACTAAAAAAAATATTTTTTAAAAAAGATGCGTTTTAACGAGAGAGGCAATTCTTTTCTGACTGCTTGTTTAGAAGAAAGTATAAAATGTAGCTTAAAGTGCTGTTATTGCTTGATCAAACAATGCAGTGGGATCAGTTATGTTTGTTGAGAAGTTTTTGTAAGGCACAAAAAATGTATCCTTTTTTGATACTGTAATTCATCAAACAGTTTGACATTACATTATGTCAACTAACTCCCACTGTTCCAGCAGTGAAATTTGCTTGCATAGATTATACAGATTTAATGACGCTCTTTAACACAGCGCATATGAGGCAAAACCAGCCTATTTTACCTTTTCACTGCCTGAAAGGGCAATTAAATCCACATTTATCTAATGCAATTTCATTCAAGTTCACCATAAATAAGAAGCACCTTTTTAAAATAAAACTGCTTTGTGCTTAATGAAAGCAGACTATACCAGTGTATAATTCAACAGAAATCATACAGGAGAGGGAGGAAAAATGTGCACACACAAGACAGGAATTGCCTGAGAAGAGGTGCAATATCTCTACTGCATGCTTCCCCCTGCCTTGGGTCTTGTAGAGGCCTCAGCCTCCATTTTTTGCAAGGCTAGGACACTGTATCTTAGGGGTCAGTATGTGCTTGCCAGCAATGGGAAGTAGCAGGGTGGAGGAGCAGCCTGGGACCCAACATATATCTGCATGGTAGTTAATGCTGTGATGTTTCTCATTGCCAGTGCTGCCACATTTATTCTTTCCTTGACTGACTCTCTGTGGTATTTCCAAGGGACACCTAGGGTTATGAGGTACGTCGCTACCACTTGCCCATAGCACGGGGAAGCTTTTTCTGTGTCAGCCATGGGTCAGCTCCCCAACTCCACCAGCCATGGGCAACACAAGCACTCCTTTCTAGGTCTCACAGGTCCCACTGTTAAACTCTACAAGCTAGCAACTGTCACAGCCCAACCCTTGAGCCCTCTAAGCAGTACCCTGGAGTGTACCGCTCCTGGTCCGCTGGACATTCACATCATTCTCTGAGTAGCTGCTTCCAAAGAAACAGCACACCCCAGCTTACCAGTTCTACCTCAGAGCACTGCCCCGCTTAACACACAGCACTTCGCTATCTGTTTATGGTGAAATCAAGTATAAGTTTATTTAACAAAGCACAGAGATTCAAATAATAGCAACCAGAATTATTAGAAACAGGTGGTTACATACCAAATAAAATCAAAACGAGCATTCTGCAGCATAGACTGTGGTAAGAAGACACTCTCATGTCTAACAAAATATTGTTCACCCGAAATCCTGACAGAGCTTTATAGCCAGGCTGGCTGTGACTTGCTTTACATGAGACAAACAGGCTCTCCACTTGCCTTCCCAGTGTGTCGCACCACCCTTCCAGAAATACCAGAACAATCCTCTATCTTTATTCATAAACAGGACACCCCCTACTGTTTGTTTATTCTTGTGGCTCAATAAAAAGAGGTGTACGTTGTGAGGCACACAGTACACAAATAACCAGACTGGGTGATAGGTGTCTACTACCTTTAGCCTAAAAGGAATATTTCTGAGGTACATCACTTGCCTTAACTCTAAGACCTTAACGTAATATTCAGTGTGGATATGTAACTTCTTAAACACTATCTGGACATACATTTTGCAATGATTATCATGGCCAGTGGGGTACCGGCTTTCAGTAGTGACCTTACTTGCCACCCTTTGGTGAGGGATTATGTATATAGCTGACCAGGGGATCCTTGTAAAACCCTATGCATCCCCCGTTGGCACCAAGAGGTCCCTGGGTCACATTCTCCCTATATATTTGTTGAGGTTATTCTACAGTAACCATCATCGCTACAGTGCTGAGCAACACCACTTCCCATGCTGCATATTGATTGCTTGCCATAAACTTACCGTACTAATTGCTTACTATTGTCCCATCTCTTTTTGACTATAACTTAACTGATTGTATTGTTTGCCCCACTCCCACCAGGCTTTCATTTACTCTCCCTCATTCCTTTCCTCCAGGCTTCTCCTTCCTACCCTTGCAAACTAGAGAGTGATGAATGCTCAGTCATATTGGCCTCTAGTGGCCAGCCTACAGCTAGGATAGAATGTCTCCTACTAGTACACTTAAAAGCACTGTTCTTTTGTTCAAGTGGAGGAGGACTCTGTCGTGCAGCTGCAGAACCAGGATTCTAGCCTCAGCTTCCCAGATGGATAAATCATGCATGTTAAGTATTTAAACTTCATTCATTACTGTGTCTGTGTTTATTGTCTGTGAATCTTGGATTTGTTACAGCTAGTCCAGCTCATCTGCTCTCTCTCTCCCATCAGCACACATATACCCTTCTGCACTTCTCCTACGAGCTACAAAAAAGAAGGGGATTGAGAAAGAGGTGAGGAAAACACTTCACTGTTAGTTCATCGTCAACCACAAATGAAATCTAAAGGTGTGTTTAAAAAACTGCTAAATACGGAACCATGAAAGTACAAGCAACATAGGAATTGCCTTAGTGAACTAGATAATCTAGTATGGTCTCCTGTCTCTGGTAGTGGCCAGTGCCAGATGCTTTGGAGGACAGTATAAGAAATGTAATAAAGCCTGCAGTGGACAATTATTGAACAGTTCACTCACTGGGGACGTTTGTTCCTTAACCCCATCAGTTAGTGGTTAATATATGCCCTGGAAGTCCCTTCTAATATATATTTATCCTATCTAATGTAGACGTGGATATTCTCATTATGTATAGTGTTAGCCTGAGAGGTTAGCCTATATTTGGGGGCTTTTGGGTTGTTTCCATCAGGAGGAGAAACTGATGATAGGTATTTCTTGAATGCAATTCTGTACAAAAAGTTCTATTTCCTTGAACGCAAGAGGAATTAAACAATAAGACTTACAATTTCAAGCCTATTTCCAGCCAGAACTCTGCCCCAAAAGCACTCTCTCTCTCATTGTTTTTTCTCTCAAGGCCATGTAATGATTCACTTCACCTCTTGTCTCCTGGTTTTCTGTTTACTTTCTTGTTGGCTTTCTGTTCTGGTTGCTCCTCAAGTAGCTCCAGCAAATAGTACCCCACCTCTGGGTTTGCATTCAGACTCCCAGGGACAACCCTCAGACCACATGACTGGAGCTCCTGCTCCAGCCTTGCTATGCTAGTCCACGATTTCGGTGGTGTCTCTATTGTTTCAGCTGTATTCATTGTATTCACAAAACAAAGGAGCGTTTAACTGCTCTGTCATTTAGCCCTAATAGAAGGCAACTATTATGCCCACCAGCTTCAATTAGGTTTGACTGCCCACAGCACTAAGATATACTTCCTGGGAACTGCCAAACTTCCAGCATAACATAAGAATGGCTGTACTGAGTCAGACCAAAGGTCCATCCAGCCCAATATCCTGTCTACCGACAGTGGTCAATGCCAGGTGCCCCGGAGTGAGTGAATCTAACAGGTAATGATCAAGTGATCTCTCTCCTGCCATCCATCACCACCCTCTGACAAAAAGAGGCAAAGGACACCATTTCTTACCCATTCTGGCTAGTAGACATTAATGGACTTAACCACCATGAATTTATCCAGTTCTCTTTTAAACCTTGTTATAGTCCTAGCCTTCACTACCTCCTCAGGCAAGGAGTTCCACAGGCTGACTGTGCACTGTGTGAAGAATTTCCTTTTATTTGAAGGAATAAAATGAGGTGACCCCTAGTTCTTATATTATGGGAACAAGTAAATAACTTTTCCTTATTCACATTCTCCACACCATTTTATATGCTGCTATCATATCCCCCCTTCCTTAGTCTCCTCTTTTCCAAGATGAAAAGTCCTAGCTAGCCTCTTTAATCTCTCCTCATATGGGACCTGTTCCAAACCCCTAATCATTTTAGTTGCCCTTCTCTGAACCATTACTAATTGTAGTATATCATTTTTGAGATGAGGAGACCACATCTGGATGCAGTATTCAAAATGTGGGCACACCATGGATTTATACAAGAGCAATAAGATATTCTCTGTCTTATTCTCTGCCCCTTTTTAATGATTCCTAACATTGTTTGCTTTTTTGACTGCCGCTGCACAGTGTGTGGAAGTGTTTAGAGAACTACCCACAATGACACCAAGAGCTTTTAGTTGTAGCTAAATTAGCCCCCATCATACTGTATGTATAGTTGGGATTATTTTTTTCCAATGTGCTTTACATTTATCCCTATTAAATTTCATTTGCCATTTTGTTGCTCAGCCATTTAGTTTTGTGAGATCTTTTTGAAGGTCTTCACAGTCTGCTTTGGTCTTAACTATCTTGAGCAGTTTAGTATCATCTGCAAACTTTGCCACCTCACTGTTTACCACTTTCTCCAAATCATTGATGAATAAGAGCCTTGTTCGAGGGACCTTGTCAAAGGCTTTCTAGAAATCTAAGTACACTACCTCCAGTGGATCCCCCTTGTCTACACATTTGTTGACTCCTTCAAAGAACTCTAATAGATTAGCAAAACATGATTTCCCTTTACAGAAACCATGTTGACTTTTGCACAACAATTTATATTCTTCTATGTGCCTGACAATTTTATTCTTTACTATTGCTTCAACTAATTTGCCCGGTAACAAACTTGTCAAGCCCTTTTTTAAATTTCCTGAAGCTCTTGGCCTCAGTATAATGCAGCATGCATAAGATTTGTGAAAAACCACAGTAATTAGTTACTTATTTTCATAACCTTTGCCTCCCTTTCCACCAAGTCCTCCATTGTTTGTTGTGACTACCTGTCTTGTGATGTTTTAACTTAGAAAGGTACCTCTTTTGGGCAAGGGAGCTGTCATTCGGTAAATGTCTAAAGTGCCATGCACTCACTCCTCTGATGCCAAATTAATAATTAATCATATCTGCTTAATGAACAAAAGCACTTGCTTGAGTTGTTCCCCCTATGTACCAGGATGTGTGTAGGGGACGTCATGCAGCTAGAAGCAGTAAGTACTATTATGATGACAGCTTCAGCCAGTGTAGTTTGCCAGTGACTGTAAGTGCAAGCCTCTGACCTCCCATCTATTAGCTATAAGCACTCTCTCCACTGCTGGGGGCAAAATGAATTACTGAGCCATTAAGATGGACATTGGGCCCAGCAGTATCCAGTTTTACTGTAGTGGTAGTTACATAATCACATTTCCTTCTATCAAAGGCTAAGCCAGGCAGTTAACTGCATGGATATTTTTCCTGAAGTAAGACAACTCATATTCTGTTTTCTTCACTTAGTGACTTTAAAGAATTCAAGCAAAAGCAGACAACAAAGACAAGTGAAAGAGGAAACAGGCAGGATATTCACTTTTAAAGTAACTGCTGCCAATATGGTATTCAAGAAGCTGGGTAGATGGTCATGTTACATCCCTCAGCTATTTCATCTTCTATCCAGCTACCATTTTTTCATTCATTTCAGTTTGCCTCCCTATATACCATCTGTCAGCCTCTTCAGAGGATGGTCCACTGACAACATGCGCATAATAGGAGGGGATGAAGGGGGCAGAATTATCCCAGAAGGCTCTATTGGAGAGCACGATTAAAGATACTCCTGCCCTTTCTCTACTGGTGAGTACAAATTCACCCACCGCGATTCTGCAGATGAAGAATCAATGGTCAAAGTAATGTTCCCAGAATCCTTTTCTAAATTATTGCAACGAAATTTCCCATTACAAATATTGCTTCTAATTTAGCTTGAACCAAATCATTCCTTTTTCATATTAAATCTGTTGTTTTTGTTGTTGCTAACTAGAGAAAACAATTTCTATCCCTCTTTGGAGTATCTTTAGTGTGCATATATGAGCATTGATTGTGGAAGGCTGTACAGACTTATGCTAGATTTTCAAAAGGAGCCTAAGGGAGTTAGGCAGCAGCACTCAGCTCCAAATGACTGTGATAGTTGGGTGCTTGACTCCCTTAGGCTCTTTTGGAAATCACAGCCTTGATTCTCTCTTTAAAGTCCTTTGCCTCAGATGGTTTTATCATCTTAGCTGTTCTCACTCCAGCCTCTCTTTATGCTTTCTATAATGTAGTGGTTCCTGGATTTTGAATCGTGATGCACCACATCGAAAACTCAAAAGTACTTGGCATACCACATCTGTGATTTTAATCAGAGGAGTTATAATGGAGACTTATTCTGACACTAGACTTCAAACCAACCCTTGAACTACTGACTACAATGTGTACTGCCAGTGTTCCACCTACCATAGCAGTGCCAAGAAATGTCTGCAGTTCTTCTGCTGTGGGACTTTGTAAAGGGCAAATATCCCCTCCCTTTCCTTACATCCATTTGTGTTACAGCTTTTTCAATGAATCCATATACCAATCTCTCTAGATGCTTTGACAATAGACTAAAAAAAATACAAACGTAATAAAAAATGAAAGAACTCCCACCTGAACCAGAAAAGAAAGCAAATCTCTCCCTCCCTTCTCTGAAACAGCCTGAATAAACTTTCACCTTTCCGTATACCTTGAAGGTTAAAAACCTCAGGCTTTTTTGGACCAAGGAGGGGAGTGAGCTCCTTAGTCAAGGCTTTTCAACTGGGAACTCCCTGGCCTCATTTTTCCAACGTACTAATCTCAGACTGCTGGCTTGAGCATTTCAGCTGATCATAGTTTTTATGGTATTTTCCATGTGATTCTCCTTTTTATACATCCCAGGACTACATTTGCCTTTCTAATTATGGCATTACATTAAACACGTATATTTAATTTTTCATCAGTGATTATCTCAGGGTCTCCTCTTGTATTGCTGCTGTCCGGTCACTGGTTTCCTATTTTGTACTTATATTTGTGACTACTGCAGACAACATTGCATTTGTTACATTTCATTTCTCTTCTGACAGTTCTTCTTATTCATCCAGATTATGCCATAGCCTCTACATTATTAGCTACTCCCCCGCAAGTTTTGTCTCATCTATGTATTTAATCAATCTCCCACTCTTTTCTGCAGATTATTGATCAGTTCAAGTTTATTTATCAGGGAACATTGAGGGCACAGGTTCCCAGCCTCAGAGGTATTTATGAAATCCTCAAGAAGAAAACTACTCCACAAAATGTCTGAGAGCTGTGAACCAGGGAAAATAGCATATGTTGTAATATATTTAGCCAGTAATAATGAAAACCATGCTGAGAAAATATGAGGAAGAGGAGACAAATGCATTCTTGGGTTGGGAAATTACTGAATATTTAAAGATAGGGAACACAGTGTATGTGGGGGGAGAGGTTTCCCCAGCTTCCTCCTGGCCCTTCTTACATCAATCCCTGACCTCCTGAGGTCCCTTCCAACCCTGATATTTTGTGATTCTATGGAAGCAAAGTAAAGCTTGGAAGGAGCATGGCTGGACTTTTCTTCCTTCCTTAAAGAAATCCAAGTCTTTAAATAAAATGAGAGTTCCGATTGAGCTGATAATAGGTGATTATGATTTAGCATCCCAAAGGTGGATGGCATTCCCTGGAGTAGGGGCATAGCCCAGACAGCCAGAGAATGCATTAATGATTCAGTGTGAATCCTAAACAGCTTTATTCAGCAGCATTCCTATTCTGCTTCCGCTGCAATTTAAAGCCGTGCTTCATTGGCTGGACCTTCAACAAAGAGTTGCAGTGCAGATATCACCTGCCTTCCCACCTCTGGGGTAAATGCCTCTGGAGCAAAATGGGTTGTCAATACTGTATTCGATTCTGTGAACTGTAAAGGGGATGGTGAAAAACTGTAATTGTTTAACTATTGGTTGCACTGATGCACTATAAGAAGTAGCTGCATTGTAAATGGGCAAATTGCTCAAAGCCTGTTTTGGAGAAGTGTGAGAGTAATTGAGGGCATTGGTTCACTATGTGAATTCTGCTAAGTCAGAGTTATTGTGCAGTATTAAAAGGTATCAGTTGGAGCCTATTTGTTTGCAGAGCTATATGGCAGCTGTTGCTTGTACTGAAACCTATAAATATTGTGTGCCACACCCTAAGGTAAGGCTAACTCTTGTTTTGCCCTTACTTTCTTGGATTATGGTGGTTCGGAGGGAGGGGGAGAGTACAGTAGTATTGTTCAAATGGTGGGGCCTAGTGTTGACTTTCTGCACAGGGTAAGATATTTCAGGGTGTCTGGATTTTACCAGCTGGCATTCAAAAAAGGATTAGTCTACTTTGTGCCAAAGACCATGACATCCATGTTGAAAAGAAGAGAATCTGGCCATGCTTCTAACTGGCAGATCACTTCATCTTGTGCACATGGGATGCTGAAGAAAGTGATAGCTGAGCCCCCGCTGTAGTCCTCTCCTGAGTTCTGGAACATACTATCCTTCTTTAGTGTTATTTATAGTGTGATAGAACCTAGAAGCCTCAATCAGGTTGGGCCCTATTGTGCTATTTAGTTCTGGACAAATATATGCTAAATGACAACTACTATCTCAAACAGCTTATGTAAGAACAATCATCTTGGTCATCACTAGAGACCTCCAGATTAAGAACATGCCATTTAACAGCTACAGCCCTGGTTCAGCAAAATGCGCAAGAACGTGCTTAACAGTAAGTACATGTTGAAGTCCCATCAAAGCCAACTGAGAGCAAATCAAATCTGTAAAACTTTTCTTGTCCTCTTTTGGACAAGGAGCATTATATCTGGCTACTTATGTGGTCTCCATATTTAGAAATAGCCTTGTTCTTTCCTGACTGAAGGAGAGACAAGGATATGACATAGGCTGATTCCCTGTCTTGTAGACTTCACATTCAATTTTCTCTTTTCATATTCACAAAATAACTGTGTGTATAAGTCTCTGTTTAGTTATGAAGCTTGTGGCCAGGTGCTTGTCTGGCTCAGTTAAATGCCAGAATGGCAGGACTCTGACCAAAGAACATGTTCCATTATCCTATGGAGAGAATATACTAGATCATGAACCCGTAAAGTGCATAGACTAAGCCCCCGCATCTGTATTTCATATCATGCTGTCACTCACAAATAAAAAAGGATACAGAATAAGACAGAGAATATTTTGTTGCCCTTATATAAATCCATGGTGCTCTCACATCTTGAATACTGCATACAGATATGGTCTCCTCATCTCAAAAAGGATATACTGGCATTAGGAAAGGTTCAGAGAAGGGCAACTAAAATGATTAGGGATTTGGAACAGGTCTCACATGAGCAGAGATTAAAGAGGCTAGGATTTTTCAGTTTGGAAAAGAGACTAGGTGGGCATATGACAGAAGTATGTAAAACTATGAGTGGTGTGGAGAACATGAATAAGGAAAAGTTATGTACTTGTTCCCATAATATAAGAACTTAGGGGCCATCAAATGAAATTAATGGGCAACAGGTTTAAAACAAATGAAAGGAATTTCTTCTTCACACAGTGCAATCAACCTGTGGAACTCCTTGCCTGAGGAGGTTGTGAAGACTAGGAATATAACAGGGTTTAAAAGAGAACTGGAGATTAAGTCCATAAATAGCTGTTAGCCAGGCTGGGTAAGGAATGGTGTCCCTAGCCTCTGTTTGTCAGAGGGGGATGATGGATGGCAGGAGAGAGATCTCTTGATGATTACCTGTTAGGTTCACTCACTCTGGGGCACCTGGCATTGGCCACTATCAGTAGACAGGGCTGGGGAGGACCTTTGGTCTGACCCAGTACAGCCATTCTTATGTTCTTATGTTTATGTTCATTCACCATGGCCATTAACTATATATATGCGCACAGTGTTATTTGCAAAGAATCCATTCACGTCTCATTTAATTCAGTTGTCTCAGTACCAGGTCTCTGGCCAGAGAGGTTTGGGGAGCTGCTATTTGAGCTAGTGAATAGAAGCGGCTAACAGAATAGTTTTGGGAGGGAGTTTTCCAAAAGAAGGAGGAATGATTATGTGACCCTTGGGATAAGTTTGTTGTCTGTACTGTGTGAGTTTGTGTTTGTGGTGTGCTTGCTGCTTGATTGAAATATACCACGCGGTCTGTTTGTTTGGGGGACCATGTGCTGAGTCTAGCGTCCTGCTAGACAAATCAGAGAGCTTCTTAACAAGGCTTTGATCCCTAAGCCCTTTAGCATCCATCAACCCTTAACTGCGGGCAGGGCTACTCAGGAAGACCAGGGCTTTAAAAAAATCCACTCTTAAGTGACCAGAGGAGCTAGTGAACAGGAGCAGCTAACAGGAGATCTGTGAGGGAGTTAACAGGGGAAGTGTGATGAGGGGCTAGATATACTTAATGTTCTTTAAACTTAAAGCCAAATCACCCTCTGGTAAAAACAAAGTATCAACAAAGGAACAAGCTGCGGGGGAAAAAAAAAGAATGCAGTCAGAAGTCGAGCAACAAAGCGTGGGCTATCCAGTTTATTGCACAGAATGAAGCATGAATGATTACCTGAGCAGGTGGCATATGTGTGCATTCAGTGCAAGCAACTCATGGCCCTCAGAGACCGTGTACGAGCTTAGGAACCCAGAGTGGCTGAACTGGAGGAGCTAAAAGAGTCAGAGAGGTACACAGATGAGATTTTCTGGGACACAGTAGAAAGGCCCCACTCCTGGTTCGACATTAATTACATCATGTAATGGCAGACAGCTAAAAATTGACAAGTTTTTAAAATGCTTATTTACAAAGGATAGAAGACTAAATAATTAGATGGATGAACTAGAGTGACTCATTAAATAAGGATATTGATATAATAGTCATCACAGAAACTTGGTGGAATGAAGATAATCAGTAGGACACAGTAATACCAGGATACTATATACAAAATATATTGGAAGGACAGAACAGGTCATGCTGATGGGGGAGTGGCATTATATGTGAAAGAAAGCATAGAATTATATGTGAAGGAAAAATCTTAAATGAACCAAACTGTACCATAGAATCTCTGTGGATAGTAATAGTAAGAATATAGCAGTAGGGATATATTATTGAACACCTGACCAGAATGGTGATAGTGACTGCGAAATGCATGAGGGGCTATAAAAAGTCAGTAATAATGGGGGATTTCAACTACCCCCATATTGACTGGTTACATGTCACCTAAAGATGGGATGCAGAGATAAAGTTTCTTAACTCCTTAAGAATCAGAGAGGTAGCCAGGTCAGTCTGGATCTGCAGAAGCGACAAAAAGTCCTGTGGCACCTTAAAGACTAACCAAAGTGTTGAAGTATAAGCTTTCATGGGCTAATACCCACTTTGTTGGATGCAACACTTGCATCCGACAAAGTGGGTATTTGCCCATGAAAGCTTATACTTCAACACTTTGGTTAGTCTTTAAGGTGCCACACGACTCTTTGTTGCTTCAGTTGACTCCTTAAGTGACCGCTTCTTGGAGCACCTGGTCCTGGAACTCACAGGAGGAGAGGCAACTCTTGATTTAGTCCTAACTAGAGCACAGGATCTGGTCCAAGAGTTGAATATAGCTGGACAACTTGGTAATACTGACAATATAATTAAATTTAAACTCCTTGTGGTGGGGAAAATACCACAGCAGCCCAACACTGTAGAATTTAATTTGAGAAAAGGGGATTACACAAAAATGAGGAAGTTAATTAAACAGAAAATAAAAGGTACAGTATCAAAAGTGAAATCCCTGCAAGCTGCATGGAAGCTTTTTAAAGACACTATAATAGAGGCTCAACTTAAATATATGCCTCAAATTAAAAAACATAGTAAGAGAACCAAAAAGTGCAATCATGGCTAAGCAACAAAGTAAAAGAAGCAGGCAAAAAGGGATCCTTTAAAAAGTGGAAGTTAAATCATAGTGAGAAAAATAGAAAGGAGCATAAACTCTGGCAAATGAAGTATAAAATAATTGGGAAGGCCAAAAAAGAATTTGAAGAACAGTTAGACAAAGACTCAAAAGTAATAGCAATTATTTAAAGTACATCAGAAGCAGAAAGACCTGCTAAACAACCAGTGGGACCACTGGATGACTGAGATGTTAAAGGTGCATTCAAGGATGATAAGGCCATTGCGGAGAACTAAAATAAGTTCTTTGCATTGGTCTTCATGGCTGAGGAGGTGAGGGAGATTCACAGACTGGAGCCATTCTTTTTAGGTGACAAATCTGAGGAACTGTTGCAGATTGAGGTGTCATTAGAGAAGGTTTTGGAACAAACTGATTAATTAAACAGTAGTAAGTCATCAGGACCAAATGGTATTCACCCAAGAGTTCTGAAGGAACTCAAATGTGAAGCTGAAGAACTACTAACTGTAGTTTGTGACCTATCATTTAAATCATCCTCTGTACCAAATGACTGGAGGATAGCTAATGTGACACTAATTTTTAAAAAGGGCTCCAGAGATGAACCCAGCAATTACAGGCTGGCAAGCCTGACTTCAGTACCAGGCAAGCTGTTGAAACTATAGTAAATAACAAACTTGTCAGACACATAGATGAACATAACACTGGTCCACAATTTTTTAGAAGTCGTCTGCTTCAGAGATAAAATGTGATATTTATTATGTATTTTGATGCGCTGAATTCAAATATGACAATTAAAACAACTGATTGGCTACTGTTTCTAAGATATTTAAGTTTTTACATTTTATGTCTATGTATATTGTGTAGATAGTAGAGTTTTAATCATAAATTGTAAACCTAGGTCTTTTCATGTGTTTATGGTTGCTTTACATGATAATATTTCACCTGTCCTGTTTATGTAACACTTTAAAAATCAGCAAAAGGGTTATATAAATAAAATGTATTATGAAACAAAAGGCAAAAAACTATTATGTACATAGTTTAGTCCTATTCAGTGTCTACACGGCGCTTCTTGGCTTGTCTCTTGTATTCATTATGTAACCCTTCTGCCCATCAGAGTTGGCAGTAACAAGGGCCGGGTTCAGTATCCAGGGGTTCCATTCCAATAGCACAATACAAAAACCGGCTCGAGCCCCCACCCAGTGACCTGGGACAACCATATACCACTCCTCTGGGCGTCTGTAAGAGACAATACTTCCCCTCTCGCAAGCACAGAGTCTGAGTGTACCAAAGCCTTTTAATAACAGGGAGAAACAATGTGGCATTATATTGGGGAAACACCACAAAAAAAGGTTAATAAACCAAACCATGAACCAGAAGCCCCCCTCCCAGCAAATAGGCCGTGGCCTTCCCTTTGGCTCTTGAGTTCCGCAACCCCAAAAAGTCACTCAATAGTCCCAAAGTCCAGCAGCCCAAGAGTCTCTGTTCTGGGTCAGTGCAGAGCTCGAAAGTCAATTGGCAGAGTCTTACCTCCCAGCCTGGGTAGAAATGGAGGGTAGGGCACGGGGCACCTTACGTGGTCCGAGGCCGACTGCGCCGCCTCTCTGTGAGGTTCCGCTGCAGCTCTCCCCGCAATCGGCTCTGCTCCACTCCGCTGGCTGTCCCACGAACCGCTCTGCCTGTTGATCCGCTAGCTGCTCTGCTAGCCGACACACAGACAGCCGTGCCGTGCCGGTCACTCTGCCCGCAGCACCAACGCCTCCGGTAGTTGACACACAGACAGCTGTGCCGCGCCGGTCACTCTGCCCGCAGCACCAACAGCTCTGCTAGTTGACATACAGACAGCTCTGACACACCAGCCACTCCACAGCACCAACAACTCCGCTAGCCATCCTGCTAGCCGACACGCAGACTGCTCTGCTGCACCAGCCACTCTGCACTTTTTTCAGGCCCCCCTACTTAAGACAGTGCTCAGTGATTTCTTTAGCTCTTAGGCGATTTCAGCATACAGTAGGGGAGCCTTAGTGCAGGTGCACCAGTGAGCCCAAAGCAATTTTCAGCTCAGCAGCCTGAAACCAGGCTCCTAATGTAAGCAAAATTCAATTCTGACATTCCACAGTGAAGAGAGGCAGGGTGCAATAGGCCTGGGAAGCCCACACCAAAAGGTATAGGTACTCCTCCACCCCCTCTCTCAATCTCACAGTCTTCTGAAACACATGGCCCTTGCCCAGTGAGTGCTACCTAGATGATGGCGAGTCCCTCCATCATAACAAGGACCAAGTACATGTCCATAGTCCTTCATTCACATAATCACAGTAACATCACTTTATCATTCCTGCCCCAATAACATAGAAACTGGGGCTCCCTCATCAGCCAAAGTGGCCATGTGGGCTGCTGTGGGCTCAGGCTAGGTGCAGTGGGTGTGTCTATGCAAATTGATCAGCCCGAAAATTATTTTCCAAGACTCACTGCAATTCCCATAGTTCACCACCAGATGTCAGAATATATCTCATTCCTGACACTGCTTACAATTAAATGGAGCATCTCTTGTCACTGTCCAGCAATAGTCTGCAAGCATTGATGGGCTCCATTTGCCCTGATAGCGTTTCTCCATTGTTGCAATGTCCTGGTGAAATCGCTCGCCGTGCTCGTCGCTCACTGCTCCGCAGTTTGGTGGAAAAAAATCTAGATGAGAGTGCAAAAAATGTATCTTTACTGACATGTTGCAACCAAAGCTTTTGTATGCCTTGAGGAGGTTTTCCACCAACAACCTGTAGTTGTCTCCGAGAAAATGTATTGCCACCGACTGGAAGGCTTTCCATGCTGTCTTTTCCTTGCCACGCAGTGCATGGTCAAATGCATCATCTCGAAGAAGTTCACAAATCTGAGGACCAACAAAGACACCTTCCTTTATCTTAGCTTCACTTAACCTTGGAAATTTTCCACGGAGGTACTTGAAAGCTGCTTGTGTTTTGTCAATGGCCTTGACAAAGTTCTTCATCAGACCCAGCTTGATGTGTAAGGGTGGTAACAAAATCTTCCTTGATTCAACAAGTGGTGGATGCTGAACACTTTTCCTCCCAGGCTCCAATGACTGTCGGAGTGGCCAATCTTTCTTGATGTAGTGGGAATCTCTTGCACGACTATCCCATTCGCAGAGAAAACAGCAGTACTTTGTGTATCCAGTCTGCAGACCAAGCAAGAGAGCAACAACCTTCAAATCGCCACAAAGCTGCCACTGATGTTGGTCATAGTTTATGCGCCTCAAAAGTTGTTTCATGTTGTCGTGTCTTAGGTTTCCTTCATATGGACTGCACGACCAACTGGAATTGATGGCAAAACATTGCCATTATGCAGCAAAACAGCTTTAAGACTCGTCTTCGATGAATCAATGAAGAGTCTCCACTCATCCGGATCGTGAACGATGTTGAGGGCTGCCATCACACCATCGATGTTGTTGCAGGCTACAAGATCACCTTCCATGAAGAAGAATGGGACAAGATCCTTTTGACGGTCACAGAACATGGAAACCCTAACATCACCTGCCAGGAGATTCCACTGCTGTAGTCTGGAGCCCAACAGCTCTGCCTTACTCTTGGCTAGTTCCAAATCCCTGACAAGGTCATTCAGTTCAGCTTGTGTTATGAGATGTGGTTCAGAGGAGGAGGATGGGAGAAAATGTAGGTCCTGTGACATTGATGGTTCAGGACCAGAAGTTTCATCCTCTTCCTCTTCCTCGTCTGACTCAAGTGAGAATGATTCTGGTGCATCAGGAACCAGCAGTCCTTCTCCGTGGGGTATTGGGCGTATAGCTGATGGAATGTTTGGATAATGCACAGTCCACTCTTTCTTCTTTGACACACCTTTCCCAACTGGAGTCACCATGCAGAAGTAACAATTGCTGGTATGATCTGTTGGCTCTCTCCAAATCATTGGCACTGCAAAAGGCATAGATTGCCTTTTCCTGTTCAACCACTGGCACAGATTTGTTGCCAAGTGTTGCAGCATATGTGTGGGGCCCACCTCTTGTCCTGATCTCCAGTTTTGCAGCCAAAATAAAGGTGATAGGCTTTCTTAACCATAGTGGTTATACTGCGCTTTTGTGATGCAAAAGTCACTTCACCACAAACATAGCAGAAGTTATCTGCTCTGTTCACACAAGTACGAGGCATCTCTGCTCACTTTGGCTAAACAGAAATGTGTCCTTTTGCAAAATCAAACACTGACAAAGAAGAGAGCACGACACTGTATGATTTCTAGAGCTGATATAGGGCAATTTGTTCAGCAGAGTGATGTAAGCTTCGTTATGATTGCATCATCCATGACTTCTAGGAATAACATGATGCAATTCGTATCACGTATGACGCAATACCAGCTTCAGATTGCATCATTCATTGTTTTGCCTAAAAAGCAAGTACTGTCCAAACCCAGTCATAGATTTATTCATAGATCCAGTCAAAGATGTATTTTAGTCATTTCTCATTTAAATTGAGATCCCTTCCCTTTATAACTCACTTATCCTCTGCCATTCATGTCAAGGGTCGTATATACTGACCCAATAGCATATCTTGAAAACTAGAGCCAATCAACAATTTTAAGCATCATTTTCGTTCTCAGTGACCCAGAATTAGTAAAGTTTGACTACATTTATTTCAGAAGCATTTTGGCTGTAGAGCAATGCTATCTGAGGATCTTAAGATGCATCTGCCTACCTGTGAGGTTGGCAAGTGTTATTACCTCTATGTTACAGATGGCGAAACTGACGCACAGACTGGGGCAAATCTGTCGCTATCAGGGCAAATGGATGCTATCAGGGCAAATGGAGCCCATCAATACTTGCAGACTATTGCTGGACAGTGACAAGAGATGCTCCATTTAATGAATACAAGAGACAAGCCAAGAAGCTGTGACTAGACACTGAATAGGACTAAACTATGTACATAATAGTTTTTTGCCTTTTGTTTCATAATACATTTTATTTATATAACCCTTTTGCTGATTTTTAAATTGTAATATTTGAATTCAGCACATCAAAATACATAATAAATATCACATTTTATCTCTGAAGCAGACAACTTCTAAAAAATTGTAGACCAGTGTAGAAGGTGTTATATGTGTCATATCTAATACACAAGCTTGCTCACTTCATTCGATCACGCTGTGAAAAAATTCACTCAGGGAGTTACATAGGATTGGCATCTATGCTCTTCATCCCCTCTGAATTACAGACATGAGGGTAGGGGGCAGAGTCCACCCACAATTACAACCCTGCAACTATGCTGATTTCATTCAGTTGCACGAGTGCAAATGAGGGCAAGATTCAGCACAGGGAGTTCAACTGTCAATAAAAGAGCAGAAGGAAAAGGAAGGAGGATAGGTTCATAGGACCGCTAATAAGCAGGACCTGGTCGGTGGATAATGAGTTGTCAGGATTATATGTGGCAGCAGTACTACTAAATTTGAAGTGGAATTATTGAACTGATTACGAGAAAGTTCTTGTATCTACATTCTGCCAGAGTCCAAATAACAAGCAGCAAGCAAGCTGAATGTCTGCTTAAGACAGGAGAACAGGGAAAAGACTATTATCTGTCAGGGAGAGACACAAATTGAAAAAGAGAGTCATTAAGAGGAGGAAATAAATCTGTGGAGAGGAAAGAATGACAAGAAAGTGAGAGATTTTTCCTTTATAATGGAAAGTTCTTGTTTTCGAATGCTATCGATCCCCAAAGGAAAGTGTGAAGACGATTGTTATGGCATATGTGAGCCATCATGTGTCATACGATCGGCGATGACAGTGCTACAAGTAACTTTGCTACTCTAAACAGAGAGAGATTGAGAGAGAGAAAAAGAGAGAGAGAGTGATGAACCACTTTCATCAGCCCACATTAAATGCTGGGAATTAGCTTAGCTATAAACCATATTTCATGTTAGTTTACAGAGGAAAAACACTAGGAGATAGGATTTATGTTCTTTGTATAAATGAACTTCGTAAGCTTGTCTTCACAGGGGAAAAAGAAAGCAGGTCTGAAAGTTCTAACCCAGAAAAGCACATTTCTAAGTGGAAAAAAAACAACTCCTCACATTATTGCTGATGATAAATTGAATTGATGCTCAATCAGTGTTGCAGAATGCTGGAGATTAAAAACACTGATACCATCCGCCTCCACAGTCCCAATTCTGCTCTTATCCTCAAATTACAATCCAAAACAAACTAGGACTCGTGTGCCCAACAAATTCATAAAAATCCAAGAGACATTTCCACTCGTCTATTTTTGATACATTTTCTTTGATTCAATAACCTTCTTTAATGGAATTTTTCTCTCTTTCTCTCTCTCTCTCTCTTTTTTTTTTTTTTTTTTGGTCCACACATTTATTATTTCCACCCACTCCGTTTTCTGGGATGGCAGACTCTCTGACTAAACATCCATGTTGTAATCTGTACAGGAATTTACTGATGGTGCATGACAGAAGGGACTTAAAGAAAATTATGCATTTCTCTGATATACCTTAGGGCACACAAATCAAAGTCTCTCCTGAATACTACATAGTAAAATGGAAAGTAGCTACACTTTATATGGAAATTAGATGCTCCCGGAATGTAATATAGCTAAGTATATATCAAAAACCAAAGAAAATGAACATAGAAACTGTATTTCTTTAGTGGTGATATAAATGTCTATTTTTCTTTATTTCTTAGAAGTTGCTTTAATGTGCGCTATTTTTTTGGATGATGAAATATGCCAGAAAGATTATAGTTTTACTAACATATTACAATAGTGTGTGACTTTTAAAAATAATTTTTATTTTACAAACTTGGCAACTTTTATCTTGCACTGGACTTTTATGTCATTTCTAGGAGTTGATTG
Source organism: Dermatemys mawii (assembly GCA_007922305.1). Taxonomy (NCBI): domain Eukaryota; kingdom Metazoa; phylum Chordata; order Testudines; family Dermatemydidae; genus Dermatemys; species Dermatemys mawii. Next base: position 43,749,509 of record ML677333.1, on the reverse strand, counting down.
AGAATGGATCAGGCATTTGTAAATACTAGGTTATCATCTGTCCTATTGGGTTAGTTGGAAAAGGAAAAGCATAACTCAGGAAAGATCCCATAGTACTACATCTGGTATGGTACTATGCAGAAGAAAATGTCTTTTTTTATCTTCATCTTGATTACTTTCTTGGCTTTTTTTAATAACAAAAGGCAAGCTCAAATATGGCAATTTGACATCTTGAATTTAACGCATGCTGTTTGTACTCACAGTACTCATATATTTCCTTCCTGGATGAGTTTGCCATTAGTAGCAAAGCCTTTCCAGATGTTATTGTCTAGGACTGTGCAAATGGCAGCTGCCACATGCAGGTTTGCTGCAGCTGACAGAAAGAGCCTACAATATCTCCAATTCTGTCATCTCCATCCAGGGTTTCTGCAGATTTTCTTATTCCATTTTTTTAGATATGCACAGCTGAGGCTGGAAGGATATAGATAAAATTTGTGTAGAACTTTAACAGGAAACAGACAAAAGGGGGTGGATATGGTTCTAGAATGAAACAAATGGAGAGGCACAGTAACTTTAGAGATAATCTTGTTTTCTTCAGTCAAATTCCTTGTTAGAAGAAATTGGGTCTTTCTGTGATTCTTTACCATTGTCATGCGGCAGAGTATCAGATGCTGGCTCATCTTGAAGCACCATAAATATGAGGGGGAAAACAAATGCCACCATGCAGCTTTCCATAGGACCCTCAGATTTGATAAGCTCATGGAATGGCTTGATCCACTTCATTCTTCTCTAGAAGTGCTTCAACAGACTCTAAACTGCAACCCAGCTTGACTGAGAGAGCAAAGTACAGGTCTGCTCGTTAGTGAATTCAGTAGGAAAGACAGGTGAAAACAGCAAGGAATGATAGATGAGTGGTTAGGGTGCTAGCCCCTTCCCTCAAGCAAGCTGGATTTAATTCCCAGAAGTTTCCTCTGTGACACTGGGCAAGTCAGTCCTTCAGTTCTCACCCCTTCCCTCCTCCACACCCATCCCCCAGTTTTACAATGAGGACAATAGCACTTCTCTACCTCATGGGAGTATTGTGAGGAAAAATGCATTAACGATTAGGAGGTCCTCAGATACTATTGGGGCGGGAGCATACACGTACTTAAAATACATAGGCTTTTCTAAAGTGATTTGCCTTTGTGGAGGAAGAAGATCAGAGTATGATACAATGTGCCTTATATTCCAAAAACATAATAAACAGAAAGTTGTGCTTTCACCAAATGGAGGCCTGGAGAAATCATAGAAGCCTGCGTAAGGCTTGAATGAGCAGAATGCTGTGACATTGGTATCCTTTCTGGACTGGCAAATTGGTGTCCTAGGGTGTCTATTATGAAAAAACTGGGTATATGTGTATCTCCATAGGCATACGGAGGCATGCAGAAACCATAAAGAGGGAGAGATGTTTTTCCCCACTGCGGAAGGTATATATAATAGTCACACAGCAAAGGTCTGTACCACATATTGCCTTTAAAGATTCACAGGTAAGAAACCAATTCTGTTGGGTGTCTCTTCTAGATTTTTCATCATATGTTATCTCCTGATTCATAGATTCCAAAGCCAGAAGGGACCACTGTGATCATGTAGTCTGACCTCCTGTAGAACACAGGCCATACACATTCCCCAAAACAATTCCTGGAATATATCTTTAGAAAAACATCCAATCTTGGTTTTAAAATTGTCAGTGATGGGGAAATTGTTCCAATGGTTAATCACTCTCACAATTAAAAATTTACATCATATTGACACTCTGAATTTGTCTACCTTCAACATCCAGTCACTGGACTGTGTTATACCTGTCTCTGTTAGATTGAAGAGCCCATTATTAAATATTTGTTCTGTAGGTAGATACATATACACTGTAATCAAGTAGCCCCTTAGCATTCTCTTTGTTAAGACAGACTCAAAGAGCTCACTCTATTTATCACTACACTGCATGTTTTCTAGTCCTTAAATAATTCTTGTGGCTCTTCTCTGAACCCTCTCCAATTTATCAGCATCCTTTGAGATGTTCTGGGACCCCAGGAGGTGGGATGTCGCAGAACTCAGGCTTCAGACAAAGCCTGAATATCTGCACCACAATTAAACATCCCCTTAGTCTGAGCACCACGAGCCCAATACAGCTGGCATGGGCCAGTGGAGAATGTTTTATTGCGGTATAGACATATCCACTGTGAATCCCTGCCCTTCTTTGCAGTTCCTCTTGAGAGGCAAGGGTACTTAGTGATAATGCATAAATATATCCTGTGCACTGCTAGCATGAACGGGGTGTGCTAATCCCAGTATTCTGGAAAAAAATCCATTTAAATACATTAAATTCTGCTGTCTACATTTGTCTTCATTTCAGTGGCCTGGTGCTGCAGCAACCAACTATTAAGCAGGCATAGTTCTGACACTAACTGTGGCCTTGGGCAAATCATTTAACCTTGTGGTGCCTCAGTTTACCCATCAGTGTGTGACAGATTTGTGTTACCAATCTGCCCGGAGTTTTTAGTGATCAGGCTTTATTAGTAAGATAACATAACATAACACATTTTTTTTTGTTGACATATATGCCCCTTCTGGATGGCTGTGGCAAAGACAGCCTTATTTAGGTTGAAGGTTTGAAGGTGTGCTGGAATACTGTAAAGGAGGAGGCATCTTTTTGGAACATGGAGAGTTGCTTCCGAATATGCACCAATGGAAGAAAAACATTGGGTGTGATCCACGAAAAATTAAACACAATATAGTTAGAAATATTAACAGTGCTTTGAACAACAGCAAGTCATTGCACTGAAAAAATTTGCCCTTGAGATTGTAACTGTACATCGAGGGGCACCCTGGAGTAGGTGGTTCTCCAAACATGTGCTGAGATATTGGTAAACATATGTGCCTTAGTTGGGGCATATCCCGATGCCTCCCCTTCCCAGCAGATGTGTTGACCCACCTCAAAAAAGTGGTCTGGCACTGTTGTTCTCTTACACATTATTTGAGGGGGCTCTATAGGCTACAGGTGCTAGGTGTTGCCCTCAGCAATCCATATGTGCTGATAGTTAAAAGATGTGGTCAGCACATACCGCTTAGCTGTGCCACTGAGGGAAAGCCACCTTTCACACATTGTGATGGACTACCCAGTCCCGGAGGCAGCCTTCCCAAAGGCCTGGTTGGATTTTTATAGCAGTGAAGGAGCAGGCTTAGGAATAGAGCACTAGCCTGCTAAACCTAGGGTTGTAAGTTCAATCCTTAGGGGGCCATTTAGGGATATGGAGCAAAATTGGTTGGATGATTTAATTGGGGATTGGTCCTGTTTTGAGCAGTGGGTTGGACTAGATGGTCTCCTGAGGTCCCTTCCAACCCTGATATTCTATGAATAGTGGAAAGGCCATAGCTCCTGGGGAATTCCTGAGTGAGAGTGGATTTCCCCAGGCCAGGCTCCATGGAGCACATTCTTCTGGATGCTGTGGACTTGTTGGGTTAAATATTGTTGGAGCTGGGAGCACACAGAATTGGTCCCTGGCCTCAATTATGGCCTCAGTTAGTTCCTGCAAGGTGTTCCATGTGTGGAGGGCCAATTTGGCAGTGTTTTTGAGAGCAGAGGTGGCCACTGTAAGATGGGCTCAATACACAGGTAATTGGGTGGAATGTAATGACCTGTGAGCTACAGGTGGTCAGAGTAGGTGATCTAATTGTCCCTTCTGGCCTTAAACTCTATGAATCTATGAAGAGCAGTTGGCTAGGTGCACAAGGGTGAGTAGGCTACTCCATGAAAAGTGATGAAATACAGGAGGGATTGTGACTTGGAGTCACAGTTAGTTCTCTGGTCTGCACCTGGGGTGGTGCACCTATGTATGTCTCATTCCTCAGGACAGGTTATAAAATTGCAGTCTAACCCTTAGTTATTCTTATTATTTTAGGTGATAATCATATAGCATCGTAAACGTACACAATGCTTTGTGCGCCTATAGTAAGGCACACTCTCTGTTCCAAGAATTTATAATGTTAGATGGAAAAGACCCAGGATAACAGATCAGGAAAGGAACAAAAGGAGAAGAAGAAAAGATTGGAGAAATAGAAAGGGGCAGGTGGAGAGAAAGAGGAAGACTGCTCCAAGATCAGAGAGTAGCATGATGTTGTGAAGACCAAGACTATAACAGTGTTCAAAAAAAGAACTAGATAAGTTCATGGACGATAGGTCTATCAATGGCTATTATCCAGGATAGGCAGGGATGGTGTCCCTAGCCTCTGTTTGCCAGAATGGGTGGGAATGGGTGACAGGGGATGGATCACTTGATAATTACCTGTTCTGATCATTCCTTCTGGGGCACTGGCCACTGTCGGAAGACAGGATACTAGGCTAGATGAACCTTTGGACTGATCCCGTATGTCCGTCCTTATGTTCTATGAAGGCATCTGGGTACAGTGAGAGCAGGGGAAAAACAGAGTAGTAAATCAAGAATAAGGAGCAAGAAGGAATGGAATTAGAGATATAGGTGTCTTATATACAATGTCTTAAAAGTGAGGATAAGGCAATTAACTTTTAGTCTAGTGAATTATGAGATGGAAAACTTCTCCACAGTGTAGGGCTCAAATACTCCCCTTAGAAGTGTAAACTCAGCTTCCACTGAAAACTGCATTCATGTATCTCTAGAGGAAAAAATGATCCTAAAAGTCTATACAGTCCATTGTCACTGACTGATAGCTTTTGTGTTCATATTCTTTCAGAGCTATGACCAGACTTATACTAATACACTTTTCATTGTTCAAAAGACATACTACCATGTTTGAAAAGAGAGCCTGGTGTTTGGTCCTCTGACCCTCACCACGTCTAGGAGATCTCTGTATACTGTAGCTGACCATACTGTTCTACTTTCTCTTGCTCCTCTTCTTTGGATGGTATTCCAGGACCCCAAGAGCCAAGTCACAGAAGATAATTGTCTAGTTAGGATGACATCTGGTTCATTTGGCAAGGTTTTCTGGGGGTTTTTTGCTTTGTTTTTTGCAGTGCATAAATAATATCATAATGCCATTGGCATGTCTGGGACAGGTTTATCTCAAAGTCATCTGCTTCTGCAAAGAGAACTGTATGAACTCTCGATGACCCTGGGGACCTGCATTCATGAAAGCAAGTTCTGCAGCCCATGTGTTGTTATCTTGATGGAATTTTAGGATAGAAGGGACATTTTATAATTTTTGGCAAGAAATAAACATTTACAACTACACAGCTTGATTATGATCATGCTTATGCTGGTTTTGCACCTAACTTCACTGGGACAGATTCTGCATTGTCTCGCACAGAAGACACAGGTGGAGGGGAAGATGTGGGGAGAGGGACAAAGGTGGTTTTAAGAGAACTTTACACTTACTGGATTTAGGTCTGCTCCTTGGGGCAATGTTGCCCCTGGCATCAGTCAGAGAAGTGCTGGGGGCAGTTTTACCACTTCAGCCATTCTGCCTCTGGTCCCTGATACAACTCCTCTCACCCAAACTCCTCCCTCCCCATCTCACACTGGGGACTAAGAGGAGATCCTCCAAAGAATGTCATATCCCAACCCTGCAATGTCTCTGCAGTGGGGGAGCTGGGAGCTGTTCCATCTCTTTTTACAGGTCCTGTATGCTGCTGGAGAGCCATAATCTGGCACATAGACTGAAAATGACTCTTGGTTTACAAAAGTGTAAGAGAGCAGATTCAGGCCAATCGCTGCTATTCACAAGTACGGAAAAGGGATGCTTTTTATGCAGCTGTCATAAATCAAACTAATAGACACGGTGCTAGTTATATCAATATAAAAACTTAAGCGTAGTGTGTGAAAAGTATCCATTCACGGTATATCTACACTGGAGAAAATTCAGACATGTAATTCTCCATATCTATCCCTTGTCTACCTTGTAACTTTCTTCACTTGTTATCACTGGTGTAGTTCCACCAGTGTGAATTTATGGGTTCACTTATTTCTAGTGTGTAAATTAATCCTTAGGATTTGATTTGGGAGATGTGCTATATTCCGATTTGTGGCATAATTTGAGGATGTCTTCTCAGCTTCAGAACCTATAACTTACCTCAGGGTGTCTAATGTGCAGCCCAAGGACTTGACTCCGTTCACATGAGGGATTTTTGTGGCCCATATGAAACATTCAGATTCTGCAGAGCCAAAGCTGAGAAGCCTAGAAGTAGATTTCTAGCCCCCATGGTTGTGAAGAAAACCTATGAAATTTGAACCAGGTGTAAACTGGTGCAGCAATGTCATCTTGAGAGAGGGAAGAGAGAGAGAAACAGAAAAAGGAGCATGGGGAAGTTAGGGATACTAAGGGCAGCAACAACAGTAGTCCTAAATGTGAGAATATTTTCCAGTGAATGATGCTGAATGTGACAATAAGATATTGAAATAATGGTAATACTTAAAAGTTCAGTTACTATATAAAGACCAGATTCTACCCTTAATCTTTGGGCAAACTTACCATTGACATAAACAGGAGTTCTGCCATAGACTGGGGGAATTATACAATCTTAAATCTTTTCTCTCATCTATGGATCATAATTTAAAAAGGCAGGGATTTAGTGAAGACCTGTTGGGACCACTTGAGAAATTTTGTTAACTATTTATGAAAAAGCGTTAAAACTACTTTAAAATATAAAAGCTGAAGAAGAATTTAGCAGTGAAATACACCATATTATTATGAAAAATACCAAAAACCATGAGAGTCTGCCTTCGTCCTGCCTAAAAATTGATCTAGAGCAATGATTTTCAAACTATGGGTTGTGATCCAGTACGGGGTCATGGAATGGAAGGCACTGGGTTGAGGATCTGGTCAGCACTGCCAACTGGGCCATTAAAAGTCCCATCGGCGGTGCTGCCCAACTAAGGCAAGCTAGTCCCTATCTGTTTCAACATCGCTCTGTTCCCTGGAAGAAGCCAGCAGCCAATCTGGTTCCTACGCGGGGGAGAGGAGGGGATTCGCAGCCCATAGGAGCTGGGGGAGGCAGTGCCTGAGGGCAAGAGCTGCACAGAGCCATTCACATGCCTCCACCTAGAAGCCAGACCTGCCGCTGGCCACTTCCAGGACACAGCACAGTCCACGGAGCCAGGACAGGCGGGAAGCCTGCCTTAGCCCCTCGCTGCACTGCTAACTGCGAACCACTGGAGGCAAGTGTACACCCCAATCCCATGCCCCAATCATCTTCCCCAACCCCAAACCCCGCCCTCAGACCCAGAACCCCCTTCTGCAATCCTAATCCCTCATCCCCAGAGCCTGCACACCCAGCCAAGAACCCTGGCCCCCTCCCCACACCTCAACCCTCTGCTCCAGCCCAGAGCTCCCTCCCAAACCCTGAACCCCCCATTCCTGGCCCCACCACACAGCCCTCACCCCCACACTCCAACCCTCTGCCCCAGCCCTGAGCCCCTCACACACCTCAAATCCCTCATTCCCAGCTCCTGTAGATGCCCATGACTCAATGTTTTCTTCAGCTGGGTCACCAGAAAAAAGTTTTAAAACTATTGATCTAGAGTCTCCTTTCTTTACATGTATTCCCCTGCAGAGTATATATGTCTTGTGAATGTTCATCGTTTTCTTTGTTTTGTATTTCTAAAGGGGGAACATGCCTGATAATACTTCTCTGTACAACATTGCTAAACACTTTTAAAGGAAATAAAGCAACCCAAGTCAGGATAGGCAAGTCCTTCCAGAAGTAAAATCCAAGCAGTAATTATAGCTGGATAAATAATGCAAAACGTTGTCAGCATATGTTATTTAAGGTGCTGATTTTACAAAGATGTATGCACAGGCTTAACTTTAAATGCATGAACAGTCTCACTGTATTTAATGGAAGTCGCTCACATTGTTTAAAGTTAAGCCTAAGCATAAGTCACCTTTTCGGCCTCAGGGTCTACATTTGTAAATGAATTTGCTTCAGCCATGTTTACATTCCTTTTATGTTTATTTTCTATGAATGTTTGAGTGATCAGTCTGTACTGATTTGAAAAAAAGTTTTGAAAAGTGGTTTTCAAAGTCACGTGCACATGTAGTCATGAAAAACAAAATGCAAATTTGCACATGCAAACATTCATACCAGAAGTTTGAGTGCAATGTTCCTGTCATGAATCCAGAACAATACCGTATGACTTATCTGACCAATAACAGCCAAGCAATGCAGCTTGAATTTTGAATATTTGCTTTCAATACAGAGAATTAGAGATTAGACAAGATATATGTTGAATACACATGAATAATAGATTCAAGGAAATCACAATCTTCTCTTGGATGTTCCATGGACAAAAACTAATTCCTTGAATAAATTATTCTCTTAGTGATGGTAATTATTAGAACTGAGTTAATAATTCAAAATCAGTTTCATCTGAGGAATTTTGCCTTTGTTTCTGTTTGTAAAACTTTCAAATGTATTTGTTGTTAAAAATTACTTACAGATTTCTCAGTATTTAATTCCTGTCTATAGATCATTCATAAACTGGTCATAATGAATTTTTAAAAGTTGCCATTCACACTCTGATCCCTGCTCCTGAAAGCATCTCTGTATGTACTTAGTTACCTTGACTACGGTGGACAGGCAATTAAGCCAATAGTACTATTGTAAGTAAAGTTAAGCACACACATATGTGTTTATAGGGCCAGGGCTTGGCTTAGTTACATAATTCACACAATATTATTTTTGATCCCTAGTTGTAATGAACTGGTACAGCACAACCCAGAAAACTTACAATCAAATATATCACTTGAAGATTGTTTTAGCTCAGATATTCAAATAATTGTTTCAACATTTGTTTTTCAGAGATTATGCAGGGGAGAAAGCTTGACCACTTGAGTGGGGAGAGCAGAAATGATAAGGCTGTAAGTAAAGATGGTCAGAAAAATTGGGATGTAATTTTTTTTTGTCTGAATTTGCTGATTCATTAAAATCAAAACATTTTGCGAGATGGTTTGATTTGGACTAAATTTCTACCAGAAACCAGGCAGAGTTTCAAAACTCCTTGATTTTCTGCCAGCTCATCTGCCCAGCTCCTCAGTGGGTGCCTGGAAGACCTCCAAGTCCTGGACTCCCAGACTTGTGACTTTTGGGCAGCCTGGACTTCCAAGGCTTCCTTAGAGTCAGGACTCCCAGGGCTTTGGGACAGCCCTCCAGGAGAATGGCTGTGGATCCAGGGCTCCTAACAGAGCTCTATGAAGAAGTAATTCCATTTCATGGAAAACTGCAAAGTTTTTCGTTTTCATTCAAACTGGAGTGAAACCCAATGTTGAAATCTGCAAATCCTGTGAAAGGGCATTACTCTCCCTGCCCAGCTATAGGCGCCTGCTTGGTCAAATAGAGATTTGGTTACATATTCAAATTAATAAGTGGGGGAGGAGGGAAATGTTCCACGTCTGGTTCAGCTTTAATAATCAATGTCTGTATTTATGCAGCAAAATGGACAAGGTAAAGTTGTGCAATCTGTGGTCTTAGGAAAAAGAAGAGTTAACAAAGATGGCAGGTTGGCATTTTGTACCCATTAGATTAGTCTGCTCCTTTCTCCACCCACTCATTCACTCCTTCTGTCCAGTGAAATGACCACCTCTTGCTCACATCTCAGGGGGTGGAGTTAGACCAGCAACTGACACCTTATAATAATACTTTCATAAACACATAGTACTAGCATAGTCAGAGACTAGCACAGGCATCACACCATTGATCATCATTCTGTGAGTCAGGCATTTGCAAGCACCTTCTCCAGGCTGTCATCTTGCCACCATGAAATCAAAATCTGAGTCAGACCCCAAATTAAACTGCTATTATTATCATCCCTAATTTAAATAAATCTAGCCATTTACCATTGTGTATTATTTGCATAAATCTGGAAATCTATCACTTTGGCATATTCCTCTATTCTGCACCTTCAGCTGCACATGCAATCCCTCAGTGGTTTTTACGTTCTCTGAATAACATAGTCTAACAGGATTCTAGCAATGAATCTTGTGCCTTCACTGATCCAATTTATTGCCAAATAGCTAAGCACCAATTGTGACAGATGAGAAGCTGCTGTGTATCAATCTAGGACTTTACCACAGAGCTAGAAGTTGGCAGTGCAGGGGCCGTGGGAGCAGAGGAAGGAAAATTACAGTAGGGTCATAGGAACAACAAGAGGGGGAGAAAAAGTGGAGGAATCTGCTCAACTTCTTATGTCTATACACAAATGCAGGGTGTACTGGAAGTCTTAGTACATAAGCTAAACTGTGACTTAATTGGCATCATTGCGACTTGGTAGGATAAATACTATGGTTAGAATATTGGTGTAGAGGGGTATTGGTATAGCTAGTTCAGGAAGGACAGATAGGGAAGAAAGTGGGGAAGTATTGCATTATACATCAAGAATATTGTAGGGGGAAGGGTCCTGCGGAAGAATGTCAAGGAGCTGGAGCAAGTAATGGCAGACTGACAAGTAAGTGGTCAAGGGCAGTGCACGAATGTGATGAGTGTGGGGTCAGCAAAGCAACATCCTGGTAAGGAACAGCTGTAACAGCTGTAAGTCCAGCGGAGCTAATTAGGCAAATATTAGTTTGTAAACAGGATAATCTATAATAAGTTACATACTCGCTGCTTGGCCGTATGTAACCCCGGCTGGACGTGGAGAAGGGATAAAAACCTCTGTGAGTGACTCTGATGCCGGAGTCTTGCCTGATCAGCTGTCTCAAGCTGTCAGAGGATCCCCATCGCAACCCCTCCGTCCCTGGGGCTCCCATGCTGATTGGAGTGTAAGTTTCCCCTCTATCATTTCTACCTCTTACAGCAGACTGAGTGTCGTTCTTTCCTTGGTACCCGAACATTAGGCTTGGATCTTACCAAGCCCAGTCCCTTCCCAGTATAAGTATATACACTTGTTTTCAGTTCCAGAAGGAGGTGAGAGGCTGACCAGTTGAAAGTTTCTGGGTGAAGATAAAAGGGGGAAAAAACAGGGGTGATGTCAGGTTTACTATGGACCACCAGATCAGGAGGAGGAGATGGATGAGGCATTTCTAGAACAAATAAGAGAAATATCCAAAATAGAAGACCTGTTAGTAATGGGGGATGTTAACTACCCAGAAAAAGTAATATGGCAAAAACACAAAATCTCCAGTAAGTTCTTGAAATGTCTTTGGAAAATGTCTTGTTTCAAAAGTTGGAGGAAGCGATCAAAGAGATTGTGGTGTGTGAGTATGAACAGGAGAGTTGCATGTAAGATATGGGAGAGAAAAGTACTGCTCTACCCAGAACCTCAGCTGGGGTACTATCCCCTGTTCTGAGTGCTGAGGAAAGGTTTAAAAAAACTGAGCATGTTTAGTCTTGAGAAAAGATGACTGAGGGGAGACATGATAACAGGCTTCCAATATGTTAAGGGCTGTTATAAAGAGGATGGTGATCAATTGTTCTCCAGGTCCACTGAAGATAGCGCAAGAAGTAATGGACCTAATCTGCAACAAGGAAGACTTCGATTAGATATTAGGAAGAACTTTCCAACTACAATGATAGTTAAGCTCTGGGATAGGTTTCCAAGGGAGGTTGTGGAATCTCCATCATTGCAGGTTTTTAAGAACAGGTTAGATCAACACCTGTCAGGGATGGTCCAGGTATTCTCCAGACTGCTTGAGCATGAGAGGGGGGCCTAGGTGACCCTTTAAGTTCCCTTTAAGGTCCTACATTTCTGTGATTCTATGATGGTTTGTTTTATTGTTTTAAAACTTATTTTCTCTGAAGGCTTTTGTTCTAAATAAATATTTTGCTTTAAGGAGGCTATTGCTTGATGATTGATTTGTTTCTTGAAAGTTTAATGTAGTTCTCAATTTTTCTGGAATCTGAGCTAGTGCACTACAATAATTCCCAGGTAAGGCCTATGTAGCTGCAAATTCAGGAGGTAGATGGCTACATTTTATTATTTGCATCCACAGGTGATTGTACACAGAAAATTGTGGATGGAATATGTTTTTGAAAATATGCCTTTTAAGGTCTTAGAATGTTACATTTCTACCACTTCTTTCCCTTCTTGTCCTATACTGACCTTCCACTCTTGCACCCAATCTGAACAATGAGATTAGTCTTTTATGTTCCATTATTATTATTAGTTTGCATTACAATAGTGTTGAAAGGCCATAACTAAGATCAGCACTACATTGTGCTAGATGCTATACAGACATAGACTAGAAGACAGTCCCTTTCCGCAAGGGCTTTCAGTCTCAATAGACAAAGCATAGGAGAGCGAAAAAAGCTAAAGTGACTTACCCAAGTTCATATAGCAGGTCAGCAGTCAAGATGGGAACAGAACTAAGGTCTCCTGACTCTTTGGGTACTTCGGTATCTGAACTGGGAGGTGTGAGTACCAGCTGATGTAGATGTACCCACACTAGCTAGAGCAAAGCTAGAATGCTAAAAATAGCTGTGTAGCTGGGGTAGTGGCTCAAACTAGCTACATGAGTACTAATCCACCCGAACCCTCTGAGTACATACTGAGGTGGCTAGCCCAAGTCACTGCCCATGCTACCCCGGCTATACTGCTATTTTTATCATGCTAGCCCAAGCATAGCTGGTGTGGGTATGTCTACAAAAGCTGGAAGACACATTCTGCATCTCAAATGTAGACATAACCCTAGTCTGATATCTAATCTACTATATCATAACACCTGCTGTCCCAGAACTACTGCTCCTGATTCCCTTCCTTCTAATAGCCTCCTGTGCAGTCCTATTGTGTACACTGTTCTCCTAAGACAATCAAGTTTGTACAATAGCTTAAATACAAAGATATATTCTCTCAAAAACCAGGGAGGGTTTTTTTGAGAAACCACCATAAAAGTCATGACACTCATTCATTCATCATATTGCTATTCCTGTTCATACCCTTTTCATGGCATCCTTTTTTACTATTTTAGCATCAATTTTGCATTGTTGTATAGATGCTCTCTATATCTGTTGAGAGAGATGAATGATATTGAATCATAGAAGCACACAGTTAGCTCTCTTTTCAAGTCATTAATTTTTATTCTTCATTGGTCATAGTATATTTTTACATTTCAAACTGATTTTAAAATAATACTTTTAATGATCAGCCTGTTAAATGTGGTAAAGGATCCTTCCACGTTAAAACTATTTCTGCTAAGTAACTATTTTTTATTGATGCTGTTAACATTAATTTTAAATCGAAAGAGACTTTGATTAAAGATGTCAATTCTGAAGAAAAAATTAGTTGGTCAACTGTCTTGTTATTATATAAATCTTATGTCTCTCAAATAGCAGGAAATATAGTTTGAACAAAGATTAATTACATAATCATTATGCTGGAGAAATATATTGTTTAACATAATTTGCTAAATGTAGGAAATTAATATGAAATAGTAGATCCCCAAATTTATACAAATAACCAGATGGTGAGCAGATAGTTTTAATTAAATAATGTTTGATAATTATAGCTGATTAATTTTAGGTTTGACTCAGATTAGTAAGAATGAGTTATTTTCCTGGAAATGTATTTTTTAGTTTCCTTATAATAATGCGAATATTGAATTTGTTGCTGAGGTCTGGAATCCCGAAGAACTGATCAGCGTTATGAAGTCTCAGTTCTGTTTCACTTGGTAAGTCAATAGGGACTTACCTTACCAGAAAGGGACACCCCAGCACATGTTTGTTCGGTTTGGTACTATTATTGGTATCTCGGGGCATGTCCGTAGTGCATCTGAGTTTAAAATGTGCTGTATTGGGCCTGCATCAATGAGGTTTTTTCCATAGGAGCAGGAACAGCTTTCTAAAACATCTCCAAAGTATGCAGAGGCATCATTTGCTATGGGGCAAGAGGGGCAGTTGCCTCCGCATATGTTGATGTGCCCCCACCAAAGACTTTTCATAGGTTTGTCTGCGTGCTCCATTTCATCTTCCTCTCTCCCTCCCCTTTCCCCCACTTTGTATTAGAAAGATTGTCTAATTTTTCTTTGTTTTTATAAAAGAGAAAGTATCTCAATGGGAGCGATGCCCTTCCAATTTCCTGTTATCTCCAATCTGGATTATATGGAGGAAGCTCCTTGAATTTATATAGTGTGTATTTACTCACACACTACCTTCAAGCCTCGCACACTCTAACCTATAAGAATATCTGAGGACTAAAGCCCAGTCATCTATACAAAATTGTAAAGGGCACAATTGTATTAGCTTTCCTAAAGTTTAGTATACATTATTACTAGGGCTGTCAAGCGATTAAAAAAATAAATAGCGATTAATCACCTGATTAAAAACAATAATAGATAAACAATAATAGAATACCATTTATTTAAATATTTTGGATGTTTTCTACATTTTCAAATATATTGATTTCAATTACAACATAGAATACAAAGTGTACAGTGCTCACTTTATTTTTGATTACAGATATTTGCACTGTAAAAAACAAAAGAAACAGTATTTTCAGTTCACCTAATATAAGTACTGTAGTGCAATCTCTTTATCATGAAAGCTGAACTTACAAATGTGAAAATATGTATAAAAAATGCATTCAAAAATAAAACAATGTAAAACTTTAGAGCCTACAAGTCTACTCAGTCCTACTTCAGTCAATCGCTCAGACAAACAAGTTCGGTTACATTTACAGGAGATAATGCTGCCTGCTTTTTGTTCACAATGTCACCTGAAAGTGAGAACAGGTACACTCATGGCACCGTTGTAACCAGCGTCACAAGATATTGACATGCCAGATGCGCTAAAGATTCATATGTCCCTTCATGCGTCAGCCACCCTTTCAGAGGACATGCATCCATGCTAATGAGTGGTTCAGCTTGATAATTATCACAGCAGAGCAGACTGATGCATGTACATTTTCATCATCTGAGTCAAATGCCACCAGCAGAAGGTTGATTTTCTTTCTTGATGGTTAGGGTTCTGTAGTTTCTGCGTTGGAGTGTTGCTCTTTTAAGGCTTCTGGAAGCATACTCCACACCCCATTCCTCTCAAATTTTGGAAGGCACTTCAGTTTCTTAAATGTTGGGTCGAGTGCTGTCGCTATCTTTAGAAAAATCACATTGGTACCTTCTTTGCATTTGGTCAAATCTGGAGTGAAAGCCTTCTTAAGATGAACAACATGTGCTGGGTTATCATCCAAGACTGCTATACCATGAAATGTATGGCAGAATGTGGGTAAAACATGTAGGCTTCAAAGTTTTACATTGTTTTGTTTTTGAATGCAGTTATGTAACAAACATCTACATTTGTAAGTTACACTTTCACAATAGAGATTGCACTACAGTATTTGTACGAAGTGAATTGAAAAATACTATTTCTTTTATCATTTTTACAGTGCAAATATTTGTAATGAGCATTGTACACTTTGTATTCTGTGTTGTAATAGAAATAAATATATTTGAAAATGTAGAAAAACATCCAAAATATTTAATAAATTTCAATTGGTATTCTACTGTTCAACAGTGTGATTGATCATGGTTATTTTTTTTAATTGCAGTCATTTTTTTTTAGTTAATCCCGTGAGTTAACTGCGATTAATCAACAGCCCTGCTTATTACATTGTAGTTCCATTCTAATCAATGAGACTACTCAGTCTGTGAGGTGATGATCCCTCTGGCTTCACTTAAGCAAAGCACATAATATGCGCTTATTCCCATTGACTTCAGTGAGTCTTATGCCTGTGCTTAAAGGTAAGCACATGTCTAAGTGCTTTGTGGATGAAGCTACAGTGCTCTCCCTTTGCAGGATCAAGTCTACATTACCATGATACTCAAAGGACCTAATCCAATGGGAGTCTTTCTTTGAACTTCAGTGAATTCTGGATCCGGCCCACTGTGCATAAGGATGGTGGGATTAGGCCCAAAATGTTTAGGCAATTTTTTCATTTATTATTTTTGCAGCTTCAATGACTTGCCTACTTGAATGTTCTGATCCCCTGTTTTGGGTCGTGTATCTGAAGTAGGTGGGAGTTTGGTGAGAGCTGAGGAGACTCAGCACCTTGCAAGAGGCGCTTCTCACTGTGCAGGGATGAGACACATGTTAGCATCTTTTGTAGAAAAAGAAGCACAAGACCTTTAATACTTATTTGTCTACTTGAAGCATGGCAAGAGACTGTATCAGTCTGACTCTGCTTGTGATGTTTGTTTCAATTGCCTGTCCATTTATCTATTCCCTAAACACTGTAAACAGAAAGGAAATGGAATGAACAGGTTGAAATATTATAGCAGAACATCACAGTTCAAAGGCCCTAGTACTAATAAAGAGAATCTTTCAGAATCTGCCCATACCATCTACTTTGAGACCTGAAAATGGCCCAACATTTACGCCGTCTGGCAAATACAATTCTGGACAGAAAGAAGTGGCTTTGAAGGTTGGCAATCCACTTTGGATGCCATTATCAAATATAAAAGAATTCTTAAACTACCTTCCTGACTGCAACTTTCTTAGAGATAGCTCTCAGCCTGTCATGTAGACAAAGTGCTGGTGGCCTGCATCATCCTTCTAAATGCCATTTTCCTTTATCTCGGCTTTCAGTCTGCAAAATCCTTTCTCCATTATCTGCCTGGTGCAAATCCTTGTCCTCTGTTTGCCTTTTTATGTTGAAAAGTGTTCCCCTTGAATTTCCATCATTGCTGCTATGTAAATCAGCACATCTCCTGCAGATTGATTTTTTTCCTTCTTTGTGCATCAGGAGTATAATTTGCCATCTTCTACCTGAGAATTGGGAGTATAATTTGAGCTGCTTCTTTGTGGAGTTTTCAGTGACTATTTAATTTCCACATATGAATCGTGGTTTTAGTTGGCTCAGCCCTGAATCTTTCTCAACAAAAGAATTGATTCTGTGGTAGATAATAGCATCACTTACAGTGTATCCTGGGCCTTGCAATGCTGGTGCTAGTAAGTCTGAAATTCATCTACAATGTGACAATTTTTGCAACATCTCTGCAAAAGACATAATGCTATAACTATTAACTCGACAATAAAATTGTCTGTCTGAAATGGGAAACTGAGGACTTAACAATAATGATTTTTTTCACTGTGAAAATGTTCAAAAGTGAAATAAAACAATACCATTGTGTTATGAATACTATATGTCTTCCATAGACTTTTAAATGGAAAATGTAGATATCAAAATGAAAATGAAGGGTTCGCGGCATACTGTTCTTTCAGTCAGCTACAAATGCAAGCCTGTTACAAACGGTCACACAGTACATTTAGCAGTAAATGTCTTTTAAAAAAAATTGAAAAAGTTTTCTAAAATATAGCAAACTTTTTTGATAGTCTGGAATTTGCTAGTGTATCAAAAAGCAAATGCAGAGCTTTATTTGTCCAATTTTTAAAAAGCATTTCAAGTAATTTTTCTCTTATGTATATCTGTACAGTACTATTGTACTTTTATCTTATGTATATCTGTGCATTACTATTTGTTATCTGTTAAGGTATGTTCAGTATTTTATGACACAGATGAAAAACAGTTCCAGTCCGAAAAGGCTTATGTCTGTAATTGCACTGAAGTCAGTCATAGTCTACCTACAATCCTGTCTGGTCCTGCAAGGCCTCCATCACCTAGATAACTTGCTTTTGCTCCTCCTGGGGTGGCTGCTAACTAAAATGCTTCAGGAACCAGATTTTCCATGCTGCAAGAAATTCTGCAGTTTTGGAAATTTTTTTTGCTCTGAAATGGAACAAAAACAAAAACATTTCCCACAAAACATAATTTCAGAAAAAAAATTGTGTTTCAGATTGATGGAAACAACTCTTTTTGATCAAATTATTGTGTTTGTTCTGATTTTGCCTTTTTTTAACATTTTAAAAAATGTACAAAATTTCTAAATGAAAAGTTGCTTTGCAAGTAAAATCAAAACGTTCCATTCTGAAAATGTCAAAATGGAATGTTTAGACCTTGTGAGAAAGCTTTTTTCCCCATTTTTTTCATAGAAATATACATATTTCTCCAAGATATTTTGCTTTTCACAAATTTGCATTTTCCAATGGAAAAACATTCCATTAGAAATTTTCTGACCAGCTCTACTGTTAACAAAAGTTTTATTTATCCATACATATACAAAAAGACATAAATTCTGTCTCCACTAAAGTCAATAGGAGTTTTGCCATAGACTTCAGTGACGTCAGGATTTCACCCTATATCAGGGGTAGGCAACCTATGGCATGGGTGCCGAAGGCAGCACACAAGCTGATTTCCAGTGGCACTTGTGCTGCCCGGTTCCTGGCTACTGGTCCGGGGGGCTCTGCATTGTAATTTTAAATGAAGTTGCTTAAACATTTTTACAACCTTATTTACTTTATATACAACAATAGTTTAGTTCTTATATTATAGATGTGTAGAAAGAAACCTTCTAAAAACGTTAAAATATATTACTGGCACACGCAACCTTAAATGAGAGTGAATAAATGAAGGCTTGGCACATCACTTCTGAAAGGTTGCCGACCCCTACCTTATATACATATGCATCTATGTGGGTGCACATGCACGAGCGTACGAATTCTATCTATCCATCCATCTCATCCACTTATCTATCATGTATATACTGTGACAAAGCTTCAAGTCTGTATTTGTGGGTCCTGCGTTTCCTGGCAGATTTAGGGGCCTCAAACTCATCTAGGCCCCAGAGTGACCTCCCTTTCTCAGTATAATTGGTAAGAGTCACCACCTGGTGAGTTACCTTCATCACAGGCCAGTATGGAAGATGGAAAAGGGGTGAGCCCGGGCCCGCCCTCTACTCCGGGCTCCAGCCCAGGGACCCTAATAGTATCAGCTAAGATGGCTGACCTTTTATCCACAAAACACAATACAATTCCCTGGGCTACTTCCCCACAGCAGTCCCTGCTTCTTCAAACTCCACTTCACCCTTACCTCAGGGCCTCCTTCCTTCTGGATGATATGTTGTCCACCACTCAGTCTCATCAACAGCATAACTTCCTCCCACAGCTCCTAACACCCACAGCCCACCTGACTAAGTGGGAGGTTTTTATCTGGTTTCAGCCAGTGCCTGATTGGCTTCAGGTGTCCCAATTAGGCTAGCTGTTTCTACTCCTTTCTAGAAGCTCCCTGATTGGCCTGGAGTAGCCTTTGTTTGGCTATCCAGGGAACAGGGACTTGCACATCCTGAGGCTGATATACCTGCCTTCCAGCACTCTCCTATACCCTTCTGGTCTGACTCCGTCACAATATCTAAATCTAGATAACTATTTCATCTATATTTCTATGTGGACAGGAAAAAATGAATTATCTAACTGATGAGGATCCTGCTGGAAATCCTAGGAACAGTCAGTTTTAGGGGAAGGGGGGGAAGGAGGGTAAGGTGTGTGTTTTGATATAGCTTGAGTTACTGAAAAAGCCAAATCCTAGGGGGTGGGGAAGCATATATTTGACTTTATATCGCATGCAGGGATTTCATTTGGAAAAGGAAGGGAGTAACATTTGTTCAGTCTCCAGAATGTTTTCTTCTAATCTTTGTCTAAACCCTTTGCCTCCCAATCCAACTCCCATCTAAAGCTTCGGTCTTACTGGAAACAACGGGAGAATATTTTTAGTTTGTGCGAAAATCATGAGACAATCCCTTTTCAGGAGCTCAAGAATGGGTTTTTAAAACCACACCATAAATCACAAGACTTGCAATAATATCATGAATAAAGCTGGTTCGGAGTCTTCTGTTGAAATGACTTTTGATGGAAAATGTATTTCCACAAAATTGAAATATTCCATAGGAAAATTATTATTTTGCTGACACTTTTTGGTATTGCATTGGGAAAATCGAAACAAAATAATTAATTTGGGGTTTGTTTGACTCAAACTGGAACATTAGCTTATTGAACTGAACTGAAACTGTATTGGGCTGTATTAGTAGGAGCATTGCCAGCAAATAGAGAGAAGTGATTATTCTCCTCTATTCGGCACTGGTGAGGCCACACCTGGAATATTGCTTCCAGTTTTGGTCCCCCAACTACAGAAGGGATGTGGGCAAATTGGAGAGAGTCCAGCAGAGGGCAAAGAAATGATTAGGAAGCTGAGGTACATGACTTATGAGGAGAGGCTGAGGAAACTGGGGTAATTTAGTCTGCAGAAGACAAAGGCTGGGGGGATTTGATAGCTATTTTCAGCTACCTGAAGGTGGGTTCCAAAGAGAACTTGGCTATTCTCAGTGCTGGCAGATGACAGAACAAGAATCAATGGTCTCAAGTTGCAGAGGGGGAGGTCGACGTTGAATAATAGGAAACATTATTTCACTAGAAGAGTGGTGAAGCACTAGAGTGGGTTACTTAGGGAAGTGGTGGAATCTCCATCCTTAGAGGCTTTTAAGGCCCATCTTGACAAAGCCCTAGCTGGGATGATTTAGTGTTGGTCCTGCTTTGAGCAGGGGTTTGGACTAGATGACCTCCTGAGATTTCTTCCAACCCTAACATTCTGTGAAACATTTAGTTTTGTGTCATTATATCATTAAACTGTATTTGCCTGAGATGCTGTAGTGCTTGGAGAGAGTTGTAGTTCAGGTGCTTTATGCCCCTATTCCTTCATATGTGTCAAGCTCCTTGGATGGACTACTCCTCCCATGATCCACCACAAACTCCCCTCTGTCTGAATCCTCTGACTCTTCATGGGAGATACTGTAGGCATCTATAGGAGATGTTATTTAATGACTCGAAAATAAATGTTTCAGCACACCACAATGAAACACTTTGACTTAGGAATGTTGAAACAAAATGTTTCAACACTTCCAAGATATATTTTTTTGAAAATTTTGTTCCATTTCAAGGTGAAAACAAATGTCAAAATATTGGAGTATTTGGTGGAATGGAAATTCTGAATTTTGCTCAGCTATAATCATGAGAATTGTCAACATAGTACTATTTGGACAGTCACACACAATTTTCTTTTAATATTTGGTAAGTGGCCAACTTACTGAATTCTAAGCACATGGCCGTAATTTTATTCTTGTTAAATCAGCTAATATTTTAATGCAAAGTTCAGAATCATTAACAACTGAATCTGTTCCAAAAGTAAAATGATTAACAAATATTAAATCATCTAATTTCAAGATTTATGACCAATCCTGCTTCATTAGGATTATTGCAATGGACTTAAACAGGAGTAGAATTAAGACTTTATTGGTGTGTTTTTTTAACTAATCTGAAATTAAATCAAACTTTGAAATGTAACACTATTATACTGGAATATTGAACACGAATAATAATATGAAGAAAAGTTAGCTGTATTTTTTGGGGCTATAAAGTCATATCCTTACTGAACAAATTTCATAAAGTAGGCAAAGTGGTTAAAATGGAGGAGCAAGGAGATTAAAAGCATACAAAACTGAAGGAACATTAGAGGGAAAATTTTCAAATGCACGTACAAATAGTACCTCCACAAAGTGCACATTTACCTATTGTGCTGTGTGACGGAGTCAGACCAGAAGGATATCGGAGAGTGCTAGAAGGCAGGTATATTAGTCTCAGGATGTGCAGGTCCCTGTTCCCTGGATAGCCAAACAAAGGCTACTCCAGGCCAATCAAGACACCTGGGGCCAATTAAGAACCTTCTAGAAAGGAGTAGAAACAGCTAGCCTAATTGGGACACCTGAAGCCAATCAGGGACTGGCTGAAACCAGTTAAAAACCTCCCAGTTAGTCAGGTGAGCTGTGGGTGTTAGGAGCTGTGGAAGGAAGTTATGCTGTTGGTGAGACTGAGTGGTGGACAACATATCATCCAGAAGGAAGGAGGCCCTGAGGTAAGGGTGAAGTGGAGTTTGAAGAAGCAGGGACTGCTGTGGGGAAGTAGCCCAGGGAATTGTATTGTGTTTTGTGGATAAAAGGTCAGCCATCTTAGCTGATACTATTAGGGTCCCTGGGCTGGAGCCCGGAGTAGAGGGCGGGCCTGGGCTCCCCCCTTTTTTTCCACCTTCCATACTGGTCTGTGATGAAGGTAACTCACTAGGAGTGACTCTTACCAATTATACTGAGAAAGGGAGGTCACTCTGGGGCCTAGATGAGTTTCTGAGGCCCCTAAATCTGCCAGGAAGCGCAGGACCCACAAGTACAAACTTGGAGCTTTGTCACAGCTGGTCCAAACTAACCATGATGTACAAATAAAGCTATTGCATGCCTAACTCTTTATTTGTGTAAGTAAATACCTGATTTCTGAATGGAAAATAGGTTTGGTTGTTGTCCATGTTTCTGTA
Source organism: Dermatemys mawii (assembly GCA_007922305.1). Lineage (NCBI taxonomy): Eukaryota > Metazoa > Chordata > Testudines > Dermatemydidae > Dermatemys > Dermatemys mawii. The sequence goes on along the minus strand of ML677333.1, from coordinate 43,727,355 downwards.
ACAGCAACTGCTGATTCTGCTTTTGAACATTTGGACCTAAGAAATATAAACACAGTGCAAAAAAATTAAGAATTATATCTTCCACATTGACTTTAACTCACCCAGTTGTGTCTGGATATTGTGGCAGTTTACAGATCAGTATATGATGTATTGCACACATTCTGAGAGTGGAAGTCTTAACTTTGAATTTCCCTGCTTTTGTGGGTTTAAATCAGACCTTTGACATTACTGTTTCAAAACAGTGAGATAGTGAGTTATTGTGGTCCCTTTATCTGATGAAGTGTTTTTCTATTTTAAAAAAACACTGTTCTGTATCAGTTACCTCTTGTACTATGAAATTAAGATGCATTTTCAGATTTCTTATGAATCCTAGGTTCTGTGCATGCATAGTACCTGTTTATTTCTGGCCATTTCAATTGTATTTTTTATCCAAACATTTATTAGAATGCCTCTGCACATGAAAATGGGATGATTTTAAGAATTTATATTCCATTTGCATAAAACCGAGCACAGTCTGATTGGGGCCTTTGAGCACCTCTGCAATACAAATGAATAAAAACAATAAATAACAAGATTTCAAAATATTGGGTTCTATTACAAAAGCAGTGATCATTAAAAAAAACAGTTACAAAATGTTAAAGTGCAACATTCAGGTATTGATTGACACACCACACATTACACTAGCTACTTATTCCATGAGATAAGGTGGACAAGTAACAAGAAATGAAATTTCACAAGAGTACTCTCATATATCAAATAATCCAGTTAATAATTCAGTATTTGATTGAATAATGTCTGTTTCTCTGGCCTTATCTACACTACTGGCTGGATCGACAGGCAGAGATCGATCCAGCAGGGATTGATTTATTATGTCTAGTATAGACCCAATAAATCAAGTGCTGATTGCTCTAGCATCAACTGCAGTATTCCACCTCAATGAGAAGCACAAAGGGAATTGATGGGAGAGTGTCTCCTGTTGACACACCGCAGTAAAGAAACCATAGTAAGTAGATCTACGTATGTCGACTTCAGTTATGTTATTCACATAACTGATTAGTGGTGTAACTTAGATTGATCGCCCCTGTAACACGGCGCACCCTCACCACTGTGGCGCTTCTGGTTATCTCGGTAATCAGCTCTTCCAGCTCCAGAGCACCTTCTGCTAGCCGGTGTCTCTCCTGTTGTTGCCACTTGTCTTACCACTGGCACCAGTGTAGGTACTGCCCCACAGCAGTGCCCCCAGACTCAGCGGTCCTCCCGTCCCTAATCTCACCTCGCCTCAGTGACCCATTGCCAGTCTTCTTCTAGCCCCATCCCTCGGTGCAAACTGCGGTCTGAAGTGGCTTCTCATCATTGACAAGGGGGTTGGACCGGCTTTCTCTTCCTTCCCTGGATGCTTCCCCACACCCCAGGATCACCTCAGGCCTTGGGAGCAAAGCGTCAGCCAGGGAGTTTGCCAGGCTGGACCCCCTCAGCTCTTCTTGCTCTTCCCTGCACTGCTCTGTCCAAGATACTCCCTGCTGTTTGCAGGTAGCAAGTCTTTCCCCCTCCAAGGCTAGAGAGATACCGGCCACCTTCTGTCCCTGCGGCCCTTTTATAGGGCCCAGTCTGGCCCTGACTGGCTGCCTCCCAGGCTTCTCTGATTGGCTCTCAGCACCAGCACTCCCCAAGGGCTGGCTTTTAACCCCTTCTGAGCCAGAGTGGGGTGACCGCCCTGCTACATTGCCCTTCTCCCCCCATAGCGTAGATCAGCCCCAAATCTAGGTATTTACACCTTGCTCGCCACAGTGGTGTCTGAGACCAATTGCACATGTTTGCTAACAATTCAGCACTATGTTCTGCAGTCCCTAAGGGCTGGTCTACACTAAAGCTATAAGTCAACCTAAGTTGCACTACTTCAGTTACATAGCTTATGTAACTGAAGTCGACGTACCTTAGGTTAAATTACAGCGCTGTCTACACCACGCTGTGTTGATGGGAAATGCCCTTCAACTTACCTTCCGCCTCTTGGGGAGGTGGAGTACAGATGATGTGTAGAGTACTGCATCGATCGCAGCAGTGCCAATTTAGCGATAAGTATAGAGGAGCCTAAGTGTGTACTATAATATTATTTTTCTAATACCTAATAACACCAGTCTACATCATAGACTAAATCACTATTTAGTATTGTGACATATGGTGTATGAGTATGTATCTATATGGTGGAAGGACATTACTGCCTATGTTGTGCATGGTCTATTTCCCTCTGGTTAGGAGAAAATAAGTTGTTACAAATTGACTTTTAATCATTTACTTTAAAGATTAAGTTCAAGGACTCTACTAAGTGTGTGTGTGTGTGTGTGTGTGTGTGTGTGTTGCACATGCCCTGTAGAGGTGTGGCAGGGCTGTTCTGTTAACCCATCCTGACATCATGTGCTAGAACCTTGCCTTCAGCTGCTGAAGTTCTACTGATTCTTTTTTTCTTTTCTTTTTTTACAGGTGTGGCTTGTTAACTCCATTTGGAATACAAGGGTGGGTGTGACACTCCAGGGAAGAGGAAGTAAAGAGCTAGGTTAGATAACATCATGGAGAAAAATTTTAGGGATGTCAGATTTATGAAGGACTTTATTTTGTGTGAGTTACCAATAAAGCCAAACCACAGAAAGTTCGGGGTTTGAATACAAACTCAGAATGTGTGTGTTGTTGAGGAGAAATGGGAACTCAGTCCATTTATAAACAAACATGTACAAACAATTTTATTAGCCTTAGAGTGACATTGAACATGCCAATATAATGTGAATGTTTGACTCAGTATCTAAAATGCAGGTGCCAGGAGCACGAAGCTGCTACTCAGAAATACCAGCTCACAGGGTCTCCGAAGTACAGCTTTGTAAAAAGACCAGAACTGGCAATAGAAAGAGCTAATATGACTGGCTAAGGAAACTTTTCTTGTTGTTTCCAGCTCCCCTCATGTTCTCCAGATGGGTAGGCAGAGCAGAGGCAGCAGAAATAGCAGATCTATCCATTCTGAGTCCACTACATATTCCAGATAGAATGGACGGCCATTCTCCATGTCCTTCCTAAGAAGAATTTTCAGCCTCAAAGATTCATTATGAAAGTGAGGAAGCAGTGAGAGAATAGAATTGGATGCCATGATGGTAGAGGCAGCTCTTCTTTCCCTCCTTGAAGGCTATCCCCGTTGAAGGATAACACCTCAGGATTTGCCCTCATCTTTCAAGACTGTTCTAGTAGGGAATATATGTAAAAAGAAAATCAACAGAATTAGCACATGTTGTACTTGCACAATGGATCCCCTAGTCTGACTGGGCCCTTTGAGCACTACCATGACACAGAATAAAACAAACCTTGAATGTCTTTGTAGGAAACAGCAGGAAATGAAATTGCCTTTGGATAAAAATAGTTCCTTTTGATTGTATATTTGGTCTTCAATCTTTTCCTTCAGGCAATCTATGACAATTTCAGGAACAATTTTTCCCCGGGGCAGTGTTTTATTTCTCTTCACTTTGCAGCTAGTCAATGTTTGTTATCTGTCCATCCTTCCATGTAACCATCCAGTTTTTTGGAAAAAGGAGTGAATACAGGGACACAGTCTCTGACAAGACTTTGGGGATTAAGATAAAGAAAAGGAGGTTGATATCTCCTGCTTTAATTATAAGGACTTCAGTAGATTATACATCCTTCTTCTTTATAGTTCAATGTTTTGCTTATGAGGCAAAGAGTGGTGTTTGTGTGAGTGTTTGTATGTGTGTACTACTATATTTACTTATTTGTATGTGAAATACAGCATAAGTAGGTAGAAATATGTTAAAGAAACGCTTTCAAGGCTGACAGGATCAAAATTTAATTCTTTAATTGCATTTATTTAATTTTATTTTATTTAATTAATTTAATTAATATTGGGTTTGTTGGTATCGTATGTACACACATGACAAGACCGTACATGTGATGGCCATGTATGCTGCACTGTCCCCCTTCTTTCCTTGCCTGGTTCCGTTCTGTGACCCAGAAAAGGTTTGAAAGCGATGAGTATCTTGCACTCTGAAATGTGCTAGTGAAGAATCCTTCCCAGTTTACATCCTCTGCCAACTCGCAGTAACAGAACGGACACAAAGAGGCAAGAGAGGGCACAGCTGGCATGCAAAACTCTGTCATCAGCATGCCTGCATCTGCAAAATTGGTTGTGAGCAGGTCACCCAGCTGGGATTTTAAGACTACTGCGTCCCTCTGTTTGGGAAGCAGTATTTTTCCCCTTTTGTATTGGAGACATGTGGAAACAGATCCAGCACAAATTTATATTTTTCAGGATGGGACACGTGTGAAATCTTTAGGCCTGTTGACCTTGGCACACTCCCTGTAAGAAATTAGTACAATTAATGACATTTGTTGTTCTAAAAGGCCTTCAGCCACGAAGGCGAAGCCAAAACATAGGAGAGAAGCAGCTTGCTGATGCGGAACCCTGAGTGCCTTGAGTGAGGTGCCGAGTGCCGTCAACCCCCCCGATGGCAACTAAAGTAGAGGATTTGTAAAGTATCATGAACTGGATTCAGATGTCAACCTCCTTATTTCACCGCTCCCCAACAGGCACCCTGTACCTGATTCTGTGAGTTGCTGGGCACTCCCTGGGAGGCAATTTTAAAGGGAGTTGAGAGCTCTCCACATGTCCCAGGGAGGGCTCAGCACTTCACATGATTAGGCCCTATGTGTTTTCCCCATCTGAGACATTGCCTTTGAGTCACATGTGAACTCTAATTGGTTATTTATTCCTTATAGAGTGCCGATTGCTAATGCTCTTGCCTTGCTGGCTTCTTGCTTCTTCTTCTTCTTTTTTACTCAATGCATTCTGGGGGAAAACTGAAATAATGTCTGTGTAATAGGGTGGCAAGGCTTTTCTGACAACCCATCTTATTAGCCCGGGTTAGAATCCTGCATAAAACTATTGGGAGTTCAGCTCATTAAATCTTCACTGAAGGTAAGAGCAGTGAACATAAGAACATAAGAAGGGTCATACTGGGTCAGACCAAAGGTCCATCTAGCCCAGTATCCTGTCTACCGACAGTGGCCAATGCCAGGTGCCCCGGAGTGAGTGAACCTAACAGGTAAAGATCAAGTGATCTCTCTCCTGCCATCCATCACCTCTCTCTGACAAACAGAGGCTAGGGACACCATTCCTTACCCATCCTGGCTAATAGCCATTAATGGACTTAACTTCCATGAATTTATCCAGTTCTCTTTTAAACCCTGTTATAGTCCTAGCCTTCACAGCCTCCTCAGGCAAGGAGTTCCACAGGTTGACTGTGCGCTGTGTGAAGAAGAACTTTCTTTTATTTGTTTTAAACCTGCTGCCCACTAATTTCAATGGATGGCCCCTAGTTCTGCTATTATGGGAACAAGTAAATAACTTTTCCTTATTCACTTTCTCCGCGCCACTCATATATGCCTCTATCATATCCCCCCTTAGTCTCCTCTTTTACAAGCTAAAAAGTCCTAGCCTCTTTAATCTCTCCTCATATGGGACCCGTTCCACTCCCCCTAATCATTTTAGTTGCCCTTCTCTGAACCTTTTCTAATGCCAGTATATCCTTTTTGAGATGAGGAGACCACATTTGTACACAGTATTCAAGATGTGGGCACACCATGGATTTGTATAGGGGCAATAAGATATTCTCCGTCATATTTTCTATCCCTTTGTTAATGATTCCTAACATCCTGTTTGCTTTTTTGACTGCCGCTGCACACTGCATGGACATCTTCAGAGAACTATCCACGATGACTCCAAGATCTCTTTCCTGAATAGTTGTAGCTAAATTAGCCCCCATCATATTGTATGTATAGTTGGGGTTATTTTTTCCAAAGTGCATTACTTTACATTTATCCACATTAAATTTCATTTGCCATTTTGTTGCCCAATCACTTAGTTTTGTGAGATCTTTTTGAAGTTCTTCACGGTCTGCTTGGGTCTTAACTATTTTGAGCAGTTTAGTATCATCTGCAAACTTTGCCACTTCACTGTTTACCCCTTGCTCTAAATCATTGATGAATAAGTTGAATAGGACTGGTCCTACGACTGACTCCTGGGGAACACCACTAGTTACCCCTCTCCATTCTGAAAATTTACCATTTATTCCTACCCTTTGTTCCCTGGAATGGACTATCAGAGAGGAGATAGGACTAGGGGTAACTGGAGGGAAACTTGAAGGGCAGCCATGCTCAGGGAGGAGTTTACAGTTAGCTGGATGCTGTGATGGGGTGTTTTTGTTTTGTTTTGGGGTGGGTTTCTTTGTTTTTAGTTAGCCAAACTCCAGGACTGGGATGAGTCTGGCCACTAACTTAGGGGTTGCGTGCTCTATTGGGGATGGAGTAGGGAGATGGCTCAATTACACTAGATTAATAGGGTTCTAGCCTTAGTTTAATTTGTTCTAGTCAAATTATTGAATTAAATAATACATCTCCTAAGGTACCGAGATGATATCATGAATGTTGACATTAGTAAACCACACTTAGGTCACACACTTCCTACACGGTATGATCTCTGCAAACAGGAAAACATTAGCTTGTTTAAAGAGTTTACAAATCAGATAGAAATATCAGTACAGAAATACAGAGAAAGATGCTGTCTGGCCATAAAAAAAGATAACCCCACAGCTCTTTCTGAGAATGAAGAAACTTGACTCTGTTGTACTCCAACAATGGGTGTTGCTCTGGAGTCAATTAATGTAACTGAACATTAAGCACAGGCACAAAGAAAGACTCTTGAGCGTGGAGCTCAGAAAGAGATTAAATGGAACCTCGATCTTTCATAGATGAGGTAATAAAAAAACAGACAAGAATGGATCCAACCATTGATGATAATAACAGTCCATAATTCCCTCAATATATCTTACGGTGGAACCAAAGAAATGGAAGACCAAACACTCTGCAGAATCATGCTTTCTAGAGCTAGCTCTCTCTGCTCTGCAGTTACTCACCTGTCATAAACTAGAGGCATTAGTGAATGAAGCATCAGGACCATGGGTGAGGCAAGCATATGGCCAGCTCCAAGAGCTGGCGAAAACTGTCCTGTTAATTCCAAACATTGTACAATATAACTATCTGCTTTGCAAGGTAAAGAGTCAGGGCCATGTCCATCTCTACTGTAAACCCACTGAAGTCAGAGATGTTGCACTATGGATTAATTTGACACTTGATGTTTAAAAATAAGGCAGGAGACTTGTGTATTTATGAGGTATAGATAAGTAGTACTGTTCTTAGGCACCAAATCTGTCCTTTGGATGATCTTCTCATTTAAGAGGGCAATTTTTCACTGAAATGCCAGACACCATAACTTATTTAACACAGTGGACCAAATTATTGTCCTTGAGCCACCTCTTCAAGCCAATCCCAGTGCTAAAGGAACTGGAAAGCTGCAGGATCTCCCTTGTTTCGCCTCCTGATGCCGGGGAATCCCCAGCTCAGCTAAAGCCATAGCCTGCTCCTAAACCACTATCCATCATGTTGTCCTCAATAGGGAAACTTTGATGGGTGAGGCAAGCATATGGCCAGAGAACACTGCAGTCTGGCTATGCCCATGGGAAGAACTGCCCCTTTGGGGCCACAGATAGCAGTCTTAGATTACAGCAGCACTAAAGGTACGCTGATCAATATCAGGGCCAGCATGGAATCAGCCAGAGAGAAAGGAAGCTACAACTGATTTTGTTACTGCTTCAGCTATGTCTGTGCTGAAAGCAAACTTGACACAGCAAAAAATTTGGCCCAATCTATTGTTACAAGAGCTGTATGGAAGATGGTATTTTTCCAAGAAAAAGTGAGGGTTTTTTTAATTACCGATTTTTTAAAAATGAAAAACACACAAAAAAAGTGAATTTTGAAAACAAAAACCATTTCACTTTGGGTTTTAACCAAAAATACCAGTTCTAATCATGACTTTTTGAACAATGCTCCACAGTGAGGAATCAGAGGGTGGGTGGACTTTTTCTCTCCATGTATTTTGCTAGTCATAGCAAATATGGTCATGTATTCACCCACACTTTTGCTTTAACATGCTTTGGCTCATGATTTTTCATTCCCAGGATCTGCATTTTGTTCTGAATATCAAATGCAGACAGACTTACTTGCTTTCCTTGCATTCCCAACACCCACAGTGCCTTCAACGGAAATTTGTTTTGCACAAGAGAGCACGATCCAACTCTGTGTAGGATTCTTCCTTCAGGAGATGAAAGATGCCTATTTAGGTAAGAGAACAGGGCTCAGGAAAGCTTAAGTTCTATTCCTGAGTCTGCCACAGACTTGTTATGTGACACTGGTCAAGACTTTTCTTCTTTGTTCTGTTGTTTCCTTGTCTGTAAAATAAAAATACCTACATAGCCCCCTTCCCTGAGGCATGGCTCAAACTTCCTCCCTGTGGCTTGCTACTGGAGTTGTTTCTCCCCTCTCCTTATATGAGTTGGTCCTGTTTGTTTTTGTAATGCCTTGTACCTTTACCTAGCTTGACGCCTCACTGTGCCTGACACACAAAGGGTGCTGTCCCTTGGGAAAATGAATCCATGAAAAATGAAAAATAATGCTACCATTGCTGGCAGGACTATAAACGATACCTTACCAGTTGGATGCTACACTGAGGATGTGTTTGGAGACAGGTGCTGCAGCACTGTGAACATTGGCCAGTTTACACAAACAAACAAAAGGATTCTCTTAGTGTCTTCATCCCTGGGTGTAGCAGGATTCTCTCCTCACTCTGTAGTCCAGAGCCCCTCTGCAAGGTTGGAGCTGCCTGGCCCATGTACTAAATCCCACAGCTGTTCAAAGGCTCCCTTAGTGAGGAGGGAAGCAGAGTTAATCAGAGAATTCCCAAACTGTTCTACTTCTCTCTCTTTCAACTCCTCCATACTCAAACCTCAAAACTGAATCTAAAACTAATCACTGTCTGTGCTCCCTTTCCATTGAGGGGCTGAGCAAACTTCTTGTCCAGATCACCCCAGACAGAAGTCGCCCCATTGACCTCTGCAGAAGTTTCTAGTCCATTCTGTCCCCACACTTGACTCCAAGTATGCTGGGAAATGGAGTCAGAGGGTTCTGGTAGTCATTGTTGTAACACATAGGGTAATACCCCCAGAGACTCAATCCAGAGTTCCAGCGGCTGGCAAATTCCAAGTCGGGGTTACATCCACTTCAGGGTGGTGTTGTGAGGCTAAATTTATTAATGTTTGTGAAGTGATTTAAGAGTCTTAAAAGGTGCAATATCTGTCACACATGGTGTTCTGATTCCTAGTCAGTTGTTTACCTGTAATATTGTTTCCTTTCTTCTTCACTACGCATGTCACTAGCATCAGAATCATCGAAGTTCTGCTTCACTTCAGCAAACCAAAGAGTTAGAACTAAACCACATGATTTGGAGGATAAATTACAGAAAAGAATACAAGTTTCTGGAAGCGGGCAAAGATCATTTAAATCCTGTCTGGGAAATATTAGGGTTAGTTGCTGGGAATCCAGATCTTCCGCAGAACAGCGATTGTTCTTTTCACTGTGTCACACATTGACTGCTATTGCAAGTAAATATTTCTCTTGTCAAACACGTCTCTGATAAGCCATTGAATGCTGAGATACTTAAGGTGAGATCCTCATCCCGCTCCAGACTCTTTACCAGGTAGCACAAAGGGGCCCTTAAAATCTCATATGCCTCCTGAGGACCCCATTACAAGTCCTGATATAGGGGGTGAGGCTGGGGACAGGAGCGGTGTGTCACAGGGTGGGCTGCAGCATGCAGTGATGTAGGGATTCTGGTGTGTGCTGTGGTCAATAGGACAGACTGGAGAGGCAGCTGTAACTTAGCCAACCACTCTCCCCTCAGGTATATCTGAATAACTCTGGAGGCCTCTCCAGCCTCCCAAACAACCCAGAATCAGGAAACGGGGGGTAGCCGTGTTAATCTGGATCTGCAAAAGTGACAAAGAGTCTGTGGGACCTTATAGACTAACAGACATATTGGAGCATAAGCTTCCGTGGGTGAATACCCACTTCATCACATGCATCTTGTCACAAGACTCTGTCACTTTTGCAGAATCAGGAAGGAATCATTTATAGCTTAAAGCCACTTTTGCCACAGCTCTGGCTGGGTTCTGAGTTCTGTACTGAGCCTCTTAGGGAGTTATATTCCATAGAGGTACGTTTAGAAAACTAAAATCCAGGACTCTGAAAAGACAGATTTTCTGTAATTTCATAAATGATGCCATGCATATCTCTAATCATTCATAGTAACATCTGTGAAGGAACCTCTTGGAATTTTAATTAAGAGTAGATTCTTACAAAACTCAGGTTCTGTCCTGAATATCCTCAGGGAACAGTCTGACACATAAGAAAACATTAACACTTTGGACCTTTGAGCTAAGCATATGACACACAAACTAATAGTATCTAATATGATTTGACAAGTCCAACATGTAATTTTAATGTAGCTGTATTGGTAAATAATGTATTATGCCTAATGGTTTGACTATAACACTGATAGATTATATATACAGGATAATGAGAAATATTTTCCATAATTGCTTTCCTTATGGTATAATATATCTATGAGAGTAAGTTGTGCATGAGTTTTGTATGACATGATAATCTATCAATATAAGAATCTCTAGAGTATGCCCATATAAATATGGCAACTAGCTTAGCCTCATGACGATATAGTAAGATACTACTTAATGTGAGTAAGCGTGCCAGATTCTGACTTTAAATCGGAATGAAAAATGTCATTTTGGAGACTGAGGGCCCCATTTAACCAAGCACAAAACACCTGCTTAAACCCATCTCTACTCAGCACTAAGGCTCAGCTAGAAATCAGTGGAAGTTGGGAGCCTAAATGCCTTTGTGTATCTTGGCCTTACTGCTTATGTGTACAGCTGGGGGAAATTCCAAATTGTGATTATTATTTTTTCATTCTGAAATGGAATAAAAGGATGGGAAATTTCAAAATGTTAAGAAATTAAATTTCTGAGGGTCACAGAGGGAAAGTTTTGTCAGTTGAAATGTTTCACTTCTATCTTGGCTTTCTTATATACTGTTAAATGTTATGTTATGTTTTGAGATTTTATTTTATTTTAAAGTTTAAAATTAGGGTTTAATAATGTTTTTTAAATTATAATATAAAATAATTGTCGATTGGTAACCTACTTCGTAATTACTTGGGTCATTGGTATTGTAATTGGTAATTGGTATTCTAAATGGTCATTGAGACTATTCTAAATGGTAGTTGGTAATTACTATTTAAATTGGTATGCTAATACGTACTTTTTTTTTTCATTGGTAATTGGTATTCTAGCTGGGTTTCTCTAATTGTTTTAATAACTGGTATTGTAATTGGCATAAAATATTAGTATAAAATATGTTTTGAAATGAAAACTCATTTTGAAACAAAAAATCAAAACTCTCCATTCCTATGAAGATCTTACTGAAATTCCGTGTTTGATTTAGTTGCTGTTGTTGTTTTAAATAAAATTTCATTGAAATCAACTGTTCACAGAGAACATTTCAAAACTGATGAACTAGTATTTTCCAGTGGAAAGACTTTTCCTCATGGAATTCAAGGCCTGTTCTACTTAAGTGCTTTGCTGAATCAGGATCCAAACCATGACCTGGACAGAGCCTTTCTGATACCCTTCCACTGTGCCAGTACAGTAGATCTAAGTATCTATCTAGATCAGGGATCGGCAACTTTTCAGAAGTGGTGTGTCAAGTCTTCATTTATTCACTCTAATTTAAGGTTTCATGTGCCAGTAATACTTTTTAATGTTTTTAGAAGGTTTTTTTTCCTATAAGTCTGCATTATATAACTTAACTATTGTTGTCTGTAAAGTAAATAAGGTTTGAAAAATGTTTAAGAAGCTTCATTTAAAAATAAATTAAAATGCAGAGCCCCCTAGACCAGTGGCCAAGACCCTGGCAGTATGAGTGCCACTGAAAATCAGCTCGCATGCTGCCTTTGGCAGGCGTGCCATAGGTTGCCTACCCCTAGTCTAGATCATGTGTGCGCAGACAGCACCATCAACAGTCCCTGAATAGCTTCCACCAGAGAGGGCAGTATTTTTATTATTTGTAACTTAAATGCTGTTTGAAAACAGTCAAGCTAAAAAAGCTTAAGCCTGCCAAACAGGTATTTCCTAAACACTTATATATACATGTTAATTGTTTTTTTGTCTAGGGGAGTATTAAGCTTGAATACTGCAGTACACTGAACACAGACTTTAATACCATTTGGGGAAAAGGCGAGTGAAAAGAAAAAAGAATGGGAGTTTAAAGATATGCTAATGACTTCTATATAAAGAGAATGAAATGAAGATCTGAAGGGATGCTCACTAAAATTGCTCACTTCACAGTCTTTGATGATACCCTGGAAAACTAGCAATGCAGAAAATACCTGGTTTCTTGTATAACTGATAGCACAAATTTTCATGGATGGATACGCAGATTGTCAAACACCATTTCATGCTTTTTATATCCTTTGGAAAAAAATACTGTCTTTTTATTTTTTTTCAGATGAACAAAGTTGCAACATCCAGCACACATTCTAGTGGCCAAAATGATTCGCTGGCAAGTTTTTGGATATCTGATTCATTATTTTTGCATTATTCTATGATAAACATAGAAAGATAGAAAAGATCTGTTAGGTCAACCAGTTCATCCCTCTGCTGGTACAGAATTGTTCCCTACAGCACATTCTCTAGTGCTTTGTCCAGCCTTGTTGTGAATGCCTCAAATGATGGGCCTTGTCCAGGAAGAGTACTCACCATTAGTGATCACTGTGAGTACAAACCAGTGTCGGGATTTTTTCCAGGCATGGGAAGGAAGATTTTAAATATGCACAAAAGGAGTGGAAAAGAGTAGCCACGGAAAAGCCATTGAACTGAATACAAAGGGACTGTGCTTCAGAGTAAAAGACCTTCACTCTATAAAAGAATATAGTTTTCAAGCATGCATCCATTCCAAGTAACCAGAGAGCAAGGCTGAGCTTTTACATACAAAATAAAAAGCCCTTTTACTTTGTTACATAAATTGCTTTCATTTGGTAGCAAGCATCCTTAACAAATGCTCAGTTACTAAAACATGGAAGCTTTGAGTGCTTGGTCTTCAAATGGAAAAGGTCAGCTTCTTTTTCCCTTGGTTGAAGTCTGGCTTGAAGTCTTGGTGGCTTCTTTTTGGCTCCTAACCTCCAAATAATAATGTGAAGGTTGTTTGGGAAGGTAATTTTTAAAGGCTCCTCTGACATTGAAATATGAGGGTGCATTTATAACACAATTTTTGAGAGAAACTTTATCCCTCTTAAATTATTTTCAAACTCTAGAAATGCTTCAAAAACAATTCAAGACCTTTTGTCTCCACTTGTCAGAAGTTCAGAATAAGTTGTAACCCTTATATAAAGTGCCTGGATTTTATAATATGCAATTAAAATGTTAAAATCCTTCCCTCTCCTTTCATTTTTCTTACATATCTTGTTTAATTTAGCAAATCAAAAATCCATTTATTTCTGATTTGAACGTAGTTAATACAAATAAATTGTGCCTGACATTTGCTAATCATTAATGTTCTTGCATTCTGCAGTATTCATTATTTCCTGTTGTGATGGGTATTTAGAAACCATATTTACCCATGTCGCTATGTGATTGATCGTGTGTTATGTGCACACTTTGTGATACATCAAATGAACATAATGTATTGCTGTTGTTCAATATGAAATGTGCTGTACATGTATTATTCCTAGGCAAAAACCTTGTTAACCTGTAATCTGCATTGAAGAAATCCATCAATCACTTTGGACCAAAAGAAAAATAGAACACTGAAGTCTCATCAAAACCCATAAACATTCAGGAGACTTGAAAATCAGTTTTAAAGTTGCCACTTTCCAACCCCCCCCCCCCCCCCCCCGCCGCACAACTGCACAGTTAAATTCACCTAAATAATCTAAACTCTGTCCAGGAGCACCATCAATCTCTCATCTTTCCTGCTTTGTTCCTTTGGTACAAATTTTTGAAGCTGGATTATGTTTGCAGCAAGAGTTTTGTTCTAACACCCTTCAGACATCACCCCATGGCTGGCCACTAATAGTACTGATAAAGTGACGCTACCTTTATTAACTTCTCATTTTCTATTTCTCTTCTTTTTTCAGAAATCCATGGCTGTAGGCTGCAACAGTCTCACATTTGGAGAAGGCACTGTGTGGAAAACACAGAGCATTTTTTGTTTTAGAAGTGATTTTATACGTACATGTTTCCAATAGTAAGTATGATGTTTCAGCATAACAGTAACCTTTGCACTTTCCACAGAGTGTGTTAGGGGAAAATCAAAATGCGCGTCTCACCCTTACCTGAAACCCCGAGCAGAGCGGAGTTGAAGGTAAAAAGCTCTCAAACAGTCAGAGGCCATAAAGAATAAACCCAAACAGCTTTGATCAAAGGGAAACATTACAACTCATCCCGGCTGGGCAGGGGTGATGTGATGTTCAGTTTATTCAAGGCATCTTCAGAGATTTATAAGGTAGAGAGGAGGGGTAAAAGCAAAGTATGTGCCAGAGGCATGCGTAATGGCAAGCAGTTACATAAACCAAGGGTCCATGACCTCTGGGTCAGCATCTTGTCTTAAAACAATTCATCATTCAAATGAGTAGCAATTCTTAACAGCTACAATATTCTAACAGAGTGTGAATACAGCACATTCTTTAAGCAAATACAGAAGTAACTTAAGATAAAGGCACAGGCCAAAAATCAGCAATCTGTGTGAGAATAGAACATAGAGTTTAAAAGCAAGGTCAGAAAAAAGAGATACTAGCAAAATACAATAACCCTACAGAAGCAAAAAGCTTTTGCCTAGCTGAATACTTTTAACCCTTAACAAGTGCAATAACTTCCTGATCATGGCCCAGGAGGTTTTGACTACACTGTGTCTAATGTTAGCTACATAGCTGGCAGTGGATGGAATCTCTGTCAGAAGATTGCCATCAGTATGCTGTTTCTTCAAACAGAAATTATACAGTGCCATATTTTTTTCTATGCACTGCATATGACTATAAAGAAGGCTGGAGTCTGTCCACCCAATCTATATTGTTAAGAGTAAAGTATTCCAGTCACTGTGTGTGACGATCCCATAGGATCATATATTCTTTCAAGGGTTTAATGCACCTGAATTTTCCATCTTAATGCACATAGCTCTCCTTGTTGCTCTGCAAAGTATCATAGAATCACAGAAATGTAGAACATAAGAACATCAGAAAGGCCATACTGGGTCAGACCAAAGGTCCATCTAGCCCAATATCCTGTCTACCGACAGTGGCCAATGCCAGGTGCCCCAGAGTGAGTGAACCTAACAGGTAATGATCAAGTGATCTCTCTCCTGCCATCCATCATCCACCTCTGACAAACAGAGGCTAGGGACACCATTCCTTACCCATCCTGGCTAATAGCCACTAATGGATTTAACCTCCATCAATTTATCCAGTTCTCTTTTAAACCCTGTTATAGTCCTAGCCTTCACAGCCTCCTCAGGCAAGGAGTTCCAGAGGTAGGATAGGAACGAATGTTCATAGGTCATCTAGTCCAGTCCCCTGCACTAAGGCAGGACCAAGTATTATCTACCAACTGTTATCTGACAGGAGTTTCTTTAACCTGTTCTTAAAAACCTTCAGTGATGGAGATTCCATACCCTCCCTAGATAATTTGTTCCAGTGCTTAACCACCCTGGCAGTTAGGAAGATATTCCTAATGTCCAAACTAAAACTCTCTTGCAACTATTTAAGACCACTGTTTCTTGTCCTATCCTCAGCGGATAGGGAGAAGAATTTATCATTCCTCTCTTTATAACAAACTTTTACGTACTTGAAAACTGGGACCATGTTCCCTTGCAGTCTTCTCTTCTTTAGACTAAACAAAACTATTTTTTTAATCTTTCCTAATAGATCGTGCTTTCTATACCTTTAATCATTTTTATTGCTGTGCTCTGGTCTTTCTCCAAATTGCCCACATCTTTCCAAAAGGATGGTGCCCAGCGTTGCATACAATACTCCAGGTGATGTCTAATCAATGCGGAGTAGAGTGGCAGAATTACTTCTTGTGTGTTCCTTACAACACTCCTGCTAATATATCCCAGAATGCAGTTTGCTCTTTTTGCAACAGTATTATATTGTTGACTCTCATTTAGTTTGTCATCTGCTATAACCCCCAGATACTTTTCTGCTGTACTGCTCCCTAGACACTCATTTCCCATTTTGCATTTGTGCAATTAATTATTTCTTCCTAAGTATAGTACTTACTATTTGTCCTTATTGAATTTCATTCTATTTATTTTGGACCATTTATCCAGGTTATAAAGACCATTTTGAATTTTAATTCTATCCTCCAAAGCACTTCCAACCACTCCAGCCTTGGTATCACCCACAAACTCTATAAGTGTACTCTCCATGCCATTATCTAAACTAGGGTCGTCAAGCGATTAAAAAATAAATCACGATTAATCGCTCTGTTAAACAATAATAGAATGCCATTTATTTGAATATTTTTGGATGTTTTCTACATTTTCAAATATATTGATTTTGATTACTACACAGAATACAAAGTCTACAATGCTCACTTTATATTTATTTTTGCTTACAAGTATTTGCACAGTAAAAATACAAAAGAAATAGTATTTTTCAATTCACTTAATGCAAGTACTGTAGCGCAATTTCTTTATCATGTAAGTTGAACTCACAAATGTTGAAATATGTACAAAAAACTGCATTCAAAAATACAATAATGTAAAATTTTAATGCCTACAAGCCCACTCAGTCCTACTTCTTGGTCAGCTAATCGCTCAGGTAAACAAACTTGTTTGTCTTTGCAGGAGATAGTGCTGCCCACTTCTTGTTTACAGTGTCACCTGAAAGTGAGAACAGGCATTCTTATGGCAATGTTGTAGCTGGCATCGCAATATATTTACATGACAGATATGCTAAAGATTAATATGGCTCTTCATGTGTCAACCACCATTCCAGGGACTTGCATCCATGCTGATGATGAGTTCTGCTCAATAACAATCCAAAGCAGCGCGGACCGACGCATGTTCCTTTTCATTTTCTGAGACAGATGCTACCAGCAGCAGGTTGATTTTCTTTTTTGGTGGTTCAGGTTCTGTAGTTTTCGCACTGAAATGTTGCTCTTTCAAGACTGCTGAAAGCATGCTCCACACCTCATCCCTCTCAGATTTCAGAAGACACTTCAGGTTCTTAAACCTTGGGTTGAGTGCTGTAGCTGTCTTTAGAAATCTCACATACCTTCTTTGCATTTTTTCAAATTTGCAGTGAAAGTGTTCTTAAAATGAACAACATGTGCGGGGTCATCATTCAAGACTTCTATTACATGAAATATATGGTAGAATCAGGGTAAAACAGAGCAGGGGAATTACAATTCTACCCCAAGGAGTTCAGTCACAAATTTAATTAATGCATTTTGTTTTAATGAGCATGATCAGCATGGAAGCATATCCTCTGAAATGGTGGCTGAAGCATGAAGGGGTATATGAATGTTTAACATATCTGGCACATAAATATCTTGCAACACCAGCTACAAAAGTGCCATGCAAATGCCTGTTCTCACTTTCTGGTGACTTTGTAAATAAGAAGAGGACAGCAGTATCTCCTGTAAATGTAAACAAATTTGTTTGTCTTAGAAATCGGCTGAACAAGAAGTAGGACTGAGTGGATTTGTAAGCTCTGAAGTTTTACATTGTTTTGTGTTTCAGTGCAGTTATGCAACCAAAAAAAATCAACATTTTAAAATTTCACTGTCACGACAAAGAGATTGCACTACAGTACTTGTATGAGGTGAATTGAAAAATGCTATTTCTTTTATCATTTTTACAGTGCAAATATTTTTAATCTAAAATAATACATACTTTGATTTCAGATACGACACAGACTACAATATATATGAAAATGTTGAAAAACATCCAAATATTTTAATAAATTTCAATTAGTATTCTATTGCTTAACAGTGCAATTAAACCTGCGATTAATTTTTTTAATTACAATTAATTTTTTTAGTTAATCACCTGAATTAACTATGATTAATCAACAGCCCTAATCTAAACCATTTATAAAGATATTGAATAGAACCAGACCCATGACAGATCTCTGTGGGAGAGACCCCATTCGATATGCCCTTCCAACTTGACTGTGAACAATCGAAAACTACTCTCTGCACACAGTTTTCCAACCTGTTGTGCACCTGCTTCATAGTAGTTTCATCTAGTCTGTATTTCCCTAATTTGCTTATTGAGAAGGTCATGTGAGACACTGGCGGGGTGGGGTGGGGTGTACTGATCAGCATTCATGTCAGACTCCCCATCAGTACCTGGCCGCGGAAGCTGATGATTCAACCAGCAGGCCAAATTTTGTGATGAATCCTGGTCACGTGCCACCTGAGGCACATTGTGCATACACTAAAAAGATCTGAGACAGTATCAAAAGCCTTACTAAAGTTGAGATATATCCCATCTACTGCTTCCCCCAATCCACAAGGGTTGTTACCCTGTCAAAGAATTGGTTTGACATGATTTGTTCTTGACAAATCTATTTTGACTATTATTATCACGTTATTATCTTCTAGGTGCTTACAAAATGATTGTTTAATTAGTTGCTCCATTATCTGTCTGGCTACTGAAGTTATGCTAACTAGTTTATAATTCCCTGAGTTGTCCTTATTCCCCATCTAAAAGATAAGCACTGTATTTTCTCTTTACCAATCCTCTGGAATTTCTCTCATTCTCTACAAGTTCTCAAAGATAACCGCTAATGGCTCAGAGATCTTTTCAGCCACTTCCTTAAGTATTCCACGATGTATTTCATCAGGCCCTGCCAATTTGAAAACACCTCACTTGTCTAAGTAATTCTTAACTTGTTTTTTTCCTATTTCACCCTCAACTCCTACTACATTTACACTAATCTTCACTGCATTAGTTGTTTGATTACTGCTACACTTTTTGGTGAAAAGTGAAACAAAAAAGGCATTCAACACTTTGCCCTTTACTGTGTTTCCTATTATTGTTATGGTCTTTTCTTCCTCATTCAGTAATGGGCATACCCTGTCCTGGTTCGTCTTCTTGCTTCTAATGCATTTGTAAACTGTTTTCTTGTTACCCTTTATGTCCCTAGCTAGTTTAATCTCATTTTGTGCCCAGCCTTTCTAATTTTGTTCCTACATGAGTGTGTTGTATTTTTATATATGTATATATAGCCTTAGTCATTCGACATAGTTTCTACTTATTGTAAGACTCTTTTTTTGAGTTTCAGGTAATTGAAGGTCTCCTAGTAAAGCCAGTGTGCTCTCTTACCATATTTCCTATCTTTCCTATGCATTGGGAAAGTTTGCTTTTGTGCCTTTAATAATCTTTCTTTAAAAACTGCCAATGCTCCTGAACTCTTTTAACCCTTAAACTTGCTTTCTATGGGCTCTCACCTGACAGTTCTCTGAGTTTGCTAACATCTGTCTTCTTGAAGTCTATTGTCTTTAATTTGCTATTATCCCTCCTACCACTCCTTAGAATCATGAACCCTACCATTTCATGATCACTTTCATGAAAGCTGCCTCCAGCTTCCAGTTGTCAACCAACTCCTTCCTGTTTGTCAGAATCAGATCTAGAACAGCCTCCCCCCAGCTGCTTACTCCACTTTCTGGTAAAAAGCTGTCCCCAGTGCATTCCAAGAACTCTTTGGATAATTTGTGCCCTGCTGTATTATTGTCCCTACAAAAGTCTGAGTAGTTGAATTCCCCCATCAACATCAAATCCAGTGCTTTGTATGATTTTGTGAATTGTTTTTAAAAAGTCTCTGTCCTCTCACCAAGTCCCAGAGGACTTTACAGTCTTACTCCCGACCAAGAGTACTAAGCACTTCACAGAAAACACACAGGGTATGTCTACACAGCAAATAAAAACCTGCAGCTGGCCTGTGCCAGCCAACTCAGGCTGGTGGGGATCAGGCCACGGGACTATTTCATTGCTGTGTAAACTTCTAGGCTCCGCCTGGAGCCCTGGCTCTAAGATCCTGCGAGGTTGGAGGGTCCCAGAATTTGGGCTCCAGCCCGAGCCTGGACATCTACACAGGAATGAAACAGCCCCATGAGCCTAAGTAGACTGGCAGCTGGGGACTTTTCTTTTTTGTGTAGACATGCCCACAGAAGAAAGTACTTGCCTTGGGGAGATTAAAGTCTAAGGGGCAGATTGTGACAAGCTTTTGGATAAGTGAGGAGGAAGGCAGAAATGACTCTTCCTCTCCAGCTTTATGCAGTGCAGCCCCTAAAGCAGAGCCACAACTGCAGTTTGGGGAGTGCATAGGGCATACAGCATGACACAGGCAACAGGACCGTGGCCCTGTCCCAGCTTGACATTGGCCCAGGGAGCTGGCCCCCTGTCATGAGGGAAGCAGGCTGCATCATCCCCAAGAATGGTGCAACCTAGGCAGTTCCTGATGTGTACCATGGCACTTGGGAAGAGCTTGTGTCCCAGAGCTTGGTCCCTCCCCTCATGTCAATGCAGCTTTGCAATATCCCCTGCACAGACCAGTCCCTTAAAAGCATGATCTAGCCCTAAATGATGGAGATGACAGACAGCCCTGAGGGCACGACGTCCACCAGGAAGTGAGAAGGGCGGAAGAAGGACCCAAGTTTCAGAAATATGATGCAGTTACTTCAATCAGACACATGCTTGTCTATGTGGCTCAACTGTTTTTTCTAAGTGTAAAAAGAAATGTTAGGCGGCTGGTATGTTGTGACAGCTGCTTGTCACTTATCATGCTTGCCATAAGCATCTCCTTGTTACTTTGTGCTCCCTTCCCCTCCCCCACATCTGTTTATTTAATCCACTTGTTGCCTCTCATTTTACACTATAAAATCTTCAGCATGGGGCCCATCTTTTGTTAGACATTTATTCAGTGCCTAGAGCAATAGGGCTGGGACCTTCAGGTGCTACTGCAATTCAAGTAATATGTAATAATCAAACTAATATTCCTGTAAGCCATTCTGCAAGAGCTTGGGGGATTCATTTGAATGAAGCAAGGGTTGGCACTTGAAGAATAGCTTTTGCAAGACCATTAGAAGCATACTGAGCATCAGAGAGATGTGCGGGAATAACTGATGGAAGAGGAATCAAGGTTAATGCCATTGGAGGACATATCCTATTATGACCCCATGAGCAGGTACTAATGTACCATTTCACCACCTCTCATTGCAATATGCACATGAAAGGGGAAAATGTAGTAGTCAAAAAATCTTTATGATGTTTTTGCATGTTTTTTTTACGTTAAGTGCCCATACATTCAGAATAGGGCTTTGGATAATTTGCAAGCCTCAAATTTGTAGAGACTTTCATCTGCTTCAGCCTATACTGTGCCAGCTCAATGGGCAGATTGTTTGAAATTGGCATTGTTAGGGAGAGGAATCTTATTTTATAATGTCACATTTCAGAAAAATAATGTCTCCTTGCCTCCAGCCTGAGCCAGGTTTTCCAGAGTTTACAACCCACAATAATACAGGAGAGTAATGTTTTCCTGAAAATATCTCTGCGTAAGGCACTGAATCCAAATGATCTACCTAGCTGTATGGCACAGCTCAGATTATTGCAGTTGATTTTGGCACAGCCACTATAGATGGAGTTTTCTATTTAATCCTAAACCTCATACTGTCTCTACATTGCAGCTAAAATGAACAGAGCAGGAAGTGAATATTGTAGACAAACGCTGAAGAATATAGAAGGTCTTTGTTCTAGTATAATAAATATAGAAAATTTTAGTATAATAAAAATTATTCTAGTATAATGAATATAGAAAATCAAAGCCTTTGTTTTCCAGTTTCTTTTACCTACAAAAAGCGTGCATTAAAAGAGCATGCTCTTAATGAAGTTGGCCTTGACTAGGATTCCTCACAGTGCAAAAGAGGCTTACAGAAAGGAAACCACAATAGCAATAAATAACAATACTTTGTGCTTCTGTGGCACTTTCCACCCACGGACCTCAAAGTACTTTATAAACATAAATTCATTTATCTTTGTAGCACCTCTGTGAAGGAGGGAAGGATTATCCATATTTTACAGATGAAGAAACTAAGGTACACAGAGCTTAGACAAGAGATAAGGATTGACTCTATATTTTTACCCTAGTTCTGTGCTTTAGCTGCATGGCCATAAATTTCTACCAGGACTCAGCTCTGTCATATATCACCCTTTACAGAAAGGACCTGATCTTATATGAGAGAGAGAGAGAGAATGGATAGTCAGACTCTTTAGTATTGCAATTTTCTACCATTATATGGAACTTGTGGATGTTACTCAGTTTGCCTTACCAATGTCATAACTGTTTTCAGAGTAATAAATATTTTAAAATGGGGTAGTGATGCAGAGGTTCACAAAGGACAAAACTCAAATCTAAGAGGATCTGCTTCTGCACTCATTTCTAGGTCAATATTCCTGTTAAGATCATTGTCCCTTTGCTGAGTTCAATGGAAGACTCCCCTGAGCCAGGAAAGCAGGCTAGAACTCTAAAGTGCGTAAAAGAAACAATAATAATGTGGGAGTTTATTTTGTCACTTGTTCAGGAGGACCTGTCTCATTCATTCATGTCTCCACCACTTGTAACTGGAGAAGTCACCCCAGATTTGTAGCAATAGAAGTTTGGTTCCACTACACCTCCTCATATAGTCTTTTATTTTACCATCTGTTGCCATATACGGTCAAATTAACTGAGACTGAGTCATGAAATACCTTAATACTATGAAATACCCTAATGGTCAATCCTTCTGAGTCCTAACAAGGATTGTCAAACTAGCAACTTCCTGAGACAAGGGCTTACAAAACAGAGAAGTCTAATACAGAGTAATTCTGATGCTGCAGCACATTTAGGGGCTTTTCTGCAGCTTTTTTGCTTCTCAGCTACATTGTAGAAAACAAGAATTGTGGGAGGAAATTGAAGCAGAAACTGAAGTAAATAAAAACCTTCTGCTTCTTTATTTTATTGTTCAATAGAACATGCTCATCGCACAGATTCCAGCTGCAGCAGGAGATGTGCCCAACAAGGTTTGGCAAAAATGGCTTTTAAAAGTGACTATAAGGGAGACAGAGAGAGTAAAAACAGAGTCAAATTTAAGCCAGCATTCCATTTATCCAAGACGACGTCTGCTGTCACTGATGTAACTGCTATTGAGTGAGAAGGTTGCCTGACCCTGTGAGCTAGCACCATAAGGTCAGAGTAGAAAGTACCTTAAGGTGCAGCAGATTTAGGGGGAAAGGACATTTTAAAGTGTTTACTAAAACATTTTGGTGTAACTCTAGAGTTGACTTTTAATATAACATAACTGCTAAATTTACATATTGTGGTATAGGCAACATGAGATTATGATGTCTGTTTGTTTTCCTGTGTACTGCACCTTTGATTTCTAAGAACTCTCCCTGCATGCAGGTGCAGTTTATCTGACATTTTCTTCTCGGAGTTGTTTTTAGCCTCTTACGGAGGAGCCTTGAGAGCATTGTGCTCTCCCATGGAGACTTCAAAGTTGTTTCTTGTTGCTGTTTCTTAACATAAAATAACATCCATTTTAAAAAACATATTTTGCAGTGTCCCCTAAATGAAGTGAATTTGTCAACTGAACAAAGCAACTTAGCAAAACTGAACATTTTACAATGGAATCTCCATATATGATCTCAAGATCACATGTCCAAACAGTCACTGTGTGGTCTCCCCACTTATTGTCTGTCATTCTCTTGTTACAGTAAGTCTGATGTTAGGTCCCAATCCTGTCATCTGGCCTGTTTGGGCAGACTGCAGTACTTATGCGGAACCTCACTGAAATTAATGGAGCTCTGCAAAGGTAGAGGGGTCTGTCCCCATAGATCTGATTCCAGGACTGGAACCTTAAACTGTAAGCTTTTTGTGACAGGGACCCAGGGTTTTTAACATACTTTTTAACATACTTTTGCAAATGCTTTTAGCTTCTATAAAGCAAGATGAATTTTCAGACCTGCAGGTCCATTTCAATTTCCATTTCAAAGCAGGTGAAATAATAAATACCCAAGCAAAGAAAGTGACTTCATAACCAAAACATTTTATTAAATGAAAACTTACACACATTTTTAAAGGGAGCTGCCCTTCATGGAGAAGCTAGTGGAACTGTAGTTAATTAAATAATCGTGCTGGGGCAGAGGATATGGTAAGAGAGAAATGGTTATGTATGTCTGAAAGCATTAGCCTGCTTTGACCATACAAGTGAAGTAAACTCTTGTAATTGTAATATAGGCAGATATGGCAAAGAAGCTTCAGCCGAAGTAAGAGAAATACCCCTACTGTGAAGCTTGAGGGCCAGATAGTAGTCCAGTCTGTGTGCTGGCACAAGATAATAGAGGGGAGCAGCAGGTGCTCCTAACTCCTTTGTGCCAGTGCACAGCACCACCTCCTGCACGCCGGAGGAAGCAGTCTCTGCAAAGCTGCTCTGCCCCCAGCCACACTGCCCCTCTGGTGGGAAGGGATGGATGGAGGTGGGAACTCGGCAGAGCCTTGACGCCACTCACCCAATGCACACTGTGGCAGAGCTATTCCAGTGCACCAAGAAGAGCATGTTGCAGTGAGTATAAACCTGTCACGATTTACTCATTCCCCAGAGCAGCGGGGAGAATGGGAGGCAGATTTCCACTTGAGGAGTCAGTCTCCCTCGCATGCGGATCGAAGGGCAGCACAACAAGGCACTGTTTCTTCCTCTGGGCAACCTGACTTAGCACTTAAGTAATATGTTTTTTATGTTATAATAACTATTGTTCTCATTTACTATTGATATTACAGTAGCCCCCAAAGGCTAAGGGCTCATTGTACTAGGTGCTGTACAAACACGTCTGAAGAGAAAGTTCCTTCTCTAAACAGCTATATTAGGGGTTTGAGCTAAGAATATGTCATTTGCTTTCAAAGCCATAATTGTTTTCCTTGGTTGGCACTGCATATGTAAGTGGCAGAGACAGATCTATATTGTTGCTTTTTAAAAATTAGCACAGAGGGTTGTTTTTGTATATAGTAGGAACAAAGAACATGTGAACAAAAATCAGGAAAGAAAACAAATCTGTATGTTTCTATAATAGAACCAATCTACTTTACGGTTGTCTTAGCTGTGTTAGCCTTTTTTCCCCATCTCGACGAATGATCTATATGTATGTTGTGCTGAAGTTTCAGATATGATCATGTGCGTATTTCCAGCAAATGAAACATTCCCAGCACCTACAGTCATTTGGAGACATTCCTAATTTTGACACTTCCGTACACTAAGCATGGTTTATAGAATCAAGAAAAAGCTTTGTCATACTGTTTTTCCATCCCTTCCCTTCACTACATGGTTGTTCTTGTTTATTTATTTTTGGAAGCTCCTTTTTTTACACTTTGCTGTGCATATTTATGTTGAAAAAATGATCTACATCCTCATTACTGTTCTGGTGCTCAATGATGAAAAACCGTGTTAACAAAGGAAGATGCTTTTCAGTCAGCTCATAATGTTCCCTGCTGCTCAGCTAGGACAGTAAAGAGTACGGTTTAATGAAAGAAGGTGAAAAGGTGAAAAAACTAATGAGGATGTTCCTCTGTATTGAAAGATCACTTAGGAGCGGCAGTGATTTCCTTTGTGTTAGAAAAATGTAAAAATAAGGTTCAAAAGCAGCATCCCCAAGGTCAAAGAGGCCCCTCCTCTATAACAAAGCACACTCACTCCCCTCTATGGTAACCAGCATTTTCCACCTGGAGCAGCTTTTCAAGGGCTTTAATTTTCTGATGCTTGACTGAAAAGAAACCTTGTTTGCCTTAACCAACCTTTAGCTCCTGAGGAACGTACAAAACTGCTGCATGAAGTGCTCTAAGCTGCCTGCATCATTAATGGAGCAGCTCATGTACTCATAGCTAAAGCTGAAGTAGTCTGCTCAAAGATTCAAACTCCGGAGAACAAGTTAGTCCAAAATTTGTGAGCTTTAGTTCACAAGGCTACTCCCTTAGACTTGTGATGAGTCTATACCAAGCCACATTCAGCTAGCAGACAATCCAAAAAGGTTCACAGCCCAGAGCCAATTAGACTGCTGAAACCAGAAGGTAATGCTCACAACGGGATCACTGCGTCACCATTTCGTACTGAACACAGTATTTTGTTTTCAGTGTGTTTGAGCTGAGACTTGAGCATCAGAGAGAGAATCAGAAAGGAAGAGGGAGGGGACTGTGAACTGAGTCCCACAAGAATACATCTAAGAGGTCTTCCCTATGCATCAGCAAGCCTGTGACAGACACTCCAATTAAGCCATTCCTAGTCCTAAAGCCTTGGCAAACTTTTGAATTTAAAAGTGGGGTTTCCCCATCCCAACCTCTCCCCACTCTGCCAGCTCTTCTATTTCCGCAGCCTTTGGTGGGAGATGGGGGAAAGGAAGGTGACAAGACACAATGTCACCTCCCTCTGAGCCAAAAAAGAACCTTGTTAGCACCCTGCAGTACTATCCGCAGCAGAATACTCAAAACATCTGAAAATATCAATAAAGCAGATATTTAATCTCAAATACATTCTATCCAGTATGGTGATTAACACTCCTGTCAGGAATACATTGAAATTTTTCTTAAAATATTCTGCGGTAACTATGTTCCATGGCTCTCTCATCGTCTTAATTTCACAGAGTGCATAACCTAAATTACATAGAACAGTAGCTAAATGGGTTCATCATCACTCAACTCCAATCTAAAAGGACAAAACAGGAAGAAACTGGAGAGAATGACATTTGGGGGAACTGGATAGCTTCAGGGGTTAGTTAATGATGGGATAGAGGCTTTAATGCTGGCATCACTGGTTTTAATTTGGTTCAGGTCAGTAGTTACAGAAAGTCAGTAACAGACGATAGCTGTTTGTTCTCCTATGTGAAATGAGTTGGCAGTCTCAGTTTTGCCCTAGTAGACATATATTCACATTATAAAAATTGCCAGCATAATTAGCATCCTTATTGAGTTGAGAGTCCAAGAATGGACTAGCTGTGCAGACTGAACCGCCATCTAACCCACAGATCAGGACTGAGGCATATTGGTGGGTTGGGGTGATGTGGGGGAACTTTCAGTGCTTGTACCAGTTATGTGGCTAGTAACTATCAGTTGTCAGAGCTGTCAGTCCAGCATCATTCACAAGGATTAAATTAATGTAGCAGTTAAAGGAAAGGAGAAAATAGCATTACTTGTACAATTTAACGATCCCGTATTTACCAGTTCTTTGTGGCCTCTACAAAATTTTACAATAAATATTTCAAAAACATTTGGATAAATGTGCAGATAGCTAATCAGGGGAGTTTCTGGATAACTAATCCACATGCAGGTATTCTGTCCTTTCAGAGGTTTTTATTCACTTGATGGCAGTAAAGCTACTTCTGGACAATAACAGTTTTGATTGGGTTTTTATTGTTGTTATGTTTTAGTGCCTCGAGGCCCTTCTGCAAGATTGCCCCATTGTGCTATGTGCTATACAATCTATTAGTAATAGACAGTTCCTGTGCTGAGGATCTTGCAATTTAAGTAGACAACACAAACAAAGGATGCCAGAAAGAAAGCATTATTATCCTAATTTTACAGATGGGGAACTGAGGCACTGATTGGTTAATGGCCTGATGGTCAGCGGTGCTGAGTATATGGAGCACTCTTTGAAGTCAGCGAGAATTCTGGGTTTCACCTCTGAAAATAAGTCTATAACTTCCTCCCCAAGGTCAGACACAAAGTCTGGGGCAAAGATCAGAACTGAATTCAGACAGTGTCAGTCCCAGTCCTGTGTCTAGACCACAAGACCATTCTTGTCTGTTTGATCAATTGCTGAGAAAATATAGAATATACAAAGATTCTTGTTACCTTAAAAGTGCCTCTCTTCCTGTGTTTTGCTATGGCAGTTGAACAGCCAAGGTGCTCAAGCTAACAGTTGTCTGGTTTAGGAGGAGAGGTCTAAAATTAGGTCTGATTTTTGGAACTCCTTCCCCATCTTAGTCTTATGGCTCTCATATCTGCTGACTTTCAGAGTATGCAGGAACAGAATTTTATTTATGATGGTGATTCCGTTTGTTACTACTGATTCACCTAATCTAATTTTTGTATATGTTTTTATTAAATAAGGCATCTAGAGTATTAGGTAGATGCATCTAATCAATCAGATGCATTTGACAAATAATACTTGACCACTGGGATAGCAAAATTCATAAAGAAATGGGAGGAATTTAGTTTTCAGCTGGATCCACAGACATCAAATCTCAGTGAAAAAATGATGACTGTTAAAGAAACTATTGGTGGAGTTTGTGATGTGGAAAGAATTTAGACTCAGCTAGCTTGTTCCCACCAGAGGTAAGAAGTGCTGTGGGGGAGGGAAGCAGATTGGCATGTGTGACAGAGTCAGACCAGAAGGATATAAGAGAGTGCTGGAAGGCAGGTATATTAGTCTCAGGATGTGCAGGTCCCTGTTCCTTGGATAGCCAAACAAAGGCTATTCCAGGCCAATCAAGACACCTGGGGCCAATTAAGAACCTTCTAGAAAGGAGTAGAAACAGCTAGCCTGATTGGGACACCTGAAGCCAATCAGGGACTGGCTGAAACCAGATAAAAACCTCCCAGTTAGTCAGGTGGGCTGTGGGTGTCAGGAGCTGTGAGAGGAAGTTGTGCTGTTGGTGAGACTGAGTGGTGGACAACATATCATACAGAAGGAAGGGGGCCCTGAGGTAAGGGTGAAGTGGAGTTTGAAGAAGCAGGGACTGCTGTGGGGAAGTAGCCCAGGGAATTGTATTGTGTTTTGTGGATAAAAGGTCAGCCATCTTAGCTGATACTATTAAGGTCCCTGGGCTGGAGCCCGGAGTAGAGGGCGGGCCCGGGCTTCCCCCCTTTTTCCATCTTCTATACTGGCCTGTGATGAAGGTAACTCACTAGGCGGTGACTCTTGCCAATTACACTGAGAAAGGGAGGTCACTCTGGGGCCTAGATGAGTTTCTGAGGCTCCTAAATCTGCCAGGAAGCACAGGACCCACAAGTACAAACTTGGAGCTTTGTCACACATGATTCATGAAGAATCATGGAGACCCAGTATTAGGACTAGGAGCAAGCGTGTGAGAGAGATACTATCCCCAGGAGTGCATCATAAACATCTGGAGGGATGAAGTAATTGCCACTCCTCTCCATGTCTGTGCCTACACTAGGTTTTTTTTCTCTAAAATGTCCCACCATTGATGCTATTGGTTTTAACACCAATGGTGGCAATGAGGAAAGTGCTAGTTAAGATAAGGCTCTAGGTATTGACCATTTTAAGCACTTCGTCATCTAACCTTACTCAGAGAAGGTCTACACCGTGGGTTCTCTAATTGGGATCTAGAAGTGTTCTATAGGGAACAAGTGTCACCAGCCCTCACCATGTTACTAATGAGAAGGGGGTCCTGGGAAAGGATGATGGGAGATCCCAGTATGGAAAAGGTTGAGAACCACTGGTTTATGCAGCATGGTGCTTACCATTGGCTACCAATGTCTGTTCTACTATAGGGTTGTTGCCATTGTTAATGAACTAAGCTGGTGGTAGCCACACTGAGAGATTTTAAGAAAATAATTCTTAGGGTAGACATGGCCAATGAGAGCATATATCTAAACTGAAACATCCCCTCTTGTTATCAGAGTTTAGAAGTGAAAGAAAGAAAACTTACCCTGTTGGAGTAAGTTGGAGTAAGTTCCAGTTCAGATTGGGGATCTTTAACATGCTGTGAATATGAAGGAGGAATAAGCAGTTGAAATAGCACATGCCCTTAAACTCTCTCTGTGGGCTGGTTCTTGTGTATTGACATCCACTGAATGTGATTTACCTTAGGAGAGGCAACGCTTCTGGAAGGTAAGTATAAGCCAACCAGTTTAAATTAAAACCCTAAACCACAAACATCTCTTAGAAAAGGCATCAAATAACAATGTTAAATTCCCTTTGAAAGACAAGTTAGTACTTTCTGAAATGTAAAGCCACAGAGAAACCTGCTCTGATTTACTACTGTTAAACAAGGTTCCTTTCCACACACCAGCATTTCAGAATAAGCAAATAGACTGTCTTTCCTCAGAAATGCTTGTTGGGCACAAATGAGTTAGCCCTCCGTCCTCTTTTTTCCTCTAAGAGTAACAATGCTACGCTTAAAATACTATGCCTCTTTCTTGTGAATTTAACTTTTAGTTATAATCAGAAATAGCCCTGTGGTCAAGAAATAGACACCGTAAGTCATGGTTTAGCAGGCTTTTTATGGGACTGGGAGCCGGAAGGTGTTGAATGCTAATCCTGGTTCTGATTCTGACATTGGCTTGCTCTGTGGTCTTGGGCAGACCCACATTTTCAAAAGTGTCCAGTGATTTGATGAGGTTCAACAAGGACCAGTGCAGAGTCCTGCACTTAGGACGGAAGAATATCATGAACTACTACAGGCTAGGGACCGAATGGCTAGGCAGCAGTTCTGCAGAAAAGGAACTAGGGATTATAGTGGATGAGAAGCTGGATATAAGTCAACAGTGTGCCCTTGTTGCCAAGAAGGCTAACTGTGTTTTGGGCTGTATAAGTAGGGACATTGCCAGCAGATCGAGGGACGTGATCGTTCCCTTCTATTCGACATTGGTGAGGCCTCATCTGGAGTAATGTGTCCAGTTTTTGGGCCCACACTACAAGAAGGATGTGGAAAAATTGGAAAGAGTCCAGAGGAGGGCAACAAAAATGATTAGGGGTCTGGAGGACATGACTTATGAGGAGAGGCTGAGAGAGCTGAGATTGTTTACAGAAGAGAACACTAAGGGGAGATTTGATAGCTGCTTTCAACTACCTGAAAGGAGACTCCAAAGAGGATGAATCTAGACTGTTCTCAGTGGTACCAGATGACAGAACAAGATGTAATGGTCTCAAGTTGCAATGGGGAAGGTTTAGGTTGGATATTAGGAAAAACTTTGTCACTAGGAGGATGGTGAGGCATTGGAATGGGTTATCTAGGGAAGTAATAGAGTCTCCTTCCTTAGAGGTTTTTATGGTTAGGCTTGACAAAGCCCTGACTCAGATGATTTAGTTGGGGATTGGTCCTGCTTTGAGCAGGAGGTTAGACTAGATGACCTCCTGAGGTCCCTTCCAACCCTGATATTCTATGATTTGGAGAACCTCAGAATGCCCAACTTGAGGCACGTTAAAGAGAGCTGGTTTTTGGAAAGCATACTCAGCACTTTCTGAAAATCCAACCACTTTGAAATGTCTCAAGTTTACAGCAAATCTCTAGTCACTTTTGAAGATTCATGTGTTACCGTCTGTGCCTCAGTTTCTCTATCTGTATAATGGGGAGAATAATATCTTCTTCATATAGAAGAACATAAATTGTTGGGCAAAAGTCAGCATGGTTTCTGTAAAGGGAAATCATGTCTTACTAATCTATTAGAGCTCTTTGAAGGGGTCAACAAGCATGTGGACAAGGGGGATCCAGTGGACGTAGTGTACTTAGATTTCCAGAAAGTCTTTGACAAGGTTCCTCACCAAAGGCTCTTACGTAAATTAAGTTGCCATGAGATAAGAGGGAAGATCCTTTCCTGGATTGAGAACTGGTTAAAAGACAGGGAACAAAGGGTAGGAATAAATGGTAAATTTTTGGAATGGAGAGGGGTAACTAATGGTGTTCCCCAGGGATCAGTCCTAGGGCCAATCCTATTCAACTTATTCATCAGTGATTTGGAGGAAGGAGTAAACAGTGAGGTGGCAAAGTTTGCAGATGATACTAAACTGCTCAAAATAGTTAAGACCCAAGCAGACCGTGAAGAACTTCAAAAAGATCTCACAAAACTAAGTGATTGGGCAACAAAATGGCAAATGAAATTTAATGTGGATAAATGTAAAGTAATGCACTTTGGAAAAAATAACCCCAACTATACGTACAATATGATGGGGGCTAATATAGCTACAACTACTCAGGAAAGAGATCTTGGAGTCATTGTGGATAGTTCTCTGAAGATGTCCATGCAGCGTGCAACGGCAGTCAAAAAAGCAAACAGGATGTTAGGAATCATTAAAAACGGGATAGAAAATAAGACGGAGAATATCTTATTGCCCCTATACAAATCCATGGTGCGCCCACATCTTGAATACTGTGTTCAAATGTGGTCTCCTCATCTCAAAAAGGATATACTGGCATTAGAAAAGGTTCAGAGAAGGGCAACTAAAATGATTAGGGAAGTGGAACGAGTCCTATATGAGGAGAGATTAAAGAGGCTAGGACTTTTCAGCTTGTAAAAGAGGAGACTAAGGGGGGATATGATAGAGGCATATATAATTATGAGTGTCGTGGAGAAAGTGAATAAGGAAAAGTTATTTACTTGTTCCCATAATAGCAGAAATTAGTGGGCAGCAGGTTTAAAACAAATAAAAAAAAGAAGTTCTTCTTCACATAGCGCATAGTCAACCTGTGGAACTCCTTGCCTGAGGAGGCTGTGAAGGCTAGGACTATAACAGGGTTTAAAAGAGAACTGGATAAATTCATGGAGGTTAAGTCCATTAATGGCTATTAGCCAGGCTGGGTAAGGAATGGTGTCCCTAGCCTCTGTTTGTCAAAGGGGGATAATGGATGGCAGAAGAGAGATCACTTGATCTTTACCTGTTAGATTCACTCAGTCCAGGACACCTGGCATTGGCCACTCTCGTTAGACAGAATATTGGGCTAGATGGACCTTTGGTCTGACCCAGTACAACCCATCTTATGTTCTTATGTTAGGTGTGTTCTTTGGTTCGACAGGCTGATATTTTAAGATATTATGTAAATTATATAATTTTTGTTAATACTTGTAGGAACAATCACATCTTTCTAATGCTATAGAGATACGGACTGGTGCGGGGGGATAGATTTGTTTTTCAGTTAATTGTATTTTAAATAAATTCTAACTTTCCAGGCTTGCCTTTTATCTTTAGGTCCTGGCTGACATTTCAGTGCTCAGAGATCAGGGATTCCCTTCATTGTATCTGACATTATTATTGCATTACTCTAATGTATTTTTTATTGTGCTGGTTGCTGTGCAAACATAAAATGTGCAATCCCCGGCCTACCAAAATGATCTTGGAGGGGAGAGGGGGTGTCATATGTAATAGGCCAGAGTTTGGGAGCCTAAATACTCCAGTGACAAATGCCTTCCCAATGGACAGGGAGAGGTTGCAGTCTTGATGTGCAGATAGGTTTGTGGCCATGGTTGTTGACTCATTCAGCCCTTGCTCATCAGCCTCGTGTGTGAATGCACTTTAAGCCATAACCATGATCAATGTGAAGCCCAGTCAAGTGCATAGGATCTGTGCATATGGGAAGCAAGCAGAGGGCTGCTGTTATCGTAACCAGCGAATTAGCATGTCCCCTAAATCCCACCCGCTGGTAGAGCAGCCTGCGCCCGGCGGGACGCTTCCTCGCTGGGGTTTGCAGTCACAGAACAGGAGGCGGAGGAGGGCAGGGTGACCTGGCTTTGCCGGACCGTTCCGGACCCGGCCCAAGCGAGAACAGCTTGCGAAGATGTGGCCCGCCGGCGAGCATGTACGTGGGGACCGGGCAGTGCCCCCCGGGATCGGGGGCAGAAAAGGGAGCAGCAACATTGCAGGGCAACACTTTCCCCTTCCTCTGTGGGGAAGGTGGGATCTGCTGCCCCCCGGGGGTTGGGAAAGGCTTTATTCCCCCGCCCTCCCCTCTCCGACTGGCAGTGGGTCCCGATCGTGCCCTTCTGTCCCTCCCCAGCTGCTGTCACTCCGCAGAAGACAACAGCAAGAGGACGATGATAATAATAATTAATAATGTAAAGCCCATAAGGGGATGAATGAGGAAGGCTGTGTGCAAAGGCAGGGGCTGGCTACGCGAAGGGAGACGTTGCTAGGTTGCTGGAGAGGAGCAGAAGGCTAGGAGGGAGGGAGTCTTGCCCAGGACACGGTCCCTTCGGGAGAGGAGAAGTGGGGACAAGGTTGTCCTTGGAAACGGAGATCTTAATCATCTCCCCCATCTAACGCTTTTCATACCCCGAGAGGCGCAACTTCCCCCCGGCCCAGTGCACAGAGCAGCCTCTCCTTCCCCAGCACCCCAACGCACAGAACCGCTCCTCTCCACCCAGCCCCCCCGTGCACAGATCAGACCCCGTCCCCCCTCCTCCCCCAGCACCCCAATGCACAGAACCGCTCCTCTCCATCCAACCCCCCCGTGCACAGATCAGACCCCGTCCCCCCTCCTCCCCCAGCACCCCAGCGCACAGAACCGCTCCTCTCCACCCAGCCGCCCCGTGCACAGATCAGACCCCGTCCCGCCTCCTCCCCCAGCACCCCAGTGCACAGAACAGCTTCCCCCTCTCCCGAACCTCCAGGCACAGAACAGCCCCATCTTCTACCTTCTCCCGCAGCTCTCCGATGCACATAGCCCCCGTTCCCCCTCCTGTCCCATGCACAGCACAGCCCTCCCTTCCCCAGCACCCCAATGCACAGAGCAGCCCCCGTTCCCCCTCCTCCCCCTGCACCCTCATGCACGGAACAGCCCCAGCTTTCCTCCCGCACCCCAACGCGCAGAGCACTCCCCGGGCAGCCTTTCCCCTCCAGCACCTCAGCGCACGGAGCAGCTCCCCGTCCAGCCCCGCTCCCCCCGCCCGCCTTCCTCCCCCAGGGCGGCGAGCATCCCTCCCTCCCCAGGCCTGTGAGTGAAGTTTGCGGCTGGGCTTTGCCCCCTTCCCCGCTAGTTCCCGTTGCCGTGTCTCCGCCGCTGCCAGGGCCAGGACAAAGGCACATTAGCACGTGACGGGGACGGAGCTTCATAAATGGGACCCGAGAGGAAGAGGGGGGCGCGAGGAGAGGCGCGGACACACACACACACTCTGCCGGGGCCGGGCACGCAGCCGCTGCAGCAGCAGCCGCGGAGGAGCGGGGGCGGCTTCCTCCCAAGCAGGGGCAGGAGCAGCACATGGGGAGCAGCGCCCGGCGCGCTGCCTGAGCCTGCGGTGCGGTCCGCGCCCAGCGCCGCCTCCGCGCCTCTCCCCGGCGCCCCTGGCCCGGGGCGGGGCGGCCCGCGTGCTCCCTGCCGGGGGGCGGGCGGGGGGCTGTAGTAAGCGTGGGAGCGCGGCTCAGTGCCGCGGAGGCGCCGCCGCGCCACTTGGCAGGAGCACGAGGCAGGCGAGGAGGAGCAGCGCGCGGGAGCCGGAGCCGGAGCCGAGCCGGGGCGATGTGAAGGGTAAGGGAGAGCGGGAGGGGCGCTGGGCACGGAACTAGCCGCCCCTGTGGAGTGTGTGTCTGGGAGGGCAGCCCCGGAAGCGCCTCTCACTAGGGGGTGAGAGATCCCGGCTACTACACTAGTGTCAAGGCGAGATCAACTTCTTTGCCGTGCTGGTCACGGGGCTGTTTCCTCCCAGCGGCTCTGGTCAGTTCCTCTCGTGTGTTAGGGCTCAGGTTTGCAGCGATTACAAATAGCTGCCCGACCCTGTGTGTGTGTTGGTGTGGTGTTTGTGTGGGCATCTATTACAGATAGACACACCCAGCGGGTCAGCAAACTATCACAAATAGCTTGCTGACCCTGTGTATGTGTGTGTGTGTGTGTGTGTGTGTGTGTCTGTCCCAGATAGCTTGCTGACCCTGTGTGTGTGTGTGTGTATGTCTGTCCCAGATAGCTTGCTGACCCTGTGTGTGTGTGTGTGTATGTCTGTCCCAGATAGCTTGCTGACCCTGTGTGTGTGTGTGTGTGTGCGCGCGCGTGCGTCTATCACAAATAGCGTACTGACCCTCGGTGTGTGTCTATCACAAATACAGTAGCTTGCTGATCCTCTGTGTGTGTGTGTGTGTGTGTGTGTGTGTGTGTGTGTGTGTGTGTGTATCACAAATAGCTTGCTGACCCTTTCTCTGTGTGTATCTTTTGCAAACCCCTCTCTATAGGTGTGTATCTATCACAAATAGCTTACTGACCCTCTTTCTCTCTCTGTGTGTACTCCCTACTAGCACAATTAAGTAATACATATAATCATCTCTATAACAATATACTATGGATTATTTGTTAAGCACATTCTTGGTGCTGTACAGAATAGAGGGGAAGATGCAGTCCATGTCCCAAGGAGCTTACAGTCATATTACAAAAGGGGACACGGACACACACATATATATGCTGTTGAAAATTTTTTCTCCTCACCAGATGTAGAGGAATGCATTAAAACCCTCTTAACCCAATACCTGTTAAACCAATAAACTTTCTTTGCAGTAGCTTTTAAATTACAGTAGTAATGTCCCTTGTTAGCGGAACAAATTATTTGCCTTGAACAAAACAGGAATATTAAAATGCAGGAGACTGTCCCAATAAATTGCCATTTAATTAATGATTAGAGACAGTCCTTCTTGCATACCAAAACTATGATCTTTAACTACCTTTATTGTGTTTTCATGAATCTGAGGTTTAAAAGGTAACACTGTGAATCCGTGTGTTCTGCATGTATGTAATACTTGTTTTACTGTGTGTACTTATATAAATAGCATGTTGGTAAAATGAGTGTTACCAAAAGCTACATGCTTGTTAAAAGGCTACCAAAAGTCTTTTGAGTATTGTAGTTTATTTTCTTTACACATGTATATTAATTATGGTCTTTTGTCTGTCTTGAATGATGCTCAGTAATTTCCTCATGGCTGACTGCCTATTTTTCTGTTTTCACACTATCTCAGCAGTCTAACCTAAGATTAATAAGGATAGTTTGTTATAGAACAAAATATAGTGGATAGAAAATTTTGTCTCAGTTTCATTATTTCCCTTAATAGATGTGTACTGAATAGAAAGGACAAATCTAGTTCCTGACAAGAAGGAGCCTTTTAGGTGCTAAGGACTTGTGGTTTTATGGTTAATATAAGTCTATTCTTCTGTGAAGCTCTCAGAGAAATCAACCTCTTAGGTTCCCATAGGACTTTATCAGACATTGAGGATTTCTTCTCTTATCCTAACTCATTGATAATGTACAGTGGATAACATTCTTATTGATTTTTTTTTTCTATACTTCTCCCTCCGCCTCGTTCTCTCCCCCCCAAAAAGATAACCCTCTACTATTGAGATTTTAACTGAAATAAAAGTAAACTTATAATTGTATATGCAAAGATGTTCAGTGAGGATGTCACTAAACCTTGAGCATTGAATCTCATTTGAATATTCAGTATTGTTGTTAAACCTAAGAACTGAAAAAAACCAGGTGTTTTTAAACTTCTTGCGTGTGTCATAATAAACTTTCAGATTTACAATTACAAGTAGTGAACTGGGTTTGTTGTAAAATGTAAATGGACATTATTTTGTTTCAAAAATATCAGCTAATCTACATTGAGGACACTCCTGGATGAGGTATGTATTAAGTCTTTGATAGGAGAAAAGGTTTCAGTGGGAAACTTTGGTTTAAGATCAGTAAAATGGTGTTAGAAGACAAAATCTATAGCTTTTCCCATTTTCATACAGGAAAGAACACTCATCGTAATTTTAGGAAAGAGATTATATGAACATGTTACACAGCTTTGATCATAGGTAGTATATTTTCAGAAGAGTTAAGGAAATGTATGACCGTGAACTAGAGCTGAAATCTTTTTTTGCATTTTTATACTTTAAGATATAATTATATTTGTTTAGAGGTTTTTTTAAAAAAGTTTTAAATGTAGGGTGGTGGATTTTTATCCTTTTTATTTATATCCCTTGTTTTCAGTTTTATTGTTCACCATTTCCTAAAGGAACATGTTATTCTCTGTGTAGTGGTGATACTCCTATTCCCCTCTAGCAAACTTAGGTGCAGGACCAGAGGGTTGTTTTTGGTATTTAATAATGTTAGAGTAATCAAGTTGTTAAAATGATAACAATTAGTTGAGAGCAGTTAATTATTCTTTGCAGATTACACTTAATAGCTGCTTGCCATAGGTTTTCCCGTTTCTTCTCAAGAAAGAAAAAGGCTCACTGATTGTGTTGGAGGTATTTATTAAGCTGAAAAAGTTTATTAAATTAACTGTAAAAGAAATGCATGAAACACCTCTAAATAGCTTAAAAAGGTGAATGTTAACTTTTTTATTTGCTTCAGGCTGAAATTAGTTTTGCAGCCACCACCAAATACAGGTACCTCATTATTTTTCTTTGGAATAAAAAGCAGAGCGGTTCAAATAAAAACATACTTTTAAATGGAATTGACAAAAACAATAAACATATTTCTGGGGTTTGTAGCAGGGATTACTTGCCGGGGGATGGGGAGAAGTTGGCTAGGTAAAGAGAGATTATTTTCTATACATTTATCTCCTCAACTAACCAGTAACAATATCTCAGAAACATGAAATAAAAAATACTTCACATCATGCTATCGAATCAAGATTTTATTAGTAAGAGAGTAAGCTGGTTGAAGCCTTTCATCTTAGCCGTTGTTCTTTAGTTCATTATGTTGGCTCAGTTGCATAAAGGACACTATTAAGAGCTTTCATGTTTTACTACAAGGATGGCATGTCTCAACCAATGTAAGTCTGTCTTTTTGTGTCAGCGTTCACAATTTTCTAATTTGGCTATTGAAATTTTAAGTATGAAATAGTTTTGGTTATTTAAATTATTTCCTTCTTTATCCTTTTGACTATAATGTAGACTTGATGAAAAATGCTTGCAAGCTAGTATAGAACTGAAAATTTCAGTGCTGAAAGGTTTATATTCTAGAGATTGAGTACTCAGTTGCTTTCTCCTCTTATTGAATAGAGCTTTGTGATGATATTAAAAAGCAAGTGAAAACCCAGACCAATCTTTATATTCACTTAATGCTACCTGAGAATTTTACACATTTCTCTTTATTCCTGACTCTACAGGTCTTTCATCTCTTCACTGCCACTCATTTCACTAATTTCTTATAGAAAAAGTTTGGTTTAGTTTTATACATTTAGAAAGAGATTAATGGTTCTTTTAAATACAAACTTTGTGACCTTTCTCTGGCAATTCAATCAGAGGTTTCTATGTATCTGCAGAATTCAATTTTGTCCACAGTGATTTCTTTTCATTTCTTTGTGCATGATTATATTGGCTTTATCTGATTCTCTTCATGAAGCAGTTACATGTCTATAGAGATGTTTTGCTTCAGCTCCCCAAATAGTTCAGACTATCTGAAACGATGAATGTCCTACAAAATCATTTATCAACCATCTAAGTGAAAACATGGATATTTTCCTTTCCAAGCTAGAGAATTTGTACATTTTTTTGCTGCTGATTTAAAATGTGTACTTGCATGTGACCCTAAAACTGGTATTTGGCCAAGCTTAAAGCAGCTGTGCAGATGGACACCGAAGACAGAAGGCTGAGAGAAATAGACCCTTTTAATCACAACAAGGCTGCTCTTGTTTTCCTATCGATAGAAGAAATGCATGCCAGGCCCTTGTACTCAAAAGCAATCTTGCAAATGTGCCAGAATAGGCAGCAATGGCCTTCTGTTATTAATATGAAGTTAAAATGTGTTAGGATTTAGTAGGGTCAAACCCTCTGTCTTGTTAATATTGTTCTCTACTTCTGTTTGTAGACTGGCACTGTACTGATGTAAAAGGTGCACATAGAATTACTATTGTTGAGATAAGGACTTACACTCAGAACTGTATTGGAAATGTGTGTGTTTCTAACTGATTGCAGAAGCCAGGTTGGAGCTGTTTATGGAATGGTTATAATTACTTATCAATCAGTTTCTCGTTGAAAGAACTTCTGAAGTTGCCCTTGATATGTGTAAAAATAGTTCAATTAGCAACATGGGGTTGGACAACATTTGATCATGTTTGTATATTATGCAAGAGCTTTATGAATATCCAACCATTGGGCCCAATCCTTCTCCAGTTGTAGGCTTTTCTGATCACACTAGCCAAATTCATATTGCAGATAAAATAACTAGTTCATTATTGAATTAGTACTCCATTTACCTCTATTTACTTCAACTATACTACTTAATATGATACAGTTTATTTAGGTTTATGCTGTGTTGTTAACATAACTAGACATACAGATTTAAGATTTTCTCCTATTGTGCAGATCAGGGCTAAATTTTATTAGATTTTGCCTGAGCCAGTATAAGCCTTATCTCTGGCAATTGTGTATTTATTCTTTCTGAGAAAATCATGTTTACCCACTAAAAAGTGATGAGCAAAAGCAGTTGATTAGGGAATACTATGAAATCTATTTCAGATCCAGCTGGTGTAATTTTCACACCTGCATTTTAGGAAACCCTTTCAACATTTTTGTTTGTTTGTTTGTTTTTGTTTTTTCTTTCTCTTTGTGAATAGCTGAATGTGCTTGCTATAATCAGGAATCTTTATTTTTAGCCAACTCTGTCTCTCTAACAGTGCAGACTGCATCTGTGCTTGGAAAATTATGTAAAATGGGTTTGGAGTTTTAAAATAAATACATTGACAGGATCTCAGTGGATATACTGACTTTAGATTTTTGCTTTTCCCCCCACAAAAGCTGTGTAAGAGATATATTAAAACGATGTGCAACAGATATTTCACATATAGTAGCTCTGCCATGTATTATACATACACTTCTTATTCTTTAAGTTGTCTGCTAATGTGTAGCACCAAGAAATTGGGTTTATTCATGCTAAAGACCAATGTGACACTTTTAAGACTTTGTGTTTCTCCAGTGAGATTTAATACTATATTTTAAACTTTCAAACTGAGAAATGAATTTTATCTTTTTAAAAAATTATTTCTGCAAATGAAATATTATACTGGTTGGATGTATTTCTGCTTTTTGTTCTGATATAACGGACATCAGATTCTGCTATAATTCTTCTCTCTCTCTCTCTGTAAGAAAAGCATCTTCATATTTCAAAGACATGCACCATTGCCAAGCAATCTGGTGTAGTGTTTTAATATTCTGGCAAATAATTTCACAAGTTGCTTGTGTATATAAGGGCAGTATATCAGAATATAATAATCTGAATGCAACTCTGAAGAGTTATCTGTTCTTATTTAAATTTTATAAAAGTTGATAAAGGTCTAAAATCCAAAGAATGTTTTCCATTTTATGACTGGAGTACATCTTACAAAGAGTTCTGGAGTGAGACATCAAATTGACTAAAAATCTTGCTATTGTAAATTCTGAGCATTGCACTATATGATGGGCTAACAATAATTTCCAAGAGAAGTGGACTCCTGAGAACTAAAGTAGATGAATATTGCATGGTGAGTACCCCTTTGACCCTCTTTGCATGAACTTTTTGTTATCACCAGTATACTTCTTTCCTTTCAATATTCTGTTTATTATATCCCCTGCATTGATCATTCTGTAGTTACATTTGAGATCCTTCTCTTTCTTCTCAGCCTCAGATATGTACCCAGTGCTTCCATTTCTCAAACACTTTGATTTCGCTAGAGTCTTCAGCCTGAACTGCTCATCTGATCCAGTCTTTGCTGACCCTCCCCCACCCCAGTGCCTTGTGTCAATACTTACAGTCCTGTCCTGTTCATTGCTCTTAAGCAACTTGGCACCATCAGAATCCTTCATTTCTTCCTATACTGTCTGAATACAAATCAGAAATAGACCTTCAAATGCACAAACCAGTGCCTTAAAAACAATGATGTCTGCTTTAGTTCCAGATCCACTATAAAATCTGGAAATCCTGTCATACCCCTCACCTTACAGTGCATCGCTAAATGTAATGTGTATTCTCTTTCGATTCAAAAGGCATTGGTAGTCTTCTCATGCTTCCATGCCATTACTTTTCTTCTTTACCCATACAGCTTTTCTCTGGCCAGCTACAAAGAATATTTCCCTTCTTAAATCTAAGAACCAGCATTTGTGCTAATCTCCCGTCCATCCTGCTCTTTTCCACTAATGCCGTCTCCTCTTCTCTTCTGCTTTTGTGTTCCCTTCCTACTTAGCAATAATCTGTTCAGAAACTACCTGTTCTTTTACTCCCCACCATTCCCCAATCACACATGTCCTTCTCCTATAGTTATTCCTATATAACCATCACTGTCAATATTTACTTTACTTAAAATCTGCTGCTGTCCTCTTCGGTATTAATTATTTACTTATTTTTGTATCATTCTTTTCAGACAGGAAAGAGTCACAGGCCCCACTCCAGTTTTTTAAAATCTCTCTAGAGCTTGACTTCTTCCCCCCATTCTGTCTCTAACCTTCACTTTCTCAGCAAAGTACAGTAATTTCCCCCCCTTTCAATCGTTTCTATCGCAACAATATCCATGTTTTTATTCTGAATTTTGCTCTGACATAGAGACAGCCCTCTTCTGCGTAGTTAATTATTTCTTCCTTTCTGTTAATTAAGGTTTTTCCTCTCTGATCGTTTTCCTTAACTTCACACTGTGTGCTGTTCCATCCTTTCATGGATCACCTCCAATGTTATCCAGTAGTCTCTAGTTCCCTCTTCATGGTTCTGCACCTTCAAGTCAACCTACTTTTTCTCTCTGTACTTGGTGATCATACCTTTCTGTGCCAAGCTATTCTCAGTGCTGTCCCACATAATTCAGTGCTGAGCTTCAGATCTTTTCTGTCTACTTTCTCCCTGTTGATCATCTTGTCCCAGCCTGTATGACACTCAACTATAGCTGCATCTTGAAGTATTGTAGCTAGATGAAAAATGCAAGAAAAAAATACTTTGTCATTTTTTGGTTGCTGAAATTTTGAATTTATGAAATTTCTTGACCAGCCAAGTTTTTTTTTTTTTTTTACACAAAATCTGAGAGAATTTTTGTCAAAACATCAGAAATTCAAAACAATTTTGACCAGCTCTCCAGCACCTTCAGTGAGTTTTCTTTCTACTTTCTCTGCGTTCAGTAGGCAAAGGGAATTTTCAACTTCTCAGGTTTCTTCAGTTAAATGTCTCAAAGACAGAAATGCTTCTTTTGGGAAAGGGGAACATCTCTAAATAGAGTTATATCTTTCCTATCGACCCAGATCTCCCACTTGCCTCCACTGTCCACAACCTTGGCATTATTCTTGTTTCTGAACTCTTTCTCTTCCCACATCTCCTGTGTCTGTAAATCTGCTTATCACCGCCTCTGCAATATTTCCTATGCATGCTACTGTCTCAGCTCCACCTCTGCTGAAATCCTTAATCAAAATGTCTAGCACACTGTTGGCACCATACAACTAGAACATAGTAATATTCATCTTTTCTTGAAATGTTGTTCTTGATGGCTTCCCCAAGTACTAGCTCTCTGGACTCCAGCATATATACAGAATGCTGCTAACGAATTTCTCACATGCACAAAGAAGCATCATCACATCAGGCTATCCTGGAACAGCTCAGATGGCTTTATATTAATTGTTAGGATACTATTCAAAAACCCCCTCCTTGTCTTTAAAACTCTCCTTGGATTTGCTTCAGACTAACTCATAAGAAACAGGAAGATAAAAGGTCTCTCTGCCCCCCTTTTCACCTAGCACTAGCTTGTTCTCAGCCTTCACACAATCTACAATGCAAGGAGTATGGGGAATAAATAAGAAAAACTAGAAGTATTAGTACGTAAGCTAAATATGACTTTGTGCAATAAATCTCATGACTGGAATATTGGTATAGAAGTGTATAGCTTGTTAAGGAAAGACAGAGGAAAAAAGGGAGGGGTGTTGCAGACCAGTTGAAAGCCTCTGGGAGAAGGTAAAAGGAGAAAAAACAGGGGTAATACCATGGTAGGATTCCACTATAGACTACCAAATCAGGAGGAGGAGATGGATGAGGCATTTCTGGAATAAATATCAGAAATATCCAAAATACAAGACCTGGTAGTAATGGGGGCATTAACTCCCCAGACATCTGAAGTAATACAACAAAACACAAAATGTCCATTAAATTCTTGGAATGTACTGGGGACAGCTTCTTATTTCAGAAGGCAAAGGAGTGGGGGACAACCATTTTAGACTTGATTCTGACTAGCAGGGAGAAATTGGTTGTAAATGTAA
Source organism: Dermatemys mawii (assembly GCA_007922305.1). Lineage (NCBI taxonomy): Eukaryota > Metazoa > Chordata > Testudines > Dermatemydidae > Dermatemys > Dermatemys mawii. The sequence continues at coordinate 43,683,420 of ML677333.1, read as the reverse complement.
ACAAAGAAGGCCATTTGGGTATAAGTATCATGAAACGATAGATTTCATGATTCTATGGAAATGAAGGAGTGAAAACAGCAGATTAAGGACAGTGGACTTCAAAAGAATAGACTTTAACAAACTCAGAACTGGAAGATAAGATCCTATGAGAAGAAAAATCTAAGAGAAAAAGGTTCAGGAGAGCTGTCTGTGTCTCAAAAAGACAGTATTAAAGGCACAACTATCCTGATGCAAAGGAGAGAGAGGAAAAATAGCAAGAGACCATTATGGCTCCATCAGGAGCACTTTACTGACCTGAAAATCAGAAGGGAACCCTAGAGGGAGTAGAAGCATGGACAAATGGCTAAGGATAAGTACAAAAGAATAGCTCAGGCATGTAGGAACAAAATCAGAAAAGCTAAGGCACAAAATGAATTACACCAGCAGGGACACACAAGGCAATAAGAAGAGGTTATATAGAGGAGCAAGAGATGGACACAGGATTACTTAGTAGGAAAAAAAGAACTAATAACAGATGACATCAAGAATGCTGAGGTGTGTAATGCTATTTGATGTCAGTCTTCTCTAAAAATGTTAATATGGCTTTTGACACCATCCCAAATTGCATTCTCATAATCAAACTAGGGAAATGTGGTCTGTATTAATTACTGTAAGGTAGGTGTATAACTGGTTGAAAGACTGCATTCAAAGAGTAGTTATCAATCGTTCAATGTCAAACTGTGATGATGTATCTAGTGAAGTGCCACGGGTCTGTCCTGAGTCTGGTACCATTCAATATTTTCATTTAATGACTTGGATAATGGAGTGGATAGTGTACTTTTAACATTTATGGATGCCATCAAGCTGGGAGGGGTTGCAAGCACTTTGGAGGGCAGGATTCAAATTCAAAATGACCTTGACATATATGAGAACTCTTCTGAAATTAACAAGATGAAATTCAATAAAGAGAATTGCAAAGCACTACACTTAGGAATGAAAAATCAAAAACAAAATGGAAAATAACTGATAGGTAGAAGTACTGATAAAAAGGATCTGGGGGTTACAGATCACAGATTACAAATTTGACTATGTGATGTAGTTGTGAAAAAGACTAATATCATGTTAATAGGAGTATTATATGTAAGACATGGGAGGTGATTATCCCGGTCTGCTCAGCATTGGTGAGTCTTCAACTAGTACCGGATCCAGTTCTGAGCACTACACTTGACAAAAGATGTGGACAAATTGGGGGAGAATCTAAAGGAGAGCAATGATGATAAAAGGTTTAGAAAACCTGACTTGTGGGAATGGTTAAAAAAACTGAGCATGTTTAGTCTTGAGAAAAGATGGCTGAGAGGGGACCTGATAACAAAGTCTTCAAATATGTTAAGGGCTGTTATGAAGAGGACCATAATCAATTGTTCTCCATGTCCACTGAAAGTAAGACAAGATATAATTGACTTAATCTGCAGCAAGGAAGATTTAGGTTAGATATTAGGAAAAACTTTCTAACTATAATGATAGTTAAGTTCTGGAATAGGCTTCCAAGGGAGGTTTTGGAATCTCTGTCATTGGAGGTTTTAAGAGCAGGTTAGGGATGGGGTAGGTATACTTGGTCCTGCCTCAGAGCACAGGGGCTGAACTAGATGACTGTTCAAGGTCCCTTCCAGCCCTACATTTGTATGACTGTATGAATCTTAAAGCTATTGGTATGTGAGCATTTTCCTGTGCAGCTCCTGTTGTCAAGTAGAGCCATACAGTATCTCTGCCTCCTCCTGCCCGCCGACCCCACGTCTTCCCCCCTTTTTGCCCCCGTCATCAACCATCTGCTAATTTTCAAATCTCAGAAGAGAACCTATGTTTTTCTTCCCTGCTATTTCCCTCTTCCCCTGGTTTCACTTTTTATTCCCACTTGGTTAATCTATTAACTCTGCAAAGCTTTTTTGCACTAGAGTCTGGACAAAAGAGAGTATCCAAAATAGTGAGATTCGAGCACATACCCCTTACACTGGTGGTTGAACAGTTTCCAACTCGTATATTCACTTGGTCATAAGTCTTCCAAAACATCCACCTTTTTGGCTGAAACTGTCCTTGTTTAATCACTGCCCAAACAAGGTTTTTTTGTTTTGTTTGCTTAAATTTTCTTGGGGGAAAAAAAAAATCTCCCTCCAGTTGTTTTGGAGTTTAGTGAGAGCAGAGAAGGAATATGCTACCAGTTAAAATCTAACCACACCTTTTTTTTTAGACAGGGCTAAACCTAAAATGGCTGAAGTTTGAAAGCTGCCATAGGCATAGGCACAGCGGCTTTTCCTGGGTTGGAAAAAATCCCTGGAGGTTGATTTTTTTTTTTTAAAAAAAAAAAAGCAATGAAGATTTGAAAATGTTGCTGTGAGCCTGGGCAACAGGTGTTTTGTTATGTTTGTTGCATATTTAGACTCTGATCCTGCAAAGGGCGCTGTGTAGGTGGATCTTTGCATCCATGTGAATCCCTGCTGACTTCAGTTGGGCTCTGAATGGGCACCGTTATTATCGTCAAGTGCACATTAGTTGAAATTAGTTTGAAGGAATTAATGATCAGTTTTTATATATAACTATATTTCTTATGTTATTCATTGCCAAATCTATTCTGAGTTGGTACCACCTTAACTGAATCAGAGAGGTAGCCGTGTTAGTCTGGAATTGCAGAAGTGACAAAGAGTCCTGTGGCACCTTAAAGACTAAAGTATTGAAGCATAAGCTTTCGTTAGTCTTTAAGGTGCCACAGGACTCTTTGTCACACCTTAACTGAGTTTATCCTGAATCCAGATCAGTCTTCTCCAGTTGCTGCTCTTAACCTGAACCCTCCCCTGTCCTGCCAGTCACTTAGTCTCCCAGAACTGTTGGTTTTTTAAAACAACTGCTTAACATTGACCCATGAACGATTTTAAAATGTTGAGCTTGTGCCATATTTTGTTTTTGGGTATACTAGCAGCTGAAGGCTTGTCCTGTCACATGGGTGTAATTCATAAAGCCATGGGTAAAAGCCAAAACTGGGGGGTTCTTATTTCCATCCACTGTGTTGCAGTGAACCATGTTGCCATTTATACTTATTCTCCAGTCTCTTCACAGAACTGCGCGGGAGGCATGCCCACCTCTTTGTTGCTTCAGGTAGCCCTTTTTCCCACCTTCTCTGATCAACTGCCATATTCCAACTGCCACAGAACCTTTGGACTCCAACAGTCCATCTGGTTCTCACAGGGCCAGTGATGACTGAACCTGGTGATATGTCTAAACAAAAAGAGCTCTTAGCTGGCTGTTTTCATCACCTGACACTGACGCAACAGATATTCTAGGCTTCAGAGTGATGCAGTCCAGGGTCCGTTCTGGAATATGTGTGCTGATCTGTGCAAATGGCAAATGAAAGGTGTTTGCTGCTGTGAGGGGCTATGTGTGCCTGTGGTTATTGTGTGTGCTGTTTGTGGTGTTGTGTGGGTGATTTTGAAGAACTCTGATTGTTGGGCCAAGCAATCCACCATCAGCCTCATACAACCAATGAAATTGTTGCATGCAAATTGGCAGTAGAATAAGGGTAGTGATGGGTTGAGTTACCTCTGATATCACCATGGTGTGAGTTTCTTGGTGTGGCATAGATAACTGTCTTGCTGTTGCCTGGGTGTAATTCGTAAAATCAAAATGGCTGAGAACTTAATTGGATGGTAGCAGACCACAAATCCCTGCGATGGCTGAACCTGGTGATATTCTGAACAAAAATGTCTCAGCCATGGTTGGAGCTGTTTCCATTGCTCAACACTGACTCTACACACATTCTAGGCTTCAGAGTGACATTCCTAGAATCTTATGATATAGATAAAGGAGGCCTGAAAGATGGTGGGTTTTTTCCCAAAAAGTTATGCACATAGCCCGTTTCTGTAACCATACCTTCCCATCACTGTCACTCTCATCCTCCCTCACCCACTCCCTCTGCTAGTTTGATGCCAACATGTTGTGTCCTCCGGCCTGCAGCACCGTCCTGCCTGGCCCCTGAGCTCCTGTCTGGGGAGGCTACGCCTGGCCCCTCCCCTGCCTTCCTCCTCCCCCCGGAGCCACACGGCCACACGAGCAGCACTCTGCAGGGTGGGGCTGCGCGCTCCAGCGGGGCAGCATGTCTGGCTCCAGACATGTCATAGCTAGAAACTACCTTATTTGTTGAGAGCACTTACTATTATCTTTAATGATCTCCACTCTGAAGTCCTCACACAGGCAAAATTTCTACTGAATTCAATGGGAGTTTTCCTGAGTAACTACCGTCTGTACACTTAAAATGCTATTTAAATACTAAAAAGTTAAATAAACAGTATTCAAGATGTAAAAAAACATTTTCATATTCTTTTGCAACAAGCTTTTTGCATCACTTCAGTGAGACTCACTCTCACGTCTCATATTCTGTGTTTGCTTTTTTAAGGCTTGGAAACTTAGTTCTGGTCTAGGCAGCTGTACTGTTCACTACCATTTATAATAAGATAATTTTTAAACTAAATTTTAACTGTATAAGCCTGTTCTAATTCATTTCAGCTATCATTTACTATAGTAGAGCTTATTTCTCTAACCTTTTTGATTACCAGTTCGTGATGGTAAATTATTATTGTTGTTACTATTTTTTTTACTGGGGTAGGGTCCATGGGATCAGTCAAGGTTATAGTCCCATTCTGCTTGGCATTGTACAAACACAAAGGATACAATTTCTGATCCAAACAGCTTACAACCTAAGATGGTGAGCAATGTCTGAAGACTTAGGGAGAGGGTTACAATCCAAATACATGATTTTATATATGTATTTCAATGCATTTAAAAAAATACATTTCAACTATACAAGCTGCCCTATGACCAAATCTTAATTATCTTAAATCTCATGGAAGAACTGTGTAAAATGGAAATCCAAATATTTTACAAAATGGAAATTAGTGAATCACGATTAATATCATTGTACAGTAGTATTTTAATATTGTTTGTTTTGACTTCTTGTTCTGAACATATCTGCAGTTTTCAGCAGCACTGTCATATTACTTTTTTTTAGACCGAATTTTACTATTTATTTTTATTAGGTTATTAAAATTCCTGTCAGTCATTTTGCCTTGAACAAAAATTCAGCTTTTGTAGATGATGGCAATAATTGTAATAACCTGCCTACTGCAAAAAGATTAGAGAATTGTTATTAATATAAGTGTAGTATTCTTGTTCCCTGAGCAAATGAGCTTTACATGGGGGACCTACACAAGGTTTAGGAGAGAGTTGAATCTCCTGTAATCCAACAATGAATTTACACAGCCTTTCCACGGTCACTACTGCATACAGCTTCTGGATTCTAGTAACATCTGTGTAACCCTTAAGGAGCTTTACATGACTGTGCAATGAGGAGCAGAGGCAAAATTTTCTCCGTAAGCTTCAATTAATTCAGCTGCTTAGGGATTCACTCCTACAAAGTGCCAAGTGCCCACAACTCTCAGTAGAAGTTGTGGGTCGTCAGTACCTCGGAGAATCAATCCCTAATAATGCAAACTGGAAGGAGCATTGATAAACCAAAGTCAAACCAAGTATTGTAATTGACAGACAAGATGGCCAAAGTGTCTTTAAAAAACTAGTCTAGTTAATGAATGACACTTCGTACATTCTCTGTAGTAGTGGGAGTCAAAAAGCCATAGGCTTGTGGAAAACTTCTTATGTGGAAGAAGTGAAATGGCCTAAAGTCTGCATTTGTTTTGGTTTGGTTTGGTTTTGGTGGTAAGGAGGTTAAGGTAAAAGGGAAGATTATTGACCTTGTACTTTAGCTGGAGATTTTAATCTATTAACTTTTGTCTGTAGTTAGAATTCACTATTTACTGTGAACTAATTCATGTAGTTGTGTAATTGCGCTAAAAGTTTGAGGGTTGGCACCAAGATTTCCTCTAATTCACCTTTAATAATTTTTTCATTCTTTTAAAGCCATTTTTAAAGCCCATTTAGAGTTCATTTCAGGTGGCAGACTAAGAGCTTTGGAGACTGAAGTCCTCTAGTCTCAGAACATGTACAGACAGCACAGGCAGTAGAAATGCAAGGAACCACTCTTGGGATGAAAGATTTTTGACACTACTGAAGCTGCCAACAAGGGGAGAAGTGTGTTGGTGATTTTCGTGATGTGGACTCTTGTCTACTAGGAAATAGCAGTGGAGCCCACCCATTTATTTCTGTTATCAGGTGGCCACTATTGATCTGGGCTGGATTTTAACCAATTGCTTAGAAGAGGATGGCTACATAGTTCATTTCCGGTCCCCTAAGATATCCAGTTGCCATTGGCACTTCCACACATGGCACCAATCTCTCCATTTGCACAGTAATAGAGCTGAAATGTTCCTAGATGGAACATTTTGAGAGCTGACATCTCACAGTGCCAACAAGCACATCTTACCAAGGGAGTCCATGAATGAAAGCCTGTCTTTGTGAAATATAGGACCAGATTCTCAGCAGGTATAAATCAATATAGCTTCTTTGATTTTAGAGGAGCTATGCTGGTTTATACCAGCTGAGGATCTGGCCCACAGTTGTCAGCTAACTCGGCAGTCATAAACTGACTTCTGTTCTCGTTAGCTGGGAGTGAGGAAGTTGGAGATATATATATATATATAGATAGATAGATAGATATATTCTATAGTTTATACAGAGACAACATATTAAATATATTAAAAATAAGCTAAACCCCAGTAAAATACAGTTCAGTGTCACTTGAATGGCTGTTTTACTGCAACTTTAATAAAAATCAACTGCTACTTTAATAGGTGCATCCACACATACTGCCAGAGATTTCCAATTATGATACTCCCAGCAGCAAACAAAAACAAAATTAATGTCAGCTGTATCCCCAAAAGCCTAAACTATATTACTAATGAACTCTCAAGAACTCTCAAAGAAAGCTCTATGCAAAGACAATAAGGTGCAAATCACTTTTATAATCTAAAAGTAGAAATACAGAAAAACATCATCGAAATGTAGAGTAGGATTTGCCTCTCATGATCCCATTAACCATCCTGTTAGCTTAGTGTCTTCATACATTGTGGTATTGTAATATGCTACTTCTAAAACCTTAAATGCGCACACACAAATTTCATTTCTATTTTAAACAAGAATAGGATTTGAACCAGGGCTTGTACTTTATTATGAGAAAATACATACTTAATGTGATTCTAGCAGAAACTGTCTCCTTCCCACTAATTTGTCTTTCTAGTAGAAGTACTCAGTTGCATAACAATTTGCAGTCTTGACTCAAATATAATCTTGACATTGAGTTATAGCTTTAATGATTAAAACAGCAATCTTTACTATGGCAGAAGTAAGTTATAAGACAATTGAATATTTAAATACTACCATCATCTTTATATGTGTGTAGAGTTCATTGATTTTTTAATAGTTTGAAATCAAAGTGTTTTTCACATACTATTATAAGCTGTGTTCTGTTAGAAAGTTGTCAGTTCACCCTAGAGTTGGTTACAAATCAGTTTATAACATTGATTTTGCTGTCATATATACAATGTATAAAAATAACGAGGAATTCTTTTGGCACATTAAAGACTAACACATTTATTTGGGCATAAGCTTTCATGGGCTAAAACCCACTTCATCAGATACATGGAATGAAAAATACAGTAGGCAAGTGTATATGTTACAGCACATGAAAAGATGGAAGTTGCCTTATCAAAGGGGGGAGAGTGTCAATGCTAACGAGGCCAATTCAGTCAAAGTAGATGTCACCCATTCCCAATAGTTGACAAGAAGGTGTTAGCACTGCCCCCTCATTTGGTAAGGCAACTCCCATCTTTTCATGTGCTGAACATATATACTTGCTTACTATATTTTTCACTCCATCCATTTGATGAAGTGGATTTTAGCCCATGAAAGTTTATGCCCAAATAAATTTGTTAATCTTTAAGGTGCCACAAGGATTCCTTGTTGTTTTTGCTGATACAGACTAACATGGCTATCCCTCTAAAACAATCTATAAAATCCACTATAAACATTTATAAAGTACCTTCTGGATGGTAGGTCCATTAAATGTAAAGTTATTATAATTTATTTTCAATATGTTCTTCAGGAAAGTTGTCTTCCATCACCATTCAGACTTGAAAAATTAAATTACTTAATCCATTTTAAGACAGTCTGTTTTATAATGAAGATTTTGTTGCTTTGCCCAGTTATGAACCCTATACCCGATGACAAAACTCACACAGCCATTTTGTTATGTATTAGACTCTCTGGTTATTACGTATACTTTTTCACCATTTTTACAACATTGATGTTGCAGTGTCCTCTTGAGGTATAGCTTTATATCCAATCTTTAACGCTAGCTGTCTAGGAGCTTTATCCAAAACTCATTGAAGTCAGTGGAAAGCCTCCGACTGACATCAATGTATTTTGGACAAGAGCCTAGGTGCTCAGATACCAAAGCATAAGTGCAGTATAAATACCTAGCTAGCTAGCTAATCTCTGCTTCTTTCTGGAAATACCAATTGATATCCTCCATTTTGAAATGTTTCTATTGTCATGAGAGAGGAAACTAATACTCACTATATTTTTTTATATTCAGTAATACTGAGCAGATGTATTTTCTTATAATTGTGGAACTCCCCTCTTTACTTCAAGGACTGAGGCAGTCAGGTTCTCTGGATTTTGCCAACTAATCCCTTGTGTGCTCTCTAACATTTATAGCCAGCTATACAAACTGATCAGGGGAAGTCAGAATGTGGCTTAATGCAATACCAGTAATGCAGAGTTTGTGCATTTCTCCAGAGTTTATGCTTCCATTTTAACACAAACAAAACTAACTAATTAATTTTTAGCATTTACAGTTGCTGATACAACCTTCTGAACATCTGATTAAGGGTGTATTTAAACAGAAACCCTGGGTCTGCTTCTGACTTGCACTATGACCCTTTTACACCACTCTGGCAATATAAAGGGACTTTACGGTTGATATTTAAGGTACTTGTATTCTGACAGAGTAGTGTACAGAGGCCTTAGTGCAAATGAAAATCAGGCCTGCGAGGTTAGGGTAAAAACGACTGTCCCTCTTCATCTCTGTGGGGTGTTAACTCTGAAGTTTATTGATCCAAATTAAAATATCAGTACTGTTTATTTTGTCAAACATTCTGGGTTGGTGGAAACAGCTTATGTAGAAAACCACTTTTCCCTTGTATTCTGCAATACCAATTTCCTTGGTGAACTTAGCAAAAGTAATTCACAGAATAATGATGCTCATTATCCTCCAAATGCATATAGTGTGTATAAAAATAAAACAATTTAATCATTAATTTTCAATAATTATTATATATCCAGTATCCTGGTACTAGGCCTTCGATATGTAGCTCAGATTACTGTAACACAGAGCTAGACACACATACAGGAATACGGACAGGGTGAACAGTGAAATCTACATTTTTATATCAATCATTGTTAATAGGCTCCTTCAGTGTTCTCTCCTTAAAGTTAGATTTGCAACACCGTCAATATTTTTCAAAATAAAAACAATGATTGTTCAATTTAAAGTGATCTCTGCACTGGCAATTGTTTCTAAATGGAAAAAGTCAGAAAATGTTATTCTACAAGGTTCTTTAAAATCAGACATCTTAGTTCAATTCTAGAGGCAATATCTTTCTGGTGGAGCTGCTCAGAAAATTTTGATGAAAAATTAAAACCATTTTCTATGGAATATCTTCCCCATTTTTCAGTTTCTTTCTCATGTGTAGCCATTTAATGTGTTTCAGATGTTTTTCTTCTGAATAATTGATCAACTCTTCTCACTATAGCAGGTGACAAAGGCTAGACCTGTAGTTCAGTATAATGAAAGATGAAATGTTAATTGACATGACTGAGCGAAGTTGTTTGTACACTTTATCTCCCCGTTTATCTTAATTGTTTGATCTTTTTCCCCCTTCCCAGGATTTCCTCACATGTATTTTTTCCCAAGTCTCTTTGAATCCTACATAATACAAGACTGGGGTTATGAAGTCGATCCTAGATGGCCTCGCAGACACAACTTTCCGAACAATTACAACAGATCTTCTTTACATGGGTTCCAACGATATCCAGTACGAAGATATTAAAGGTGACATGGCCTCCAAACTAGGATACTACCCACAGAAATTCCCCTTATCTTCCTTCAGGGGTGATCCTTTCCAAGAAAAAATGACTGCAGGAGATGATCCCTTATTAAGTATCATTCCGTCGGATCAGATCAATATTACAGATTTTTACAACAAGTCCCTATCCACTTTCAAAGATAATGAGGAGAATCTACAGTGTGGGGAGAACTTCATGGATATGGAGTGCTTTATGATTCTAAACCCCACCCAGCAGCTGGCCATTGCAGTGCTGTCCCTTACCCTGGGCACTTTCACCGTTCTGGAGAACCTTCTAGTGCTGTGTGTTATCCTGCACTCTCGAAGCCTCCGGTGCAGGCCCTCCTACCATTTCATTGGCAGCTTGGCAGTGGCTGACCTCCTGGGCAGCGTCATTTTCGTCTACAGTTTTGTTGATTTCCATGTTTTCCATCGGAAAGACAGTCCTAATGTGTTTCTGTTCAAGTTGGGTGGAGTTACAGCCTCATTCACTGCCTCAGTAGGCAGCCTTTTCCTTACTGCAATAGACAGGTACATATCTATACACAGGCCACTAGCTTACAAAAGAATTGTTACCAGACCAAAGGCTGTCGTGGCGTTCTGTGTGATGTGGACCATAGCTATCGTAATAGCTGTTCTTCCTCTGCTCGGCTGGAACTGCAAAAAACTCAATTCTGTTTGTTCAGACATCTTCCCTCTCATTGATGAGACCTATCTAATGTTCTGGATTGGGGTCACTACTGTACTCCTGCTGTTTATTGTGTATGCCTATATGTACATATTGTGGAAGGCTCATAGTCATGCTGTTAGAATGATTCAGCGTGGCACTCAAAAAAGCATAATAATTCATACCACAGAGGATGGTAAAGTACATATTACTAGACCTGATCAAACTCGTATGGACATCAGGTTAGCAAAAACCTTGGTCCTTATTCTGGTAGTTTTAATCATATGCTGGGGCCCTCTACTTGCAATTATGGTATATGATGTCTTTGGGAAAATGAACAAGCTCATCAAGACTGTCTTTGCATTCTGTAGCATGCTCTGTTTGATGAATTCAACAGTGAATCCCATCATCTATGCTCTAAGAAGCAAGGACTTGAGACATGCTTTCCGGAGCATGTTTCCACCCTGTGAAGGGACTACGCAGCCTCTTGATAACAGTATGGAGTCTGACTGCCAGCACAAACATGCTAACAATGCAGGTAATGTTCACAGGGCAGCTGAAAGCTGTATTAAGAGCACAGTTAAGATCGCCAAAGTGACCATGTCTGTCTCCACAGACACAACTGCAGAGGCATTGTAAATCAAAGCCCTCTCAACATTGTGAGAACAGAGGTTAGTTTAAAAGAAACAAAAAATACATGACTTAAAGCTTTTGTTCCCTCACCTGTAACATTTTTAAGTTTGTCATAATAAGCTATACAATGATTGTTTTAAGAATCATTGCCATTGGCCAATCCTCCAAGTTTAACAATTCAAACTACTTTAAAAAAAGAGAAGTTTTCAATGAAAGAAAGTGCTCATTGAATAACAGTGTATAAAACTCTGGCAGAACGTACAGAAAATGTCAAACTAGCAGCAATTTCTTCAGAAGTTACTGGGAGTGGAGTGGAGGGAATGGGAATCTGAAAACTTGTGAAACCTAATTGAAAACTAAAACATCCTAAAGCCATAGCATCAAAAAGAAAAAGCCTTGTAATGATAATGTTCATTCCATTGTGAAATGTATTAACTGTCTATAAGTCAAAAGTTTTCATTTCTTTCCAAAAAGCGGCAGTACTAAGTTTTCAAGGTTCTGTAAAATGTGTTGTGTCCTGTGAAATGTGTACTGTTTTAGTACTTGTTACTGATATTTGTCTAACTAAACCAATTGATAACGTAAACTTGTGTGGAAATAGTGTGAAATATGTGTTATGTAAACCCCACTGAAAATACCTTCTGTATTTGAAGAACTCCTATGAGCTATTTTGGAAATTTTACACGTTTAATAGGCTTCTGTGGATTTAGAGGAAAGGCATTGTATTTCTTCAACTAAAATTATTTGACATTTGAAATCCCCATTAATTTTAACTTTCATCTGTGTACAAGAATAACAGCAACAAGGGAATAGAGACTAGCACTGCACAGAGAGGAATGCACTGGTTCAGACTTTTAAATACCACTGCGTTTATACATAAGGACATTTATTGTCTTACGGACTATGCCTTTCTGGTAGGCATTATGTAAATATGAACATTAAAAAGAAAAGGTACTGGATACTGGCTTCTTTAATTGGCAACTGCTAGCACTAGACCTCTGAAAACAGCATATGTCAGATTCAGTGTATAATGTTATCACTGTGCAGTTGATATATACTTGAACTGTGCTGCGTTCCTATATACCAGGATTAAACAGAATTAAAGATGCCAAACTCCAGTCTTCGTTAAACAAGGAGCAAGGATTGTCAAAATTAGACTGTTTTTAATGTTTGAGCATGTATATAAATGTGTGTGTGCACGCACGCGTGTGTGTAAGTATACTAAGTAAACACGAGTCACAGAAGTATTACTAACATAGATTGTGACCAAATGTAAACTATTTCTTGTTGCACTCTTTGCACATGAATTTTGTTCCTAAAATTGAGTTCTTCCAGCTGATCAGTGATGAACATACTAATTGTAAGATTCAAAACATACTCATAGATCCACACTGAGAGACTTATCCATGTATTAGAGAAAATAACCTTTTAGTTTTACTTGACAAGGCAAAAAACAATCAGGAGGAAAGAGTAGGAGGCAAAATATGCCATGAACAAAAATAGACAACAGAAAATCAGTATTTACAGTGTTAAAAAAATTGAGAATGTTGGAGATAAGACTTAATTTTTTTCAAGAAATTCCTTGAGTATTAAATCTGTTTGCTTGAAATCAGGTGTGTCTCACTGTAAAAACAGGGCATCAATGATAATAGAAACCTGGAACCATCATAATTAAGGCAAAGAATACTTTTTAGTTTTAAAGGTGCAATTCCATTTCATAATGGAAATTTTTAAAACTTTGGATTTTTTTAGTAAAGAATGTAATTAACTCGCCTTCCTGACAGATATTCTCTGAATCTCATTCTGAATAAGAGCCATTGAGCCTTATTCTCCACTGCCTGTCCCCTGCTCTGGCTGCTTTAGGCTAAAGCAGCTACAAAGCCAAGCTAGCCAACTAGCTACGCAAGGATTCCCCGAAGACAGGGGAATCCCTTAGTGGCATGGGACTTATGTGGCCAGCTCTGCACCACCTCTTCATGCTCTATGGGAAGTGGTTTAGGGAAAGGAAGCATGCCTGGATCACTGATGATCCATGGCTGCCAGGATGACCTCTTGAGCGCTGTGGTAGCTGCTCACAAGTCAGAGCAGCCAGTAGCACCAAACACCAGACAGTCCCAGGATTGTGGGGGGAGCAAAGGAGTGCCACATGGCCATCCTTGCTCCCAGCACTATCTAGGGAACTGTGCTGAGCAGAATTTGACTGGAGCTGAGGATCTAGCTCCATGTTTAGTCATTTACATCAGTGATATCAGAGCAGTTGCATTTTACTGCTACTGTGAACTGGTGTTAATGACTCCACAAGACACAAAGCAGTGAAGATTCAGGCCTATTGCCTAAAGACTGGTCGTAGCATGGCACTTTGTAAGAGCCCAGTCCTGCAAGGTTCTGAGTAATTCCTGACAGATACTGAATTCCTGCCGCTCATGCTTACCTGGGTGGGAGGGCAGGGTGCCTAGAACCCTGCAAGGAAGTACACTGTACCTTGTAAGTGTAGGCCCATGGGATGAGTAAAGGATGAGGTTTCTCAGAGTATTGCTCTACTGCTGGTGAAATCTAACAATGAAAGAGCTTTCTTTCCTTTCCAAATATACATTGTTTTTCATTCACTAGTCTGGAAGGAAAGACCACAATGTCAAATGAAAAGGTATTTTAAGAGCCATCTTTTGAAACTGTCTTCTTGTGAATTCAATGCAAATTTTATAGATTTTTTGTTGTTGTGAATTCAAGTTCTAAATTTTATGTGCTAAATCATGGGACAATGGGGCTGTCTTGGCACTAAACTTGGTGCTTATTGACATAAGAAATCACATCCTGTGAACTATTCATATACCAAGATCTTCATTTACATATAAGTTTTTAAAAAGGTTTGTGGATTATATTTCATCCTAACATTATTTTTCAACTGAGGTGGCAAAAAAGTCCCTACAAAACGTAAATTAAATAATTGTTGTTTAAGTAGAAAAATCAGTTCCTGTTCCTAGATTAGCTGTACTTAAACGTCTGCTTGAGGTAATCCTATTTTGCAATTGCCCACCTTCCTCTGGTGATGGCACAACTAATCCAAATAGCATTCCACAACCACCCCCCACTCTCATAAAATGAATATCTCTGTAGTAACAGTTCAGTGTATTTATCAACTTTAAGTGTTGTGTATATATATAAGAGACCATCTGTATCATGTGCAGAGTTAGATTCTCAATAATCTAATTGTATATTTGTATAATATCGTATCTCCTCGATGCTGTGCAATCACTGTCAAAGTTTTCTTGCACTGGCCTTCTGATGAAAATGTTAAGATGCTTATTGTAAGATAAGCAGTACATTTTACCTGCTGTTATTGGCCTGAATGTATGTAAATAAGTAACAATAAAAAAGTCACCTGTACAAGCAGTGGCTTAAAAAGTCTGTAATTTTAGGATAGGACAATTATTGAAGTTGCTGTGACATCTGAAAAGCTACCTTTGAATAAACTGTTTATAGGGCCTCTTGGGATGTAGTGTCATAGAGAAAGGAAAGTCTTTCTTTGTGACAATATGACATAGACAAATTGGAAATAAAAGCTCTGGTAATCCAATGTTTCAAAGTGGAGAACATAATTCTTTATTGTCTGTAAATCTAACATTATTACTTCCTCTTAGAAGAATATTGTATTGTTAGATGTTTGTTTGAGCTGGTAACATCCTTGCAACTGCTGCAATATCTTTCTGTTAGCAACCTGTATGATACTTTGTACACAAGTACTGGTAAGATTGTCATTAACAGTAGCTTCGACCATTTAACTACCTGTAGCAGAATAGTATTTCTGTAATATTTCCAATGTATTATTACCATGCCATATTTTATTTCTATAATGTAATTAAACTGTTATTTATTCAAAGAGAAAGTATTCCATTATGTTTGTTTTCCAAACATCAAAATTACTGAGTGTACCCCAGAAGATGCCACTTCATCCCAAAATCTGGGGCTGTAGATTTTATTTATAATTTTTTTCCTTGGTCAAATGTGTGTTTAAAAAAAAAAAAAACCTGGTTATATACAACAGTTATTAAGCTTCATGCATCTTCATTGTATTTGCGTTTCTTTGGAGATTGAGGGTAGATTATAGGTATATATGAAAATTTACTGTTATGGAGACAAAGGTGTGATGACATGGATAAGACTGAATCTCTTATGTCATCATATGGGCAAACTGCAAAAGCATAACTAAGGAACCGGGAATGTCAGTATTCAGAAGCCTATCTCAAAGTGGATTTTTTCTGGAAAGTTTGAGGGAAATTAGACTAAGCATTTCCAAGAGTTATTTAGAACTAAGGAAATTCTTAGACAAGAAAATGTATTTTATATTATATTATATATAATATGAGGTTAAGGATAAAAATCAACTTTGATACCAACATTCAAATTAAACAACCTTTGAAATTTCACCAGCATTATCTTATACCGAAGGCAGACTTTTTCTGAAAAGTGTGGTGCAAATCAGATGAAGGCTTTGTACTTTCTAATGAATTTTCCTATGTTTTCTTTTGAGTGTAACTTTGACTTAGAATTTCCAGCCTTACTAATGTTTGTTCTTTTCAGAAAAGAACAATTTTATTTTAAGGATTCCCCCTGTCCCAAGTATTTAGTTGCCACCAAGCTCCAGCACAAGGAAGTTATGAAATACTATTAATAGTTTTAATTTTTTGCCTCTGTCAGAAGCTTATGTATGCATGACGATGTAATCATATCAGGAAAGAAACTGTACCGTACAATAAAGATAAACAAAAAATAAAAGGTCAGAAGAAGGGAATAAATATGTCTCATCTGCCAAGTGCATCAAAAAACAAAGCCCTGAATTAGTTACTGGTAAGTATAAAAATAATAAGAGCAGGGAGTTTGCCCCCAGGTCTGGCCACTATTAAGTAGTACAAAGGACTATTAGAGGCAGAAAGTCTATGCAAGGAAAGGGATCTGTGGCAATTTGCTGCTCAGGGCTCACAGGAGCTAGTGCAACCCAAAAAGTGGCTAGTGCTTATCAAGGAAGAAGTATGGACAGGACGTTTAGATGACATGCTGATAAAAAAATATCCTGAAGCACACACTAGTAGTGGGGCTTTTTTGTGGTGCTTCCAGCAAAAACTAAAACTCCTGACCTAATACGTGGTAAGTAAGGGTGAAATTCCTCTGAGGGCACAAGAAAAATGCAATTGATGTCTCTCTCTTCACCATTGAGTGACCTAACCCACTAACTATGGTATTCACACTGTAGTAGGGCCTAGTCTCCCACACCATCACTCCTGTGAGTAGGCCCATTAACTCCAATGGGACTGTTTAAGAGTGTGCAGGTAGGAATCTACATGAAGAAATATTCTCAATGAAATTTAAGTACAATTGTAACCTTATCAAATGGCAACAATGAGAACTTGAAAGCTATCCCACTTGTTTAGACTAGATTTATTCACAGATGTTTTCCACTTTTTCAGTTGAATACCCAAAGTGCCAGTGGGACCCAAGCAGCTTAACCAAGAAGTGCAGCCACAGTGGAGTGAAACTTGACTAAAGTTTGATACAAAGCCATTAATAGTACTTGATACTAAGCACTTTTACAAAAGTGATCAGTATGATTATCCCTATTTTACAGATGGGGAAATTGGACAAGCCACTTTAATGCTCTTTGCCTCAAGCCACCCAGCATAACAGTGGCAGAGCCAAGAGTAGAACCCTGGTCTCCTGGTCCAGTACCTTCCATTAGGGGGAAATCAGTCATACTGGGAAAATTCGTGGTAGGAGCTGATACATTATTTGACCAAATAAATGGGTTCCAAAGTGATAAATAAACCTCCATATATGCTTACATCCTTTCCATTACCAGATAAAAAATTCAAGGTCTTGTTTATCTAATCTAATCTCTGTTGTTTATCAATCTACAAAGGTCTGATCCAAAGAATCCCATTGACTTCAGTTGGTCTAGGTAGGATTAGGTTTCTATAGGATCTGATGGTATATATTAGTTCCAAGGAAGTTGAGCAACTTTTTCTTTCCACCTTTAAGCTTCCAAGACTACTAAGATCTTCATATTAAGGTCATCCTTGGACTGAGCAGGGGACAGAGACTTCCTTTTGTTGTTGATTTGATAAATTATTTATATTTTAGAAAATATTAGATCATTAATCATTGAGAAATAATTGACTAAATGAAAGCAAAGAAAAATCTGCACATCTCAGGCAAAAACTGTCACTATCAAGACAGCTAGGAAAATATTCACAGTTTGTTAGCATGCCATATAGTGTTTCATTGATAAATACTAGCCATACTGCCACAAAGCAACATTTCCTCTTGAAAGTACTACATAACCAACTTGTATGTCTGTTTTTTCCAGAACAAGAGGAAATAATGACAAATACCCAAGCAACTGTCTTTCCAAACTATTCTTATTCAGGAAATATGCAGTCACATATACCATCATTGTTTGGGCTATTCAAGTTATCATCATTCCTATTCTTCCACTTTTTTAAAAAAGTCACAGTATCATCCCACTCACACTAATACATAGTTTCCATCTCCAGTGAAAACACAAAATCTGACCAGATTAAGTACTGAAGTCTTGATACCCAATGGAAGAACGATAAGTGCAGAAACAAAATATTTCTTTTCCAGCATAATTAAATGACTTGGCCCAGTTTACAAAAAAAGAAAAGATTATTCCCTTCATATTTTAAAAAACCTTTCTACCTTCACAGTGCCAGTACACCTCAATCTATTTCTGAAATGGACATAAAAGGTCTGTGTAAACCAGCAGAGCGAGGAATGGCAATAGGTGGTTGTTCTTTAATGGGATTCTATCAACTTTAATCTGGAATAGATTCATTATCTTTTATCGTGTTGCTTTTCTTGGGATACCCAGCACTGTAAGCCACTGTGTTACCCCTCTCGGCCTCAGCAAGTGCGAGTTTTGCTGCTGCTAAGCTAGGTGTCAGCGCCCTGTCACATCATTTTGTCTGCCTTGTCAGCAAACTCGACAGGACTCTGCCAGTCCAAACCTTGCTTTCCAGGCAATAACCAGTGAACCCCAAGAGACATCTCTCTGCAGTGCCCAGTCCCTCTCACTGGACACTCACAGAAGTTTTTGCTGCCTCCAAAGAGACGGTATACACAACCTGTTGGGTTAGCTCAGGACATGCTTGTGAGTGTAATACGCAGCACTGAAATGGTTTTGTAATAAAACACGGATGTGTTTATTAACACAGAACTGGGACTTAAGTGAGAAAGTGATAGTTATGGCTGAATAAAACAAAACAAAAGCAACTACAATAGTATTTCAGCAAGTTACAATCTAAGCAGCTTTCTCACCTATAGTCAGTTTCCAGGTACTCTTACCTTCCAGGTCAAGAGGATCCACTTTTCATGAACTCAAAAGATGCTGTGCCCCTTTGTCCCCTATGTGATGGTTGACTAAAATGTCTCTTTGCTTCCCCCTATATTAGTTCAAAGTCCATTGTTGCTGTTTCAGAAGCCAGGAAGGCTTCCTTGCAGGAGGGAGGGGAAAATGCAGACTTTATTCCCCACTGTGATCATTAAATGGGCATCTATTCTACTTGCTAGCTTGATGTTGTACTTTTCATTGTCCTCTGCAATCAAATTTGGCATACAGCACACAAAGCCAAACCTGCCCTAGACAAAGGAATGTGTATTTACTTGTCTGACGAACACATTCTAAGAACACATTTCCAGCATATCTTTATAGCTCTTTGTACACATCCTGTCCATACATCACACAATGGTTTTTTTGGGTCCAATGGATTACCAGTTTTCATATGACATTTTTTGACACAGGTAATGACAACAGTGTGTTCGACTAATGAGTGTGCCATTTAGAGGAGAGGGGAGGTTTTCTTCAAGCTGGCATTGAGAGAGCTCCCAGGATCACAGACATTAATTCTGAACATTAAATTATCAGAAAAATCTAATACCAGGCCTTCGGGTAATTCTAACACTCCCATTTACACACCTTGGCATTGTATTCAAATAACTCTATTATATACAGAAGGGTTATCTTTAATGCTAAAGCAATTCAGGAGTGAAATCCTGTCCTCATTGAAGTCATTAGTAGTTTTGCCATTAGCTTCACTGGAGCTAAGATTTCAGTCAGGATTGTCGCTCTATTAGTCTGTGTTTGAAGTTTAGCAACGTTGTGTTCCAATGGATAAGTACTTTCATTACCAGATTCAAAAAATAAAATACAAACTAATTTTTAATGAAGAGAACGAGTCTTGGATTCCAATGGATAAGTGCATAGTTCAGTGTAAAGACTGAATTGAGTTCTATGGGCCAGTCATGTGAGTAGCTTTAGGGCCTAATACTGCAGACACACATAAATAGCTTTATTTATGTGTGTTTGCAGGATTAGGCGCTTATGTTACAGGGGAGGGGGGAATGTCATGAACAAAAATACTAGGCAAAAACAAAACTGCCCCATTCTGCTAACGTCTATACTGATTTTGTGCTTACTCTGCTTTCCCAAAATATACCTAGGGAGAACACTCTGTCTGGCATTCCAGTACACAAGTACAAAACATTCAAAGCAGTACCCAAAAAAAAATAAGCTCCTGGACATGTAAAAATATCATAATATGATGCTATTTCTCTGACACTCATTGCCCACTTAGAAGCCTTCTTGTTTCCATTTATATGCATAGCAGGAGGGATTGTAGCCTGACATTGCAATTTAAATTTTCCTTTTTCTACAGAATCTGACCTCATATAGCTTGGAAGTATAGGCAGGAGGGATTTTAGAAATAACATGATGATTATTTACTGCAGGCCAAGCCTGTAGTTGTGTGTGAGACTCTGATGAGCGTCAGTGGCAGTTCTGTATGCAGCCTTGTAGCAAGAATGATCAAGTCCCCTGTTCATACAGCTGGACTCGAAGGTCAGATCCTCAAAGGTATTTTAGGTGCCTGACTCCAATTGATTTGAAAGGGAGTTAGGCACCTAAATATCTTTGCAAATCTGGGGCCCACTGCTTTACAGACTGTGGGCTACATCCCCAGCTTGATGAGGATGTGATGCTGTATATAGGGATGGCATCATTCCCCAGTGAAATGCACCCCTTGGATCTCACACCAAAGACAATGCTGGTAGCCAATCCTATAATAAAATATTTACAGATTTATTAACTAAGAAAAAGAAATGCAAGTTATTTACAAGATTAAAGCAAGTAAACATACACATACAAACAAGCTACAGTCTTAGGTTCCAAAAGATAATAGAAGCTGCTGTAATGTGCAAGTTCTATAGGTTAATCCAGGCCAAGCCCTGGGGAACTCTTGAGTATGCTTAGAAATCTTCACCCCCACAGAGTTCAAGCAATTCAGAGCCCCAGTCTCTTCTTGGGGATTTTTGTTCTCCACCTCCCAGAGTTCAAACTGATGGGATGAATTCACACACAGGTCTTCCTTTATGGGTACGGAGACGGGAAGAGGAGACTGTAGTTAACACAGTCTTTGTTCTTTGGTGTTTCACAATGGCTCATTTGGTTTCAATGGGCCTTCTTGTTGGGCAGGACCTAACCCCTTCTGTAGAAAGCCAACATATTACATGAGTTAATGCTGCCTTCCTGTTTGGTGAGTTACACAGTTACAGAGGTTTACAATGGAAACACTTAATATAACCTCATAATGTGGGGTACAGATTTTCTAAGTGAGATTAGTACATGCAGCATCCTACAAGCACTTCATGAAGTCTAAACACTAAACACATTTTTATAAATCTAGTACCTATTTTACCAATACTAATACACAGGTGAGTCAGACTGATTTCTAGCTATGCATTCATCAGTGTTCAGTTGGGGCCTAGGGGCCTTGGTATGAGCTAGCACTTGGTCTGCCAGCCTCCTAGTGATAGCTTTAGGAAGGTGCTCAGAAAGATCAGAAAGTGCACAAGGCTTAGTATGCTTTGTGATCATAATAATTATTCTGGAATGAAGTGAATTATTCCAGAATAGATGTCCACATGGGGACATAGAGGAGCTATTTTGGAATAGATATGGGGGAATAGTTTATCTGGGTCTAGTTCTGCATGTGGACAACCCCAGAGATTTCTTCGTATTGTCCCCTCAGGAGGGAGAAAGGCTTGGGAATCTATTAAGGATCTCCTAACCATATGGCTCTGGGGTCTATAGGGAAGTGAACCCCTAGTTCTCTGGAGAGGTCAGGGGCTTGGCTGCTCTTCTGGCCCCTTTCCCAATCAGAATGGTTCTTATAGAGGACATGCTGCCATTAACCACAAACTGCCCCTCCATGGGGGAAGCGACAGAGTCTTAATTAATGCTGCTTTAAGCATCGTTAGTTTAGTGGCGGCTCTCAGAACACAACACTACAGAGGAAGATGCTCCCCACATGTCCCCAGAATCTAAATTCTGTGGTGTTACCTCAGAGGTTGTACCCTTCCCAGCTTCCTGCTACATCTGAGTCCTCTCTGCTCACAAAAGCACACAGGATAATCTGTCCCTTTAATCATGTCAAGCGAGGCAAGCCATTCCCTGTGAATAGGTTACCCAAGTGCTTTTAGGGAAGAGAGAATGGTTCACGCTCAGCCTCAAAGGATTGTCAATAAAAGATATTGAACCAAATCTTTAGCTGGTGTAAGTCAGGACACTGCCACTGAAATCAATGGAACTATGCCAATTTATACACGCCGAGCCTCTGGCGCATGACTGGAGTCAGAAAAGGATTGCCTTTAAGACTACACATGACTTTTATGCCATGGAACAATTCCAAACTATTAAACACTAGTTGGGGCAAGGGCTTAAAAATCATAATTTCATCTCAAAACACACAGCGGAATCGGATTAGTGAGTATCAATTCAGTCTAATCAGACACATATAGAAAAGAACACATTAACTCACGCACCATAGTATATATAGTCTGATGATCAGGAAATGTCGGTCTCTCCTCTGTGCAACCTTTTTTATTTTTAGTTTAGCCCACTTGGTTTTTAGGTTTTCTACTAAGCGAACAGCAACAGAAGGCTCAGCCTCGTGCAGTCTTTAATTTACAGAAACCTGGGCAAAGGGATCATTTTGCACTGAAAACCGTACAAATAAAAAAAGAAAATAAATGGTCCACCTCCAACAACCCCACAATATTCTCCAATTAGTGGGGTTAAAGTAGGCCTTTAGGGGAGCTCTAAGCACAGGGGGGATAAAATAAATCTCCAGTAGGTACCTCCTTGTTGCCCACCTTTTTCCACAGGAAAGTCCAGGAAGCACCTAGTAGAAAACTGAAAGGACTAAGTAAACACCGGGATTGTACTTAATTAATACGGAATTCTGTCTGAAAAGAAGCAAATTAATATAGACTCAAGGTTATTAAAAGGGCAGAGCCTTGGGCTAAGATATAAAACATAGCAGACTGTTTCTGTATAATACTATTTTGATAACAATAAAAGAGCCCAGTGTAATTCCAGAAAAGTCCCAGTGGTCCCTCAGTACATTAGCTCAGGATAGCAATTAAAAAAAGCAAAGCAAAATGAAATGTGTGAACATTCCTGATGTGTCCTGTTTTCTATCCTAAAGAATGAGGATTACGGTGTATTATTAATAATGAAGGCGCACAGAGAATTATACAGGGTTATCCACTCAGCAAATACTTCTCCCAAACCAAACCTTCTCAAAGAATAAAATTGACAATCTGCTCCTATAAAATGCCTCATCATCAGTCCAAGGAACAATACAGTCACTGCCTCCAGAGCTCATAGCACTAATCTAATATGCAGTAATTGTCACATTATATACGTAACAACTACCTGCTACAAATCCAATTTGATCAGGCAAAAACTAATGGAGGCGTTGTCTCTAAATCTGAGGTTTAAAGCTTTAACCAGAATTTTAACATGCAGCTTGAGTAACACAGTCAGCCTATGAGCATTACAATGATCTGCCTCCTCCTCCTCTTTTCAAAATTAGTTTGCCTTATTTTAATGCTTCCAAAGATTTTCACAGAACTCAACTCAGGGACTGGGAAAGGACTCTGGGAAAGAGGACAACTATTTTTTTCAAAGAAGTATTATTATTATGCTTCCCCAGGAAGATCTCACCAAAGACCCTGGCCTGATGGTGCTAGACGCCATACAAACACATATTAAGACATGCAAGTGAAGTGACTGGCACAAGTTTAAACAGCAGGTCAGTAACAAAGCTGGGAAAAAAAGAAACTGGCTCATCTGATTTGCATTCCAGTTCGACCATGCTGCCTGTCAGCTAAGCACAGCCAAACATAGACTGGATTGGCGTCTGCCTTCATTGCCAGTTTTGGGAAAGGAGGGCTGGGACTTCTTAACTCTGGGAGGAGTTCCACTGCAGGAAGAAGACATCTAGTCACAAAATCCATCTCTGTAAGTAGTGAGCCGATGGAGGCAGGCTGGCCAGAAGATAAAGTCTCTACCCAAGTGAGGAGGAGTCCAGGAGAGAAGGAGAGGTAACAAGGGCAGGGGAAAGGCATGAAAAGTCTGGGGAAAATAAAGGGGGTATTGAATGATGAAAGGGAAAGAGATGAGTGGACATCAGTTGGTTGACTCTGTGCTGGGAAGGCACATTCAAAAGAGGAAGGATTCTCCTGTGTTTAGGGCACTAGCTGAAGACTCAGGAGGCCTGGGTTCAGATCTACCATAGACTTTCTGTGCACCATTTGGCAAGTCACTGAGCCTCTCTGGGCCTCATTTCCCCATCTGTAATATGGGTATCATAGTACTTCCCTACCTCACAGACATGGTGGGAGGTTAAATACATTCAGGATTGTATAGTATTCATGCAACCTACTCCTTGATGTATGTTACATGTCCCTCTGTGGCTGATCTACACAAGTCTGAGTCTTTAGCTCATGCTATAGCAACTCGTTCTCTTACCTGTGGAGAGCCCTAGTTCAAGCCCTAGAAAGACAGTGGCCAGAATCAGAGGCTATAATAATAGGAGCATGTGCTGGCCATTTAGGAGAACTGTAGACACAACAAGGTATGCTGGGAAAGCTAGTTACCAGGGGGGCAGAAGAAGCAGCTTTCCCTGAGAGCAGTGAGAAACTGGTATTGGGTATCTCAAAGGGAGTTTTGGAAGAGTTCTAGACAATAACCAAGAGGCTAAGGAAAGGGTGGTGGTTGGACCAGATCCTAGAGGAGACCTGAAGAGAGTGGGAACTTCTTGTGAGCTTCTACCAAAAGGCCGTGGAAGAGTCCCAGTGCACAAGGGTGGCTTGTGAGTCCTGGACCAAAGGAGAGATTGGACCCGCAACTAGAGTATTGTGTCTAGTCCTGGAGACCACATTTCAGGAAAGATGTGAACAACTTGGAGAAAGTCCAGAGCAGAGCAACAAAAATAATTAAAGGTCTAGAAAACATGACCTAGGAGGGCAGATTGAAAAAACTGGGTTTGTTCAGTCTAGAAAAGAGAAGACTGAGGGAGGGACATGATAACAGTGTTCAAGTACATAAAAGGCTGTTACAAGAAGGAGGGAGAAAATTTGTTCTTCTTAACTGCTGAGGATAGGTCAATGGGCTTAAACTGCAGCAAGAGAGGTTTAGGTTGGACACCAGGAAAAAATTCCTGTCAGGGTGGTTAAGCACTGGAATAAATTGCCTAGGGAAGTTGTGGAATCTCATTGGGGATTTTTAAAAGCAGGTTAGACAAACACCTGTCAGGGTTGCTCTAGATCAGGGATGGGCAAACTACGGCCTGCAGACCACATCCAGCCTGTGGGACCGTCCTGCCTGGCCCCTGAGCTCCCGGCTGGGGAGGCTGCCCTCGGCTCCTCCCCGCCTTCCTCCCTCCTCTGAAGCCTCAGCATGCCACATGGGCAATGCTCTGGGGCAGAGCTTGTGTGCTCCTGCAGGGCAGCATGTCTGGCTCCACATGGCTGCCAGCCATGCTGCTCTGAGTGGCATGATAAGGGGGCCAGGGCTTGGGGGTTGCATAATGGGGAGGAAGTCCCAGGGGGCAGTCAAGGTACAGGGATCAGGGGGAGGTTGGATGGGGCGGAGAATCTGGCGGGGCAGTCAGGGGATGGGAAATGGGGGCGTTGGATAGGCGTGGGAATCCCAGGGATCTGTCAGGGGGTGGGGGATGGTGGATAGAGGGTGAGGCAGTCAGGGTTCAGGGAGCGGGGGCGGGTTTGGGTAGAGGCTGGGTTCCTTGGGGGGGGGCAGTTATTATCGGTGGGTGTCTCTGGAGGGGGTGGTCAGGAGACAAGGAGCAGAGGTGGTTGGATGGGGTGGGGATTCTGAGCGGGGCAGTGAGCAGGGGCGGGGACAGGCTGCTTGGGGAGGTACAACCTTCCCTACCCCGGCCCTCCATACAATTTTGCAACTCTGATGTGGCCCCCAAAAAATGTTTGCCTATCCCTGGTCTAGCTAATATTTAGTCCTGCCTTGAGTGCAGGGGACTGGCCTAGATGACCTCTCAAGATCCCTTCCAGTCCTATGATTTCTGTGAAAGGAGGACTGAGGCTCCTGGAAAGGGAAGGAGTCTTTGAGTTTAGCTGGAGGGCTAAATTATCCTAGTAAGAAG
Source organism: Dermatemys mawii (assembly GCA_007922305.1). Lineage (NCBI taxonomy): Eukaryota > Metazoa > Chordata > Testudines > Dermatemydidae > Dermatemys > Dermatemys mawii. The sequence goes on along the minus strand of ML677333.1, from coordinate 43,657,486 downwards.
AGGGAAATGGAGGCAATGGCTGCACTTGGTGCTGGATAGGTAAGTTACTGCCACAGAGCCCTATAGGTGCCTCCTTTAATCAACAAATAAACAAAAATACAAAGGGTGGGTGTGATGGTGCATCCTACAGGGCTTTATGGAGATGCTTATAAAGGTATATATATATATATATGATATAACTGAAATATGTTTATGCTACATATACCATGTAACATATCTCTGTAAAGGTTATGATGCAGTGAATCTATTCCTCCTATTTGTATGCCTGTACCATTTTTGTGTTTGAAGTTATCAATATTGGCTTGATTTCTAAGTAGCCTTAGTAAAAACATTTGGTCAGCTTCCTGGGAAAGGAATGTGCAAGTTAAGGGTCCAATCAAGAAGCACTTAACAGACAAAAGAGCTCAGGAGGCTCCAAGCCACATGAGGAGTCTACCTGAGGACCTTCAAGGTAGCAGGTGGGTAGTGGCAGGTGCTGCTGCTTGTGGGAATGAGTTAGGTGCCTGCCTTGCACCACGCAAAACAACCAGAGAAGGAGGTGGTGCTGCTACTGCCACCCACCTTATCACTTTCAGCCTGAGCATGTGCCTGGGAGGTGGCGAACCCAGGTTCAATCACCCACTCTCTGCCAGAAAGGATTTGAAAAAGGTTCTTCCACCTGTGAGGAGAGTGCTCCAAACACTGAGCTATGGGCTATTCTGATGTGGGCCTTTCCTGCTGAACCTCTTCCACCACTGATAAATAATGAAAGAGTAGTTGGAGCAGGGGGACTAGACCTGTAGGGTCTCCCAAGCATTGGGCTGCAGATTCATTCTCTCACTCTCTGGCCCAATGACTGCTGAAGTATTTGTCCACAGGAGAACAGTCATGATTAGAGTGACCAGATGTCCCGATTTTATAGGGACAGTCCCAATTTTTGGACCTTTTTCTTATGTAGGCTCCTATTACCTGCTACCCCGTCCTGCTTTTTCACACTCGCTGTCTGGGCACCCTAGTCATGATGGGAGTCCGGGGCTGGGCAAACAGACCAAATCTGAGTGCGTGGTCTTGCAATCTGGCGTCTTTCAGGTTTGACACCTGCCATTGATATTATGAGGAGCAACTTGCCCATCCTGACTGGGCCCAAAACATACCATTGCCACTGTAGTCATCAGCATGCCAGGCCTGCGGTGACTCACCAGGCCAAGAGCCCAGAGGTAGGAGTAGGGCTGGGTGTCAGGGCTATCACTTCCACTGGCAGCTGGGCCTGGTGCTCAGGGAGAAGGACTGGGAGAGGGGCCCTGTCCACATGCAAGGCAAAACCCCAAATCCCTACACAGAAGGCAGCAATTTCACAGGCCTGGAGCCTGTGACCTCCGTCCCCATTCCCAAGGAAGTCAGTGACGCCACAGACTTGGCCCCCCTCCATCTATGTTAAGGAAGGTGGGGGGCACCCAATTTCCATAGTGCACTGGCACCCAAATTCTTTAATCCAGCACTGACAGAAATCATGAAGCTGAGTTTTGGGGGACTTCATTGCTAGATATGCATGTGTGTGACTTTCTGTTATGATCCTATGGGGGGTGAGCTTTCATAGCCTGGAAGTCAGGGAGGAAATCCCTTCTAGGACTGTCAAGTTTAGTATAGTGCACCCACTGGATCGGGAGGCTACCTCTGCCCCTGCTTAGGCTCCAGACTCTGGAGTTTAGGTGCCTAAATTGCTTCATGTATTACACAGTAAATCCTTCTGGGTTCAATTCTTCAAGATGCTGGGGCATGAGTTGAACTGACTTAGCACTTGGCAAGACCGGGACTTTGTTTGTTCTTAACTGCATGTAAAATACGGCCACAGTTTCTTCTCCCCATGACCCACAGTAAAAGTGTCTCCTTATTTATTCCATGCATGATAAAACCTCTGATTATAATAAGAAAGGGCAGAATCAGCTTTCGCATTCAGTGCAGACTCATATGTTGTTCTTACTAATTCCCAATCTGCCCTATCTTGCTGATTACAAGAGGTTTTTATGTAGTTGCTTGTGATAGCTAATCTTAGACTCTAAATCAGCTGACCTCTGCTTAAAACTTTAGCCTTCCTGCTGACTGTGAAGTTATAGGTTCAAGTCATGGAAATACCTTTGCTGTCCTGGTATATTCCCTACTGTCGGGACCTTGTGCCAAAAAGGAAACAAACATCTCTATTTCAGAAAGCAGAATATGAGAGCATGATTAAATAGTCAACTAGTTGTCCTAGGTAAGGGATGGCACTCCTAGGGGCTTTGTTGAAATGAGTGCTGCAGTGGGTCAGTTAATATGATCACTATGGTGACGGTATCCATCAACAGAACAACCACAAACTGTGCTTCGTCTCCGCATGTGGAGTTCTTGCCTATCCGCTCCCCTCATTGCCCTGCTAAAGGACATCTCTGGTTCTGCTTAGTTGTGTCAGGACAGCACCTTTGAATCACAGATCCAACCCAGGGTATGTCTACACTGCCACTGGGAGGTGTGATCCCTAGCATGGGCAGACAGATTGGTGTTAGCTCAGCCTAAGCTAATGCACTTTATACAGTAGTGTGGACATTGTCACATGGGTAGCTGTGTGGCCTAGCCACCCAAGCCCAGACCCAGGACTATAAATGGGCTTGGACTAATCACCCATGCCACCACCATAGTGCAACATCCAGGCTGCTATATTTAGTCTGATAGCTGAAGCCGAGCCAGCGGTTCTCTCTACCTGCACTGACAATCACAGGTAGCTGCAGTTTGGACATACCTCAAGACTCCTTTGCTCTGGCTGCTGCAGTTCCTTCTTAGCTACTGCCTCAGCTGACTCAAGGGTTCTGGGGACTCCAGGGTCTGGTTTCACATACTGCAGACAAAACTGAATGTGTTTTGGAAGAGGAATTGGCATGGCCAATAGGGATGTCAGCACGGCAAAGGCAGAGGAATACCAAATTCCTGCTGCACCTATGGCACCAGCAGCAGCAGCTTCCGAAGTGCCCTACGTACCAAAAGCCTTCAGTGATTCTTATCTTCTCAAATCCCATTTAAATCCCCATCTGCAATAACATGAGAATTGGAAAATTGAGCACTAGTCGAAAACTCTGATTTTAAAACAAATGTTTGGAGGCATTCGGGGCACATATAGTTAAAAAAAGAAAACGTGTTTCTTCCAGACCCAGTCTTGTATCAAAATCCATGTTCCCTGGATACCAGACTTGGTAAATAAATCTGACAGGGAAGCTCTTGTGAATTAGAACAGCTCCGCCACGTTTACAAGCCGGCTCGTGAGCTAGCTCAACCCACCCAGTCACATTTTAATTGCATCAATGACAAACGTGTTTCCTGCACAGATTGAACTTGGCCTGTAATCCTGTTTACGTACCTTTTTTTTCCTCTGAAGGGAAAAATAACAACAAGTGACAAATGTTGAGCCATGTTCTTGGCTTGTAGCAGCACAATGTAGCACATCTGGGGGGGGCGGTTGAGGAGGAGGCTGGCTTTCCTGGAGACGCCTTTGTGAAGTAAGCTGTGGTCAGTGGTTCCTTCCTGTAGACGCACTTCGGCAAATCTGTTCAGATCTAACCCATAAATCCTTATGGGGCTTTCTTTAAAATTCCTCTTCATCTGATGGCAATGATGGGGAAGCCCAGATGAATAGTATCATGGTAAGGGACTACTCCAAAGCCCCTTAAAGTCAATAGGAGACTTCCTCGTTGACTTAAGATGCTGTAAACCAGGCCTGCACAACATGCGGCTTGCGGGCCACATGCGGCCCACGCTGGCTCACTGTGTGGCCCGCGGGGGGTGAATAGGGGTGGGGAAAGCCAAGCAGTGGGATGGGGAGGAAAGCAGATGGGGGCAGGGCTTTTCAGCCTGCAGCTGTTTTTTTTGCAGTAATATGGCCCTCGCTGCTTTTTGAGTTGTGCAGGCCTGCTGTAAACTATGCTCAAAACCAAACCAGTGCCCAGGAGCTGTGACACAGCCAGCTCATTTGTGACTCTCTGACATTTGCTATGACCAAAGTTGACTGGGTCTCATATAATCTTCCTCTCAGATCACTGTCTGTGTGGCCAAGCTGCACATATTGCTGTGAGCACCTGGCACTGCTGTTAAAAGAGGTTAGTAATCGCACAACAAAATAGACTTCCCCAAACTGCTCCTGTGAGAAACACCATCACTGCCTATGAGTTCCAGGGTATCCTTCATACTGTGAGTCAACCCACGTCACAGTTTATATTCCATTAGCGTGAAATTCAGCCCCGAGCTGAGGGACCACATAAGGCCCTATTCGCTAGCAAAGCCCTTATCAACTGACTTAACTGAGGCCCATTAAGGCCTAAAGGGTATCTATTCTGCGGGCCCTTTGCACTGGGGAGCACACTAAAGTGCAGTTGGTGCACAGACTTTATTTATATTATTCTTTCGATTTGCAGAAAAGATATTGCTTCAATTAACAGGAGCCCAGTCTGTGCTCTGGGCAAGCTGATCAATTAAAAGTAACCCTCTCAAATAATGTAACCACTAAAACAAATAACAGACTGCTCATTCCAGCAACAGTAATTGACCCTCTCTCCCCACTCAGTGCTTTAACAGTAAATAAAGCTCTTCCCTTACCTCGCCTCTCTCTGCTCAACGTTTCTGGGTGAAGTGATCGTCCAGCATGACCAGAAGGCTAACAAATCCAGATTCTGGCAACCCCAGGGGACTCAAGCTCCAACTTTCATGAAGATCCTCTTTCCATTAGCTTCCTACCATTTGTAGTGAGGGTGTTGCTGCACCAGCATCTCAACTGATCTCAGCGGCAGTAGGATGGCATGCGGAGAGAGGCAGGTAACTGGGTCCCAAACCACTAAGAGACCTAAAGGTTAAAACCAATCCCTAGAATTCAATCTTTAAATTCACCAGTAGCCAGTGTAGATTGCTAAAATGGTGCTCCACTTAGCAAAGGAGCTGCCTTATTCTGCAGCATCTTCAGTTTCCGAGTGTCTCAGGATGCATTTCCAGGCAGTGCACATTGCAGCATCCAATCTTGCAGAGAGACAAATTGAACGTTTGAATTTAATATACTGTCTTTTGAGGGTTGTGTGTGTTGAGCCTGCTTATATGGGTGCATGACGCTCTAGCAGCAGATTCAATGCATTTTCACTGGGTTGGTTGCCAAAGGGATGGTGATTGCATGCATGACAGAACAGAATTCCACAAGGCTCCATAGAGAGAGGTGTACATATAGGGGCACGGCCAGTAGGTGCCTGCACAGGGCAAACCTGCCTGGAGTCTCATTCCTTTATGTTCTGCCTCAGCAGAAGCTGTTGAAGACTCGGGAGCAGGGCCCAAGGTATTGCACAGCCCACTGGTAGGACAAGATGTTTCCAAAGTTCTCTCCACCTCCGGCTCTTCAAGTGGTGAAATCATCAGTGCATCTCAAAGCAGCTGTGCTGTCTGAAAGAGGGGGTCGCTAGAGGATGTGCATCTTGAGTGCCCTAGATTCTGCATGGGTCCCTGAAACCACTTGCCATGCAACAGGCATTATTCTTCCTTTCAAATAGCAGTCTGGATTTTCTAGCTCATCAGCTCCCTCCCCAGCCTTGTTTCTGTACATAACATTATCTGAAGCACAGTTATCTTTCTATGGAAAGAACAGTTTCTCAGTGGTGGATCCATGATGAATCATCAACAGACACTGTCTCACAATAAGGCCACACATCTCTTAGGTTGGACTTTCTATCAAGTCATGTTTTGTGTCACTAAGAAGTTAGCTTCTGAAGGAAAGTATCAAAGGGTTGGAGCATATCATGTCATATAGAATGTGTGCTGAACCTTTTCTTCACAACTTAGATATGTAATTTCCATTCTGCTGCGTTCTGTCAAACACGGGAACGTATCCTAGCATTGCTTTTTATGAAAAACTCCCATTGACTTCAATGGGAGCTCTATGTATGAAACAATGACAGCAGACAGGGCCTTGACTCTGCAAGGTTCTGAGAATTGTGGCCCATTCCAGCAAGACACGGCTTCACTTTAAGCTCACGAGGCCCACTGGGGATTTAAGTGCTTTGCTGGATTGGGCCCCAGTGTTCATCATCCTGGACAGCTGCGTCCATAGCATGGTATTATGAAGCATACTGGTAAATATTTCTATGATATTTGGGCTTGTTAATAAACAAGGTGGAAGGAGGTATTTTAAAAAAAATCAAAATTAGGTATTTGCAAGGTTAGGCTTCCCCGTACATGTAATAATAAAGCATTAGCTCTTGCCCTCAGATGTATGCACATGAACCCCATTGGTAAAACATTTGAGAGGATGCAGAAAAGAATTACAATCCTGATTTGCAAGCTGGAGAAAATGCCTTCTATAGTGAGAGTCTTAAAGAGCGCCATATGTTTAGCTTATCAAAAAGACTGAGAGGTGACTTGATTAAAGCATGTGTACCTTCACAGAGAGAAAATATTAAGGATTAAAAGTTTTTTAATGTAGCAGAGAAAAGTATAACAAGCACCAATGGCTGGAATCTGAAGTCAGACAAATTCTAATTAGAAATAAGGCACACCTTTTTAACAGCACGTGTGATTTAACCATTGGAACAAAATACCAACGGAGTGGTGGATTTTGTCTCTTGATGGCTTCACATTAAGACTGAATGTATTTCTAGATGCCATGGTCAAGTTAATCACAAGTTAGTAGGCTTACCATAGGGGTAAGTGGGTAAAACATTATGGTCTGTGACATTAGGAGGTCAGTCTAGATGGTATAATGGTTTCTTCTGGACTTAAACTCGAATCTATTCAACTAAATGGGAGCTGGGTATATGTAACAGAGGTTAGACCTAGATCCAGCCTCCATTTTAACTTCTATAAAGCTGAGAAGAATTGGTATGTAAACGTTCAGAAGACAGTTGGATCAAGGGATGAGTCATAAGCTAGTCAGTACAAAGTAATGTATCAAATTATGCATTTCTTGTTTCCTAGATTCTATTGGAAGTCCGAATGCCTCTAGAAACTGGGACCATAAGGTAGTAATTTACAGTGAAGATGTTCAAATGGAATTGGGAAATATAAATGCATGTTTGGAGACTGTCAGACTTTTGTGATAAAAGTGCTTTTTTAATTAATAATCTTACTGAAAATAGAGCCGTCATCTGCTGCCACGTGTCTATTAGCAGATAAATCCAAAGTGAAAGATATCCCCTGTGGGACTACTTGATGGATTATATTAAATTTAATGGTAATGGAAAGAACACTGTAATTGTAACTTGCTGGAGGAAAAAATATTGGGAGAGGAAAGAAAGAGACACTGCTGATATGATAGACCCATTTATATAGAAATTGGCTCAGCTCCTACCATGCTGCACAAAGGGAGCAGAGGAAGATTTATCTCTTCACGCAAGCAGCAGAAGTGTATTAGGTGAGTTCAGCGAATATGGCATCCTGCTGTCAGCATCCCTATGGGAGTTTTGTTTTGCAGCTTGGGGTGAGTCCAGATCCCCCAACCGAGGCTTATTCAGCAACCAATGGCACACCCTAGACAGCAGACCCAGGGTGTGCACAATACTCCTGCTCAAAGAAGCAGCAAAGTGATCTTCTTGTGCCACAGCCAGACCATCCAGTGGGATGCTATCTTGGCTAGCAGAATTCCTTTGGCAGTGGCCTCACCTCAATGTATCATTTTCACATTGTTGCACTGAGGAGCCTGGATTTGGTCCTATGTGTAAATATTTAATATGGCCTGGAAGACAAAATGTGAAGATCTCTGGAAATATGAAACTCTCCGGAATCCACTTATAAATTTCAAAGAGTAAAAACAGCAAGTTCAGTTAGGTTCCCATGAACTCAGGAGATAAACTATAATTAATCATGGGTATTGTTTAAAAACCTGCAGTAAGTTACACTCAAGGGGAAAAGTACTTTTTATTTATTTTGAGGATAATTTTCCTCTCTTTCAGCATACACAAACACAACAGCTAACACCCTCAAAGTTCACAGGCAAACCTGTATTGAGCATCAAGGTACATACAGCAAATGGTAATCCAGATCAAAGTAAAACAGAACCACATTTATAGTGCCTGGAGTCCAGGAGCATGCTAGAAAAATAACTGAGTTTAACAGAACTGCCACATCCCTACAAGTTTCCAGTAGAATACCAAATGTTCACATATTCAGCCAGTGGAACTTCAAATGAGTATTATGTGAGCAGCACGCACTCTGAATTTAATCTTTCCCTGAAACCCAGTGCTGTTTCTACCAGCTGCCAAAAGCCTCCTTCTGCAGACGGAGCTTTTTCATAGATGCCATACACCCCAAAACTAAAAGGAAAGAGATGAACAAAAACCAACACACATTGACACAGAGCATTATACTATACAACATACAGCCCATGAAACAATAAGACACCTCTGGAAGGAATCCCAGTTTTCCACTAGTTTTCTTTTTATAACTAAGCTAGTGGTGTTCCAAAATCTTGGCCAGATCTTGTGAGAAGGAATTTTATTTTTGGTGGCTTTGTACCACTGTTGATATTAAAGGTTCAGTGTGATATTGGGGGAAGGGTGGGCTTCACACCACTTGTATGACTACGGTAATAGCATACTATAGAGAATGACAGATAGGTCTCTTGTCTAATAAGTGACTAGACCCTATAGTTATTCACCTGTCCCACAGGACATACTCACAGGAAATATGGGGTCACTGGTATAGCATTACTGAATACTTTATTTGGGTGAATTCTTAATTGCTTCCTAAAGAAGCCTGTTTGGGAGCAAGGGATGTTTCAAATAATATACAAGCAGCTGCTTAAAGCTAAAAACCTGTCAAACCATAGCATATTTTTGCAGGGAAGCAGAGCAGAGCTGGGAGCCAAGTACTCCCAAGTCTAAATCCTAAATCTGCTGGTGACTTGCTGTGAGAACTTGGACAAAATACTTAACTTTTGCCTCACCTGTGTCTCATAGGCTTGTTGTGAGGATTAATTGTTTAATGTTCGTATATAGCTTTGATATAACATGCATCACTTCACATGTACGTAAGTGCTAAATAGGATTTGTTGACACATCTCAGCTTCACTAAATGTGTGTTCCTGGCTAGCCTGGGGCAAAGAACAGATTTTTTCAGTCCACACGCAATTCAGAACAATTACAATTATAAAAAATTCATTTTGAGTCTGTCAGGGGTGTTGGATCTTACTCTGGCAGTGTCCCTCCATGGAAGGAGTCTATGGTGGCGTTGCCCAGTGATGAGAGTCAGTGGTGCCAACAGTAGGGTAGCCTGGGTTCCAAACCAGAGCCTTGTGACTAGCAGGCTGGCTATGTTGCACAGGGTATTGATGCCACCAAGTCTGCTTCCTGGGTCACTTCCTGCCATGGATCATAGAATATCAGGGGTGGAAGGGACCTCAGGAGGTCATCTAGTCCAACCCCCTGCTCAGAGCAGGACTAACCCCAACAAAATCATCCCAGCCAGGGCTTTTTCAAGCCTGACCTTAAAAACCTCTAAGGAAGGAGATTCTACCACCTCCCTAGGTAACCCATTCCAGGGCTTTACCACCCTCCTAGTGAAAAAGTTTTTCCTAATATCCATCCTAAACCTCCCCCACTGCAACTTGAGACCATTACTTCTTGTTCTGTCATCTGATACCACTAAGAACAGTCTAGATCCATCCTCTCTGGAACCCCCTTTCAGGTAGTTGAAAGCAGCTTCAAATCCCCTCTCATTCTTCTCTTCTGTAGACTAAACAATCCCAGTTCTCTTAGCCTCTCCTCATAAGTCATGTGCTCCAGGCCCCTAATCATTTTTGTTGCCCTTCTCTGGACTCTTTCCAATTTTTCCACATCCTTCTTGTAGTGTGGGCCCCAAAACTAGACACAGTACTCCAGATGAGTCCTCACCTATGTCGAATAAAGGGGAATGACCACATTCCTTGATCTGCTGGCAATGCCCCTACTTATACAACCCAAAATGCCATTAGCCTTCTTGGCAACAAGGGCACACTGTTGACTCATATCCAGCTTCTCGTCCACCGTAACCCCTAGGACCTTTTCTGCAGAACTGCTGCCTAGCCATTTAGTCCCTAGTCTGTAGCAGAGCATGGGATTTTTTCGTCTTAAGTGCAGGACTCTGCACTTGTCCTTGTTGAACCTCATCAAATTTCTTTTGGCCCAATCCTCTAGTTTGTCTAGGTCCCTCTGTATCCTGTCCCACCCTCCAGTGTATCTACCACTCCTACCAGTTTAGTGTCATCTGCAAACTTGCTGAGGGTGCAGCCCATGCCATCCTCCAGATCATTGATAAAGATATTGAATAAAACATGGCTTCTGCCCCTCCAGAGTCACAGCTGGGACACAGCTGCTAGTCTCTCTGCTAGCCCTTCTCGCTTGCTCTGTCCATGCTGGCTGGGCTGGGCCTCGCCCTTTTCAGCTCGGCCTCAGTTGTGAGCATGCCCAGCAGGTATGGCTAGGTGGAGACTTCTGGGCCCCGAGCTACTCATTAACCCCGAGCTGCGCCTTAATCCTTGATTCTCTGGTGTTGCGCTTATACACCCCATCACCACATCAAGTTACCCAGGGTTCTTTCAACCCAAAGCTCTTGGTAACTTTTGCTCTGTGCAAGGTGGTGTCAGGAAATAAATCAGGGGAGGCACGGCCATCCGACCAATAGATGGCGGGCGAGAAACAGAACAACACAGGAGTGCTTTCACTTAAAGCTAAACTTTACTTGGTCTCAAGCACTTACACACATCCACAACAGATTAGTAAAACACCCCCAACCCTTGATAATTACCGAAACTGAGTGTGGCTCTTGAGTGACACAGCGGCAGGCTTCCAGTGGCCAAATCTTCCGTCTGCCGGTAGGGAATGCAAGATGTATCCAGAGTCCAAAAAAGTCCAACTACCTCAAACTTTTCCCCATTAGTAATAGAATGACAGGTCCCTTAAAGAAAACGCGTTAAGTATGAAGTTTCAATGGTCAAACAAGAGGTTCCTTCAGATTATTGATTAATCAGGTGTGGGTTTTTCCAAAGTTTGCAGCCTTGAGACCCCCCCAGTAGACATTCCTGGGCACATCCTGCTCTTATCAGCAACTTCAACACAATTCTTATCAGGAAGGACGTGGGATCAAGCTGCACTTTCTGTGGCACCCAAAGACACCCCCACACACACCTTGGTCAAGCTGAGATTGCTGAATAATCAGTTTACAGCCTGCTGGCTTGGCTGCTTTAGCAAGAAGCTATAATGGTTTCAGGCACTTTACTGGTTTGCTAAAAATTTCCCCGTACAGCCAAACTGAAAACTATTTTTTTCTAATTTTCAATGAATCAAAAAGTTTTGGGTTGGGTTGGAATGAAGCTTTTCGTCTGACCCGAAACAAAATGTTTTGATTTTAAGCCTTTTTAACGTCTTTCCTTTTTATTTCCAAAATTCCTTTCCTTTGTTTAAATGTCACTGAAAATTTCCCCCTTTTTTTTTTTTTACAATTGACCAGAACAATTGGTGATGTTTCAATGTCACAGAATCTGGGTCACTGAATCTCCATTTTTTGCTGAACATTTCAGTTGAAAAGTTGCATCCAGATCTACTCCTGGCCTCACTTAGGTGTGCAAATATGGTCTTAGGCACCCATGTTTGAAAATCTGGGTCTTGATGTGTAAATAACACCGAGGCAGTGATGTAACAGATCAGAACAGGGGAATTCAACCTGGTCAGATTTAAAGCTTGACTAAAAGTTTCAAAAGTGCCGATGGGTATGTCTTCACTGCAGTAAAACACCCATGGGTGGCCATGTCAGCTGACTCGTCCCCGCAAGAGGGAAGGGTCCCAGAGCTCAGACTCTAGCCCAAGCCTGAACATATGCACTGCAATTAACAACCCAGTAGCCTGAGCCCCGCAAACCCGAGTCATCTGACACAGGCTAGAGGTGGGTGTTTAATTGCAGTGTGGACACATCCTCAAATGTCTGCCATGGCTCCTGCACATCTACAGTGAGTGTGGGCCATGATCCAGTTGACCAATGTCTGATTCAAGTGAACGTTGGCCAAGTTTCAAGCAAACCTCTTGTTCCCTCCCCATGTGTTCTTAGGAAGGGACTGCAACCAAGTGAAGTCCAATGTTTGGTTTCAGTTCTAGGTTTTGTCTACAGTGGGGATCTGCCCAGTTCCAGCCATCAGCATAGATGCCCTGGGCAAACCCCTAGTACAGGTAGACCAGCACTACGTGCTATGATTTGCATTATTGCAATTTACTTGAAACCAGGATAATCTCCACCAGTGAAAATATCTGCTTTGTTTGCCTACACTAGGATTTGGTGTCAGTGCATCTACAATCCACAATCTACAAACCAATGGCTACAATCCAGCCAAATCCCCAATGTAGACATGGCCTTAATTCCTTGTTAAATTTCAGGTTTCTTTTAATCTAAACTTGCAAGTCAGATCGAGGGGTGAAAATCTATGGAGACTAAAACCAAACAAAAGTTGACAAACCACAAACCTTCAGCAAATAAACTGCTGAGTACCTCACCAATGAGATTGTAGTGGTGTAAATGATAGCGGAGTTTGGTCTCATCTGTACAGCAACACCATGAGAAAAGGGACTGAGTTAAGCCTGTTCTTATCTTGTTTTATAATGCTAATGGTATCTGAGTGCATTCTTCATATGTTAATAGGTTTGTACATTGTTAAACAGAATCTGATTATGTTTTGTTTGCTAGAAGCAACAAATCATGCTTACAATCCCATTTTCATAAAAACCCCTATTATTCTATGTAAAGATTTCATTAATATGTTAATTGTGCAAATTATATGCACATAAATAATAAACAAGAATATCTACCCATTATTAAAAAATAATTTCAACACATACTGAGTCACTTACCTTATTTTGTTTTTGATTTCAGAGGAAGGGGGTAAACATGGTTGAAAATTACTAGAAGCACTTCTGTTGTAAAATGTGATTTTGTTTGATTTTAAAGGAATATGATTAGGCAGACCATGCGAGGAGAGCAGGTGATGTTGTGTTTGCATAACTAAAAACTTTGTACATGAAAAACTCCAGTAATGAAGAAAAATGCACAGATTACATTGAAGAAGTGTTCAAGAAAGCAACCTAATAAACAACTATGGTGTGAAATATGATTCTGTCACGTTGTGTGAGCCAAACTCCCAAGGACAAAAAAGTGTTGTCATCCATGACACCACATGTTAACTACTTAAGGACTAAATTCTTGATCCTGCAATGAGCATTGTGTGGGCAAACCGTGCTCCTCTGCAGAGCCCCATTGAAGTTAGTGGGACTGCCTGTGGGCACAGTTCTCCTGTCACACAACTCATCATAAGATTGGGGCCTAACTCTTGTGCATAGGACGGGAGAACAGCAAAACTGGAGTCTTTAATATAGTATAAGCTAGAAACCTCAGAGGTAATCTTGGCAATGCTGCAGCTAAGGGCCTGTGCTAGGCCCCGTTGGTCTGAGAGGGAAATGACACTGTGCAAAGAAGTCTTAATTGTTGTTTCTGTGCAGAGGGCTTCTCTGTTTCAGGGTGTATTAGGCAGAGGAATGAAAGATGCTCCTACCAGAGGTATGCTGATGTGTCCTGTTGGGAAGTGGAAATCTTCATTAGGATGGGGAAACGGAAAGGCATAAGGAAAAATTCCAATTTTTCAAGGGTACCTAATATAGCCTCACTTCTCTGCTTTCAAACAAGTGGTGCAAGCTAGCAGTGTATGTGGGAATTTAGACCTTTCACTGGAAAAAAGGTTAAAAAGGAACAATTGTAAATGCATCGTGTAAATAATCAGAGAACACAGGTGAGAGAGAGACTGAATAGCAAGCAGTCTGAGATGCAAGCGAATACGCATAACAGAAGCTTGACAGTCAAAGCAACAGGAACATGGAAATAAGAAGGAAATTAATTTTTTAAAGACACAATGTTTAGAGAATGTTATCTCTGAGACACCACACAGCCAGAACCACGATATTCAAAATTAAGTCTAACACTCTTCTTATTTCCTGACTTTTGTGAAGAATAACAAACACAGTCAGATTTATGAATTCATGTTTAAGTATCAAGTTAACTTTACATTTCCTGACATGTCACCATTTTGGCTCTATTTAAATCTAGCTTTTTGAAGCTATACATCTGTGCACTGATCCTTAAAGAAATATTTATTTTTGTATATTCAGTACAATAAAACTATAATGCACTAATATTAATATCTTAAGCCCCAAGAAGTCATGACTTTCAAAGTCATGGTTCATATAGACCTTAACTTGACACCCCACCTTCCTCTGTGTGGGTAAGGAATGGTGTCCCTAGCCTCTGTTTGTCAGAGGGGGATGATGAATGGCAGGAGAGAGATCACTTGATCATTCCCTGTTAGGTTCACTAACTCCAGGGCACCCGGCATTGGCCACTGTTGATGGACAGGATACTGAGCTGGATGGACCTGTGGTCTGACCCAGGATGGCCATTCTTATGTTCTTATATGATATTGGTCTAATCTTGATCCTCGTTAGGATAAAACTCCCATTGATTGAACAAAAGCATAGGCCCTATGCTAGGCTCTCTTTATTATAAGATCACATCATAGTGGTCAGTATGAACTTATTTGGCAAATATTTTTCTCTTTAGAGGCCATATCCTATAGCTCTTAGTTCTTACTCATATAAAATTCCCATTGACTTCAGCTTGTTAGCTTTTACCCACTGTATTAACTAGGTGAAGTATAGAAATATTTACCAGCTTGACACCTGCCCCTGCAATGCCTGAGCAGTCATTGACTTTCATGGGATCTCTGGGTACACAAAGAGCCCAGGACTGGGCTCCTGTTGTAGGAAGTGGTCATATGGAGATAACATGACAAATGGAAGGTTCCAGAATAGTGGGCAGTTAGCACGACTGCTACTAACCCTGCACTGAAAAGAATCTGAAGATTTCTTTCTCAAACAGTTTTTCACCCAGAACACCACAGAACAAACAAAACCACGCTAGTATTTGACTAGTTATTCAGATACAAAGAAGGGGCTACATTATCCCTTGAGGTAGTCAGCTGCCTGCTCTTGTTACCAAGGGTGAAGAATCCCCAGCAGAAGAAAACCTGTCCAGGCACTGGGAGAGGTGAGGAGAGGGGCAGGGAGAGTAGTGACAACACAACACTTCTCCTCTCCCTTCACTAGAGGAGCACATGGCCAGCCAAAGCAGTTGGTGGCACTGGCTGTGGAGGAAACATCAGTAAGGAAGGTGGGGAATGTGCTGTTTAAGTCCATTTCCTTGGGAGTTTCTGCCAGCTGGCTGCTAGGAAACCTCAACCATGGTCTACAGCTGCTCTCTCCCAGATGTGGGGAGGGGCAGTGGTACCAACCACTTTGTTTATTCTCTTTCCTTATGGGTGTCCTCCAGGGCACAGCAGCGCCTACTGGAGCAGGGAGGTTTCACTTGCACATACCTAGCATATCTAGCAGTGAATCAGACTTGGAGAGTGGCAGAAACAATCAGACAGTCAAAGTCGGTAAGGGCTTGCATAGAGGCTCATTTTAACGTCATTGACTGAGCTCGCAAGGCCTTACACTCAACTTGACAGCATTTATTTCTGCAATGTGATAACTTTGAACACCACAGCCAATCAACTCCAAAAAGTCAAGAAACATTTTAGGCATGAATGGTCAGAACCCTTTTGATTTTGATAAAATTCAGAAAATTAGAAGAGGGAAATGGGGGGCACTCAGCGTCCCTGGCATCTTGTTAGCGCACACATTGGCTTTATCCAGCTTTGAAATTCACTATAGATGAAAGAACCAGCCCATAGCACCTTTCAGCCTAATAATACGCCCATCCCAGTTCTGCCCATCCTCCAAATACAGTTTAAAAATGTTGACACCCTGAATAAATTATTTCCCATACTGGAGGGTAAAAAGATTGGAGGAGAAGACAGAAAATGGGGGGCACACAGAAAACCTGAGATGGGAGCACATAGAACACTGGGTACAAGAAAGGGGGACCCTGGAATGGAGACATGGGGCAGGGGGAAATTGGAGGGGCCCATGGAGCATATAGTAGAGGGAAATAGGGGGCACACAGATCCTAGAAATCTGTTTGCCACAGAAAAACATAGAATTTGCATTTTTACTGAGACTCTTTAGTTTTTATATTTTGTGAAAAAAATAAACACACACATTAACTACATTTTTCTGAAAGTCCCGGTGTTATTTATTCAGTGCGCGCAACTTCCTCCTCTTGCTGATTTTTGAATGCAATGTAAATGTACGTAGTTAACATTCTCCAGTCAACTGCTTCCAGCGTATAGAGGTTACTCAATGGCCTTTAGGGGTTTGTGGTTTAATGCATCTCAAATTTCACTTCAGCCTACAGACATGAGTAATTAAAATTATGAAAAGATTTCTGGGATGATTTAGTTGGGATTAGTCCTGTTTTAAGCAGGGGGTTGGACTAGATGACCTCCTGAGGTCCCTTCCAACCCTGATATTCTATGATTCTATAATATGCCAAAAACTAAAATCTCCCCTAAAGACCACATCACTGAGTTTGGCAAGGACAAACATCATCTTAATGGTAGTGTGCTGTTCTGTATTGTATGTCGTAAGGCTGTAGGTTATGTTTGAAGGCAGACAATTGTAGAACACATGGAAAGCACTAAACGTAAGCTGAATGAAAAGAAACAAAAACAAGAGGCTGAAACAGCAGGGCCATCGATAACAGCAATGAAACAATACACTGGGACTAGATCATTCCAGCATTTTACAATGTAAATATATCAATAAAACATTGTGTTCTACTGATACCTATATATTCCGTAGCTAGGGGAACCAAAGGTCAGTTGAATAGCTGAAAAATGTGGATTTTTATATTTTTATAGGAGAATTTGGGGGGTTTTATCATGGAAAACTAAGATCTATGCTGGTCAGCAATCAAACTATACAGTGGTAATAACTAGTAGCAAATGCACACAGTGTACACAGATTATATAGTCTAACTGGTAGGCTGAAATACATTTCCAGGCTCCCAAGTCACTCAGGCACTTTTGTAAGGCTTATCTTAAATCTACTTAAGCCTAAGATAAGAATCTTTTATTCATGTGGTGCACCATCCTTAGAATATCATTATTGATGTCTCACAGGCTATTCTTCTATTACTAAACTGTAAGACTTTTCCGCATCCAACTGGTGTAAAGCTGACATTTTCTGTCTATTGGTTACACACATGCCTTGATTATTAATTTGCTTATTTTTAATGCTTAAATATTATACGTGAACATATTCAGCCTATAGGATCTGTGTTTACTGGGCAGTTTTGTGCATTTAAAAAAAACAATTTTCTAAAAATATGGAATACAGATATAGAAGGGTTTGGTAGATATAAGAAATACAAATTGTAGATCTATTAATGTTCTATTATTAAAATGAATGATGGAACTGGTAGGCTTAGAACTTGCTTAAAAATTGTTAATGTATCAATAAAACATTATGTTCAACTGATATATATAGCGTGGCTGGGGAAACTAAAATTGAGCATTTCATTTTAATCACAGAAAAACACAGATTTTTATCAGAGACATTTGGGAGGGTTTATTACGGAAAACTCAAAACCCTGCAGATGATGTACTGTGGTAGGAAAGGAGGAACTGATAGAAGGGAAGAATCACAGAATCTCAGGAGATCATCTAGTCTAACCCCCTGCTTAAAGCAGGACCAATCCCCAATTAAATCATCCAACAGATTTTTATCCCATATTCCTAAATGGCCCCCTCAAGGGCTGAGCTCACAACCCCAGGTTTAAGCAGACCAATGCTCAAACCACTATCCCTCACCCCAATGAGGGGACACACATAGACCCTTGCATGAGGAAAGAGGATGGGGACAATGGTATCGGGGAGGGGACATACATAAATGCTGGCATGTGCTGAAGGAGGGATTTGGGTGCATGCTATGTGGAGACTGCACGGGAGGTAGGGGATGGTGCAAGGTGTCCCTAAAATAGAGGAAGATGGGAGGATGGCACACAGAGAGTTTGTAGGGAACCATGAAGAAATGTACAGAGTCTCTGGTGTGAGCAATGAACTTGGCCTACCAAGGCGACGAAGTATGTGACTTTCTAGTGTATAAGCATTGCTAGCAATGCTATTCTGCAAGTACACATACATGCTCCGACCGAGAGCCTCAGCCTCGCTGCGGCTGCATAACTGGCTGGCAGAGGATTCACTAGTAAGAGGAAATGCCTGGGTGGCATAGACCTGTTGTAATGGCCCCCAAGCCAGCCTCACCTGTTCTGGACCTCGGCATAAGAAACCTGGCTAATGGAACATGAAAACAGCTGGGCCATCTCTATGCCCTGGCCATATGCAATTGGGAGAACAGCACTTTGGGCCAAAGGCAGCTAGGTGTAGGTTAGAGACAAAATCACAGTTAGGTGGATTATACTTGCATTTACAAGAGACGATTGAAAAGAAGGATTCTGCACTCTGTTCTAGTACTTGCATTTAGGGTGACCAGATGTCCTGATTTTAGAGGGACAGTCCCAATTTTGGGTTGTTTTTTTTTTGCCTATATAGGCTCCTATTACCCCCATCCCCATCTTGATTTTTCACAATCGCTGTCTGGTCACCCTACTGGCATGTGGCATCCCACTTACTTGTTTTCATTCACAGTGGAAAATTCTGCCAATACAATTCACATCTCAAGTGCCCATGTAAATCGGTCTTCCAGAGAAGGATGGGTCTTCTGAGAGGTGAGGAGTGATAGATATAATTCATTCTCCTGGTAACATTTGGACATGTCACACTGATGAACCAATCTTGCAGAATGTCAGCTGAAATTATACGATGTTTCAGAGACACATGCTAGGTCCCTTCCAGGCTTCTGTGGGACTTATTTAGCCCTGTTATGCTGGAGTAAATTCACAGAAATTCTCTGAAGGCAATGGAGTTACACAAGCGTAAAGAAAGTCTAAGTGAGATCTGAATAAGGCCCTGTCACTATATAGTTTGTGCAAATCATGCTTAAGAAAAGAGGTACTAGCTTTTATCAATGATAAAAATAAGCCAAAATAGATATTCTATAAACATAGAGTCTATACCACCAATCACTGAGTGATCTCCTATTTACACAGTGACCTTCAGACACAAGGACCCCCAAAGCACTTCAGAAACCTAAACACACATTAAAACTCAGCAATTGCTTCACCCACCAGTGAAATGCAGCCACCTCTAGGGTATAATGCAGCAAGTTTTTATCTCACAGCAATACTACATAGCAGCTTGGGACATTTGAATTTATACATAGCTATTGCATGGATTTAGGATGCAATTAAAGTAAATTAAAGAGGGCTTCAGTTTATTTAATGAAGAAACCCATATAAAAATGGCTGTTGCTACCTTATATATTCACTTGTTTAATATATAGAATTGTAAATCTCATGAATATTCCTGTTTTAAGTGAGCCCTGTGGGTGCTTCCCAAGTAAAAACATTGTTGTCACACCAGCCAATACAGCAGTTTTGTACAGGGGAGGAAAAAAATCCTCCCTGTCTCCTCAAGGTGACTAACTTGCATCCCAAGCAGGAGATTTGATTAATTAGCCTGCATAACTTCAAGTGTAAAGAAATTCATTGACGTGACCAAGGCAGTAGCAGCAGACATTCTAATGAAGAGCTTCCCTCCCCCACTTCTTTTTTCAATCTAAAGCACAATCAAAAGAAAAAGCATGTCTATGGTATCTTCTCAATAAAGCTCCTGATTGCAATCACCAGGATTGCTACTTTTATTCACTGTGACAGTGAAAGCTACCACAGAGGACTCCAAACTACTACTGAAATAAACTGGTTAGTCTCTAAGGTGCTACAAAGTCTTCCTTGTCTTATTAAACTACTACTGTTTCATTCTCACAAACAGTGAAAGTCACCCATTGAGCGAGCTGGCTGAAATTTCGTAACTGGAAACTTTTCTTGCTGAGAAATGGGGTTTTGTTGAAAATGAATGTTTTGAAGTGAAAA
Source organism: Dermatemys mawii (assembly GCA_007922305.1). Classification (NCBI taxonomy): domain Eukaryota; kingdom Metazoa; phylum Chordata; order Testudines; family Dermatemydidae; genus Dermatemys; species Dermatemys mawii. The sequence goes on along the minus strand of ML677333.1, from coordinate 43,637,515 downwards.
TGTTATTTTATATGTTGTAATGTTATTTTATTTTGTTATAATGTTATTTTACATTTATTTTAAATGTTATAATGTTATTTTTTCCCTTAGGGGAAACTTTTTTTTGTTTGTTTCATTTCAGTTTTGGTAAACGGAAATTTTTGAAGCTTCCGATTTTTGTTTCTTCTCCTGGCTTGCCCCTCTTTTCCCCCTGAGTACAATAAAATAAATTACTATGCCCCTTCTCCCAACACAGCCTTTGTCTTTTTCCCACTGTAGCTTTTCAAATCTTTCTCAACTTTTGGAAAGCTAAAGTGGCAAAAGGCAAAAGGAAACACTGTACCTTTGCCATTCTAACTCTTAAGAAGTTTCAGACTAGCAGTGTTAGAGAGTTTCACTTTTCCTTTTGCTACTCTGTCCCTATTCAAGAATTAGGGAAATGTTTAAAGGAATGGGGAAAAAAAGGAGGAGGAATAAATAGGGTGAGGAGGAAGGGAAGGAACGGAGCCCTGAAAGCTGGGTGATTATTCATTTTATTGCAGTCATGGTCCAGAAAAAGGTGCAGGGGAGTGAAATTTCAAAGTTTGAAAATTTAGAATATTTTGAAAAAGACTTCACAAAAAAGTGACAAATTGTTTCCATTTCAAACCCTTTGAAATGGAAACAATGCTGAATATTTTTGTGAAGTAGTTTTCCTCTCTTAAGCCAGCTCTGTCCATTGGCAGGGGAGCAGGGATTTCCTGAGGATCTATATACCATGGAACCCCTACATGTGCAAGTGAATTCTGGGACAGCAGAACACCCCCACAGACAACATATGCCAAAGATTCTCTGCCAGTGTCAATGTCATCATGGAAAAGAGGACTGGGACAAGGTGGGGAAAGAGATTAAATCCTCACCTATGTGGATTCAGTGGCTAGGGGTGCCCTCCGGTGGAGTAGTGGCCATGAGGAGCTACTAATAAATTATTATAATAATGGAAAAGCTGATTCGGGATTCAACTGATAAAGAATTAATGGCCAGAAATATACTTGATGCCAATCAATAGGTTTTATGGTTTTAGGTCTTGTCAAATACATCTGATTTCATTCCTTGAGGACATTAAGTTTGGTAGATAAAGGCATATACATAGATATAATATACTTACACTTTAGTAAGGTGTTTCATGTGGGCTATGTCTACACTGTGTACCAATAACACTGCTCTACAGCCAAAATGCTTCTGAAATAAATGTAGTCAAACTTTACTAATTCTGGGTCACTGAGAACGAAAATGATCCTTAAAATTGTTAATTGGCTCTAGTTTTCAAGATATGCTATTGGGTCAGTATATACGACCCTTGACATGGGAATGGTGGAGGATAAGTGAGTTATAAAGGGAAGGGATTTCAATTTAAACCAGAAATGACTAAAATACATCTTTGACTGGATCTATGAATAAATCTGTGACTGGGTTTGGACAGTACTTGCTTGTTAGGCAAAACAATGAATGATGCAATCTGAAGCTGGTATTGCGGCATACATGATATGAATTGCATCATGTTATTCCTAGAAGTCATGGATGATGCAATCATAACGAAGCTTTCATCACTCTGCTGAACAAATTGCCCTATATCAGCTCTAGAAATCATACAGTGTCGTGCTCTCTTCATTGTCAGTGTTTGATTTTGCAAAGGGACACATTTCTGTTTAGCCAAAGTGAGCAGAGATGCCTCGTACTCGTGTGAACAGTGCAGATAACTTCTGCTGTGTGGTGAAGTGACTTTTGCATCACAAAAGCACAGTATAACCACTATGGTTAAGAAAGCCTATCACCTTTATTTTGGCTGCAAAATTGGAGATCAGGACAAGAGGTGGGCCCCACACATATGCTGCAACACTTGTGCAACAAATCATCGCCAGTGGTTGAACAGGAAAAGGAAATCTATGCCTTTTGCAGTGCCAATGATTTGGAGAGAGCCAACAGATCATACCAGCAATTGTTACTTCTGCAGGGTGACTCCAGTTGGGAAAGGTGTGTCAAAGAAGAAAAAGTGGACTGTTCATTATCCAAACATTCCATCAGCTATACGCCCAATACCCCACGGAGAAGGACTGCCGGTCCCTGATGCACCAGAATCATTCTCGCTTGAGTCAAACAAGGAAGAGGAAGAGGATGAAACTTCTGGTCCTGAACCATCAATGTCACAGGACCCACATTTTCTCCCATCCTCCTCCTCTGAACCACACCTCATAACACAAGCTGAACTGAATGACCTTGTCAGGGATTTGGAACTACCCAAGAGTAAGGCAGAGCTGTTGGGCTCCAGACTACAGCAGTGGAATCTCCTGGCAGGTGATGTTAGGGTTTCCATGTTCCGTGACCGTCAAAAGGATCTTGTCCCATTCTTCTTCATGGAAGGTGATCTTGTAGCCTGCAACAACATCCATGGTGTGATGGCAGCCCTCAACATCGTTCACGATCCAGATGAGTGGAGACTCTTCATTGATTCATCGAAGACAAGTCTTAAAGCTGTTTTGCTGCATAATGGCAATGTTTTGCCATCAATTCCAGTTGGTCATGCAGTCCATATGAAGGAAATCTATGACAACATGAAACAACTTTTGAGGTGCATAAACTATGACCAACATCAGTGGCAGCTTTGTGGCGATTTGAAGGTTGTTGCTTTCTTGCTTGGTCTGCAGACTGGATACACAAAGTACTGCTGTTTTCTCTGCGAATGGGATAGTCGTGCAAGAGATTCCCACTACATCAAGAAAGATTGGCCACTCCGACAGTCATTGGAGCCTGGGAGGAAAAGTGTTCAGCATCCACCACTTGTTGAATCAAGGAAGATTTTGTTACCACCCTTACACATCAAGCTGGGTCTGATGAAGAACTTTGTCAAGGCCATTGACAAAACACAAGCAGCTTTCAAGTACCTCCGTGGAAAATTTCCAAGGTTAAGTGAAGCTAAGATAAAGGAAGGTGTCTTTGTTGGTCCTCAGATTCATGAACTTCTTCGAGATGATGCATTTGACCATGCACTGCGTGGCAAGGAAAAGACGGCATAGAAAGACTTCCAGTCAGTGGCAATACATTTTCTCGGAAACAACAAGGCAGACAACTACAGGTTGTTGGTGGAAAACCTCCTCAAGGCATACAAAAGCCTTGGTTGCAACATGTCACTAAAGATACATTTTTTGCACTCTCATCTAGATTTTTTTCCACCAAACTGCGGAGCAGTGAGCGATGAGCACGGCGAGCGATTTCACCAGGACATTGCAACAACGGAGAAACGCTATCAGGGCAAATGGAGCCCATCAATGCTTGCAGACTATTGCTGAACAGTGACAAGAGATGTTCCATTTAATGAAAACAAGAGACAAGCCAAGAAGCGCCGAGTAGACACTGAATAGGACTAAACTATGTACATAATAGTTTTTTGCCTTTTGTTTCATAATACATTTTATTTATATAACCCTTTTGCTGATTTTTAAAGTGTTACATAAACAGGACAGGTGAAATATTGTCATGTAAAGCAACCATAAACACATGAAAAGACCTAGGTTTACAATTTATGATTAAAACTCTACTATCTACACAATATATATAGACATAAAATGTAAAAAAAACTTAAATATCTTAGAAACAGTAGCCAATCAGTTGTTTTAATTGTCATATTTGAATTCAGCACATCAAAATACATAATAAATATCACATTTTATCTCTGAAGCAGACAACTTCTAAAAAATTGTAGACCAGTGTAAGTGGCAGTAGCGTTGTCAGCGGGAGAGCATCTCCTTCCAACAAAACACTGTCCACATTGGCGCTTTTTATCGGTAAAACTTTTCTCAATCCGAGGTGTGTTTTTTCTCATCCTTCACCCACAAAATTTTACCAACAAAAGTGCAGTGTAGACATAGCCCTAGTTAGCCAGTGTGCTCTACTGACACTGTATAATGCTAATTTTTAATCAGAATGTCATGTCGCACTGATGGATCTCAAAAATTAGTTGTCAGTGAAGAATTATCACAAATGAGTGTTTCTAGTGGGGTTCCCTAGGGATCAGTACCAGGCTGACCCATTTCAACATTTTCATCAGAGATCTGGAAGTGAAGATAAAATCATTGCTGATCAAATTTGTGGAGGACACAAACATTGGCAGGGTGGAAAATAAAGAGGACAAGGCAATCATACAGAGCCAGTTGGTAACCAGGGCCCATTCAAATAAAATGTGTTTTAATATGGCTAAATGTAAAGTTATACATCTAGAGAAAAGGAATTCAGGCCATTCCTAAGGAACAGGGGACTGTGCTGGAAAGCAGTGACTCTGAAAAGGATTTAGGGGTCATCGTGGACAGACAACTGAACATGCATTCTCCATGTGATGCTGTGGCAAAAAGGGCTAATGCAATCCTTGCATATGCAAACAAGTGTAGGAGAAGGGAGGAGATTTGTCCTCTATCTATGGCATTGGTGAGAATGAGACTGGAATATCGCTTACAATTCTGGTGTCCACACTTGAAAAAGGATTTTGATAAACTAGTGAGGGTGCAGAAAATGAGTCACAGAAATGATTCCAGGGCTGGAGAACATGCCTTACAGTTTGAGATCTGAAGAGCTCAATCTCTTTGGCTTATAAAGAAAATTGAGAGATGACTTGGTTACAGTGTATAAATACCTTCGTAGGGAGAAAATACTGGGTATTAAGGGGCTCTTTAATCTAGCAGAGAAAGGCAGAACAAAAACTAATGTCTGGAAGCTGAAAGCTAGACAAAATCAAATTAGAAATTATGCACAAATTTTTAACCATAGGGTGATTAACCGTTGGAACAAACTACCAAGGGAAATGGTGGATTCTCTCCCTCTTTGTTGTTTTCAAATTAAGACTGGATGTCTTTTTGGAAGATATGCTTTAGACAGCAACAGGTTATTAGGCTCAGAATAGGGGTACCTGGGTAAAATTTAATGGTCTATGGCATACAGGAGGTCAGATTAGATGATCTAATAATCCCTTTGGGCCTTACACTCCATGAACTTTGACTTTTCATGCTTTCTGTGGAAATCAAAAATGTCTTCCCCTGAGACTAGTAAATGCTGTTTGTGCAAAACACAGGTGGCCTGAGTAAAACACTCTGAAATGAATCAACACTGGAAAAATAAAAACAAGAGAATTAATTATATATGACTTGCCTTTCAGTTATTCAAAGAGAGCTGACATTTTGACTTCCGCTGGCTGGGGAAACTGCTGCGAGGATCACTTGGACCAGGAAGACTGATGGCCTTTTGAAAGAACTACATAACTCACCTATTGAACATTTCATGAGACAAGGGATTTACCTTCTTTTTTGTAATTATAAAAGTCTGCAGGTTTTAAAAAAACACTTGTCTGTCAGTAAAATGTGTCTGTGGGTATTTTCTCCATCATATCATATTCAAAATTTTAGGGTGAAATACTACCACCACTGCAGCTAATAGCAAAATTCCCATTGACTTAAATGGCACCAGGATTTTTGTTCTGTGTCTTTACTTTTTAAGCCCTTCTCCACTTATTTGCTTGTGTACCCCCATCCCATTGCCCTGCTTCCTCTGCTCTGTCAATCATATCACATTTGATTGCTTTTTTATCCACCTCTCTTGTAAGAGCCTTCAAACTTTGTACTTTGCTGCCTTTACTGCAGGGAGTGTCTTCCCCAAACTAATCCATAAGCCAGTGAGCCATAACGCATATGCATAAGGAAGCCAAAATATGGTTGCATAGGTAACTTTAAGTCTGGCATTTCCTAACTTTTGAATGCTTGGCTTTTCTACCTTCATAATGTATTTTAACATAGTTTTATGCATATTTCCTAAGTTTTTAATAGAGCAAACTGAAAAAACAGAAATTCCATCAAGTGGCATCATATTGATACCCACATGATCTGGTACCTTGAGACCTACCATGCAGACCTCTGTCATTTGAGCTAACAGAGTTAGTAATAGTAGGTTCTCACCTCTACGTGGACCAACATTAGAAGGGCAAGTCACATTTCATTAGCAAGCTTCACAGATATTTGCGGACAGCAGAGGATAGGAGAGACTTGGGAATCTCGGGTTCCATTCTAAACTCTGGAGGGGAAAACATTCCAATGAGCACAGACTCTTGCCCATTTTCCCTGAGCTTGATCCCTTTTGCCCCATGCCTTCTGAACTCTCCCTGTCGCAGGTCTAGTCCTTCCACAATCCCAGTCTCCTGGCCTACCCAGCCCCAGGATAAACGGGTTACTTACCTGTAACTGTTGTTCTTTGAGATGTGTTGCTCATATCCATTCCAGTTAGGTGTGCACGCGCCACGTGCACGGCTGCGGAAGATTTTTCCCTTAGCAACAGGCCGGGTCGGCTAGGGAGCCCCCTGGAGTGGCGCCGTTATGGCGCCGCATATATACCCCTGCTGACCCGGCCCCCCCGTCACTTCGTTCTTGCTGGCTGATCCAACAATGGGGAAGGAGGGTGGGTTTGGAATGGATACGAGCAACACATCTCAAAGAACAACAATTACAGGTAAGTAACCCATTTTTCTTCTTTGAGTGCTTGCTCATATGCATTCCAGTTAGGTGACTGTGAGCCATACCCAGGAGGAGGGGTTGGATCGACCAACCGCTGAGTGCAGGACCGCCGAACCAAACGCTGCATCATCCCTGGACTGCTGGACAATGGCGTAGTGTGCGGTGAAGGTATGGATGGAGGACCAGGTGGCTGCCCTGCAGATGTCCTGGATCGGAACCCATTCCTGGAAGGCCGCCGAGGAGGCTTGTGCCCTCGTGGAGTGCACTGTTATCTGCATGGTGGATTTCCCTGCTAGCTCATAGCAGGTATGGATACAAGCAGTTATCCAGGAGGAGAGGCGCTGGGCTCAGATCGGCTGCCCTTTCATCCGATCCGCTACAGCAACGAAGAGTTGTGTTGACTTTCTAAAGGGTTTTGTACACTCTAGATAAAATGCAAGAGCTCTGCGAACATCGAGCGCATGCAGTTGTTGTTCCCTTTGGGAGATGTGGGGCTTTGGGTAAAAGACTGGGAGAAAAATGTCCTGGTTTATGTGGAAGGTGGACACCACCTTACGGAGGAAGGTGGGATGAGGGCACAGCTGAATCTTATCCTTGTGAAAGACCGTATAGGGGGTCTCTGATGTGAGAGCTCAGATTTCAGAGATTCTACGGGCCGAGGTGATAGCCACGAGGAAGGCCACTTTCAAAGAGAGGTATAACAAGGAGCAAGTGGTGAGAGGCTCGAACGGGGGCAACATGAGACGTGTGAGGACCAGGTTCAGGTCCCACGAGGGGACTGGGTGTTTAACCTGCAGGTACAATCTGTCCAACCCCTTGAGGAACCTGTAGACCATGGGGTTGGAAAAGACAGAATGGCTGGTGGTTCCAGGGTGGAAAGCTGATATGGCTGCTAAATGGACTCGGATTGAGGAAGTGGAGAGGCCTTGCTGCTTGAGGGAGAGAAGATAGTCCAAGATGGCAGATATACTGGCCTCTCCTGGGGTAGTGTTACGCTGTTCGCACCACTGGGAGAAGCGAGCCCACTTTGCACAGTAAGTGGCTCGGGTAGACGGCTTTCTGCTACCCAAGAGCACATTTTGCACCTCTGCTGAGCACAGGAGCTCCGAACCCCTTAGTCACACAGGAGCCATGCCGATAGGTGTAGGGACGGAAGGTCCGGGTGGAGTAGGCGGCCGTGGTCCTGTGATATGAGGTCCAGCCAAAGCGGCAGAGGGACGGGCAGTACCACAGATAGCTGGAGAAGGGATGCGTACCACCACTGCCTGGGCCATGCTGGGGCTATGAGGATGATGTGAGACTTATCTTGCTTCGCTTTGATGAGCACCTTGTGCACTAGTGGGATCACGGGAAATGCATAGAGGAGTTGATCTGTCCATGGAAGGACAAAAGCGTCTGTCAGGGAGCCCGGGGAGTTGCCCCAGAAGGAGCAGAACTGGAGGCACTTCCTGTTCTGGCGAGTAGCGAAGAGGTCTATCTAGGGAAACCCCCACTTTAGGAAGATCGACCAAATGACATCCGGGCAAATGGACCACTCGTGGGAGAGGAAAGGCCTGCTGAGGTGGTCCGCAAGCATGTTGTGAACACCCGGGAGAAACGAGGCCACAGGGTGAATGGAGTGGGCTATACAAAACTCCCACAGTAGAATTGCTTCCCTGCAGAGGGGGGGTCGAGCGGGCTCCCCCTTGGTTGTTGATATAAAATAGAGCTGTAGTGTTGTCCATTGGCACTGAAACACATTGGCCTGATAACGCGTCCTTGAAGGCTTGACATGCGAGGCGGACCACCCGCAGTTCCCGGACATTGATGTGTAGACAAAGGTCGGCTGCTGACCACCGGCCTTGGGTCCTCAGTTTTCCGAGATGGGCTCCCCACTCCAGATCTGACGCATCCATAACCAGGGACATTGCTGGCTGGGGTGGGAGAAAGGGGACGCCCTCTCGAACAAGCACTTGATTTGTCCATCAGGTGAGGGCGTTGAGGGTTGAGTTTGGGATAGTGAGGAGGGTAGTTAGGCTGTCCACATTTGGTCTGTAAACCGATGCTAACCATGACTGGAGCGGGCGCAAACGTAACCTTGCAAGTTTGGTGACATACGTGCAAGACGCCATGTGCCCCAGCAAGCTGAGGAACGATCGAACCATGTAAGTTGGGAAGGTGCGTAGACTGTGATTCGCTGACTGAATAGATTGGAAGCGAGACTGTGGGAGGGACACTTTTGCCACTGCGGAGTCTAGCAGGGCTCCTATGAATTCCAGCCGCTGGAGACGACTTCTCCTTGTTGAGGAGGATCCCGAGGCGGGTGAACGTGTTGAGAATTAGCTGGACGTGGGAGAGTACCTGCTCCCTGGAGCTGCCTCTCACTAACCAGTCGTCGACGTAGAGGTAGAGGTGGACCTGGCGGCGCCGGAGGAATGCCGCGACCACTGCCATGCACTTGGTGAATACCCTGGGAGCCGTGGAGAGGCTGAAGGGTAGGACCGCGAACTGGTAGTGCTCACCAGCTACCACGAAGCGGAGGAAATGTCTGTGGGATGGCTTTATGGCTATGTGGAAGTAAGCGTCCTTCATATCGAGGGCAGCGTACCAGTCCCCGGGATCCAGTGAGGGAATAATAGTACCCAAGGAGACCATGCGGAACTTGGACTTGACCATGTGTTTGTTGAGTCCACACAGGTCCAGGATGGGCTAGAGGCCCCCTTTCGTCTTGGGTATGAGGAAATAACGGAATAAAACTCCGTTCTCCTGAACTGCTCTGGGACAGGCTTGACGGCCCCCAGAGACAGGAGCGAATGAATCTCCTGAACCAGGAGTTGCTCGTGAGAGGGGTCCCTGAAGAGGGACAGGGACGGTGAGTGGGCATGGTGGGGGAGGAAAACTGAAGCGAATATCCCACTGCCACCGTGCGTAGGACCCACTGGTCCGAGGTGATGGCGGACCAAGCACGGAGGAAGTGGGACAGATGGTCTTTGAAGGGAGGATCCGGTAGGGCGGCTGGTACACTGTCCCCGGGCGCACCTTCAAAAGCCGGGCTTAGAGCCCTGGGGAGGCTTTTGGATTGATTGAGGCTGGCCCGAGCGCTGGGTGGAAGAGCATCTACGCCCCCACCCCCCACCCCCTCGCCTTCTAAAAGTCCTGAGATGGGCGCGGTGGAGGATAGAAACGTCTGGGCTGGGGCCTAAAGGGTCTCTTTTGTGTCACTGGGGTGTGCATGCCCAGAGTACATAAAACGACCCAGGAGTCTTTGAGGGACTGCAAACGTGAGTCCATCGTCTCAGAAAAAAGACCGGAGCCTTCAAAGGGTAGGTCCTGTATGGTGTGTTGCACCTCTGGGGGAAGATTAGAAGCCTGTAACCAGGCAATGCGCCTCATGGCGATCCCAGAGGCCACTGTTCTGGCTGCTGAATCGGCCGAGTCAAGGGCTGCCTGCAGCGCCGTGTTAGCTGCCTTTTTGCCCTCATTGATGAAAGCGCCGAACTCCTGCTTAGTTTCTTCTGCATTGTACGTGTGCCTGCTCAGGAGAGCCTGTTGGTTGGCCACCCTGAGCTGGAGACCCCCTGCAGAGTAGATCTTCCTACCAAAGAGGTCCATGCACTTAGCCTCCTTGGACTTGGGCGCCGGGGCTTGTTGACCATTGCGCTCCCTCTGGTTGACCGAGTCGACAACCAAGGAGCAAGGCTGGAGGTGGGTAAACAAATATTCATAATCCTTAGCGGACACAAAGTATCGTCTCTCCACCCCCTTAGCGGTCAGAGGGACGGAGGCTGAGGTCTGCCAGATTGTGGCCATCGATTTTTGGATGGATTTGATGACTGGCAGAGCCACCCTGCTCGGGCCGTCTGTGGATAAGATGTCCACAACAGGGTCCTCGAGCTCTATGACCTCCTTCACTGGAAGGTTCATGCCCTTGGCCACCCTTGTTAAAAGGGCCTGATGCACCGACAAGTCTATGGGTGGATGTCTATGGAGGTGGATGTGCCCGCCACTGCCTCGTCTGGGGAAGATGACGAGGAGGCCCTTTGCTCACCCACATCCAGGGCCTCGGTCTGAAGAGGATCCTGGGGAGGTGGGGCGGAGGCTGGGGCCATAGTGCCGGCGGCTGAAAGATCTGCCCCACTAGCTGGGGGACGGCTAATGGTGGCCTCAGGCACTCTGGAGTCCAAAGCACCCAAGATCCCAGATGGAGCCCCTTGGATTTGGTGGTGCGCCCAGGGGGTCCAGAAAGGCCATTGTGCGGGATCCCTGGGGCTGTTGGAGAGGCTGGTCAGCCCAATGGCCTTCCATTGTTGCAGGGTGCTCCAAGCCCTGGTCCTCCGCTGAGTGGGGTGAAGCAGTGGCACACCAGGAGGGCCACGGAGGTGCCGAACTTGAAAAAGGTTGGCGACAGGAAGGAGATGGGGAGCGGTGCTGGGACCAGGACCGGTAATGGCTTCGGTGCCGGGGCGATGCAGGGTAGCGACGGAGACCCGATTGAGCATCACATCGAGCAGGGGAACGGTCCCTGGATCTTGATCGGTGTCGAGACAGTGACCGGTACTGGGATGATGAACGGTACCAGGACGCCGACCAGCGCCAAGAGTACGACCGGCACCCAGAGTACGACCAGCGCCGAGATGGAGAGTGGTGCCGGGACTCCGATCGGCGCCAGGATCTTGACCGACTCCGGGATCTCGACCAATACCGGGATCTGGACCAGCACCGGGATGTAGAACGGTTCCGGGATGGAGATTGGCACCGAGATGTTGATCGGCGCCGAGACCCAGAATGGCATCGAGATGGGGAGCGGCGCCGAGATCCGGGATGGAGAACATCGACAGATGTCCACCGGGAGGATCGAGCTGGCGCGCACTGCTAACAGTGCCGTAGGCTGCATAAGAGCTGGCTTTCCCCAAGATTGGTTTTGCAGGGGCTGGGTTGGCGGCGGCTCGGTGAGCGCGATCAGGTCCCGGGCAGCGGCGAAGGTTTCTGGTGTCGAGGGCAAGCGCTGCTGCACCAGAGCCCTGGGCGGCGAGTCTAGGCACACCGGACTCGAAGGGACCTGCCTAGGTGCCGGAGTCAACCGGGCCGGTGCTGGCGGATGTTGCCTGGAGCGCTCCCCCATGGGACGCTGCTCTACGGGTGCCGGGGTGGCTGTAGAGGTCGGAGGTGCTATGGGCTTCTTCTTCTTGTGCGCCGGTGAATGAGACCGGTGCCAAGGTGCCGGCTTCGGTGCCGTAGAGGTCCACGAGGCCGGCGCCATTGAAGAGGTGATCTTTTCTGAGGAGCCCGACACAGACGGTGCCGGGGCCAGGGCAACTTCCATGAGGAGCTGCTTTAGGCGAAAGTCTCTCTCCTTCTTGGTGCGCGGCCGGAAGCTCCTGCAGATGTTACACCTGTTGGCTTGGTGGGCTTTGCCCAGGCACTTGAGGCACGATTCCTATGGGTCACCCACTGGCATAGGCTTCCCACACAGAGAACAAGGCCTGGAGCTCTGGGCATAAGTGCCCTGGCTTCCGTGGGAGGGAGAACCCCCCCGCCCCAGCAACTACTACTACTACACTAACACTAGTTAACAAACTAAAACTTTAAAACAGCAAACTATACAGAAACACTAGAAACACAGAGAGCTAAAGGGAAACGGAGAACAGAAGACTGAGCTCCGCAGTTCCAGCAACTGTCACGGGCGGTAAGAAGGAACTGGGGGTGGGGGCGGATCAGCAGGGGTATACATGCAGCTCCATAACGGCGCCACTCCAGGGGGCTCCCTAGCCAACCCAGCCTATTGCTAAGGGAAAAATCTTCCGGCAGCCGTGCACGTGGTGCGTGCACACCTAACTGGAATGCATATGAGCAAGCACTCGAAGAACTACACCTCAGGTTTCTCATCCCAGTCCCAGTTTCCTCGCCCAGTCAGTCCTTCTCTTCTCCCTCAGGCTCACTGGCCAATACACCCACCCACCGCCATGTGACTCACAGTTTTCCCTTGTCCTCACACCCTGTCCCATGCTACTTTCCCAGATGGTCTGACTTCCCCACCACCACCCCAACTCCTTGTCTGAGGCTCCTTGTCCAGCGAGTCCCTGTTGCCCCCTACTGGCTCTTTGTCCAACATCTTTCCCCAACCCCGTCCCCGGGGCTCCTCATCCATTCTCAGTCTCCTTGTCCCAGTCTCTTTGCTCAGCCAGTCAGTTTGTCCCCTGTACTCCAGATCCTTGTCAGAACTCGCTCTCCTCCCCTATTTGTGCCTAGTCTTTTTCTTGCCCAGCCAATCCCAGTCTTCCCCCTCCCTCCAGATCCTCATCCAATCTCCATGATCCTCCCCCTCTCCAGTCACTCCCCCATTTCCCTCACAGATCCCAGTCCCATCACCACCATCCACCAGGCACTGGTTCCAGTCCCCTTGCCCAATCACTCCCAGCCTCTCCTCTCTCCCACAGCTCCCTGTCCCAGCCTCTTGTCCCTCCAATCTCTCCCCCACCCCATGACTCCCAATCTGAGTCTCCCCATCCAACTAGTCTCAGATTGCCATCCATATCACAACTCTCAGTTTTCTTGCTCAGCCAGTCCCACTCTCTGCCTCCCAGTCCCCTTGATCAACCATTCCCAGCCTCTCTCACTTCAACTCCCTGTCACAGTGTCTCTCCTCTTACCCTCACCAACCCCAATTTCATCAGACTCCTCATCCCAATCTACTTCTTCCCCTCCTCCTCATCTGGATTTTGTCCCCTCCGCATTTGAATCAGGCAGCTTCCTCCTCCACACTGTCAGAAGTGGGAAACACTAATGAGACAGGCTCCATTCTCTCAGTTCCAAGGTCTGGCCCCATCCCAGTCCAGCAACTTCAGCATTAATTTTTCTGCACCCCAGAGCACTGGGCTGGTGCATGCTCAGTTGCAGCGGGGATAACAATGTTCAGTCCAGTCACATAGGAGCTACAAGGGGAAGGTGCATTCACAGTCTGGTCTGCAGCACTTGGAGCTGTGGGGGCATGGGGCATGCTCAGTTGTTCTGTGGGGACGGAGCATGTACACTCTGATTGCACTGAGATTTGTGGGAGGTTCAAGCATATTCAGTGAGGACAGAATCTTCAGAGATTTTAGCTAAATTCTAGTAAATCTCTACTGAGCATTTGTGAATTATGATTTTATGTGGGTGGCATTTTCATGGGAATGGCAAAAAACACATCCTTTATACAAAGGGCCATACCTGGCCTAATTTCAAGTTCCTGATCCAAAGCATGGGGGTGCTACAGCTGTTCAACAAAAAAGATCTCAAGAGCTTTTTAATGTGGGCAGAACAAGATCCTTTCCCTAGCTTCATTGTTGGAAATGGTTGAACCATTTGGCTAACCTTTTTCCCAAAATTTCAGCCAAGGCAGACAGCCAGCATAGAAAACTTCAGCCCAAACAGTCAAAGTTTAGCAATGTTATAAGAATCTGAAAACAGGGTTTTATAATGGAAAGTGTTGGGTACCCTAAACAACAGCCAATGTTACTAGCCCTGCATATAATAAGATTATTTAACTTATAGTGCACTGTAGTTTTAGCCCAAGGGTTATTATTAAATATTTAAAATTATTTATTGTATATAGTACATAGATATTAATATTTAATATTTAGAGTGTAGTAACATTCAGAAGGCCCAGTTTGGATTGGGGCCCTATTGTGCAAATATGTAATAAGACACTGTCACTCCTGCAAAAAGTTTGCAATCTACCCTTAAGAATTCATTGGTTACAGCCCAAATCTCTTCAAAATGGTCATTAGACTGTTTAATTTGAGCTGTGGTCTGTTCCACATCTTTAGGGTAGATACAGTATAAAGCACATATTGCCTAAGAATTCCCAATAATCAATTGCACATACCAGTTTCTCACAAATGTGTTGAATTTTGAGTCTAGTTGCTTCAGGCATGCATGCTTTTTTCCAGCTGTCTTTGCACAGCACATAAACACAATCTCCTGTTAAAGTAGTGTTATGCTGAACTACTATAAGGAATTTTCCAGTCTGTGCACTCTGATCCAGTTATTTACCCAAAATTATTTCTAGACAGTTACTGTGAAACTTAGTAACGAAACACAAGTGCACAGAATTGGCCTAATTTAAAGAGATGCCCATAATGAAGTGAGCGGAAGCTGAGGGTGCTCAGTACCATTAAAAAATAATTCATATATTTTAAATAAATGAGTAAATTGCAGAACTCAGGCTTTCTACTATTTCTAAAAAAATTATTGGATAGCCAGCATGAACTACTGTGTATTTGACTTAACATTTAGCTGAAATACAAATCAAATTATTTGCCTCCTGTACTTTCAGAGCACTGCTGAAAATATCACTGCTAATCATAGAGAACTAAATCTGCTTTCAGCTCATGTTTTTTTAATTTCATTTTATGGAGCATCTGGTTAAAAAATGACCTTTATTTATGCTGCTAAGTTATCCACTATGCATAACACCAAAGAAAAAGCTTTGAGTGACTAGTGTTTTGTTAAATGTGTTTGACCAAATAAAGTGATAAAATATAATGAAAATCTTTGCGATTCAACATAAAAAGATCATTTCCAACAAGGATCAGTAAAGATGTCAAAGAAAACCTGATTTCCATCATATATAGTATTAGATCAGACATAAATGAAACATACATCAAGACCTAAATAACTATATAAATGTATCCTAAATTTTCTGAAACAGATGGTGGATTGCATACAGACGAGTTATGAATTCCAACAGGATCATCCCTGAAAAGAAAAAGAAAAGATTTTAAATTCTGTCAGATTAAAACAAAACTAGCAAGGTGATTAATCAAATCTAGATAATGCAAGGTCACTGAGATAATAAAGATGATATAATCAATTTGGCCCACATTCAGGAAATCACTTCACAGAACTTAAGTAGATGTTTAACTTTAAATATAGGTGAGATTTTCACCCCCTGTTCCTGCCCTTTTAGGTTAGGTAACAGCATTGTAAAGGAACTCTAAAAGCTCTGGATCTAGCCACAGAAGAATTCACCCAATGCAGGAGCTGAGGTTGACAGCTATGGCTGTCCTCTGAGGACTACCTCCAGTGAGTGATTGGCAGTGAGGACATGATGGAATAGGTTTCAGCCTGGGCTGGTCACCCCAAAACAAATCTTGGGGGCATACTTGGGTGACTGCCCATGCTGGGGTCCATGCCACCACATCTTCTCTGCTATTGTTACCCAAACTAGCTAGATTAAATCTAGAGTGGGTATATCTGCCTGAGCTGCAGTGACTCCTTCATTTGCAGTGTAGATGTACACTTAGACAAGCCCAGATCTTTCTAAACTACTCTGAGAGCTGCTCTGCCCCCCCAGCCAGGGAGCTCAAAATCAGGAGGGCTGAGTTCTGTGCTTCTCCTGCTGGAGCATGTCTACACTTTGAACTGGGGGTATGATTCCCAGCTCCAGGAGATGTATTCATGCTGGCTTTCATCAAGCTAGCTTGCTAAAAATACAAGGTAGACACAGCAGCAGGAGCAGTTGGGGGAACTAGCTGTCCTGAGTATATACTCTTGGATGGGAATGCCCTTGGGTGGCTAGATCCTCCCAGTGCTCATCCTGCTGTGTCTACTCTCTATTTTTAGTGTGTTCATTCAATGGGAGCTTGTGCAAGTGTGTCTCCTCAAGCTGGGAATCATACCCATAGAAGAGCCCCATATGCTTAAATTCCATTGACTTCAGCGGGACTTACACACATGTAAGCTGTCCTAAATATAAATGCTTTCCTGACTTGAGGCCATTGTGAATTTAACATCAATATTTTCATTGCATATGGCTAACAGGAGGAAATGCAAATATTCTGCATACATCCTGCAGAAAAAAGCAAAACTTTGGTTTGGTGCTTTGAATTAATTCAACTATCAAAACATAACAACAAAAAGGTCTCAGCATGATTTAAATTACTCAAACACAGGCAGACGTCATAAGACATGTTTAGAGAGAGAGGGAGAATACTGCCAACTTAGAAATAAGAGTTTGATCAGATTTTTGATCTTTAAACATTATTTTCTCCTTTAAATAAAAAAGTAAGACAAACCTTTATTTCTGGTTTCAGAGTGGCAGCCGTGTTAGTCTGTATCAGCAAAAACAAAGAGTCCTTGTGGCACCTTAGAGACTAACAAATTTATTTGGGCATAAGCTCTTTTGCTTTATTTCTGGATATCCTTCAGCTTATCTACCAGAAGTGAATAAAAAAAATGCAATGTTCAGGTTGTGGGATCAAAAGTAAAGAAATTCAAAAATGTAAGGTTGCTATGTCTACATTTAAAAGGCTATGATTCACATCCTGTATATTTTATAATGTGCACTAATACAAAGAGTAATACATTAAGGTTTACATCTAGCAGGGGAAAGATGATGATAAAATAATACAGGCTGTCAGAATGCAGGAACTTTGCCAGAGCAACCTTACCTTTTGAAGTTTCCTGACTTTTGAGTGCTTGTGATCTCATAACCTTAGAGTTGTAACAGAAAGTGAGTTGCAATCCTATCTATGGAGCACCTAGGTACTGTTCCATATTTAATGCTGGACTTTTGCATTTAATTTTCTCAGGATGGCTGGTATTGTGGGAGGTTTTAGGGTGCCAAAAATTAAGAAAGAAGAATAAAACCCAAAGATCACCATTTTTTGCAATATACAAGCTCTTCACAAGTTGAGTGTAAATTTCCTGGATCTGCATCTATATGGCTACATAGCTCACATATGCAGATTTGTTCAGCAGTTTGTAAATTCTATGTTCTGTATATATACTTCCTGAGTTTCTTCCTTTAAACAATATACTCTTTATTTTATCCATTCTTGAATATCTGAAATGAGTCTTAAAAAAAATTAAAAGTCACTATGATGTAAAATACCCAAACTGTTATTTCCTAGGGCCCCTTTTCAGAGATTTCTCTTATCCAAGGAATTTGGTCATAACATTTATTTTATTTTTTAATTATTTGGGGGGCAAATTTTTAAAGGGCCCTTATGGTGGTATATGCACAACTGGCCCAAAAGGAGGATGCCAGAGCATATGTGGACACCACCGGTAGGTCCTTTTGTCCGTCTCCGACCTTGCCACCCTGAGGTCTAAGGACCAGTGAAAAGTTAGTAGCCCTGTTGCTCAGGGCAGCATGTCCTAGTGGCTAGAATTAGTAGTGCTGCCCTTCAATACAGGACAGCGTGGCCTAGCGGCTAGAGTCAATAGCACGGCTCTTTGGTGCAGGGCAGTGGGGCCTAGTAGCCAGAGTCAATAGTGCACCCCTTGGTGCAAGGCAGCATGGCCTAGTATTTTTACAGCACAATGTCTAAGGTTCAGCTGTATATACCCAATGTATGTAAAAAAAATCTTGAAACTAGTAATGTATTTTAAACATGCTTTATTATAATCTCTTTTTAGATAAACTTTTTATATAGTCTAGCCTTATTTTTCTTTCTAATTCTCTTCTTCATTGTTCCATTCAGGGAAAGACTCCTGCTCTTGTCCAGTAGTATCTACATGTGATGCTGTTGGTGTTGGTGTTGGTACTGACACTGTTCCTGAGGCTAATACAGATCCTGACGCTAATCTTGATCCTGATGCTAATCTTGATCCTGATGCCAATCCAGATCCTACTCCTGATCCTGGTGCTTCTTCTATGCTTCTCATTGAACCTTGAGAGCTTGGTTGTTCTTCTTTGGAGCTCTTACCAATTTTTGATGCCCAGAATGCTTTTACAGCTGCCCTGATATGGAAATAATAATTGAACAAAAATGTGAATTTAAGTAGACTTACATTCCCATTCCCTCACACAGAATATGTTATCTCATGTCCCTTCCCATCAATAATCTACGGTACTGCTTTGCAGATTACTTCTTTTGAAGCTACTCTAGAAGAAAGAGAAGCTGTCAGATATACTGACCAATAGCAACACAGATATCCCAGTGTAGAAAAATTAAATTATCTCATCTGAGTGTCAGGTTTGCAGCTAGTAGTATTATATTTTGATCAAAGAACACAAAAAATCACATTTGTGTGCTGTCCACCTACCAGTGAAGAATTATGAAGATTAATGCAAAGATCACACCAATACAAACAATAACTCCAGTTATCAGGACAAACACCAGAACTATATCTGTGTCTGGTCTCCTTAATCTTCTTGTTTCCAATTCTAAAGAGAAGAAATACCTTGATCATTAGTGCTCAAACATCTTGCTGAACAGATGTTAAATGGAAGGAAAATAATAGAAAAGAAATAGGGCCTGATTCTCCATTGCCTTAAACCTTCTGTAACCAGTTAGACCTGCGAAAAAAGGAGTCCAAATCAGAATAGTAGTATTTTACACCCACATTGCAAAGGTCTGAGTATAGAAGATGCAAGGCAATGGAAAACCAGACACATAATGTCTTTAAAAAGCCTAGGAGTAGTAAGGGACAGCAAATTATATTAGAGCTTGCAATGCAATATGGTGGAAGGAAACAAGAACCCAAACCAGTTATGAGCTGTATCACAACTCATTATCATTATCACAAGCAGATTAGATATATGGTAGTCCTCCTCTATACAGCCCTAGTAAAATTGCATATAGTTCTGCACACATCAATATCAGAAAGATGGTAACAAACTGGAGGGCATTAGGAGCAGCACAAATTATTAAAGTTATTAAAAGACTGAGATTAGGAAAAAAAATAAAGCATACATATATAAGCACCTAACTGGTGTTATGAAAAGATTTAGTAAAATAGTAATATTTTGCCTTTTAGAATTTTTTTTATAACATTTGAATAGATGAAGGTAAAGGTAGGTGTATTATATAAATTCAAAAAATAAACAAAATAAGTGAATTAGATTGTAAATTCTTCAGGACATAGATTATCTCTTTGTTCTGTGTTTGTGCAATGCCTAGTACAATGAGGCCTTGATCCATGGTTGGGGGTCCTCAGAGCATACAAATAAATACTAATAATAATTAAACAATAATAAAAGAGAGGATATTAACTGTATTGTATTTGAAGCATGGAAAGGAATTGTTTTGGGTGGACCAAAAAGGTATAACTAGAAGTAATAGGATGAAATTGAGCAAGGGAAAACTTAGGATATCAAAAAATATTTCTTAACAATGCAGTATGTTAAACGCCAGAACAATGTTCCAAGGGAAGTACTGGCAACCCCATTACCTGAGACATTTTTCATGATACCAAACAAAACACTTGAGAACAAACTGTAAGGAACAATCCAACATTGGTAGAAGACATGCAAGATGACCTAGTAAGTCTTTTCCATCCAATTTATGAGATTCAGTTGTTACAGCTTGAAGAAAAAGGTTTGTGGACAAATGCTGTCAGCTCTATTCAGAAATGTTGACAAGTGTCCAAGAACAATCCAAGTTCCTGAAATGTAATACACCCGCCTCTGATCGCTCCAGATTCACCAATCTACATACAGTGTGTTCCCTCTCAGGTGTGCACCTGCACATCAAGGGCCACATAGCAGCCATGAAGGCGCACACACAAGTGAGCTGGGAGACTGTGCATGGTGAAGGCAGTAGGGTGAGGTGATGAGGGATTGGGGAAGCTTGGGGTGTGCAGAGTGAGCGGGGGAAAGATGCCTCTCTCGCCTGACCCCAGCTCCAGCCAGGGTTGCGGTGGGGACAAGAGAGGTGCCTCTCCTCCGGCCGGCTGCGGAGGGAAGAGATGCGTGTCTCTCTCTCTCACACACACACACGCACACATACACACACTTTTTCTGTGTCTCACACACATACACACACACACAGTCTTTCACATTCAACTGCCAACACATTCTTGTATTATTGTTGTTGTTGTTACTTCCTGATACTTCCTGCAATGCACATATATTCTCTGTAATTTTATTCTTTCAGAGTGCTATTTTATTTTTTGATTAATCTACACATTTCATAATTTTTATTTCTCTCATGCTTAAATTTCAATCTTTGAGTAGTAAGTTCTAAAATGCTTGACCTGTCCCGGCTGGAGTAATTATCCGTATGGTAACTTTTTAAAAATATATATTATATCTAGGGTTTTTGTTCCTACTGGTGGCACACAGCCGCACATTACCTCGATTTTGGTACACACAACAAAATTCATTCAGCCCATGGGTG
This sequence comes from Dermatemys mawii, assembly GCA_007922305.1. Taxonomy (NCBI): domain Eukaryota; kingdom Metazoa; phylum Chordata; order Testudines; family Dermatemydidae; genus Dermatemys; species Dermatemys mawii. The sequence continues at coordinate 43,616,925 of ML677333.1, read as the reverse complement.
GAAAAAATTAGAAGAAACATTGTAAATACACAAGCGAATTTTAATTTCAGATTGATTTCTATCTGGCAACATATGTATTAAAAGCACAGGGTGTGATCCTGACATTCACCGCTATGCAAAGTTCCCATGGGGCTTGCAGATAATCCATAACATCATTTGAGTATTAATGGGCCCTCCAGTCCATTTTCTTGCATCACAGCAGTAATGATTTCATTATTCCTACATCACAGATCATTCTTATAATCCCCATGGCCTTTCTGCATGATACATGGTTGACAGGGATGATCACTAGACCGGCTGAACATTCCAAAACTAACTGTTCTGCATACAGGAATTGTCAGATAAGGTTAAACTGCTTTTAGGCAGTTTCATTTTAAATGCTGGACTGTGACATTTTAGAATGATAGAGGGGGGATATTAATTAAAAGTAACTTCAATTTTGCTATTTAATTAATTTAGATTTTTTATTTTACTGCTTAGTAATAAGTGATTATGATGCTCTAAGGATATCTCTATTTACAGGCTGCAACAGGGGAGTCTTCTAATGAGAAGTAGGAAGTGTCCCATAGTTCATCCAGTACTGATCCATTCACCTTTGCTTTGTATGGCAGATCCATATAATCCAGAACTAGAATAGTCTATGAAACAACCTTATAAACGCAAGCATAGATGCCTTCAAGGCTACCACATATGATTAAAATAAAAGCAGAGCAGAGAGAAAAGTGAATGCCCAATCAAGCACTTTACTCTGAGGAAATACTGATTCAGGTCTGACAGAAAGCACTTTCAGAGTCTTCTAAAGCAATACAACTGGTTCGATTCTGTACTCATCACTCAGATAAAACTTCCATTACAATCAGTGAGAGTTTTGCCAGAATGAGCACAGCAAGACTTGTCTCAGTATGACTTTGATCCAGTTTTATATTTATTCTAGTCGTTCTGAAAAAAATTAATTTGTTTATTAAAAGTAGGGATAGGAGACTATTTTTTAAAATGCTCCAATAGCAATACTCTAGTACAGGGGTCTCCGAACTTTATGAGATGAGGGCCATATTAGATTTTTGAAGGGGCTTTGTGGGCCGAAGCGACTGTGAAAAAATTCAGTATATGCAAATATATGCAAAATCCCCCCGTTTGCTCTTCCGGCCGCTGCTGCAGGGGCACTCACCCCTCCGTACATGGGACCACTGGCAGCAGCTCGAGGGGGGGCAGCAGTGGCTTCTCCACACGCCTGTTCAGCTGGAGGGCTGGACAAATTGAAGCCGCGGGCCGGATCCAGCCCCCAGGCCGTAGTTTGGTGACCCCTGCTCTAGTAAAACATCTTAGAAGCTGACTACTAGTGTCAAATAGCTCCACTCTTTTCAATTTATGTTTCATAAGTCTCCAACTTTTACACAGCCATATGTTTTCAATGTAGCTGTTGATTCTTTGATCATGTTTTTCTGGACTGAAAGGGGAATGTGTGGTAAATTTAAGTGAAACTTCTAGTTTTGTTTGTTTGTATTAAAGAAGAAAAGAGAAAAGGACAGATTTTCAGATGCACTTAAGCCTCCATTAAGTTGAATTGAGAGGGGAAGCCATAAAGGAGGCAGTTGTAGTTGCCTGACTTGGGGTCAGTTCTGTGACAACTCCAGAGTACTTCAGAGTAGTCTAGACTCTCGTACATCACTAACTAGAAGGGTAATTAGCTCTGGAATAGGCTTCCAAGGGAGGTTTTAGAATCCCCATAATTGGAGGTTTTATAAACAGGTTGGATAAACTCCTGTCAGGGATGATCTAGGTTTATTGGGTCCTGCCTCACCGCAGCAGGATGAATTTGATGATTTCTTGGAATCCCTTCCAGTCCTACAGTTCTATAAAGGGCTACCCACCAGACAGGGACTGCCAGAGAGTGCAGTATACTTCTGCTGCACCCCTTTTCAGGCCCCCATTCTATGGGATGGGCAAGGGGAGCAACATTATCTCTAGACCTGGGACTCCCTGGCTAGGGAGAGCCAGCTGCTTTTCGCTTCTTTTCCGTCACCTGAGTAGCACAGTTAGGCTAGATCAAAACTCAGGACCCGACCCCACGAATCTCCAAAGTTATTGCTTTTGAATTGGGGCAGGAGGAGAAACTGCTGAATAACAACTTTTAGTGGGGAAGAAGTGAGAATATTTAGGTTAATAGGAGAATTATAAAAAGAAAAGTCTAAAGTCAGTTGTGCACAAGTCAGTATAGCCTCAAACCAATACAAACATTTTTGGACATTTTAGGAATTTCTGTAAAAATCTGATTTTGTGCAAATTAACCAACACATTAATTTTATTTGCTCTATGAAAGAGCAACATATTATGAGTAACTGAATACTCAGGGCCAAACATTTCTCTGATCCAATGCTCACTGAAGTCCATGGGAGTCTTCCCATTCACCTCAAAAGGATTTGGATTAGGCCCCTAGTTAGACCAGTAGAAAGAATTTGGGGTGGGGTGCGAGAATAGAAATTCCACATCCAGAACATAATATTTTTTGTTGGTGTGTTTGTAGGTCGGAGGGATGGGCACCGGGGTCTGCCAAACCACCTTCACAGGGTGGAGAAGAACCTCATTGATTGGTAGTGTGATCTTGGAGAAAGAGGATGTGTGAAGGATATCAAGCAGTTTATGCTGCTGATCCTTGACTTCCTCCAAAGGGATCAGTGGGGAGTCTGCAATCCTGTGGAATAAGTCCTGAAAGATTTCTGAAATCACTGGCAGATGTAGAAGGTTGAGACACAGTAGCCTTGTGAGGAGAGAACAAAGAAAAATGTAGTGTTGGTGTGGCCTCCTCCTCCTGTTCTTCCTCTTCTGCTGGTACCGGCATGGTTTCAACCTCCAGAGGGCAAGAGGCCGATGGTGAAGGGAGAGGTGTAGGTCTCGAGCTTTTCTTTTTAGGAGGGTTCTGAAACTGTGCCCTGCACATGGCCAGTATGGAGGGAGTAGAACATGTGGCTGCATCCACAATGGTTCATGCCAAGACTGTGGACCAGATATGATTGTGGATAGTGAGGATGAGCAGGTGTGATTTGCCTGGTAGGCAAGGAAGCAACTGAGCCCTTCTCTTCCTCTTCCTCATTGCTGGGGAAGGGAGGTGCCATCCTTGACAGAGAAAGGAAAAAGTGTTGTGCGTCCGGAGAAGAGGATGGAAGTGGGTGGAAGTCAAATGATCAGAGACTCAGGAATGTCAGATACCAGGAGGTCTTTAGGGTATATGAAGTCTTGGGGGGAGGGGAAAAGCATCACTAGTGCTGGGGTGACTCAATGTTGAAGAAAGAGTGTATTACCCTGAAGTGACCACAGATGGTGCCAATAATTTGGCCAGTGCTGGTGACTTGGTTGGTGCCTTGGCCAATGCAGATGATTTCAATGGTGCCAAGGGCTTGCTCAGTATTGACGGTCTTGTTGGTGTCCAAAAGGGTGCCAGTGTCGTCATTTTCTTTGTGCTATAGCTCCTGAAGTCAGCCTGTCTCATTCCGCAGAGCTGGGAAACAGTGCCACAGGCTGTAGGTCTGCTCAGTTAGGGGTCTTTAGACCGTTTCTTTGCGTCAGTAACAGAGGTACTCAGACAGGTCCTGTAGTTGTGTCCCCTGCCAAATGATACTGAGGCAACAAACCTTGCTGGGGAGGATATGCCTCAAGATGTGAGGAGGGAGCCCAATTCTTTTCATCTGAGTAAGAAACAAAAGACTCTCTTTTCAAGGGACATGGGAGTGAGGATTGGCAAACAACTTGGCAGAGAGTGAGGGCACTCAGGGGAAAAGTCTAGGCCCAGGTCCAATGCCAGTTGCAGCAATTTCTCCACAAGGAGAAGTTTTAACCGAATGTCCCATTTTTTTCTGGCTCTGGGTTTCTGGCCAAGGCAGTGGGAACACTTTTGTGGGACGTGTCCTTCTTCCAGACAGCGAATGTAGTGCAGATGTCCACCCATTACTGAGAAGGTGGCCTCGCAAGAAACGCAGCTCTTAACCCTGGGGGATCTGGGCACAAGGGTAAAGGAAAAAGGCTTCCCAGTTGGGAAGGGCGAGAGGTGAGGAAATGGAAACCTAAGCTGTGAAATAACTGTGAAGATAAACTTAAAATAAAAAACATTTTTTTGTAGCTGGAAGAAAGAAAGGAGAAGAAAATACTAACTTCATTACACTAACGGTTGAGGTGCTATCTAGAGAGGGAAATAGGAGAAGCTGACTCTGCTGTGGATTCTGTCCCAGACAGAATGATAGAAATGGAACTGGGGGTGGTCGGACTGCACAACGCTACATATACGGGGAGGGAGGGACAGGGGGAAAGATAGAGAATGATTCTCCTCATGGTGCCATGTGAAGGGAGCCAGTCTGCCAAGATCTGAATGTGCCCCTTGTTCCATCACCCTAGTGAGTGTGGGTGAGGCGGGGGCATGTGCAGTTCAATGGGCACTGATGATGATCTCCGATCCCAGGCACAAGAGGTGCTGCCACACCTGCAAGTGGAGCACCCATTGGAACATCATTCTAAGTACTGCCACTGCACATTTTTTCCCCAAAATATTTTCAGTCAGTTGGAGCTGTTCCTAGAGCATGGTGTTGGAGATGAAGATGATAAAACAGTATTCTCTCCGTAAACAGAATGCTTGACCATTTGTTTACACACTTCAGCAGCATATATGCATTATTTTCACTTAATTTCAGACCCAGCTTTCTAAGTATATATTGTTTTGTTTTATTACATTAGATAGGAATGTGCTTTTTACTCCCTCGTCAGACTTTTTTGTATGTATGTACTATTCATGCACATATCTTTGTTTCCCTTGTGGATCATCTGCAAGACTCTTCACATATTAAAAATGCATGTGCATGTCCAGATGTGGCAGCAGACTCTCTCTCTCTCTCTCCCCCTCTCTCTCTCTCTCTCTCTCACACACACACACACACACACACACTCACACACTAGGAATTCCAAATATGGTCACTGGGATTCCCTATTTCATTACTATATAATGCAATAGAAAAAATATGGAATATGTCCTTTGTAGAGGAGTCTGTTAGAAAGAAGCAGCCTCTGCCTGAATGGGAAATGAATTGAACTCATGAGAAATGGTGTACAGAAGTGCCTCAGCACAACCTACTGTCCACGTGGGTGATGTGCCATTTCTGATGCCTGACAAGCTGCTGCATCCACCTCCTCCACTGCTGGTGCCAATAAACACACTCACTAGGGTGATGGAACAAGGGGCACAGTCTGGATCTTGGCAGACTGGCTCCCTTCACATGGCACCATGAGGAGAATCATTCTCTATCTTCACCCCTTCCCCCGCAAAATCCTCCCTCCCTACAGAACTATAATTAGAAAACATGAATAAACTGCCTTATGGCACTGGAGTCTTCAAAAGCGACTTAACCACATAACAGGAAGGAGTATGAACAAAATGCTTTACTGTATCTCATGGCAGAGATTTGGTAAGAGGGACATATGGAAAATTCAGCTACTAATGGGTGGGTTTTTCCTTGCAATGGGCATAATCATGTTTACTGAAGGAAAAACAAGTGATGGTTTTCTGTCCCCAGGATGCTACAAAAGAAGAACAGAACCAATCAGTCTGGAACTGTGTTGAAAATAAAGGAGAAAAGCCCATTTGTGATGACAGCTCATTGTGAAAAACCATTATTATTGTTCAACAGAAGGTCAGAGAGAACTATAGTAATCTGCTGAGTAAGTGCAAATAAAGCTCTCTATAGGCAGCTATACATTACACCAAGTTCTTCCACATAGCCACTTGGAATATGAGTGTGAACAGCTTCAACAGGTCTCTTCCTGCCCGTTTGCAAAATGTATACTTGTTCCACCTTCCTAAGACATATCTTAAAATTTGAAGTGGAAAAGATCATGCTGCATGTTTTAAACAGGAAATTCTTATACCCATATGGGGCCAAATTCTCATCTGGTGTAAATCAGTGTTCTCTCTATTTCTTCCAATAGCCTATTTACACTAGCTGAGAATGTGGCTACAATGTTCAAATTACACAAGCATACAAGTCTAAAAGAAGAAAAGGAGAGTGAAGTGAGGGAGTGAGGCCAGAACAAACACGTTTTCCTCTTACCTATTCATTTTGTTTTTTATAATTCTTGATCAGCACAAGGTTTTTCTTTCCCTGGCAGCAACAAGCAGGAAACCCAACCAACCAAGCTGAAGCATTTCCACTCCCCTTCCCCAGCTTTGCAACTCATTCTCCATTTCTCTAGACGAAGTGGAAGGAATTGGAAAACACCCATTATGATACTATTCACTTCTCTCCAAGAACATATCTGGATCCTCTCAGGGAAAAGCCACTCTGAGTACCCATTGAACAAAGTTGTGTCGGTGAAAATCAGACCCTTCAGTTGGCAATGCTTCTGATAAGTATGCACAGACCACCAGAAAGCCACATGACACAAATCATCTACTTCACCCCCTTCTACCTAAAAAAAAGGGTGACAACATGGGTAGAATGTGTTCTGATCCTAGCCACAAAAGACACTCTTGGTACTCTGTATGATTTGTGACCTACTTTACAATGACAATCACTTCTTGCGGCCCTTGAAAAGAACAAAGGGCCCAATCCAATGCTCTCTAAAGTTTATGGGAACCAAGAACCCCCATTTATTTTAATGGGAATTGGCTCAGGCCCAAAGAAAGTCAGATTTCTCAAGGGTTCTGTTTTCAACACAAGCCTTAAAAGTGCTCTGTAGATCTAGAGTATGCCCAGTGTTCCCTTTCCTAGTCTTACATTGCTGACAAAAACTGGGCAAGAAAACATCATGACTGATGTGAAAAGGCAAAAGCATTGTGGAAAGAAAACAAGGGAAGGTGCAAAGAACTCTACATCTGTGGAACAGCATATAAGGTTACAATCTAGAAGGTGCTGAAATCACCCTACCAGTGGCCATTACCACAGCCAGGAAGACTACATAGAAACTTAAATTCTATGGATTCAAATGCCTCAAAGGGAAGGTGAGAAATCATGTTAGTTGAAGGAATCTCAGGAAGTAACTCTAGGAGATACTGAACAAGGTCCACTGTTATCCTACATAAAACTGACCGACTGGGACAAAATCAGCCTGGGACCCTTCCCCTAGTCCCAATTCCATTCTGATCTGAATCCCTTATACTTAAATATGGATGCTGAAAAGATGGGTTTGGCCTTGTAATTGGCCTTGAAAAATGACAATTCTCCCCCCTGTACCTCCTCATTCCCCATCCCCTCCAAAAAATTTGCTTTTAGGGCTCTACCTCACTGGAGATTAACAGATGGCAAAGGAAAGGATCCACGCTGAGGAAAAAGGTTTAGATTTTCTGGAATAGGTAGAGATACCTTCTTGTTTAAGAGGTCTGATAAACAAATGCCTAAACTCTTTGCAAAATATGTTTTCAATTTTGGAGTGGGAGAGATAACATTCTAAGATGTGAAGTAACATTTCCCCCCTCTCCCCACCCCCGCCACCAAGACTGACCAACAAAGCTTTGCAAACAATCAGAGAAGAGCTAAGAATGTCTGAATCTAAACACAGGGATCCTGTGGCATATCTCTATAGCTTTTAACAGCAATATGGACCTTTCAAAAGTTTTGATCCCCTTGGAGAGGTACATGAAGAAATCCTGATCTTGCTGGATATCAGAAAGCCAACAGACGGCAGATCTGGACACACCAGAAAAAGGATTCTGTAGAATTGTATAATTCACAATAAATTATTTTACTTATGATCTCTTCCACCTTCAGTTTTTTATGTCTGCATGTACGTTAGAGGAAGTAAGCCACACATCAGAAAATCCACTGGCAGTCTGTAAAGCTTTAGAGCCGATCTAGAGGAAACCAGTTTGGCACTGAGCATGACACAGGCTTTTTCCATTGTCTTCTGAAGAGTTGAACTTGATTCTTTTTTTCCAAGGAATGGATGCAGTAGATCTTGGAGCCAAGGTTTGCTGACAGTCTTATAATTGTATAGCCAAACAAATAATTTTTGAATAGATATTCACAATCCTTGTGAGACATTCTGCTGGATGGACCTCAGCCCAGCCCTCATTCAGGAAACAATTTAATCACGAGTCTAAGTTCAAGCATGACTCCGGGTCAGTGGGACTATTTGAGTGCTTAAACCTAAACACATGAGTAAGTGCTGTGTTGATCAGGGTCAAAGGAAACCACCCCTTCCTACAAATGGAATTCAGAGTTTGAATACTTAGACAGAATATAACCTGATAAAGCCAGAGCTCTGGAAGTTTTGTAGGAGCGAGATGGATTTAACAATGAAAAAACAAATTCCAGGACACTCAACAGAAGAAAGGAGAAGAGACCTTACTTAGGTGAGCAGAGTTCCTTCCTGAATTAAATGTCGCTTCAGATGGACATGAAACCATGGGGAAATAGAAAAATAAGGGACTTCAAGAGGTTTCCAGTTCCATGCCCTCTCCTCTACAGTGGTTATTTGGATAATTCAATCTTTTAAACCAGACTCTTTTCATTCTCCTCAATAAAATAGTCCTCCATGGCTCTAGGTCCAGCTGAACCCTTATGTTTTTCAGATAGGGACTTTGTCCACATGAAAAATGTTCCTTCTCTTTCCTATTGATTGGGAAGGCTGGAGTCTTCAGCAGGCCTCTGAGAATCTGAAAGGTAACTGGGACCATTGCTGTCTCTCCTGACAATGCAAACAAGAATTTCCTGCAGCAGAAGAGGGAAGAAAGCTGCTGCAAATTAACTATTTTATTAAATCTTCTTTTAATTTTAAGCTTTTCTAAATCCAGCATGCATAATAAAATTCAAGATGGCAGTTAAATGTGTTAAAATTCAAAAGGTTGCCTTCCTACTTCTGCACTTCACTGGGGAATTTAACAGGGGAGCTGAGAGGCAGAGAACAAGTTGCCACCAACAGGAGTAGAGGTGCTTCCATTTAACTGGTTGCCTTTCCTGCTTTTATGCTAGCAGTGAGAGAAGACACCGGTGATCTGTGCAGATTGACCAAGCCATAGTAACAAATTAACAGGACAAAGAGAAATAATTTATTTTAGCCTATAAATTTAAGAAATTACGTATTGCTACTGTCAAAATCTCATATTTCTTTTATATTCATCTTTTATTGATAAGCATTTCTATGGCACTCATCATTATAGCATGTGAGCACCTGCTCTGATACGAAGGTGAGGTACATTTTCATGAAAGTATATAGCTACTCATTAAATGCAAGCAATATCTTATAAAAGGTTTAAAAGCTACTATGGACTTACCAGCTGTTGTATATACTGTATATTTTACAGAGGCAACTATCTCATTATTTTCCTTTGTGTCACACTGGAAAGCTACTGGATGGGTATCCCTGTGTACCTCCAGGATAGCCGAATCATTCGGAAGAATCAGTGATTGCTATCCATATTAAAAAAAAAGAACCAAAATGCATTTTTTTCTAAAAACTTTATAAGGGGGAAATGATCTATATCAAAGTCATATAGAAAATTGGTTATTCTACTTGAGCACTTCTCAATCAATTCCATACCAGGATCTCTTCCTCACTATCCAAAACCCCATCACTTCTCAGCAGGACCCCACTTCTATTTACCAAAGGAACAGGACAGTGCGGTTATGACCCACTGACACTGGTTCCCATCCTCCAGCTTCAGAACCCAAGTTTTAAGAACATAAAAATGGCCATACTGGGTCAGGCCAATAATCCATCTAAACAAGTAACCTGTCTTATGACAGGGCCAATGCCAATGAACAGAACAAGGCAATTACCGAGTGATCCATCCCATCCTCCACTCCCAGCTTCTCACAAGCAGAGGCTAGGGACACTCAGAGCATAGGGTTGCATCCCTGACCATCATGGGCATTAGCTATTGAGGCACCTATCCTTCAGGAACTTATCTAGTTCTTTTTTGACCCCCATTACAGTTCTGATCTTTACAACATTCCCTTGCAATGAATTCCACAGACTGTGTGCTATGTGAAGAGGTACTTCCTTTTGTTTGTCTTAAACCTGCTGCCTGTTAATTTCATTGGGTGACTTCTGGTTCTCATGTTATGTGAACGCATAAATAAAATTTCCTCATCCACTTTCTCCATGCCAGTTGAGATTTTATTGACCTCTATGATATCCCCTTAGTCATTTCTTTTCCAAGCTGAGAAGTCCCAATCTTTTTACTCTCTCCTCATTTGGAAGTTGTTCCATACCCTTAATCATTTCTGTTGTCCTTCTCTGTACCTTCTCTGATTCTAATATATCTTTTTTGAGATGGGTTCCCAGAACGACATGCATGTGGGCGTATCATGGATTTCTATACTTGCATTATGGTATTTTCTGTTTCATTATCTATCTCTTTCCTAATGGTTCCTAACATTCTGTTTGCTTTTTTGACTGCTGCTGCACATTGAGCAGATGTTTTCAGAGCACTATCCACAATGACTCCAAGATCTCTTTGTTGAGTGGTAACAGCTAATTTAGACCCTATCATTTGTATGTATAGTTGGGATTATGTTTTCCAATGTGCATTACTTTTTGCATTTATTTACTCAAGTAAGAACAAAAAGTTTTCTAAAATACATTACAGAATTTATTGCTTACTTTAAATAAATAAATGAAAATTGGAGCTCTACAAAACTGAAAGATGTCATTTGTATTATGATAGCAAAGAAAAGAATTAAACCATGAGTTTGTGTGAGATTGCTGAAGCAGCTGATAAAAGTACTGAATATATCATTCTCCTGCACAAGGTGAGGTTCAGTTGCTCACCTGGTCTGGAATTAACATTTTCCAAAGATATGTAAATCGATTTTCTGGAGGTATAAAAATACATGGGATCTTCACAGTTGCAAGACTTTCAGAAATTGGTCTACCCCCTGTGGAAGAAAATTTTAATAGATACATCAAAAACTGTCTAAAATACCTCTGTATGTACCATACATTTCATAATTACCTAATCAAGGAATGTTATTTTGAAATTATTCTTTCAATTAAAACCATATAAAATATCTGCAGTTTGCCTTAATATTTAGAACTACATACATAATCTACAAAATAGAAAATAAGTGCAGACAAATGTACTTTACAGTGACTTAAAATCAAACACACATCAGTACAGAAATGAGTTTTGAAATGTCACTAGATTGCCTAATAGGGTAATTGGAGAATGGAATGCAGTCATTTTATTCCACTTCCACCACACTCACGCTGAATAAGGATGTTTCCTTTGAATAAACACATTCACTCTAAACTCCTGTATCATAGGATTCTACTTACATCCACAATCTACTGGGCCTCTGCACTCCTCTACACGAACAATACATTTTGTTTCACTTCCAGGACACCCATTGGTTAATATAACTTCTCGAATGCCAATACCTTTGCAAAAAATATTAAAAATATGGTTTAGTTTCTATTTCTTCTTTTTCTTCCAACATTTTTTGCCTTCTCCCTCTTTATATTGGACGCTAAACTAATTTATCTACCATACGTTAGGAGAAACAGATCCTCTCAGAACTTCTGCCAAGGCTATCAAATATTTGTGCTTAAGATTTGACTGACAACACTTACTATTGCCCACATTCATCACCTAAGGTCCTTTAAAGCACATAGATCCTCAGAGTCACCATGTCACATTCTTAAAAAGTCATTCTTATTATACTCCTTTTAGAAGAATTCAAAATACAATTAAACTTTATATAGTATACTTCAGATTATCCAAAAAGCATGTGGGACACAGATTTTGTTTGGATAATCAAGATGGCAGGAGCCATTCAGGCACCAGTCGCGGGATAGCCTCCCCTGAGACTGAGGACTCTTCCTCCTTCTTCTCTTTGCAGTATTGGCTAAGGTCTCTGCTCTGTCCCACCAGGACTACAGGTTCCCCACCCCCACATCTCACACCTTGTGCCTGCAGAGATTGGGTATCACTGGGCCTGCAGCAACAAAGGGACCTCGCTCTGCAGCACTGCTGTCACAGCCCCACTTACTCCCATGACTGTGGGGTTGCAGAGGACTCCCTGTATTGCCACAGGAGTCATTCACCAGCAGAGTGACCTCCCCATAAACAGGAGCTGGTCATATTACACCTCCTAATAGTCCAGGCTGGGGTCTCTGCTCTAGTATATGAACCCCCACATTACTGAACCCCTTTCTTGTCCCCTGCATAAGATACAGGAAATACATGCCCCTGTAGCATGTATTTCCTGTATCTCATGCTTGGGGACAAGGAAGGGATTCAGATAACGCAAAGATCTGGCTAACAGGGTTTTTGATAAACAGAAATATACTGTATACTGTAAAAAACAAAACAGTGACTCAAACATCAAAACAGGTTTAAGAATAGCAGCCGTGTTAGTCTATGCATCCGATTAAGTTGGCTATAGCCCACAAAAGCTTATGCTGAAATAAACTGGTTAGTCCCTAAGGTGCTACAAGTATTCCTCGCTTTCAAACATCAAAGCTGACTAGCAGTATTTATGAACATGGCCTTTCAGTGCCCAAGTCAGCTGGTGCTAGGAGCATGGTAGATAGCTTTCCCACTCTGACCCTGCAGTTTACTGGGCACCTTTAACTCCCACTGATGTCAACAGGGATTAAGTGTGCTAAGCACCTCATAGGATAGGATCCTCTTAGAAGAAGGAGAGCCTTGAATCACTTAACAGTAACCAGTATTGGCTGGCTACGGAACAACATTGACAGGCTCTAAAGTGAATCCCATTCAGACCACCTCATTGTGACCCTCATAACTCCACCTAAGACATGGAGGGTCCTATTGAAGATAAGGAGGGGAAGTAGGCAATCATAAATATTGAAGGTTAAGGGAAGTGTCTTCATAAAATTCAATTAAATAAAATGTATTTACTCTCAAACATCAGTATTTCAATGGGAACGCTGCCTCGTTTTAACCATTACAAATTCAAAACAAATGCTATATTTATTTTTGCCAAACAATGTGTACACAGTTCACTGAAATGACCTACAAAAGAACACGAATTGTTGGGCAAAAGTCAGCATGGTTTCTGTAAAGGGAAATCATGTCTTACTAATCTATTAGAGCTCTTTGAAGGGGTAAACAAACATGTAGACAAGGGGGATCCAGTGGATGTAGTGTACTTAGATTTCCAGAAAGTCTTTGACAAGGTCCCTCACCAAAGGCTCTTACGTAAATTAAGTTGCCATGGGGTAAGAGGGAAGATCCTTTCATGGATTGAGAACTGGTTAAAAGACAGGGAACAAAGGGTAGGAATAGATGGTAAATTTTCAGAATGGAGAGGGGTAACTAGTGGTGTTCCCCAAGGGCCAGTCCTAAGACCAATCCTATTCAACTTATCCATCAATGATTTGGAGGAAGGAGTAAACAGTGAGGTGGCAAAGTTTGCAGATGATACTAAACTGCTCAAAAGAGTTAAGACCCAAGCAGACAAAGAACTTCAAAAAGATCTCACGAAACTAAATGATTGGGCAACAAAATGGCAAATGAAATTTAATGTGGATAAATGTAAAGTAATGCACTTTGGAAAAAATAACCCCAACTATACGTACAATATGATGGGGGCAAATATAGCTACAACTACTCAGGAAAATGATCTTGGAGTCATCGTGAATAGTTCTCTGAAGATGTCCATGCAGTGTGCAGCGGCAGTCAAAAAAGCAAACAGGATGTTAGGAATCATTTAAAAAGGGATAGAGAATAAGACGGAGACTATCTTATTGCCCTTATATAAATCCATGATGCGCCCACATCTTGACTACTGTGTACAAATGTGGGTCTCCTCATCTCAAAAAGGATATACTGGCATTAGAAAAGGTTCAGAGAAGGGCAACTAAAATAATTAGGGGATTGGAAAGGGTCCCATATGAGGAGAAATTAAAGAGGCTAGGACTTTTTAGTTTGGAAAAGAGGAGACTAAGGGAGGATATGATAGAGGTATATAAAATTATGAGTGGCGTGGAGAAAGTGAATAAGGAAAAGTTATTTACTTGTTCCCATAATAGAAGAACTAGGGGTCTCTCATTGAAATTAGTGGGCAGCAGGTTTAAAAGAAATAAAAGGAAGTTCTTCTTCACACAACGCACAGTCAACCTGTGGAACTCCTTGTCTGAGGAGGCTGTGAAGGCTAAGACTATAACAGGGTTTAAAAGAGAACTGGATAAATTCATGGAAGTTAAGTCCATTAATGGCTACTAGCCAGGCTGGGTAAGGAATGGTATCCCTAGCCTCTGTTTGTCAGAGGCGGGTGATGGATGACAGGAGAGAGATGACTTGATCTTTACCTGTTAGGCCGTACTGGGTCAGACCAAAGGTCCATCTAGCCCAGTATCCTGTCTACTGACAGTGGCCAATGCCAGGGGCCCTGGAGTGAGTGAACCTTTCTTATGTTCTTATGGGAATAATTAAACTGAATGTCAGAAAATAAGATTTTTTGAGATCAAGATGTATTAGCAAGTGTAATAGTTTCTCAAGGGCAGTGGTGGAAGCCTCATCATTTGTGACATTCAGAACTAGTCAGGAAAAAAATAGTAGAGAATGTTATGTATGAAATAATACCACAGTGGCTGGGGAACAGACTAATTGATTTGAAACCCCAGATGACTGGAAAAAGGCTAATGTAGTGCCCATCTTTAAAAAAAGGAAGGAGGAGGATCTGGGGAACTACAGGCCAGTCAGCCTCACCTCAGTCCCTGGAAAAATCATGGAGCAGGTCCTCAAGGAATCAATTCTGAAGCACTTAGAGGATCGGGAACAGTCAGAACGGATTCACCAAGGGCAAGTCATGCCCGACTAACCTAACTGCCTTCTATGATGAGATAACTGGCTCTGTGGATGAGGGGAAAGCACTGGATGTGCTATTCCTTGACTTTAGCAAAGCTTTTGATACAGTTTCCCATGGTATTCTTGCCAGCAAGTTAAAGAAGTATGGGCTGGATGAATGGACCAAAAGGTGGATAGAAAGCTGGATGGATCATCGGGCTCAATGGGTAGTGATCAACGGTTCCATGTCTAGTTGGCAGCAGGTATAAAATGGAGTGCCCCAAGGGTCGGTCCTGGGGCTGGTTTTATTCATTATCTTTATCAATGATCTGGAGGATTGTGTGGACTGCACCCTCAGCAAGTTTGCAAATGACACTAAACTGGGAGGAGTGGTAGATACGCTGGAGGGTAGGGACAGGATAGAGAGAGACCTAGACAAATTAGAGGATTGGGCCAAAAGAAATTTGATGAGGTTCAACGAGGACAAGTGCAGAGTCCTGCACTTAGGACGGAAGAATCCCAAGCACTGCTACAGACTAGGGACCGAATGGCTAGGCAGCAGTTCTGCAGAAAAGGACCTAGGGGTTACAGTGGATGGGAAGCTGGATATGAGTCAACAGTGGGCCCTTGTTGCCAAGAAAGCTAATGGCATTTTGGGCTGTATAAGTAGGGGCATTGCCAGCAGATCGAGAGATGTGATCATTCCCCTCTATTCGACATTGATGAGGCCTCATCTGGAGTACTGTGTCCAGTTTTCGGGCCCACACTACAAGAAGGATGTGGAAAAATTGGAAAGAGTCCAGAGGAGGGCAATAAAAATGATTAGGGGCCTGGAGCACATGACTTATGAGGAGAGGCTGAGAGAACTGGGATTGTTTAGTCTACAGAAGAGAACACTAAGGGGAGATTTGACAGCTGCTTTCAACTACCTGAAAGGGGGCTCCAAAGAGGATGGATCTAAACTGTTCTCAGTGGTATCAGATGACAGAACAAGAAGTAATGGTCTCAAGTTGCAGTGGGGAAGGTTTAGGTTGGATATTAGGAAAAACCTTTTCACTGGGACAGTGGTGAAGCACTGGAATGAGTTACCTAGGGAGGTGGTAGAATCTCCTTCCTTAGAGGGTTTTAAAGTCAGGCTTGAAAAAGCCCTGGCTGGGATGATTTCATTAGGGTTAGTCCTGCTTTCAGCAGGGGGTTGGACTAGATGACTTCCTGAGGTCCCTTCCAACCCTGATATTCTAAGATTCTATGAAAGTTGGTGGTTCCCCTTCTCCCTTTTTGTTCCCAGGTACTATAATACTGTGAGAGACAGATTCTGTTCAGAACAAATTCAATACTATTTCTGAATCTTTTGCTAAATGAGTATTTTCTAAGCAATGCAATGCCACTCCATTCCAGCCCCCTATCACCACCCTAATACCACAGATGTCTTCTTCGCAATATGTCCAGTTTTCACGAGATGAATGAAGCAAAAATTCTGAGATTCTGTGTGCAGAATTTTCATTCTATCTTTCTCCAGTATACCTCTTCTTTCTATTACATAGTTTATAAATTATATAAATGTGGAATATAGAATAGACTACTGCAGATGAGCATTTTTTTGATAGAGCTGGCAATACTGTATGTGGGAAGACATCTGTGAGATGCATCAGAAGATCTTTATCTTCTGAACATCTCACAGATGTTCACAAATAGAGAAAATTGTTACTTTGGTGAAGGCAGCTCATGTGCCAATAAATGTAGGGAATGGGTTTAAAATAGGAGCTTGCAGGCTGTGAAATTAATAAAACAACAGATCTGACCTAAACTTCTAATGACAATCAGCTTGATTGTTTTTGTTAATTATAGTTATTGGAAATTGAAATCAATGAGAGGTGAAGGAGATCAAGCAAATTACACCTGCTAAATTGCTACAGTTAGCACTTTCTTCCCCAAACACAAACTACAATATGCTTTATTCATCTGCTTTCCTACTTACCACATGTAACTGTGCATACTCCAAATTCTACTTCCTTGGATACTGTAGCATTCAAATCTAAACACAAAGTCTGAAGTTACATTTCTAATACAATAACTCCTGCTTGGAGGATGTGGGGAGGGAGAATACTCAGTTATCAGGAAATTCACTTCTTGAAGTCTTCCCTAGTCCTTTTCAGAAAACCAAGTGCAAATATTTAAATCTTAATCTCATTTTTAAGAAAATATTACAAATTAAAAAGATTTTTTTTTATATTTAGCACTACTACAAATGCTGGAGGCTGATAGCTCGCAAACCCCCCTCCTCCTCCCACACACATAACCACCTGTGACCCGCTGAGGGGTCATGACCCTCAGTTTGAGAATCACTGATTTACTGAATACCCTGACAAGTACAAAATATCTATACACAATATAGGTTTTCCCTTAAAAAAGAGTTAAGCAAAATTCTCTATAAACAATATTTCAATCAACTCATTTCCTAATTCTTTCTGGCAAATGCAAGCCTTCCCACATGATTTTTTTCCCCATCACACTTTAAGGTCAGCTTTAGACAGCTAGCACAAGAGATGAATCAACCAGGTACAGTCTTTTAATTAACTATTGTAGTTTTAACCATTATGATTTGGCTTCTTCCATTTTTCTGGTACTTCTCAGGCTAGGAAATGGGTTTTGCAAAATATGCAGAAGCAAAAGGTTCACATCTCCATCTGGGATTCAAATATGGATGATATATTCTATTAATATTAGCATGCAAGTTGAATGTTTATAAGGAAGCTGAGATAAAGTAACTGCTCAATAGAAAAATTAAACAACTTTATGCAATGTTTTTAAAAACAATTCATTAAATAGGCAGAAAGTATTTTTAATCTTCTAAAATGCAAAGGGACAAAGATGATTTACTGTGGCTCATTTTACAAGCCTACATAATCAATCTATCCTACTCCAAATATGTTGTTATGATAATAAATATCATAAATGCAAAGTTTACTTTTTCTATTCCTCATTTTTTTGTTTTGGAATCTCTTTTACACAAAATATTATGCTAATTCAGTAATGCAAGTTTATATTTCTCTTCTTTTAAGCTGTTAAAACTTTACATAACATTTCTGTGGTTGAAAAATTAGTGGGTCCCTCCAGTAGCAGTCAGTGATACACAAATATAAAATAGCTCTTCTTACTCCATAGTAAGAGATTAACACTACAGTGGTAGTAGGCATAAACTGATATCAAACTCTTTTAACCTCTTTTCCAATATTATTCATGAACCTTCATAATTCTGCACCTGTGCTATGTCACTATGACTTTGTGATTTATTTCAATATATACGCTGTACTAATCAGAATACTCTTTCAGTACATGTACAACAATATTTAAAGAATAATTTCACAACTTAGCTCATTATTATTAACTCTCTCAAACCAGAAAGGGAGGGGGGGGGAAAAGACTCTGTCAGTATCACCTCATGCAAAATCATGTGAAAACAGAGAGATGGCCCATAACTTAAGACACCGTGCCTTCAGTGCCCCCCATCCCCATTTAAATCTGTGGGATGTTAGCTCACGAGCTTCAACTAATCTCAACCACCACAGCGTAAGAGAAAGGGAGAGGAGATTTCCAAGATCCCATCTATAATACAAATGTAAACTTGTTTAAATGTGGCTGTGATCAGCCCATATTATAACATGGTTTATTCTCGTTCATAGAGACAGAAAAAAAAACATGTTAAGAGAACTGGAGGACAGATCCTCAGCTGGTGTACATTGTCTTAGTTCTATTGATTTCAGTGGAGCCATGACAATTCACACTCGCTGAGGAGCTGCCACCAGCAGTAAAAGATCCGCAGCACACTCGCGGCTGCCAGGTCAGCTGACTCAAGCTTGCATTGCTCAGGCTACGGGGCTAAAAATTGCTCTGTAGATGTTCAGACTCAGGCTGGAGCCCAAGCTCTGGGCCCCTCCACCCTCACTCACAGTGTGAGCCAGAGTTAGCTGACTGGGGCCAGCTGCAGGATTTTTTACCAAAGGTATCTACCCCAGAGCCTACGTGTCACAGTCATCCAATGTAGATATGACCAGATCTGGCAATGGTGGCAAGGTGTGGTCACAGCTGAAAGGACAGATTGCAATCTCCCATCCAAATACAAATAAAAAAAAGGATTTGGGGCACTGCTACTGCTTGGTTTAAGAGCAGCCAGGAACCCAACAGATTCAGAGATTATTAACAAAAGGTGAGCAACTTTACTACCCAAAGCAAGCAAAGTTCCTCTAACTATGCTACCCTCTCAGGAGGCTTCCCATGATCCAGTAGCACCATTATAAAACATATTATGACTCTTTTGTCGCAAACTTAAGCAAACTAAGCAGTCATGGGATAAACCTAAACCTTCCCTAAACCTTCAATTGCCAGAAGCTTGGACTGGACAACTGGGGATGGATCACTCTAAATTGTCATGTTCTGTGCATCCCTCTGAAGCATCTGGCACTAGTCACTGTCTGAAGACAGCGTACTGGACTAGATGAACCTTTGGTCTGACTTGATATGGTCATTCTTATGTTTTTAAAGTTACAATGGTGATTTGTTCATAAGAGATGAATAACCCTGAATCAAAAAAAGGATTTTTTTTATTTTCAAATATTATTCCAACTAAACTTTTATACATATTTAGACATTGAAAACTGATTGACTCTAAATTAGCATACCAATCAGAAATAATTATCAATGGACTCAATCCTGACGTCAGTGAATTTGAAAAAAAAAAAAAAAAAACCAACCCAAAAACAAATAACAAAATCTTTAAGGGGAACAGGAACAGACATAATAATATAATAGTGTACATATCACTGTTATGATGCAATCTCACCTTTTTTACTTGTATTTCTTCCCTAGATTTTTTAAACCAATCTAAAATTTGAGAAATCTCCCCAGAAAAAAATACCTATTGATCTGTACATTTATGTATGCCTTTTTCATTTTGCATCAGACACTTATAAAAAGGTATAGCATCATCCCTATGCAAAGAGATGTACGTATATAACTTCCGCTAGTGTTAATAGGAGATATACATGTAAATCTCACAAACTGAGATGAGACTATGCTAAAATAATATATATTTACATTCCCGTCATAGGGCTGCGATTAGTAGCAGCAAAGCAAAGACATCTCAGGTTCTTCTCTACATTTGGAATCCTGGTAAAAACTATGCAGAGCAGAAACTGTTTCCGTTATTCTCTCTTTTTATTACAAGTCATATCACAATATGCACATAGTACATTTTGATAAACACTTAAAAATCCTATTTGAGAATGTCAGTAGAGATTATTCCAAGTCATGCCTGTGAAGTGTACTAACAGAGAAAGTCACTCATTCATGTTTTAAATATTTTACTCTTATTGTGGCTTATTAGCAATATTTTCCACTATGCTGCCTGAGGCTTGAGCATCCAGGGGGTAACCTTAACACTCTCATTCCTAGTTCCAGGACTGCTGGAACTCAGGTTTTGTGGTCAAAACAGCTGGCTGCTTTGATCCCTCATGATCCCTGATAGGCAATTTCTGTAATGACACAGAGTGGTTACATCTGAACAGGGAAATGGGATAAACACAGTATGAAAAATAATGTGGTAGGGAATAATAAGATAACCCTATTTGGACAAGGAGACAGATGAAATTCTGTAAAAGGAAAAGACCACTTTCAGATGGCTGAAGGAAGGAATACAATTAATATGTGGTTGGCCTTGTGCCTAATGACACATTAGGTGTAAACTTAGGTGTCTCATTGCTCAATGAACTAACAGACTGTGAGGGAGTTTACATGTGCCCAACACATTCCTTTAGCCCACACTGCTCAGCTACAAGAATCACAAGTAAATCTAGAATTTTTAGAATTTCCCTTGCTCCCCTTTAGGAGGGCCCCTTAGAAACTCTGTGACTTGATAAATCATGAATGAACAAGGGCATCTTCCCACTGTTGGTACATGATATAAACTATTCTTCTGCTGTCCATGCACCAGGGGTGCCAGGCTCCTCCCTGGTGAAGGTAAAGGGAGCCTGGGGGGCCTTTCCGCACTTCCCCACTCCTAGCGTATTTGGGGAAATCCTGCTTGCTCTCAGAACCCAGGGACCATCCCCACTGCATGGCATCCCCTCACCCTCCTGACCCCATTACCTTGCCTGGCACCCCACAGACACCCCCTCACCCTGCCTGGCACCCCAGACACCCCCTCACCCTGCCTGGCACCCCGCTGCCCACCCCGACCCTGCAGTGGCCCGTCGGTCGGGCCCCTCCCCTCACCCGGCTCTAACAGCTGCACTATCGGCTCCACCACGGCTTGCTCCAGGGCAGAGCCGCTGTCGTTCTTGGCGCTCACGGGCTGCTGGGCCAGCAGGCTCAGGAGCAGCCCCAGGCGCAGGGCGAGGCGCCCCGCGTCCCCGGCCGCCCGCAGCCCCATGCTCCGCCGCGCCCTGAGTGGCCTCCCCCGCGTCCTGAGCCCAGCGCCGAGCCGCCGCGGTGGAACCCGCCGCCGCAGCCCAGCAACCCCTGAGGCGTCACAAAGGGCCACTCAGCGCTCGGAGCTGCTGCCAAACCAGGCGGGGGAAGTGGGGGGGGGGCGAGCTCCGCGCGCCTGCGTCTGTACGATGGTGCCAGAAGACTCCCCCCTCACTGCGTGCCCCCCCTTTCCGTCCTCAGCCCCCGCCTCCCTCACAGGCGTCCCTCCCTTGTTCTCCACCTGACGCCCCCAAAACATCCCCACCCTTCTCTGCCCCTCCGTCCTGGCGGGGCACCTCCCACCAGAACTTCCTTTTCTGCCTCTTTTCCAGTGCTCCTGACTCACAGACATCCCTTTTCCGCCTCACAGCACCCCAGCAATGCCACCTTTGCTGCCCCTTCTCCCCAGGCAGCTGCCCAGATCCACCAGCCATCTGACAGTCATAGCACCCGGAGCTGCCCTCCTTCTCAGTCCCACCCTAACCTGTAGGGGCCAAGGTCTACTCAGAGTTACAAATTCAGACTGTCTCTGAAGTCACTGTGAATTCAAATTAGTCCAAATGAGAGCAGACTCCAGTCCATGATGCCTAAATACTAATTTGTATGTGCCTCTAGAGCATCAGTCCTCCTGTATTTGGGTGCATGGGGACCTCAAAGCCCTACCTTCTGAAAATGTGGACCACAAACTTTGTGCTGCCTGAATGTTGAAGACACTCATTAAAGATAGGCCTCGTAACAAAATCTGTATATGGAGCACTTCCATGGAGCACATCCCCAAACTTCATGAGGAAGAGAGTTTGGATTAAGTGCTCTGCATCAGTACTATTCCTAACAAAAATGCTTACAATAGCAGCTAACCTTTCCATAGCACCTATCAACCCAAAGTATCCCAAAGCTCTTTACAAGCTACATAAATGCAGCCCTGCTGAAATGCACAACATCTGGGGTAGAAAGATGACAACAATATAGATAGCAGGTGTACAAAACAGTTCTGGAGGAGAATGGGGATTTTGGACAACTAGTGCCCAATGCAGCAGCCCAGCTACTTAACATCACAGGCCACAATGAACATGTGTCCCTAGTACTCTTTACACTGACTAAAGTCCAGTTCAAGGTCTTTGTCCTGATGCTCAAAACCTTCTCTGGAACTGGCCCAAGCTACTTAAAAAGGAATGTCTCCCTCAGCGACCAGGACCTCCACTAACATGTACGGCTGGCTGGAATGATGAAACTCAAACAATAGGAGGAGGCTTATGAGTACAGGCGATAGAACTCTCAAAGAAGTTGGACCAAGATTGTGTATTAATTCTTGCAAGAGATAAGAATGAGCAGAGATCACATCCTTTTCTGAATTAAATGCAAGTCTTATTTCAATTTAGCTTTCTCCCAATAAATTCTTCCCACACATATAGCTACACAAAACACCCACTTACGAACAAGCACAAACATAAACAAGCAAACAAATAAAATTCCTGTGAACTGATGAAGCTATTTATCCTATAGGCTGGGAAGGAAGAGAGCTTATTTCTTTTTAAAAATACATGGTAGGCTCTCATTTACTATAGTGATGGGGACAAGAATTTCACTCTGGAGACTTTAGAGCACTGCAAGATTTTGATTTGATGGATGGAGCGGCATTCCCTATTCCATCAAATGTGTAAGACTTTCAAAGTTTATATTAGAGAGGTAAAGTGGGTAGGTAACATCTTTCATTGGACCAACTTCTGTTGTTGAGAGAGAGAAGTTTTTGAGCCACACACAGTTGTTCTTCAGGTCTGGGAAAGAGTAGAGTGCTCCCTTAGAATATGAAATAACTACTTATGCTAAACAATCTGTTTTACCTTGTATTTAGCTGTGATGCTTGGAGTACTTTTCTCAGCCCTGAAGAAGAGCTCCCTGTGGTTCAAAAGCTGTCATAGAATATCAGGGTTGGAAGGAACCTCAGGAAGTCAGCTAGTCTAACCCCCTGCTCAAAGCAGGACCAATCCCAAATTAAATCATCCAACAGATTTTTTTCCCATATCCTAAATGGTGCCCTCAATGATTGTGCCCACAAGCCTGGGTTTAGCAGGCCAATGCTCAAACCACTGAGCTACCCCCTCCCTCATCATTCTCACCTACAGAAGTTGGTGCAATAAAAGATATTACCTCACCCACCTTGTCTTTCTAATATACTGGAACCAACACAGCTACAATATTGCATAGTTTATATTGTCAGAATGATAAGGATATAATCTACAGCTTTAAGTCCCACCAAGTGGAACTTTTAAATCTAGATTGGAAAAACATAACTAAATGTGAAATAAGGAAGAATCATCTATAGGCAGTGAAATGATAAATTAGATGAATTAATAGGTCATTTCCCACTCTAGATTTTGATTCTTTCATCCTGAAGAATTTCAAAGCACTTTACAGTATAGCGGCAATGCAAGGCACCTCTGGTTTCAAGGACAGAAAACAACTGGTGCATACAAAATTACAATTTGAGATGGTGGCAAGGAAAACCACTTCTCTCACATAAGTGGATGTTTAATGTCCACACAGAGTAAACAGGAGCTCAACAGGAGTTCAAACAGGAGCTACCAAAAAACAGATTTTTTTTAAATAGACACAGAGTAAACTGCAGAGAACTAGTGGGTGACTAGTTAACGTGTTTTATGTCAATATTATTCTTCAGTTTGAAAGTTTATTCCTTTTCTGCACTGCACCTCCACAAATATTGAGCGTCCTTCCTCTCCATAAACTTGTGTCTAAGCATTCTCCATGCTGTCTCTCACTTTTCCTAATCCTCTTTATTTTTCATCTCTTCCAAATGAGATGCCATTTGAAAGTTATAAATGAGGACATAATTGAATTAAAATATGACTACATAATTCCAATGAAATACACAGACCTAGGAAAGCATTTTGAAGGGACCAAGTAAAAAACTAAATATTTTGCTCAAAAATAGAGGGTGTCCCTCCTAAATAAGATCAGTGTGCAATAGTCTGCTCTCTTCAGTCCTCTTACTCACTCTGCTAGTGACTCCATGGAAGAGCGTAGTGGATTGCCAAGTAATGGATTTGCCACACCTACCTGTACTGCTCCCGTGGCTGGTTGCACTCTGGGCTGCCCCAACAGGAAAGGGGATGGCAAATGAACATCACTGAAAAAAATTACAACTGCTTCCTTACCTCTCCAGCACCAGGCCAACTACAAAAGCATTTCTGCAGTGGAATGGGTGTTTGGAAGCTTTCATGCAGGCTCTGCTCTCATTATTGGCACCATACCTCACTTAATACTTTCTCTCTCCCCAGCCAGTTATAGGAAGGGGGAAAGTAGTCTTCCTGGGCCCATAGCAGCCACCACCACCCCAGGATCATAGGTGCAGAAGTTACACCAGTGGTCAGAGTTGTATTTTCCTTACAGGTGCCCCCATGGGTGTTGAGGGGAAGAGAGGCACCCCAGGTAAAGTTGACACCTTTAGAAAGTTCAAGACTTGTGAAGTGTTATAAATATTGTCGTTAGTGCTCAGGGTGTATTTGACAGACCTGTTTAGCCACATAATGTGAAGTAGTTTCTTGCTTATTTTGTTAGGCTTATTGCCACTATTAGAGGAGGGAACAAAAACAATATGTATTTTTACTATAAATCCTCACTCATTCATATAAAGAGTACAACAAACATGGATATTTCACAGAGTTTCTTTAGCTAATAATTGGTGTTTCCATAGCTTTGTAACTGCACATAACCAAAACATACACACCACTAAAATGGACCTGTCAACATGTCTCTTTTAATCACAATAATAAACTTGGTGGTTTAAAATGCAAGAAAGGTGCTTGATTCTTTCAGAAAATGTGAATTCCATGCCATGCTGTCTTCTGTGACAGAGAGCTACAGGTCAATAGTATTTCTTGATTCACTGGGCATGAGCCAATGAATAATTCCCTAAGTTTTATTTAATAGAAACTTCCTGCAGCAGGAGCTGATGTTACAAGGTCAGCACATCTGTAGTGGGTGGGTCAGGGGAAACACATTGAAAAACACCTCTTCCTACTTAATTCCTATGCCCAGATAATGCCATGCTTCTTCCATGAAGTAAGAATTGTTGCCATAGTAATGTTTTCAACATTCATTTGGATCAATAGAACAGACTTTTTTATTATTAATATTATCGTTTGGAAATCTGCAATCATGTCCTCAACATATTTGTACTCTCTCCTGTAAAATAAATTATTTCAAATAAATTTCAATACTTTACAGTAATGTGCGAAAAGTAATATATGAAGACATTAGATCATAATCAGATTTGGGATAAGCATATGCAATTCTGTTGAGGCCTGTATCTACTTACTCCAACATCTGAATTTGGCCCCCCAGTATTTATTAACAGGGGACCAAAAACTAGAATAAACTTAAACTAAGAGAATTAGTGGGGTATCTCATGTGGGACCTGTGGTATTGGGGACTGTGCCCGTAAGGGCTGAGCTACCCAGAGTGTGGGTGGGTGCTGTGAAACTCTTGTTGCTGTTACACAATGCCAGTTAAAACTGGACAGAGCCATTTTATACTGGACTCAAATGAACAGCCACATAGAGGAAGGTAAGGCTTTTTAAATATGCTAAAAATACAAGCCCAGTCAAGTGAAAGAGACCACGCTATTGGCACAGGAAAAATTGGTCCTCTGGAGCAAAGCA
Organism: Dermatemys mawii; assembly: GCA_007922305.1. NCBI lineage: Eukaryota > Metazoa > Chordata > Testudines > Dermatemydidae > Dermatemys > Dermatemys mawii. Next base: position 43,591,047 of record ML677333.1, on the reverse strand, counting down.
CACGTAGGTTTGTTTATGTTGGCTAGAAAAGACTATGTATTTGTCCTGAGCTATTATTCTCACTTTCCTGAGACAGTCCTGCTAGAAGATACTACTTCTAAACAGGTGATTGTACCTATCAAATCTATTTTTGCTAATATATGGTACACCTGACATAGTAGTATGAGTTAATGGGACACAGTTTAGTGGGCATGAGGTTAAGTATTTTGTAGTGAAGTACAGGTTTAGACATATAACTACCAGTCTCTAGTATCCCCAATCCAATGAGTTGGTGGGAAACAGTATCAAGATAATAAAGCAGCTACTGAAAAAAGCTGTGGAGTCAGACTGATCTGTATCTAGCACTGTTAAATTACAGAATAACATCAAGGAAGCAGGGGTTGTTACCTGCTGAAATGTTGTTGGATAGAAAACTGAAAACAAAAACATCTGCACTGTTAGAAACTAATGTCAGTCTTTGGGGACTTGCAGCTGTGTAGAGACAGATAAGGCAAAACAAAATCAAATACGATTTGAGGTCCTGGCAGCTGCCACCACTTCATGAAAATGATGATGAGTGTCTCTGTGTTGGGAAACAATGGTTGCAATCAACAGTGGGTCACAAGAGGTAGGTTGCCCTGCAGTCACATGAGGCTTTCATCTTAGGTGGATACATACTATGGTGACACCTTCTCCAAATCCCAAAAAGGAGGATGATACTGAGCACTGGACCTGCCCTTTTGCCCAAAGATTCTCAAAAAGGCAACAACTACAGCAGACTGAGACAACAAAGCCCCAAAGCATAACACAATCAGAACAAGCAAGGTAAAAGGGCAGAAAAGGGCAACAATAATGATTAGGGGTATGGAACGGCTTCTGTATGAGGAGAGATTAATAAGACTGGGACTTTTCAGCTCAGAAAAGAGACGGCTAAGGAGAGATATGATTGAGGTCTATAAAATCATGACTGGAGTAGAGAAAGTAGATAAGGAAGTGTTGTTTACTACTTCTCATAAAACAAGAACTAGAAGGTTTCCAAATGAAATTAATAGGCAGCAGGTTTGAAACAAATAAAAGGAAGTATTTCTTCACACGATGCATTGTCAACCTGTGGAATGTGCCAGAGGATGTTGTGAAGGCCAAGACCATAACACGGTTCAAAAAGGAACTAGATAAATTCATAGAGGATAGGTTCATCAATGGCTATTAGCCAGGATGGGCAGGAATGGTGCCCATAGCCACTCTTAGCCAGAAGCTAGGAATGAGTGACAGGGAATGAATCACTTGATGGCTACCTGTTCTGTTCATTCCCTCTGGGGCACCTGGCATTGGCCACTGTTGGAAGACAGGACACTGGGCTAGATGGACCTTGGGTCTGACCCAGTAGGATCATTCTTATGTTCTTAAGTGGATTTGCCACTTCTTGACAGCAGTATTTCTGAAGTTCCAGGGGTGAACTGCAGGTCCAAATGAGCATACAGGACACCTCAATGACAAACTGAATATTATTAGTAAGTTTAGTTATTAGGTTAGTTATAAGTATTTGTAATTGCATGTTATATTAGTGTTGGTTCTTTAAGTGTTATTCTTAATAAGTTTTGGCTAGGAAAGAAAGATGTGGTGGTGCGGCCTGTGCCTTTAACGACTGAGCTTCCCAGATATAGAGTCTGGGCAAGGCACTGCCTGAAGCTCTTGTTGTTATGCACAGTAAGCTGAAATTGGACACCAAATAAAGGAGAGCTCTTGCACACTCTGTACGCACTGAGTGACCACAGAATACCTCAGAACACAGTCCTTGTTCCATCCCCAAGTCAATGGGAATTTTTCAGTTGACTTCACTGGGAGCAAGAATTGGCCGCTAGTCATTGGACTTCCTTTGCACTCACTTTACATATGTTACCACAGCTGAGACTCAGGTCAATAGGCTTTAGCGGGAGAGCTAAATGGAAATCTCCTCCAAGCCACTAAAAACGTGGGCTAAGCTCTTCTCAGCTGGACATTGCTCTACTTATTTTACAGATCCATGAGTAGTTAATGAACACACTGTTGGCAGCATGTCAGGAAAAAGTATTTGAGATTCTGCTCAGATTCCCTCTCATGGGAGGGCAGTTCTGTTCCTTCTGCAGTTTACATCCAAATCCTAACATACTCAGACCTGCAGTGCATTTTTTTGTCTTATGTACGGTAGCTATCATTTACAAAAATCAGAAGTCGGTACACTGTGGTATATGAGATACTACAGTTATTTCCCTGTAGTGAGAACAGGAAGAAAACATGGTCTCTCCTGCCACTGTATAGTAACTGTTGGTAAGCAATGACTCTTTAGTGGTGATCAATATATCATAGCCTCCCCAAGACATCACAAAACCAAAAATACAAATTTGTTATTTCTGAACAGCAATAATCAGCACTGTAGACAAAACCCTGGGAAACTTTTCAAATAGTAAAGCCCCATTCAAGTGACTAAAGCCACCATGTAGCACCTCATCTAATGTGAAAAAGTCAGGCACTGTCTTCTCTCCTGCACTAGTCTGACAGCTACCTGCTTGACCTTCCACAGATGGATACAGTTTTTCTTAGCTGCTGCTTTTCTCCCATTTCTGCTTTCAACTATCATTACCAGGAGCAGCTACAGCCATTTTTCTGGCCAGGAAGGAAAATGTTTTTGATGCCCCCTGCCCACTTCCAGTAGCAGACAAATAAGCAAAAACACCAAGAGCCAGCCAATCAGTGGAGTGAGGGGAGAGAAGGGAAGCCAAGCAGCACAGTAGTATGGCACCCCCCCTGCAAATTGGTGCCCAGGGCAACCTATCTGCTTGCCTGGCCCTGGAACTGGCCCTGCTTACTGCAGTAACCATCCTTGATCTTCCACAGCTCTTTCTTTACTTCTGGTGCACTTCCTGCTTTGGTAGTGTAAGCAGTGTCAGGAATGAGATATATTCTGACATCTGGTGGCGAACTATGGGAATTGCAGTGAGTTTTGGAAAATAACTTTGGGGCTGATCAATTTGCATAGACACACCCACTGTGCCTAGCCTGAGGCCACAGCAGCCCACACGGCCACTTTGGCTGATGTGGGAGCCCCAGTTTCTATGTTATTGGGGCAGGAAATATAAAGTGATGTTACACTGATTATGTGAATGAAGGACTATGGACACGAACTTGGCCCTTGTTATGATGGAGGGACTCGCCATCATCTAGGTAGCACTCACTGGGCAAGGGCCATGCATTTCAGAAGACTGTGAGATTGAGTGAGGTGGTAGATAAGCACCTATATTTTTTAGTGAGGGCTCTGTCTGAGGGTTTCACAGGCCTATTATACCCTTCCTCTCTCCAGTGGGGAATGTCAGAATTGAATTTTGCTTCTATTAGGAGCCTGGTTTCAGGCTGCTGAGCTGAAAATTGCTTTGGGCTCACTGGTACACCTGCACTAAGTCTTCCCTACTGTATGCTGAAATCACTGAGCACTGTCTGAAGTGGGGGGGCCTGAAAAAAGTGCAGAGTGGCTGGTGCAGCAGAGCAGTCTGTGTCAGCTAGCAGGATGGCTAGCAGAGTCATTAGTGCTGCGGAGTGGTTGGTGCGGCAGAGCTGTCCATGTGTCAACTAGCGGAGCCGTTGGTGCTGCAGGCAGAGTGACCGGCGCAGCAGAGCTGTCTGTGTGTCAACTAGCGGAGGCATTGGTGCTGCGGGCAGAGTGACCTCAGACCACGTAAGGTGCCCCTTGCCCTACCCTCCATTTTCACCCAGGCTGGGAGGTAAGACTCTGCAGATTAACTCTTGAACTCTGCACTGACAAGGAACAGAGACTCTTGGGCTGTTGGACTTTTGGGACTATTGGGTGATTTTTGGATTGCTGGGCTCCAGAGACTTTTGGGCTGTGGGACATTTTGGGGACTTTGGGTGATTTTTGGGTTACTGGACTCACAAACCTAAAGGAGGGGACACAGCCCAATCGGCTGGGGTGGCGGTTTGCTCAAGGGTTGGTTTATGACCCTAGTTGTGTTTTTTCCCAATTTGATGATGTCATTTATCTCCTGTTAATAAAAATTTCTGATACACCAATCTGTGCTTGCGAGAGGGGAAGTATTGCCTCTTTGAGGCACCCGGGGGGGGGGGGTGTTAGGATTTTTCCTAGGTCACTGGGTGGGGGCTCGAGCCAGTTTTTGCCTTGTGTTGTTGAGAGGGGACCCCTATGTACTGAACCCGGCCCTTGCTGCTATTAACCCGGCCTGGCAGAAGGGTTACAGTAGCTTTTGGACTAGAAAGATAGTGGACTTCAACTGAGATTTTCTTCCATGGGTGGAGTGGTCATGCATTATAGTTGCAAAATCAAATGTAAACCATATGATTATCTATGTCTGTTTGTATTATTTACTGGCTACTTGTATCTTCCTGAAAGAATCCTTTAAAAAAAAAAAATTCTTTAAAACAAAGGCCAAAAATATCAGCGTATCCATCGTATATTTTGAGACTTTCATCTATTCCCACTGACTTATGTATTTTAAATATATAAGCACATTGAATACAGGCTTTGGAAAAAGAGTTTAGTAATAGGTTGATCGTTATTTCATATAAGGAATGAGAGATTAATAACAGAGAATTCATGACTAAAACTGCCTGCAAGTCTTCATGAACTAGGAGCCAAATTCTGCTCTCACACTTGTGCAGCCTTTTTATCCTCAACAGGGCTGCAGGGGTGTAAGTGAAGCATGAATTTGGTCCCCATAATCTAATCCTGCTCACTTAAAAATCAATGGGAGTTTTGTTGCTAACTTCAGTTGGAGCAAGGTCATGGGACTTCAGAGCTGCCGAGCAGCTGCAGATTTCACTGATTTTAACTGGAACTGTGGGTACTCAGCACCTATGAAAATCTGGCCCTATCTACAAAGGAATGCCAGGTTTTGCAGGATGTGAAGGGACATACACAGAGATTCAATCATTTCATGACTATTATGGCCTTAAAATACATTTTTTCCTGGCATGTACAGTTGCATATCAGATACACATAGTAGCTGTTCAAAATGACTGTGTTAATGCCTAGTTTGCTAGCTTTAAATCGTATTTGCAGTAGTGCTAGAAGTGCATCCCTGGAATAGTTCTTGCTTTCTAGTTGTTTTGTCATACTAGAGCTACCATCACAATAACGTTCACAACAACTGGGCTCTCAAGACTCTTCTGGCAAGCTTTGCCTGTAAAAAAAATTTTCAAGAACAAGAATCTATTGACTGCATATCTCTACAAATGATCTATTAAGCAGCTGAGGGATACATAATAGAACAGGCCCATTCAATTAAAATACTGTTAAAGGGGAAATCCTGTGGCAGAACAACATCTGGAGTATCTTGAAAAACAGATCAGTTCAAGAAATGCATCTGTTGGGTGTCCCCTCGGATACAAGAGAGTCTGACCTTTTGACTCTGATAATGTTACCATCAATACTGGTAAACTGAACATGTAGGAAGACTCTATTTACACAGAACACCAGCAGGCCTTCAGAACTCCACTGTGAAAAGGCAGTGAGGAAATTAATTCCAGAGGATCCTGCCTCCCAAAGCTACACGGAAGGATTATATATGTCCTGGGAACAGCTCACACACTAGGCCATTGAGTGTAAGTGGAATAAATTATTTTCCCTCTGAGCGAAGCCCAGCCACTCAGACAAAGCATAAGAAGGTGGACTTGAGAATCTAGAAATTGCCTAAGTGGATCAGATGAGTGACCCATCTAGCTCAGACCCATCTGACAGTGGCCAATACAACATATTTTGGAAGAAGCTGCTAGAATCCCCATAATGGTCAAGTATGGAATAATCCACCCATAGGGAAGTTTTTTCCTAACTCAGTTAATGTTTGGCTAATATTTTTATTATTATTATTAATTTTCATTGTGGTAGTTGCCCAGAGGCCCAAATCAAGACCAGGTTCGCTTTGTGCTAGGCACTGTGCACAAACATAAAGACAGATGGTCTCTGCCCCAAATAGGATTTATATCCCTTATTAAAATATCTGTCTTTTTAATGTAACAGCGGGTGTTTTCATGATCTATATAAAGTTCTTATCTCTCTGAATACCCTCACAGAGGAAGTAGCTGAAACCATATTATCTTTGTTTCTCATGAGCAGACAAACTGTAAACCATTTTGTACCCTCCTGTGGAAAAGCTGTCAAGTAAACAGACAGCCCAGGAAACTCTGCACCATCTTGCAGATTTTCTTCCACATGTTCCCCTCAGAGGAGAGGGATTTAAAAATCCTTGGAGGAAGCAAAGAACATGTGCCTGCAAAACCTCAGAGCCTTGAGAATTCACAAGGAAACTCTGCCTCCAGCTTCACAGACTTCACTAGAGAATTAACTTGCTGTTAATCTCTTTTGTCGCTGTTGCTCTCAGGTGTTCCTGTTAACTTGCCCCCCGTTTAGACATTAAGCCCCCACTAGTTGTGTTCTAGTCATGGCACATAAAGGGGCACATATCTCACTCAGACATCACTGCTAGTCAGGGTGCCTGACTGTTTGCTAACTGGAAACACTTGTCAAGCTCTTGTTTCTTTTTTTTATAGCGCTATAAAGCCCCCACGAGCGCTATAACCTACTCCCCGTCCACACTGGCAAGGCACTAATAGCGCTATAACTGCTGAGTTATAGCGCTATTATAAATCCACCTCCTCATGGGGAATAAGGGCTGTAGCGCAGCTGCTGTAGCGCTACAGCAAGAATGTGGACACCCACTGCGCTACAAGTAATCTCTGGAGATGCCTAGAGCCATTTAAGGCAATTGACGTCTCTTCCCTTTGTTTTGAACTCGGCTGGAGGAATGCGGAAGTACCTCTTTAGAGTTTTTCTTTCTTTCTTGTCAAGCTCCCACCCAATAATCAATGGTTGTTTGCCCACCAATCCTTTCCCACAACGCAGCATAGCACTCCAGCCTCAGCTTGGGTCCTCTCTTTCCATCTTACTGTTCTCTACATCCTGACTGAAAGTCACCCAACTTCATATGTTGCTCATTGGCATCCTCTCTACCACACTGCTTGCAATACCCCTAGCTTTGCTTGTCTCCATTCTCTGGCACAGTGAGAAGAATGTCAACCCACAAGCCACCATATCAGTGTGCTGCCGCCTGGCCAGAAATGCACAGCAAGGCACTGATCCACAGATGCCAGAGCCTCCATACTGCCCTGCTAGCTTCCCTTCTTCAGGAAGCGAATTGCATCTAAGAGACATGCTGCTGTACCTTGCAGTTGGGAAAAGCATGGGACCTGACTAGAGTTAATGCTCTAATTCCTCCTTGGACATCTGGTCAGATAGCCACTACTGTGGAGGTACCAAGATACCATGGTAATGAGTGCAGTATAAATCCTGCCTAGACAGATTGACTGTAGTAATCCCACAGCTGTGGGAGAAATGGAGGTAGCAGGTCTTTCACTAAATGAACTAGTAGGTATTTTAAACAGAGGAATATATAAAAAGGCAACTTTGTGATACAATGAACAAATATACTGATATCCTATGACAGAGTACTTCAGGATACTGCAAAGCCCTTGCAAATATTGTGTAAGTTGTAAAACATTTTAAAAATAAAAATGTCATCTACTATTTGACAAGTTCTATTTTTAGAGGCTCTTGACATTTATTTAAGCAATCAATTTTTTAATTACCAGATAATAGTGATGAAGCTTAAAACACTCCCCAATTTTCCAGAATCAAAAATCTTAAAGGAAAAAGATTAAAATCAACAGGATGTCCCTTTGTGTGGTCTGGGTTTAAGAACTGCCACATCACATTCTGATGTGATTTTAAAAGCATAAGGTGCATCTCTGCTTTAGATGCCAGTCAGCTGTGCACCTTTCCTCACTGTGAATTTGGATTGATAAACATGAATCTTGATGCAACTCCTAATTTCTACACCTGAGTTTCTTTTAACTGTTTGTTTGTTTTTTTCCCAAGTGTAAATTGGAAACATAAGGACACGATTTTCATAAGGGCTGAGCATCTGCAGCTCCCATTGCAGTGTGCTGGAGCAAATCAGGTCCAATGTCTGCCAATTCTGGCAAGCTCTTACTGGTAATATAGGCTAAACCAGAATCTCAATATTGTTCTCTTTCTCCTTCCAATTTACCTTGTTTAAATAATGCTCCACCAGGTGTAAAAAATTAAGAATAATTTTGTTTAATTAAAAGGCTGCATTGAAAGAAAAGAAAGCCAAAGATTTGCCGGCTTCTGCAGTACAAGAAAAATAAGTATATACAATTCTAGTTAATTATCCATCACTCAGTACAGTGACTTCTATTTAATTTAATCCCTAGCTAATTATATTATCTATTTTATTTTACAGTAATCAAATCATTTGTATTTGCATTGTCCTTTGCCTGCTTATTTTGACCACTGTTATTAAAAAGGTCACTGTCAGGTCAGTTTAGGCCCACATTTTTTCTTTAATATGCAGGTAGGAAAGGATAATGACACTTGGGCAAGTATGTTTGGGAAGTTTGGTATCAGGCAGAAGAACAGGAACGCACAGCAATTGCTGAAATTTGTGGCTGCCAATGACATGGTGAATCTAAGCACTGCATGCAAGAAATCTGTGTTGGACTTTCAGTCTGGAAAACCGAAATACTGTTTTTAATGTTTATATTACATGTTTAGCTTACAATGTTATTCCTATAAAATCCTGTATTCTGAATGCCCAGTTACTGGATTGGTTCTAAGGATTTTTTTGTATTTTCAAAATATTTTATTTGAATGCACAGGTGATTGGTTTCTTTTTCTCTTGCAATTCACTGATTTATATTTGCATTGTTGTATTATGAGAAATTTTAGCTGCCGGCAAAAATATACATTTGCTAATGTGTTTTCAGTGCTCGGTGTAGTCTGTGTGCTGTTTTCTACCTATTACAATCAATGCACAGACTTAAAATAAACCAGCTACTTTAAAAGGCAATTGCTTGATTCCCTGCCTGCATGTGGTTGGCTGCCATATTGAGGCAGGGATGGAGTTGAGGTGAAGATTTCAGGGTGTGCAGTAGGTTATAAAAACAAACAAATACATGCATTAATACACCTACCTGAGCTTCCTTTCCTTTCCTCAATGGCTTCTGTTTCTAGGCCCATCTGACTGGGCTGCAAAGAGCTCCTGGCTGTCTGCTGGAACTGTCCACATCCTGTCCTCAAAAAACTCTTTAACACTGTTTAGTTCTGGGTGTCTTTCTGCAGTGTTATTCAAGGAGTACTGGGAGGGTCCACACTTAGTGTTGCATCAAGTTCTACTTAGTAGTGGTAACTCCGGGGGGACAGCACCCGAGGTTTTGTTTGCCTCCTTTGCCTTTTGGTAGGACTGATGCAGTTCCTTCCCCTTTGCCCAACATTGCTGCTCATCCCTGTTGTACCCTAGCTTCTAAATGTCCTTTCCAGTGGCCACATAAATATATTTGTTCCTGCAGCAGTTTCAGAGCTGGATTTGTACCACCCTTCCCTCCACATGCTAAGGAAATCCAGGATTCTTTCTGAGACCAAGCAGCAGCATAAGACTGACCTGATTTATTTTTAACCTGGGACCACACCTGTGTGTAAAGTAGCAAAGATGTAGTTGCAAAGGTGGGTTAGCAGGGTCACAGTGACCAGAAGCCACCCCTATGCCATCCTTTAAAACCCACGACTTGTTTTGGAAATGCCTTCCTATGGGGGTGGCTTCTGGTCACTGTGACCCCCTAGCAGCACAGCTCAAAAATTCAACCAGAGTGGTCACCATTGCAAAGAAAGGGGAACTATGGGATTGTTGCTGGAGGACTGTTTCTATTAGCCTTTGTCTGTACAGGTATTGTACTGGTGAAAGAACCCCAGTACAGGACTTATGCTGCTCAGGAGTGCTTTAACTTGACTAGCAGAAACTTGGAGTTTTGCTAGCAAGACTCAAAATACAGTTCAAGGATGTGCCAATAGAAGGTAAGTTTTATGTGGCGTGGGCCAGACTTTAGCCATCTAAGTCACTTCAGGCCTCCCAACACTTTTAGACTGTTTATGCTGAAAAAAAGAAAGACCCACCCACGGCAGCGAGACTCAGAGCCCAGGTCAACTGACTTGGGCTCTGTTACAGGGCTAAAAATAGTAGTGTAGATGTTCCTGCTTGGTCTGGGGCTTAGGCCCGGAAATCTGGAGAGTATCTCAGAGCCTGGCTTCCAGCCTGAGCAGGAAGGTCTACACTGCTATTTTTAGTCCCGGAGCACAAGCCACAGTGAGCTGATCCGGGCTCTGAAACTTGCTGCCTCTGAATGCTGGCCTTTAATAGACATAACACTGAAGGGTGCAATGCCTAAATACCTTTAAAACCCGGAGCCTCTGTTACTTCAGACTCTCTCAATAGTCATCTCAGGGATAGCTGGGTCATGAGATTCTGCTGGGATCTCAGGGGCCAGGCTATTGACTTCATAGTGCTGCTAGAGCTGAGGGGCCAATTGCTCTGCCTCCTGTCCCTTATTGCCTACTCCTCATGGTTTCACTTGGCAAATTTTCTTTGTGGCAGCTCTTCGGGATCAGCAATTGACCTTGTCTTTCATCCAGCTTAGAAAAGGTGATTATTTTTTCCACATGTACAACTTCTCTGCCTCTGCTGCTCCACCTTTTCAGCATGTGTGAAATTACTCCACTGTCTCATTCAAAAAGAAGTTACTTCATCTTTCTCAGGGTGTTGCTTTCTAATTATTATTATTTGTATAATGACAGTGCCTAAAAGCCTCATCCAGGACCAGGTACCCATCAGACACTACATATATAATAAAAAGGCAGTTCCTTCCCCAAACTACATGTGAGACTTAATGTCAAATAGAATATTATCCAGTCAGTTTTCTGGCTGCTGAATCAAGCGAGGGAGGAAGAAATTAAACAATGCACAGGCCTAAACTTATTTAGGAGTCCATCCTCAATCACATAACACAGACATTAAGCCAGTTCACAGGCGCAAACAGAAATTATTCTCATAGGACGGCTGCCCTGCAGACATGATGGTATAATTTATAAATCAAAATAAATATATACACGTAAAGCAGAAATATAAACTAATACTGTCCAGAGGAAAATTCAATCAATCCCCTGAGGATTAAACAAGACAGAGTTGGCCTCTCTGATCTTTTTCTGACACCAGGCTGCCTCTGTTCGCCTTGTAAAAATGATAAATAAAATAAATGGGAAGTTTAAGGAGTCTCAAAATAATGAATAATGTCAGTTCCCACGTATATGAAATATAACAGTTGCCAGTGTGTATAATTATTAGTCTTATTTGAAAGAAAACACAGGCTGAGTGAAATAATAGAATTAGGCTTGTAAATGCATTACTGAAAGTTGTTTACGTTTTAAATTCATTCTTTTGTCTTTTTGAAGATCAGCTTGGTATTTTTTTTAGCAATGGTTATTCCCTATGGTGTATCTGAAGCCACTTAGAGATCCTTTAAAGGTGGGATATTTACATGGAGACATTATTTTCCAACTCCTTGTGAATGTTGGTTGTCATTGCCAAGGTGACATAGGTGCTGGAATAATTTGTTTAGTGAGGATGCTGAGAGACATTGAACAAAACTGTAAACTCTGTATATGATGGAAACCACTTCAAACTAGGGGGGTGCTGCTGCTCCCACAGTATTCCTAGTTCCAGCACCTATGCAAGTTTATATTTTCTGTAAAAGTAAGAGACTAGAAAAACACTGACACTAATTCGGTTCTCACGCCACATTTTCACTAGTTAGATCCATAGACTTCAGAAGACTCACTCCTCTTTTACCTCAGTTTGACAGGAGAAAGACACCAGATATTTTTCTGATTAGCTTACAGAAACACATTAACAACAGATTCATTAGGCCAGAGAAATAGAGTCAAACATCTCTAATCAGACTAAATTATACAACCTGGAAACATATAAATTTGGTAACTGATGTTATCCAGTATTTTGACATGACCTTCCTTGTCACATTGGCCCAGCCAGTCAGGGAACTAGAGCTGATACCATGTGATCTGTCATACACTCAATTTTTCACCAACAATTCATCTTTACTTAGTCCTCTGGGGAGTTAAATGGTCTTCTTGCCATCTGTGTATCTAGTGCACTGCTCTTTTACCACCACTTCCAATTATGCAGCAACCAACCACGTACCTGCATCCTTCATCAATACAAGTCAGACAGAAAGAAACAAACAGAGGAAATGCCAAGTAATGCATGAAAAGACAATCTCTTGACAGCTACATCCTATTCAATGCAATCAGTTAGCAGCTACCTCACATGAGCTCAAAATAGACATACACTTTCAGTTCGCCTGAAATGGAATTTTTCTGGAAACCCATTCTCACAAAAATTTCATGTTTTTAACTTTTCAACCCAATATGGACAAAACATTTTAAAAAATGCACACATTTGTTATGATTTCCACTTTCAGACCTGCTATAATGTCCAGGCCAACGTGAAAGGTCAATAAATGTGTCAGCTGTGCCAAATGGTGTGGCCAGGAGGTTATTCTGATATTGTAGGACCTGGAATGTAACTCTCTGTCAATCTTCAATCAACCATTATCACCATATGATTTGTTGATTGCTAATTGGTCAATTAGAACTACTCCAGATAGTGGCTTTGGTACAGAGTTGGGCGTGAAAGTGAAATTTATTGGCCAAATTGGTCCATACTCTCCTGGTGGCCTCTACAGATGGTACTTTGTTTTTCTCTGTATGGTCATATAATCCCCACCGTTCCTATTCACCATCCCAGTCTGGGGTAATTCAAGATAGGATAAGTCCGCTTTGTACATAACTTTGGGGAACCGGGCCTGAGGTCCTCTGTGTGCGTGTGTGTGTGTCACCCCAGACCAGGCCCACTTAGACAAACCACCAGGAGCAAAGTTTTATTCTGTAAGGAAACCTAGAAAAGGATTACAGTTCCAGCAGCCTCCTCTCTTCCTGACTCATGTGCCCAGCTTCAGTGCTCAACCTTCCCTCTGGGAGGGTAAAGTGTGCTTCCCATAACACAACCCCACTGCGAACATGGTTTGACTCCCACAATAACTAAACCCCAAAACAGCCAAGCCAATATTTTCCTTTTGCATCATTTAAACTCTTCTCAGGGTACTTTTAAAGTCCTTTTTGGTCCCACCTATATGGAAACATAGAACAGGGATTACAGTCCACCGGTCCCCTCTCTACTTGCTCAGGCTCCCAACTTCAGAGCTAAAACTTCCTACCAGAAGGGCAAAGGATACTTGCCAGCAGGAACCAAGAACTTCTCCAAACATGCAGCAGTTTGTAGTCCATACCTGGTACTTCCCACCATGACTGGTGAGGCACACTGGAGCTTGGGCTACACCAGGATGAGGATCTCAAAAGCCCCGGTAGGGGGATTGGTTTCATGATTTCTTTTTTGATCCCTGCCTGAAAGGGGGTATTATTGTTTATATGTTAGAACCAGTTTGGGGCCTGGGACATGACAGAGGCAATGTAATCATTCTGAAGGACCAGGAGTCTGAAATGAAGACAACAACGGTGAGCTGAAGCTTCCTCCAACTCAGCGTAAGCAATTGACTCAGGCCCCATATAAAGGTTTTGATCTTTTAAAATCTTTTAAAATAGAATAGGGAGAGGATGACAGGAAACCTGTTCAAAATATATAAAAATCTAGGTAAGATGTTCACCTAAACGGTACTAATTTTACTTCAGAGGCTCAGAGAAAGCTCTTGCCACTGATTGATGTCTTCTTCTAGTTGTAGGATGGAAGGTTCTAAATTAGTTTTTACAAGTTTTTTTTTTTTTTGAAATGTTCCTTACTATTTTCATCCCCAAGTACTTAATTTCCTCTGATTGCTTCTGAAAATTTCCCTGGGAGAAAGCCCCCACTATAAGGCAGCCAGGAGATTTCAAGTACTTCCAACTTCTCTCAGTTAATTCTATATCCTGGAAGCAAGTCAAAATCTTGGATTAACATGAGAAAGCTAAGCACTGTGATTTTGGGGTCCATTATAGACAAGAGGTTATCATCGGTGTATAACATCAAACCGTACTCGAAATGGGCAAATCTCGGTGCTCCAAATATTCAGGTGGCAGCATATGGTGATTGCCATGGGCTTGAGGACCAGATCAAACAGGAGAGGGGGCCAATGGACAATCCTGTCTAGTGCCTCTGAGGAAGTTAATGAGACTGAAATTATGCCAGTGGCTAAGAGATGATATGTGGCGTCCTTATATAAAAGTTTAGCCCATGCTACAAAAAAAGGCCCCAGACTAAATCTCTGGAGGGTATATAGTATGTATTCCCAGTTCACTTGATCAAAGGCCTTTTCTGCATCCAAAGCTAGAAGTGCTTGGGATTCAGGGTCATCATGCCATAGTGGTATTATACCTACTGTCTTAAATTATCCAAGCCATGCTGGCCTTTAATAAATCCCACTGAGCACAGCTTTCTCCAGCCTAAATGCCAACAGTTTGGCCAATATTTTTATATCATTATTAATTATGGAGATTGGTCTCTAATTCAAACGTGACATGAGATCCTGACCTGGTTTGGGAATAACTGAAGTTAAGTGTCACGACCGGCGCATGGGCGGTCTGATCTGAGGTCAGAGCAGGAGTCAGGCCAGGTCACCTATCAGGAGGTCAGAGGCTAAGGCAAGCCAGACGGCAAAACCAAAAGCCAGGTGTCAGGAGGCAGGCAGGGTTAGGAGATCAGTAGCAGGGAGCAGGTATTGCAGGGGAAACAGTCCTACACAGAGAAATCCCAATAAACTTTCTGTTCCTATTCTGGGTTTATACAGAAGCTGTGAACCAATTGGGAGATATCTTAAGTATCCGAGATAATATAAATAATATTCACTGCCAGTTCTCTTTGGAACAGCAGAGAGTCCTCTAGATTTTGAGGGGTGGCAGTAGTACAGAGTTTTACCAACCCAATCTCATTCCAATGTATGAGGTTCTTCTACAGTTAAATGAGTCTCCTGTAAAAATAGTGTGGCAACCTTGGCTGTTTACAACCAGACATAAATTTTCTTATACTTAATGTGGGTGTTAAATCCTTTAATCTTCCAAGAGATTACTTTAAGATACAGAGCCATAGCAGTGCTGTTTAGGCAATGGCATCTTAGAAAGGTTTTAAAATATAAATAGGAAAGAGAGTTTAAGGTATCTATTTCTGTTGCCTTGTGCCCCTTGCAAAAAAAACCGGGGTGGGGGGATAACTGTATTGGGACAGGAGTCCCAGACATCTAGTTTTAGTTGCTTTGGCTTTGTTGAACATTGGTTCACCATCTATGTGGAGAAGGAGTTGTGCAGTTTGCATGGCTTTCATCGGAGTAGAAGAACCACCTTACCCAATCTTCTTGGGGACAGGCTGACTAGAGTAATCAGGAAGGCATTAAACTAATAAGAAAAGGGGAGGGTGAAAAGAAAGAACAAACGACCACTCATTTAGCACGCAATAATGATGCTGAGAACAAAATTAATCAAGAAACCAAAGGATGTGAAGAAAAGCATACAAGAATATGGTGTGCTGTCTTCCTGGAGCAATGAGACAAGTGACTCTGAGATTCGGTGGGCTTCTGAAGTCAGTAGAAAAGGATGATACATATGATGGTAATATTGGCATGGCTTCATGTGATACTTGGCTTCATGTAATACTTCACTGATTATATATGACTTCAGAGAACTTGGGAGGTTGTTAAAGGAGAGGAATGTCCAAGTAATCTTCTCGGAGATCCTTCCTATCCTGGCAGCAAAACAAGACTGAAGGTAGAAGATTCTGGAAGTGAACCACTGGCTAGGTAAGTGATACAGGATAGAAGATTATGTGGAGTATTGGTCCACCTTTGATGGGGAGAGGAGTCTGTATAGTTTGCCTGGCCCGCATCTCATAGAGGTGGAGCAAAACTTCTAGAGGATAAACTAGGCAGGAGGACTGTGACAGGGCAGGGGTAAAACCCCTTGAATGTTCTGCGCCTACTGGCTAAGCCCTGCTTTCTGGCAGGAGGGCCAGGGACAGTGGCTCAAAGCAGTCAGCGCAGTAGGCTAGGCTAAGTAGTCACAGCTGGGGCTGAAGACTGAGAGGGCTAGAAAAGCCCTGAGCTGAACTCAGTTAGGGAGGCAAGCCAGGTAGGGAACAGGAGGCTGCAGCTCTGTCTCCTCACCACAGGTAGGGTGCCTCAGGGGCCTGGAGGGTAACTGTTGGAGGATAAAGGAACCACTTAATTGCACCGGAGCCACTGTACTGCACTGTAAATAAAAGGCACTAGGGTGAAACACAAAAAGAAGGTGTGAAGACTCTTTTTACCAGCCCCAACACAGGGCATGGGGGAGAAAGACAGAAACCAGTGCAGACCCTGTGACAAGGACATTCAAATTAATAACAAAAGGGGAAAGTAAAATGGTGGAACTAAAGGAGACCTAACTTAGCACAAAATAAAGATGTCAAAAATAAAATTAATCAAGGTTCAAAGGGATTGAAGTGAAGAACAATTTTAATGGTCTATACCCCAATGTTAAGAGGCTGGGTAACAAACAACAAGAATTGATTTTATGCTCTTAAATGAGCAACTTCAATCTATTGGTGTTACTGAAACCTGGTGAGATGATCCTCAGAATTGGAAAGTTAAAAATGAATAGTTATAACCTATTTAGGAAATACTGAGTGGGCAAAGGTGGAGGGTGAGTAGCACTGTAGGCAAAAATATCATTACAGTACCTGTTTCAGAGTTACTGATAAATTAGAAGAAAATGACCTTGAATGCTTTTGAATTAATATCCTAATTGATAAAGCGCAAGATCGAATTCTAGTTGGTGTCTGCTACAGACCACCAGCTCATAGAAGGGAGCAGGATGGCTGGCTCCTTAAACATGTATCTAGTGGAAAAGAAGCTGCATTATCATGCAGACTTCAACCTTAGAGACATATTCCAAGGATGATTCCAGAATTTCTAAATACTGTAGATGACAAATTTCCTAACCTACAAAGTGTTGCATCCAACACAGGGGAATTCTATATTAGACCTAGTCTTGACAGACACAGAGGAATTGATCACAGAACTAAAAATTAGTGGTAGCTTGGGTACATGAGTTCATGACTTGATCACGTTTGTTATGTGCAAACAGAATAAAGTTCAAATCTATAATATATACATACTTAGTGCTTTAAAAAGGTCAATTCACAAAGCTGAAAACAATTATGAGCCAAACCATCTGAGAAGAATTTAAACAGAAAAATATTAATGATGTTTGGGAATATATATATACAAATGGAAGAAAGGTGAAGTTGATAGTAATGAATATAAATCACAAGCTAGCTATAAATCAGGACTCGTAATACTTTAGCTCCTTTAGTTTTGAAAGTACCTCAGTGCCTACTGAAAGCCTCCCTATGACACACAATCTCCTTTGCGAAGTCTTGAAAGAGAAGTATTTTAGAGGGAGTGGGGGGGATTCCCCCAGTAAAGCTCTCTCTTTTTTTATCTTGCCTTGCATAGAATGGTTTATTTGGGTTGTGAACGCGAGAAACTTGAATATCAGGACCCTGGGAGGCAGCCATTGGGACTAGGGACCTTTGGGCTTTTTAAGTGTCAAATAGGAAGTCCTCAGGCAGAACATGTATTTCCATTAAAAGTCTGGGAATAAATTCCAGGGGTTTCTCTTGTTTTTCTCTCTCAGGGACTCCTATTAATCTATGATGGTTTCTGGGTGATCTGCCTTCCAGAGTGGCCAGGAGAGATTTAATGACATTTATGTCCCAGAGATGTTTCTCAGTTTATGCAGCCATGCGCTGCAGCTGTTCCTCAACTGAGGAAACACAACCTTCTGCCTCTGACAACCTATCAAACAACAGCAGGAAGGAGGTGACAACAGCAGACACTATTGTTTGAAAAGTGGTGACTATAGCTTTAAAGGTAAAGGTGTCTGTAGCTCCCTTTTTAAGCAGTCAGTACACTCTAACTGTCCTCAGCAGCAGCCATCTTGGGTGGGGGAGTCTCTTCTTTTGGATTTGCAGGTCAAAGAGGAGCTCATCATTACAGGTGGCATCAGCATAGTTTCAGGTGTGTATGTTTTGTCTTGCAGGGCAAAAGGGGGCACCCAACAGTGAATGGGGTGGATACTTGTGGACTGTGCCAGAGCTCATTTTGCCATATTCATGGCCCCCAGTGGTCATCATCCTGGCATCTTTCCATCTCCACATAAATATCACTCCGATATTATACCTCCAAGCCTCCTGTCTGGACTTTTCACTTTAGGTTTCTCACAGAAAATCTCTCCACACACACCCCCACAGCAATATCCTGACTGGCTCCAGAACCTGGATGTAGACTAAGACAGGCTATTTCTTCCCCCAAGATCCTGATCAGTACAGCTCCTCTTCAAAGTGAAAATAAGAATTCTTCTCATCTCAAGACAGGAAGATTCTTTATTCTAGACCAGGGCCCTACAAACATTATGAGATGAGGGCCATATTAGATTTTTGAAGGGGCTTTGCAGGCTGAAGTGACTGTGAAAAAGTAAATATATGCATATATATGCAAAATTGTTAAAAGAACAACACTACTCTACTGTGTCAGTGTTGCATTAAGTTCTATATCAGGTATAAAAGTAGCTGTATAATCAATGCGGGTACTGTGAAGTCACACAAAATATTTGTCAACACATTAAAATCATTTCACTTTTTTTATTTTATTTATTTCTAAAAACTCACAAATTTGTATCATACAAATACACATATTCAAAAGTTTGGCTGTACTTTAGTAAGAGAAGCTCCAGGTTCCCATTGTTGGTTGGGACTGTTTGGTTCAGTGCTGTAGTTAAAATTTAACCCTTCGCTCCTCCAACCACTGCCGCAACCCCTCCCCATTTACTTCTCCAGCCACACCATGGGGGCACTCACTCCTCTGCACATGAGGCCACTGGCAGCGGATCGTGCAGAGGAGCAGCGGTGGCTTCTTGGTGTGCCTGCTCAGCTGGGGGGGCCAGACAAATCAAAGCCACGGGCTGTAGTTTGGAGACCCCTGTTCTAGTCTATAGCAACATGCATGGAACTTTGAGGGAGATGCACAAGTTGCAGGAGGGAAAAGTTTGGATGAGGCACCAGGTCATCAGTCTGTATTCATGTGGCTAGAATGCTAGCTGTAGTTTCAACATCACTGCAAATAGTTCCCCAAATAAATTTAGTTTCATAGGCATGGAGCCCACCCAGAAAATGCTTGGACCCTGCCCGATTCCAAAACTTACAGAAAATTCTACCCAACCAAGATGCCAAGAAACAAAAGCATTAGTGAATCACTAACCCAAGAGAAGCACATTTGCACCCCTGCACAGTAGAATGAGACAGTGGTAGTCCCTTTGCTACAGTTGAGGGGCTGCTCACACCTAGCATTGCTTGGGGCTCAACATACCAGGTTTCCTCCTATCACTCTCAGCCCAGGTCAGTATCTACATGGCAAGATTGAGACCTTTATGGTTGCTTTGCACTGCCATTCAGAAGATTCAAGTTAGATTCTCAGGGTCCTGTTCTCCTCTCATGCCTGTTTAACCTAGTGTAACTACAATGACTTCAGTGGAAATACTTCTGATCTACAGTGTTAATGAGAGAAGAACCTCTAGATCTCTTAGCCAACATGATATAGGAGCAAGAGAGGGGCAGTACAGTAAGTCCCAAGGAGGATGACAACTTCTCACATTGCTCAACAGTGACCTCTGATGATAATGAAAGAGGGAAATCCACCCAAATCTGCTTGACCAGAAAGTCATTAACTTCATAATGGAGCCTTTAAAGCAACCCTTCCAGCATTTCAAGTGGCTAAAAGAGGACACAGTATCACTTAGTTTTAGTCCATCTGCCCCTCTGTAGGTGGAGTCAGGGGAGTGGAGGACCACGTTTGATTGAGGTTGTGAGCTAGCATATAGAGTCGCAATGCAATTCAAATTTGGCCCAGCCACCCCTTTATAGTCGGGGCAGAGGGGCAGTCAGGCCAAACTGAGTGGTGCTGACTCTATATAGCAGGTCGCAACACTACTTGGCTGTTTGTGGGGTCCTCTCAAACAGGGATCTGGGTAAAACCGCCCCTTTTACACTCCCTTCCACTCCCCACTCCCGCAGCCCTGAATGAGGGAACTGTTCTGCTTCAACCAGGACAGAGTGTGTTGGGGCGGGGAGGTCAAAGCAGAACAAACCTGTAACGCCCAGGACTGTTTGAAGGTCTACTTTAAAGTGGTCAGAGGTTTTTAATAGGGTGTAAAAGATAGAATTCCCAGGTCCTGGCCACATTTAAAGATGAACCCTGGGGTGAAAAAGCAGAAATCTTTTGCTATAAACTTGAAATAATTTAAGTAATAGAATACATCAGATAAAATATATGAAGTCCCCCTGGAAGTCTTCAGTTTTCACTTCACTCTTTCAGAATTCAACTTATTAGGTTACTGTGACAAAGTTCCAAGTTTGTATTTGTGGGTCCTGCACTTCCTGACAGATTTAGGGGCTTCATAAACTCATCCAGGCCCCAGAGTGACCTCCCTTTCTCAGTAACTAATTAGGGGAGACAGACAGGGGAGAGCCCAGGCCCACCCTCTACTCCAGACTCCAGCCCAGGGACCCTAATAGTATCAGCTAGGATGGCTGACCTTTTAGGCACAAAACACATTACAATTCCCTGGGCTACTTCCCCACAGCATTCTCCACTTCTTCAAACTCTGCTTCACCCTTACCTCAGGGCCACCTTCCTTCTGGATGATATGTTGTCCACCACTCAGTCTCACCAACAGCATAACTTCCTTTCACAGCTCCTGACATCCACACCCACCTGACTAACTGGGAGGTTTTTATCTGGTTTCAGCCAGTGCCTGATTGGCTTCAGGTGTCCCAATCAGGCTAGCTGTTTCTACTCCTTTCTAGAAGCTTCCTGATTGGCCTGCAGTAGCTTTTGTTTCGCTATCCAGGGAACAGGGAGCTGCACATCCTGAGACTAATATACCTGCCTTCCAGCACTCTCCTATATCCTTCTGGTCTGACTCCGTCACAGTTACAAAGATAAATCATTTTAACAGCCACTATTCTGACATCTCTTCCTATTCTCCTGAAAATGTCAGCAACTGAAATGCAGAATAGAAGTGCTGCTTCAGTTTTCTTTCAAGTCATTTATTTTCTTTGTCCTTTGACACCTAGCAACTGCAGCTATGAAGGCTTAATTCCACAAGTAACTGCAATTAAGTGAAAATGTGGTAAAAAGTGACATCAGATTCCAAAGAGGCTTTGAATGAATTAAATTAAAATTTAAAATACAAGAGAAAATAAAAAGCACTGTAATTGCCTGTAAAATATAATATGAGATATTTTCTTTTTTTAGGGTAGGCAACTCTAGCGTTCTATAGGGACACAGCCTGTACAACTAAGGCACAGTGTAGTCAATTTAAGAAAAAAAAATTAAAAGATATCTTGAAACAATCTCTAAGCTACTTAAAAGCTTAATGTGAGCAAAGCCTCTCTCAGAACCTATCCTCCATCTTCCTTGACCTATCAGGCTACCTTTGAAATTGTCAGCCATGCTTAGGGTGACCAGCTTGCAAAAATAAAATATCCAGATACATGTAGGGGCAGCCACAGGCTCACTGTCCCCCACTGGAGCCATGGAGGAGGAGGGCGCACAGCCCTAGGAAGCTGCAGATTGGGGGCGCATGTCCTCGGCTCCAGCCCCCACCACAAGCCACAGAGAAGGGGCATACAGCCCCTTCTGCAGCCCCCGGCGACAGTCTCACCACAAGCCACCTGCCGCAAGCCACAGGTTGGATGGGGGTGCACGGCTCCATCTGCAGCCATGGACAGCAAGAGGGGGTCTCAGGGCTGGGGCAGGAGATTGGGGTACCAGGGGCATTTTGGGGTGCTGTCTCCAGGAGGCAGTTTGGGTGCAGGAGGGGGTTGAAGGCTGGGGGTGTGGTGCAGAAAGGGGTTCGGGTTCCAGGTGGCACTTACCTCAGGCGGCTTCCCAGGTGGCGACATCTTCCTCTGGGTTCTAGGCTAAGATGCAGCCAGGCAGCTACGCGCATATTCTCGCCTGCAGGCACGGCTCCCCACAGCTCCCATTGGCCATGGTTCCTAGCCAATGGAAGCTGTGGAGCAGGCGCCCCTGGCAGGGACAGCACACAGAGCCTACCTGGCCGTCCCTATGTCTAGGGCCCAGAGGGAGCTGTCACCCCTTCCGGGGAGCTGCACGGAGCTGGGTAGGGAGCTAGCCAGCTCTGCTCCAACTGGATGCCTGGCAAGCAACCCTACAATATCGGGACAAATGGCATCCTGATTATGCATCAATCAGGATGAGGGACAAAGAGTTAAGTATCAGGACAGTCCCAATTTTATCAGGACATTTGATCATACCCTAGCCATGCTCTTCTTGAATCATTGTCTTTCTTGGCTTTCAAGATATTGGCCTCTGCTGATTCTACACTTACATCCCTAACTGTATCTTCAGGGCTTAGTTCTGTGGGTTCTCATACCCTCTACAACTTTCAGTGCGAGCCGCTGAGGCCCCAATCTTTAGCCTCCTTCATTTCTCCCTTTACATCCCATCCGTCTGGAAGTTGAAGCTAGACAGATTCAGACTGGTAATAAGGTGTACATTTTTAACCGTGAGTAATTAATCATTGTATTTGAACAACTACAATGTTTGTGTGGTGGATTCTCTATCACTGGCAATTTTTAAATCATGATCAGATGTTTTTCTAAAACATATGGTCTAGAAATTATTTTGGGGAAGTACTATGATCTGTGCTTTACAGGAGGTCAGATTAGATTACCACAGTGGTCCCTTCTGGCCTTGGAATCTACAAATTAATGACCTTCATGACTTCAACTATCACCTTTGTGCTGATGACTCTCAAATCTTCTCAATGGCAGACCGTCTCCCTCTTAACACACACACACACACACACACACACCTCTCTGCCTGTCTGTCTGACATCATCACATAATGTTCACCTGTAAAGTTAAATTCAGTTTGGCTGAAACTGAGCTCTTGATCTCTCCCAATAAAGCTCTAACCTTCCCCCCGCCCCCATCATCACAGACAATATTACTATCTTCTCAGTCACTCAGGCCTGTAATCTGAGCTTTGTCTTTGACTTAATCCTCTCTCTAGACCATAGATTGAGGCCACATCTATATCTTGCTGTGAACCTTCTTACATAATTGTTCTAAGCCCCGGCCTTTCCTTTTAGTTTGCGCCACCAAATTCTTGTCCAGAACCTTCTTCCCTTTGTTCTCAACTATTTCATCTTTGGCTTTCATTAGTGCATCTTTGCCTCCCTTACTATATTCAGAGTGCTGCTGCTTAATCTTCCTGGTTTGTCCCCACATCAATCTCCTCTCCAAGTTCCTCCCCTGGCTCCTTCTTCATTTCCACATCACATTAAAGGTAAAAAAGAGAAGTTTTCAAGTCTTATGCTAACTTCCTGCTCTAGTGACTTACCAGGAAGTTAATCCTACCATTTTTCTTCCAACAGTTCCACTACACATCAATCTACTTTTCCCTCAGACAACTTCATGCTTTCTCCTGTTATGCCTTTCATACCTGCGGAAAAAAATCTGGAAAATCATCCATACAGGTACTACCCTATCCTCTTCCAAACCTCTCCTTAAAAACCATTGCTGCAATACCTACAAAACCCTATCTGTTGACATGGGTAAGCAAGTGATGAGCTATGACTGTCTCTTTCCTCCGTCCTTTCTCTACTCCCTCACTTGTGTTAACTGCCGCATTCATGCATTTCTCCTCACACTACTTAACAACACTGCCACCAACACATAGAACTGACAAAATTACACCAATCATGGCCACGATAATCATTATTATTATTGGTTATTTGTATTACATTTGTTAAATTTACATCCACAATCAGTCATCTTCTAGATCACAAACTCTACAGGTCTCTTTATGTTTATACAGCACAGTAGAGTGCAATAGAACCCCAAACTTGACTGGAGCCTTTGGGTGCTACAATAATATTTATTAATAATAATCATCATCATCCTGACCAACTCTGATTTTATCAGAAATTTACTGGGTGCTTAGATCTGTGGTTTCAGTTCAGCCCATTATAGAAATAGGGACAAGCCATGAAATTCTTATTGAGCTCCAGATCCAAAGTGCCTCAAAATCTGAATATTAGGAGAAAGGGGTTTGGTTTTGGCCCATCAATTTTAAAATCCAAAAGTATGTTAAAGGGGAAGAATAATTTCCTAAAAGTCAGTAAACAGAATGTCTAATTTTGAATTGTTTCCATACTATGAAGAATTAAAATCACTCAAATTCTATATCCCTCATATAATATAGTTTGGATTACCTAGGTGTAATCAGTATTTAAATATCATGTTGCTAGCCCCTTAGATGAGGAGCAGCACACAAGATTTAAAAATGCACAGTTGGGAATGGAAGTGAATGCTTTGTATAGTACTATCATAACTCAGGGGGGCATCTGTGATTTTTCTACCCACCTAGTAACCTAGGATTTTAATTAATGGATTCTAGGCAGTCACTTATTAAATTATCCTTCAAAGAATTGTGCAAAGCAAAAATCACTCTTTTTTCAAGCAGTGGGATAGGAATATGTTTTGGCTCAGATGTTGTACTGGAAATAAAAGAATATTTGGATTTGCTCAGTAAATGTCTATCAGTTCTACTGGTCATGCTGGTATACTATAGCTTTTTTGATAAAATACTTTAATAATGGTAAATCACTGAAGAACACTAATAACGTGGGATTCATATAGGTCCAGCTGAGGTCTGGTCTGGCTCAGTGATGTGCAAGTTCAGACAAGAGGACAAATACTCAGTAGAGATCATGGAAATTAAAGAGACATAATAGGAATTTATATGTGTTTTCCTTTTCAAGGTTATTGTCTTCTGTGGTGGCTGCGTGTCTGTCTATCTCTATGTGTGGAAGACTTGGCAAAGATGTAACTCTGCAAAGCTATTAATCTGTTTTAGAAGCTTAACTCAACTGTAGAAATTTTTGTAAAAGATAATACTAAGAAATAGGGCCTGTTTTTCACTGATCAGTCATAAATAACCAAATGACAAAATGCTGTGCAAAATCTGTTAGGCAGAGAGCCTAAGTAGTAAAAGATGCCCAGGTGGGAAATTCACGAGAGGTAAAGAGTGGGTGAATACTTGTCTATGTTCTGTGTCCATAATCATTTTCCTGCACAGAAATGTCTATACTTTCATAAGACAACAAAACTAGTTATCCACATTCTGACACTGAACTGTATTTGCAGATAACTAAATGGAATCTTAGTGATGAGGATGTGACTTATGTAGCTTAAATTTATGATGGTTCATCTGCTGTGTGAGTGGTATCTTGAATGGAGTCCAGCAACTCTTCCGTCAGCTGCATCCATATGCTATGCATGTGTTCACTGCTAAGCACATCTTTTAAATTTAGTCCTGGTGGGTGCGTGTTCCACACTTTCGCCATGTTTAGGCTTCTTTTTTATATATGCTTTAAAAATATATACTTTTCCCCCCAAAGTTCCCAGCTTATCCTATAAGGGCTTTGGAACCTTTCATAGTGACCTCTGCAAGTTTCTCAGACCATCTCAATCCCACATCATCAGCTGGTGTTACATTTGGCTGAACGGTGTTGTCTGTACAGTGAATTGCAAACTCCATGGGGCATGAAAGGTGCTTTCTTATCTATTTACACAGTGCCAAGCATACAGCTGATGTTTGAGAAATAATAATAGTAATATATGCATGTTTAAACTTTGAAGACTCCTGGGTTAAGTAATCAAAAGGGTGCCTCTGAAGCAGTGATAGAATTGTTCATTCTTTATATTCCTATAAGAATATGGATAACAGCTAATCCTCAACCACATAAAAGTTACCTTGTTGATTTTAATCCTTCCCCATTATATTTTTAGCGAACACTTATTTATTATTAGAACCTAATAATTTTCTTGCAACGTAAATCTGGGAAAGGGGTTGGGGATGAATGTGCTTTTATTAGATGCTTTGAATGATATGCTTCCAGGTCTCAGAAGTGAAGAGAACTTTTCCCAGAAGAAACTGAGATAGGCACAAATATTAGGTATAGAACTACTGATAGCAATAATGAGACACACACACAGAGCACATTATAAAAACCTTTTTTCTAGCAAGCATTTATTCCAAGTCTTCCACTGGAACAGAACATACCTCCCTAAACATCTACAAAGAACTTTAGAGTCAAGGAAAGAAAATAAGATATTTTTCTCACAACCATCAGTGTAAAGGAGCATTGGTCAGATACTGAAGACTAGCATAGTTCTTCAAATGAGAGCGTTACATACCATTTTTTGGTGAGAAGAACAAAAATTCCCAGAAGAGGGGGGAAAACTTTATTTAGCTGGAGATTATAAACTTATATCAAAGTAATAAGGGAAAAGCCTTAATAGAACATGGTCATTTTTAAAAGCACAAATGTCTGGAAATTCAGAATTAAAAGTTAAGATAGCATTTGAAAAACAAACAAAAAATACACTGAGATGAAGTGACCTTCCCAAAATTACATAGGAATGATGGGAACAGGAATAGCATCTAGTTCTCTTTTTTAACCACAGATCATCTTCCTCTTCCCAAATGCACAATATTGGTATTCTTCTTTTATGAGGGGTGAGTGAATCAAACACTGGACTCTGCTCAAGGTCCATGCAGCCCCTAAGTGCATGGGTAGCCACCAGGCAGGGAGGCTCTGTGTGTTGCCTTCATGCTGGCATGCACCACCCCCACAGTTCCCGTTGGTAGCAGTTGCCAGCCAATGGGAGCTGCAGAGCTGACACTTGGGGCAGGGGCAGCACACAGAGCCTCCCTGGCTGCCCATGTGCCTAGGGGCTGCCAGGACCTGGCAGCCACTTCTGGGAGCCATGTGGAGCTAGAGCAGGCAGGAAGCCTACCTTAGCTTTGAGCACCTACTGCGCTGCCAACCGGAATTTTAACAACCGGGTCAGCAAAGTTCCGGTCAGCAGTCCCTTTTCGACCGGGCATTCCAGTCAAAAACCAAGACACCTGCCAACACTACCTTCCACAAAGTCATACCCATACCTTTGTCAAGTTACACTGACTGGGGGTGTATAAGAGAAGGAGGTGGGTGAAGGGAAGATAACAGAATGGGCAGGGAGTATGACAGGGGTACCACATGACTTTGCCTGTAAGGAAGGTAGACTTGGTAAGGTTTTTTCTTCATTTATATTTTCTCCGAGCTCTCAACTTATAGCCATTGCAACTCAAGATATGTCTACACCCGCAACTGGCCTGTGCCAGTGGTCTCAGACTTGCAGGGTTCAGGCTAAGGGGTTGTTAAATTGCAGTACAGACTTTCAGACTTGGGCAGCAGGCCGACTCTGGGACCCTCCCACTTCGCAGGATCCTAGAGCCCGGGCTCTAGCCGAAGCCTGAACGTTTACACCACAAGTAAACAGCCTGTTGGCTTGAGCCTGAGTCAGCCAACACAGGCCAGCCACAGATTTTAAACTGCAGCATAGACATACATTTAGGCTCCACTTTTTCCTCTCAGATTTGTGTAGTGATCCCTGTAGCATGCAGGTGGTGGACTATGATTTTTCTGGTCACCACATACCCTTTCGCTACTCCCTGCTGAGGCAGGTACGTGGATTTCCTGTGGAGAATAAGAGCCACATGAATAGTTAAAGTACTGGAAACATGGCTTAAAGGGAGAAATTCAGGGAGCTCAAACTATGTAGTTCATCAAAGAGAGTCTTACACAGTGATTTGATCATAGTCTACAAGTACCTACATGAGGAACAAAAATTTGATAATGGGCTCTTCAGTCTAGCAGAGAAAGGTATAACAAGACCCAGTGGATAAAAGGTGAAGCTAGACAAATTCAGATTGGAAATAAGGCACAAAATTTTAACAGTGAGGGTAATTAAGAAGTGGAACAATTTACCAAGGTTTGTGATGGATTTTTATATCCAGTTGGATGTTTTTCTAGTTTAAACGGGAATTAATTCACTTTATAATCTATGACCATGTTGGACACACAAACCCACCACGATCCCAGTAAACATTGGTTGCAGAGGAACTAATTTTCTGTATGTTCAGATACTTCTGATTGGTGGAATTACCCAGGAAAATATACATCTTAATCTTTATTTGTATAAGGAGACCTGACCTCAGAATCTCATATCTATTGAAAATCTGTTTTATTCATCCCTTCATTATCTGGTAGTAACTAACTGGATCCTCATTAAACAGAATTTATCCTAAATACTGTCCTGATTAAGCAGCAGTAATTGCCATTAGGCTAAATCAATTCCCTGGGAAACTTCCCAACAAGATAGATGTCCCAGTTCAGTGTGCCCTGATTCAGCAGAGTGGATTATAATATTTTACATTTATGTAGCACCTTTCGTCCTGCAGCACTTGACAAATTATCAACATATTGCACCATTGAATTGCAGTGGCCTCAGGGTGAAGAGTAGCAGCCAACTGGCACACAGAATGCTGCATGGAGCTCTGAAAAATCCACACAGGAAACTAACTGCATCGAGCTTAATTTGTGAACTTTGAAGATAAAGGGCTTTGCCAGATAGATCTAGATTTGAACCTCTGGTGCTAAAAAGACTAAATAATTCTAACTTGGGGCCAGATTCCCAACTGCACTGTGTGTAAACTCACCATTGATGAAGCGGATAGAGGAGAAAGGATCCTGGGCTGGCCAGGAGCTATAATGGCCTTTGCGGTAAGGGTAAAGCTACTGAGAAACTGTATTAAAGAGTAACAGTGACAGTCATTCCAAAAGGTTGCTGCACCAGCCAAGGATCAGAAAAAGCACCAGACATTCTGCTTGTAACCATTCTGCTAGGTGGAGCCAACAGCAGCCAGGGACAGGTTCAATATCTAGGGGTTCGGGGATTTCCCAAACCTCCCTGAATTTCCCCAACACCACTTCACTCCCCAGTTTTCTGAACTAGTTACATGCAGTATAGTCAATTTAGTGATTGTTTGGAAATTTGAATTGAAATTGAAACATTAATGCATACTTTAAAAGCATATAATGTATCTGAAAAAGTAAAATAGATTTTAAAAGTATGAACATTGACTAGCTTCCTTATACAGCTGTTTTTTATGACTGTCAGTGCATTCATTTTGGTGATGTTGGTCAACCTAATAATTTTGAATTATGATTTGTAA
The DNA here is from genome assembly GCA_007922305.1 of Dermatemys mawii. Lineage (NCBI taxonomy): Eukaryota > Metazoa > Chordata > Testudines > Dermatemydidae > Dermatemys > Dermatemys mawii. The sequence goes on along the minus strand of ML677333.1, from coordinate 43,561,905 downwards.
GGTCAAGTCTAAATGAACTCTCCCTGACAACTAGTGATGAGCTGGGGCCTGGGGAGAGGGAAGGCTTCAGGACCAGATTATATTTAAATTCACACCTAATCTACCAAGGTATCCAGCAAACAGAGCCATGTTGCCCAAGTGATAGATTTTGGCTGGGGTTGGGTTACAAATCACGTCAATGTGGGGGGCAATGAAATGTTGTTCTTATTGTATGAGTAAAAGTCAGTAGAACTGTACTTAGCCTGTGCTGATTGAGGGCATCAAGAGAGAGGATGGAGATGGGTGTTTTGCATGATAGTCTTCCTGAGTCACAAGTACTATTTAACCTGCTCCTCTCCACTGTTTAAAGACAGAGCTGATTAGGCTCCATAGAGAGACTTCTGTTTTGTTAAGTGACCACTACATCTGAAATCACTGATAATCAGGTCTAAGTGCTTAGACCTGCTGTGGGACAGTGTTTCTGTGGAAGAGATGACCCAGTCTGCACTAGCAGTGAGGTTCCCCCACTGAGAGCTCAGCTGAAATCATTGAGAGCTGAGTGTAAACTCAAGAGACCAACTCACAGAGGTCACAGTAGCAATGGCAGCAGAAGGTCATGGGTCAGGGCCATTGACAACAGAGCAGCAGAGTGAAAGGTGGCACAATGAACAACAGTGGCCAGAGCAAACAGTGAGCAGCTGGAGGAATGACCAACGTGCCTTCTTGCCCCCACCTGGGAGGTGAACTCATGTGAAAGCACCTCTGAACTCTGAGTCTCAACTGACCAAGGACATCACCGGTGAGTGTTAATGACGCTGTTAAGAATGCTGGAGACACAACACAGTTCATGCAAACAAACATGGCTGTGGCATCATACTTTCTATTTAAGCAAGAGATTCCACACACTACAAACTGGAAGCCAATATTAAGTGTATTGTCACTTGTTCATCCTGAAGTTGAACACTGGTTCTGAACCAGACCAACAAATGCTCACTATCTTTCTGCAAGAAACTCAACTGACTGGCTAGAAACACGTGGTGCAACAGTGAAAGACTCAACAGTTGAAAAAGTGAAGAACTCTCTTACCACATTCAAAAAAGTTGCATGCATGGCAAATGAATGCACCAATGCAAATGGGCACCAAGTATTAAGCCATTGTGTATGTTATCTTGATGTCAGTGGTAGGCCAGTAGATGCATTTCTAAATGTTCAAGTTATAGAAGACACATCAGCTGCATCTGTGACAACCCACATCTTAGAAGAGTTAAATGCTTGTCAGTTGAACCCCAAAAAGATGGAGCTGATTGTGCATTTGATGGAGCTGAAAAATTCTCCGGAAGACATGATGGAGTACAAGCTTTGCTCAGAGAAAAGTGCAACCCTAATTCTTCCCCTAGCCTCTGCAGTTTGTATCTCTTCCAACTAGCATTAGTATGAGCTGCAGACTCTTCAAAAGACATTTAAAAAGCTATAAAATGTAATGTCTTCATTATATTCTTTTTTCACCAAGAGTCCAAAAAGACTGAATGTCTTGGAAACAAATAGAAAATACACTGGGATTGAGGTTCAAATAATCCAACCTGGGGAAACCCTCTGGCTTTCTCATGAGAGATCCCTGACTGTTGTCTTAAAATTACTCCAGCCATTATTACTATCTTTGGAAAGTATCTACCAAGATGGGATGGATCTAAGTAGTGAGGGTGGTGGATTACTTTTGCTAAAATGTTCAGAGAAGATTATTGCCATTCTCTCTCTTGTAAGTCTACTGTTGAAACCACTTGGGTCATTAAACAATGCCATCCAGACATCTGCTACAATAGTATTAGATCTTTGGCCAGCAATAAAAGCTACATTTTGGATCTGTCATAAGTATGAAGTAGCCTAGAATTAGTGTTTACCTGTAAGGGGTTAAGCTAAAGGTAACCTGAGAGGTGGACAACTGACCAATGAGAAATTCCTCAGGAGACAAAGGATTTTGAGTTTCAGTTTCTCTCTGGGTCTCTTCTCGGTTCAACTCGGCTATGGGATGAATCACAGCTATTTCTTTCACTATAACTATAAGTTTCTATCAAGTACTGTAGTCAGTAAGTTTACCTTCTTTTTATCACTTGGAGGGTTCTCAGTGGTGAGTGTTGGCTGGGTGCTTCTTGATATTGTAAGATTCAGCAGAGATATCAACAGTGGGAGAAAGTTGCCTCGGGGGAGAACTTTGGTTTCTGAATCCTTTTGTTGATTATGGTAGATGCTGTTCTATTGATGGTTATAAGGGATTTATTCCTTTCTTTTTCTTTTTTTCTTTTATTAAAATCTTTCTTTTAAGAAGCTGACTGCTTGTTTTCCATTGTGTAAGATCCTAGTTTTGGATCAGGCACATCTCGCAGGAGCAGGCAAGGTTTGTTTTTTTCTCTCTCAAGCTTCTCAGGGAAGGAAGAAGTTTGGGGGTTTAGTGGAAAGGGAAAGAAGGGTCCCAAACTACCCTAGCCTTAGTTTGGTGGTGGCAGCTACTAAGTCCAGACACAGAAGAAGTTGTGTTCTGGGGAAAAACATTTTAACCCAAGCTAGTAAAATAAGCTTGGGGGGTGTTATTTCTTTTTCATGCGGGTCCCCACATCTGTACCCTAGAGTTCAGAGTGGGGAGGCAATCCTGACAGGATCAATCAGAGCTGTCAATTGAAAAAGTACTGGAAGAAGCAAAGACTTCAGTCAAGAAGTTGACTAATGAAGGCATTTATATTAAATCTTAAGTGAAGAGGACAAGAAGTGTTTGTTAAGACAATTGAAAAAGTACACAGACTTGATTCTTAAAAATCTGCAACAGCGACTTCTAGATTTTGCTCAACCTCTATGCAGCTTTTACAGATCCCTGTTCTATGAAACACACTGACAGTTGAGTGGAGTGAAGCACTACCTGTAATAGGGCTGCCATATGCTAAGGACAGAATAGAGAATTTGAACGCAGAGTGAAATATCATACAACAAATGAATGAAGATTTGACTTCAACTTCTTTTTTATCATTACTAATGGCTTGATCCAATCTTTATGCTATGTTTCCTGGGATGAAGGAAATAGGAATTCATCTCTTGCTATTCCCAGTAACAACAGCTACAACTGAGTGGTTTTTTTTCATCATTGAATAGAACTTTATGTTCTAAAAGAAGTTGCCCTTTGCCTGATCATGTGAATGAACTAATGAGCATAATCAGCTAAAGAAATGGAAATACTGGACACACGAGAAGCAAAGATGAACGCATTGCATTCAAGAAGTTCATTAAGAGAGCTGTGCAAAATTATAACAAGAAACCAAGAAGGCTGTAGATATGGTGCTTTATAGAAGGTTTGAGTAGCCAACTTGAATTTGTGTGATTATCTTAAAACTGGAGTTAAATCTAATAGTCATGAAACATTTTTCAGTTTTTACTATGGTGCCATACAGCCCACCTTCACCCTCACGGTCACATCCTTCATCAGCCCACCTTCCCCTTCCTCCTCCCCCCACCCCGCCCCGGTAAATTCAAACACCTAATTTCAATTCCCGGGGAAAACATTGTAGGGGTTCTTTTTCAACAATACAACACAAAAATGGCTCAAGCTGAGAGGCAATACTTTCCCACTTGCAAGCACAGAGTCTGAGTGTAGAAAAGAAACTTTTAATGAAAGGAGAGAAGTCACCGGACATTCATTAGGGAAAATGCCACAAGCAAGGTTCATAAACCTAAAATTGTGAGCAGGACACCGACCACAGAGTGCATGGAGCAGAGCCTTCTGCCTCATGCTCTTGAGTTCTACAACTAAAAGTTCCTTTACTCTCTGCTCGCTCACCACACTCACAGTGGTTGTCCTTGGTCATTTAGGACCCAGGGTTCAGGGGCATCTGTGTGAGTTCACCTCCCACCCGGAGAAGAAGGCACCTGGCTTGTTCCACCATCTGAATACTTGCTCTGGCTGGCCGCCCTGCCAGCTGCTATGCCTCGATGCCTGACCGCACCATCAGCCATGGCTTCTCGCTGCCTGGCCACCCACCAGTCAACTGCTCACCACTTTTGCCAGCTGCTCCCACTAGTCAGCTGCTTGCCACTTTCACCGGCCACCCATAGTCACCTTCTTTTGCCACCTGCCTCTTTGTTGTGAGCTCTGCAGGTCAGTTTCTTAGTGATTTTTAGCTCTCAGCAGGCTGGACAGGAACACTGCCCCATCTCAAGTGATTTCAGCTCTTACCGAGTACTTAAAATCAAGAAAGGCTCCTAATGAAACGTATTTAGCTCTATCTTTGAACATAGGGAAGGAACAGGTTAAACCACTCTGGGGACCCATAGGGAAAGTCCACATTTCCTGGCTGAGCCACTCTCCTCACCCTTTTACTTTCACAGGGCTCTGGCATTTGAGCACTGGTTTAACCCTTTTGCTGAGGGTGACCACCTCATTTGGGACAGATTAAACATAGTTCTGATCCCCTTCATTCATACAATAATGGCAACACACTGATAACAGCATTTCACTACCCCTGCATTCAGTACTAAAGTGATTGTAACCCACCACCAGTCACAACTGATCACATGGAGCTACACAGCTCCTGTCTGCTAGACACCTATTCAGAGTAGGTGTGTTCATGTAAATACAGTTTGCTTCTGAAGACTTTCCCCCTCCCCAACTAGCTGTCATGGGAGAGCTCATTCGGACCCTGCTTACATGCTTGTGGGCATAGTTTGCGGGGTTGACAGGGCGTTGTCCCCCCAAACTGCAAGCTTCGGGCAGGCATGGAATTTGCCCCCTGCCCCTCCACATCCATTGGCCTGACTGGAGTTGCCCACCCCCCAGAATATAAAAGTAAAACTACACCTATGATTCTGCCCTACCCCCTTAACCTCCTCCACTCCCCCCACCCAAACTGCCCCTAATTTGGGGCAAGGGAACCAGGTATTGTGGAACTTTGCCATATCTGTGCTATTCAAGAAAACCCCTCTCTTGGGGGAATCTTCACTGCCCCTCTAGGGCAGCTTTCTGTGGACTTGGGTCTCAGGGTGCATCTGTGTTGCAGTTAGACACCTGTCGCTGGCACGAGTCAGCTGACAGGCTCATGAGGCTCAGACTGCAGGGCTGTAAAATCGTGGTGTAGATGTTCAGGCTCAGGCTGGACCCTGAGCTCTAGGACCTCAGGAAGGCGGAGGGTCCCAGGACACAGGCTCCACCTACAGCTTGAATGTCTACACTGCAATTTTACAGCCCCACAGCCTAAGCCCTGCGAGTTTGAGACATCTGACCCAAGCCAACCACAGGTGTGTAATTGCAGTAAACACATCTGTAGAATCTTGACGATTAGCCTGCTAAGACATCCATTACAGCAGAGCCCAGAAGCCTCACTGCCATACCATATACATTGGTGTTTCTTTGTTAAATCAGCTTCTGTTCTGCAGAAAGAGCTTCCTTTTCCCCTTTCCTGAGAATCTTCCCTTGCAAGCCTTCCTGGGCACCCGTGAATTCAATATACATAGGATAAGCAGCAGGGTGTTCATTCTGCACATTAAGCAACATACTCTGCACCTCCAAGTTGCAGGAACATATAGTAATACTTGGAAAAGGGGAAGCTCCATCTAAGAACAGTGTAAACGCGTCACTACATCCCACCTGCGGAGTAGGGGCTCCAGGGCACAGAGAGGAGCATTTCACATCAGAGAATCACACCATGCTTTACAAGCACAGCTGTGAAGCAGGTAAGTGCTCTGCATCCCCTTTTACCAAAAGGGAAAATGAAGAACAGAAGAGAGTGATTTACCCCCAAGTCACACAGCAAGTCAGTGACAGAACCAAGATTTGAACAGGAGTTCCTGGAGACTTCCAAACCCATGCTAATTCTTCCAGGGGAAATGCAGATCTGTGAAGTAGACCAGCATGCCCACGTAGACCACATTTTGGGCTTTAAATGGGGATTTAAATGGATCATCACTGAGGCATAAGCTTTGTGCTGTCTGCCTGCATAAGGGGAACACAGTGTCCCATCCCTCACCTGTCACAGATATAATTAACTCAATCTTCATTCAACTAAGAGTTGTAAGAAATGTTTTTTAGTGCCTGGCAGAAAGTGATGCCTCCTGGGGGTTCTGAGCATTTCTTCCAGGTACTCTGCAGTACATAAATCCTGGATGATTGCACTGACAATTGCAACAATTCCTTCAGCTTATTCAGTGTCGTGAGTCTTGCTACAACTCAAGCACAAAAGAACAGAATGTGAGAGGCTGCCTTGAGTTCACTCAGAAATCTCAATGTTCAGCTGCAAATAAAGTCAAACCCTTGGCACGGATGCTGCAGACTGCAGTGCAGATGACTTTGCCTCCATATCAAACAGAAAACCAGGGCTTTTTCTGCTAGAAGTCAGACATAAAACCCCTCTAATCACCACATTTCGGACTGTCATTGGAAAAATCAGGGGAGATGACTAGAAAGAACATAACTAAAAATTCATTGCTTATTCACTAATCAACAGAAATAAACCCTAGTATTTCAGACCAAAAGTTCCAGGCTGTTTTTATTTACAGAGTCTGTGTCATAAAACACAGTTCTTCTTAATGGCTCCAAGTCATGCACCTTGCTACCAGACATGTAACCGTGAGTCATCTTTGACTCTTCCCTCTCCATCTCACACATCCAGTTCATGAACAAGCCTTGCCATTTCTTGCCCCCCACGATATCAAAATTCTGATCCTTCCTCTATTCGTCTTGTCCAAGACCTAATCATCTCAATCCACGTACTGCTGCCTTCTCTTCTCCAGCCTTCATAATACCCATATCACCTTCTCCAGACCACCCAAAATGCCACCGTGAAAATGTTCTTCCCTGACCATCCCTCTGAGATGTCATGCTCTTTGTTGAATGTCTTCACTGCCTTCCCCATGCTCACTGTACCTAGTTCAAAAGTCTTGTACCTTGAAAGTAGCAAAAGTTCCACCCCTACTTATATCTAGGACCTTTTCAACGACCACATCCCTTTTCCTGACATCCATCTGCCAACAATTCCACCCCTTTCGTTACCTTTTTCCATCCTCCCTCTGTATCGTTGTCCATGATTGCTACCTGTTATACAGGGAAAGACCTTCTTGTCTCAATTCATCACCCTTTCCTTGCTCAGCTCTCCCCTAAAATCTAATTTCTACCTTGCTGAATAAAAATAATAATAAAATAATTTCATTTGAGAAGCCTTCTCTGGTTTATCAATATGTTCTGTCTTCTCTTTGTCTATCTTCTATCTAGATTGAAACCTATTTGGCAGGGACGGTCTTTATTTTCGTGTCTTGTTCAGTGCTGAGCACATTGGCTGTACCTAACAGATAAATGCGGTGGCTCTAGATTTTAGTCCATTAGATCCGGGAGTCACACTCCAATTTTAATTATAGTCCGTACATGTAGGACAGCATATTCCCCTAGATGCACAGCAGGTCACTCACTGATACCAATGGAAACTTTGCATAAAGATCAAGGCTAGAAATATTATGACCTTAATATAACAACTAAATTTCTAGGTTAGGTTCTCTCCTGTGGCCAAGTTTAACTAATTCAAGACAGGAGCTGACTCTGTAGGTGCTCCAGCCCTGGACCACCCATGAAAAAAAAGATATATATAGTGGGTGCTTAGCACCCATAGGCAGCCAGCTCCCACCCTCCCCTCAGCACCTCCCCCACTGGTAGCCTTGCTGATCAACTTTTCCCCATCCCTGCCAGCGCCTCCCACCCACCAACTGTTATGCAGCATGCAGGAAGCATTGGAAGGGAGGAAGAGTGGGGACAGGGCATGCTCCAGAGAGTGGGCAGAAAGAGGCAGGGCGGGGTGCCAGCTTTGGGATAAGAGTGGAGTAGAAGTGGGGATGGGGGCTGAGAGAGGGTGAGAAGAGGCAGGGCGGGGGTTTGAGGGAAGGGGTGGGGCAGGGCTCGAGCATCTCCTGGGAAGAGAGGAAGTCAATGCCTATGGTCAGGGGGGCTAATCAGAGCTCCCTGATTCTGAGAACTGGTTTATGCCAGCCCTAGAGACAACATGCCTGAAGGGTGTTACTAATTTACAGCATAGCCGTAGGATCTCTAATGGGGCCTATGCCAGTGAAGAATAGGCAAAGCAGAACTCCGCTAGAGTTCTCCCACCCCATCCTTTTCCCTCCCTCCCCTGACATTGGGGGAGGGATAGGTGGGAAGCTGGTACAAGAGCTGCCTCCATCACCATTACAGCAGCAGCAAACTCCTTGCCAGGCATTTGTGGCCAGACTCTGGCCCCTTGCACCACTGGTTGAGTTGGGAATCTGTTGAGATCGGGGCCTTCACACACAATTATGATAGTAGCTCAGGCACATTCAGAATCACCAAACAGGGAGATGTAATCTTCAGGAGGACCACAGCCATTTCTGTTCTTTCCCTTCCCACTCTTTCTGCTTCTCTCCGCTTTCCACCTTTGTGCTCTCCTTCTCTCTTCACTCTGAGTGCATTTCCTTCCCTGAAGCCACTCCCAATTCCCTCCCCATCTACCCTTGACTTGAAACTCCTGCCCCATTCAAATCCCAGCTGATAAAATGAACTAGGTAATGATGACAAGTAAAGGATTGTCGCAATCCTTTAGTGTTAACAGCTCCATTATATTAACGAAGGCAAGGGATTTCATTCTTCCCAGAGCCACTGTGTCAGGCCAGAAAGACAAGGCTGCATCAATTACACAGTGTCAATATTTGGGCATTAACTTTGCAATCAAGAGGGCTAGAAACTTAGGCCTCATCTAAACTACAAAGTGAGGTTGGGGTAAGCTGTCTTGCAGCAACCTATGTATTCATGTGTCTACACTCAAATGTGTCACCAGCTGACATAAGCATCCTGCTAGGGTGATGCAGTAAAACCACCTCCCTAAATCGGCACAGAGTCATGGTTGAATTACTTTGGTTGACACAATGCAAGTGTAGACACTGCATGACCTGTGTCAAACCTAACAGTCCTCCAACCTCTGTCCCACAAAGCCCAAATCTCCATGAAAGTGACCATTCTGCTCACAGTTTTAAACTAACATGCACAGGGGGCACAGAGATCAGAAGCCTCCCTTCCCCCTCACACACATACATTTCAAACACCCCACATGTTTTTGAAATGCCTTTTCCAGATTGCCCACCTTGGCAAACTCAGCTGGCAGCTCACATGCACAGAGAGATACTCCACACACTCCTGCCAGATTGCACGGGGGATGCAGGCAATGGGGTCTGACAGGAATCAGCAGCAGTACTGCATAAAAGTGAAAAAACTTCTCCAGGGAGACCACAAGGTGAGGGAAGGCAACAAGAAACCTGGTGCTGCTCCACAGACCTGAATCTTTTACAATGAACTGCAGGCTGTCTGTGGTGGCAACCCATCCAACACCTTGCAGACCAATGTGGATAACTCAGAGGAACCCAAGACAAATATCCCTGCTGCTTACCGTGGGGAGCAGGAGCGGGAAGATGCACCATGGGCTCCAAACATAATGTGAACTAGGACTTGTTTGAAACGCAGGAGGAATCTAGCCCATACTGCAATTGAGTGCGGATGAGCCCACTGATGAAGGGGAAAGGAGCTCACATAAGTGTGTGATGCCTTTTTCCTTACAATGCTTTATTTGCTTTTCCTTCTTTTCCTTCACCCTGCCCTGCCATTTAAAGATGGCACTCAGCCCATCCCCAACCGTACAAGACAATATTAGCTTTTCATCACTTTCCTGGTCTAGCATGAGAAAATAAAAAGTTAGGAAGCCAATTCAAAGCAAATTCTTGAACAATATTATGGAAGGCTGTACTCAACAGGTTGGAGCTGGAGAGCAACATAGGGCTGAGGATCTTCAAAGTGGCGGTGTTGATAAGCATGTCTGATGAAACGTTTTTATGGGAGCAGAGAAGGGAGTTCTCTTTCCCTTTGTGTTGTGACTGTAAATCCAGTGGTGCCTGGTCTCTATCAGCAGCTTCTGGCATGGTGGCCTTGACAAGTTTCCCCCTCCATACCCACAGAATGCCTGACTCTGAGGAGGAGGAAAAGGAATAGGACTTGGTAGGATGTATTCTGAGAGATCCTGCATTGGGCCATAAACAAAGGGCTTGGAGAAACAATATCACCAAGAGTATATGGAGAAAAACAGAGACATCAGGGAAAAGCCTCAGGAGTTCCAACAGGGCAAGGAAGATGAAATGCACCTGGATATAACAGGTGGTCTTGGGTAGCAAACAAATGCTGCAGAGGTCAGCCTACAGGTCCAAAAATCCTGGATTCATAAAGCTCTGCACTCTTTGGAGAACTCCATGCTCACAGCTCCCTACATCCCTCAGCTTTCCAGAAGCAACACAGACTGCATCCTAACCCCTGCAACTACATACCGAGGTATAGGAAGAAACAACAGGTTCATATATGCTAACCTGTGAAAACAACAGATTGGTATATGTGTAACCACAACAAACTACACTGAATCACCTTTGTTTTTACACAAATGGATGTAAATATTTACCTCTTTTTTAATTGGAATTTTAAAAGTTCCACCCCGTTAAGGTATGTTAGGAGCCTGTGTGACATTTTGTTTGTTTGTTCACACTTTGATTTTGTGCACTGAATTTTTGCATTCAAAGTATCTTTATTAGTTTACCACAAATATTACAGAGTGCACAGCAGCCCTCAAGAAATTGAATAGTACTTATAAATGCACACCAAACACCACAGAATTCACCACATCAAGAAAACACCCAGCCATCTTTATAAATGTACAGCAAGCAGCACACAATTCATAGCACAAAGCAAAGCCCCAGGCCTCGCTGTATTTATAATTTGTAGGAGGCACAACAGAAGAGATATCAGCAGACAAACCAAAAAATACATAAAAGTTTAAATCACACAAGATAGATATTATCTCAAGACAGAATGCTACTGTTGCTGGCTGTGAAAATGAATCTTTAAAGCCTCCCTCCCACGCATAGCTTTATGTGGGGCTGTTGTAATAGCCCTGATGTCTGGCTGTTCTAGTTCAGCAGACAGCTGCACCACTTCACCCCTCCAGTGACCCAGAGACCTCTCAGTGCCAAGTGGCAAAGGGGGTTACAAGATTATCCTGATAATCGTCTGTAAATTCTGGTTCACCAAAGAATATCATGTGAGGTCTGAAATGAAGGCCAGGGTCATGCTGGTCATTGTTATTATTGTGAAATGTACATACAGATACTACAAAGGAATTATGTATCCGTACTGAAAATATGTTCTTAGTTTCTGTATAACAGCAGAGAGAGAGAAACAGGTTTTCCATCAGACAAAAGATGTTTATTCACCTGTCTCTCTGTCCACAAATAATTAAGCATTGTAAGCTAACACAATGGAGGCACATTTACATATGAAGTCAACAGTGAGATATGAAGTCAACAGGGAAGAGCACACAGCTGGGCGGAGAGAAGAACATTATCTGGAGATATACTTCAAAGATTTGCTGGGCTATAATAGGGAACAAAGAAGACACCCCAGTGCATTTGCATTCATGTAAACAGCATCTCAATCAGCCATGGTTGAAGATGCTGCGGAAGGCTTTGGATGAAATAACCTCCTGTTTAATAAAGTTTAACCTAATAGTCAAATGTAATCTCTAAAAAGCATGTTATGATTTTGTTTTAGATCTAATCCTTTTTGTCTCCATTATCTTTACTTACTCTCTCTTGAATTTTTGGTAATAAACTCATTGTTCATTTAACTATAAATACATCTAGTGCTGTGATATTAAGCAAGATGCTGATCCTAAGTTGATTCATACAAGCTGTTGTATACATTGTTCCCCTAAGGACAGCAGACCTGGTATTTTTGTGTTCAGAGAATAAGGGTTTGGACAGTATAGGGAATATTTCACAGGTGTTCCGGAAGTGGGGCACACTCACTGTAAATCTGCAAGGCAAAGCAAGAGCTGGCCTAGTCCAAAGGAGAGTGCTTCGGCTGATGTCAGGGAGCTGACACCCAGTTAAGAACAAACAAGTGTCCCTTCTGCTGAAAACAGAAGGGTAACACGGTGACTCACAGTCCCGGTGTGACCGGTATCCCAGAGGAGCCAGCTGAGGTCACTCAGTTAGGGTGAACTGCAAAGAATGGGTCAGGCAATCCCAAAAAATAGTGGATATTCTAATGCTTAGATTTACCAAGCTAGCACCAAAGAAGCTTCCATTATACTTCCCTGGTTGCTAGTTCTGTTATACCTCACTGGTTACTAACTCCACTTAGTCACTCAAGTCAGATATGATGAGGCTTAATTAAAATCTTATTCATCATACAAAAAAGGTGCTACCAATCTCAAAGGATTGGATACAGTACTTCCCAGGTTAATGAATATTCCAGATCTTTCCCAAATACACACTTACATCCAGTTCTTATTAAATAAGCTAAAAAAATTAAGAAACGAGAGAGAGTATGGTTATAAGATCAGTATACATACAGACATGAGTTCAATGCCTGAGGTTCAGAACAGAAAAGGTGAGCTTTGTAGTTGCAAAGAGTTCTTTCAGAAGTAGTCCATAGGTTATAGTCCAATGTTTATATTTCAGGGTGATCCAGTCAAATCTGGGATCTCAGTCCTTGTGGCTTAGGCTTCCCCTGCATGAAACTTCAAGCAGATCTGAGATGATAGGATCAGGGCCCCAGGGTCTTTTATACAATCTGAGGCCTTCTTTGACAGGTGAGAGTCCTTAGGCCAAGAATAGGTAATCAGGGTGACTTAGGAGTAGATTCATTTCCAAGCATCACCATCAATTAGCTACATGAATTAACATAAGGCAATTGCCTGTTTTTCAACCATTTGCAGATGATTTGCTATACACTTGAAAGAGAGAGTGATCTCCTATGTTTACAGTTCATTTAACTGTTAAGAAGTTCTTTTGATCTCTGAATTAACAGAATACCGCATAGATAGTGGCTGTTTGAGTACATTGTTGACTTCTATCAATATATATGTAAATACACAAAAGCACAAACATTCTTTCCCCATGTTTTAAAAGGGTTGAACTCAAGTGATTTATCCTACAGGATGCTTAACCCTTTCTGGTCATGCATCACACCAGGGTACGCTGGGAACCATCACAATCCTGGCAGCAGTTTTTCCCCATATGCATCACTGGTATTATGCAGTGCACAACACAGCCATTGGGCTGTTCTTCTTGCTGAGTTCTCATGAGCAACTGTTTTCATATTCTTTCCTTGGGTACTAATGCAGAGAGTAGACTAGATGATACCTCTGAGGAAAGGAAGAAGAAGGAGACTCCACTGTTTGGAAGGCATGAGATGAATTGTCCTAGAGATGGGGTAACACAACCACCACTCTCAAGAGAAGGAGGCGGGTGGTGGTGGTCGGGGACTCTCTTCTAAGGGGGACTGAGTCATCTAGCTGCTGTTCTGACTGGGAAAGCCAAGAAGTCTGCTGCTTGTCCAGAACTAGGATTCACAATGTGATGGAGAGACTGCCAAGACTCATCAAGCCCTCAGATTGCTACCCCTTCCCGCTTCTCCATGTGGGCACCAATAACAAGGCCAAGAATGACCTTGAGTGGATCACTGTAGACTACATGGCTCTGGGAAGAAGAATAAAGGTGTTCTCATCCATCGTCCCTGTGGAAGAAAAAAGCCCAGGTAGAGAGTGTCGAATCCTGGAAGTCAATGAATGGCTACACAAGTGGTGTCGGAGAGAAGGCTTTGGATTCTTTGACCATGCGATGATGTTCCAAGAAGAAGGATTGCTAGGCAGAGACAGGCTCCATCTAATGGAGAGGGAAGAGCATCTTCACAAGCAGTCTGGCTAACTTAGTGAGGAGGGCTTTAAACTACGTTCACTGGTGGAAGGAGACCAAAGCCCTGAAGTAACTGGGGAATTGTGATACCAGGAGGAAGCACAAGAGGGGCGGACTCCTGCCTCATACTGAGAAAGCAGGATGATCAGCAAGTTCTTAAATGCCTATATATACATATGCAAGAAACCTGGGAAACAAGCAGGGAGAACTGGAAGTCCTGGCACAGTCAAGGAATTATGATGTGATTGGAACAACAGAGACATGGTGGGATAACTCACATGACTAAAGTACTGTCATGGAAGGATATAAACTGTTCAGGAAGGACAGGCAGGGCAGAAAAGGTGTGGGAGTTGCACTGTATGTAAGAGAGCAGTATGACTGCTCAGAGCTCCAGTATGAAACTGCAAAAAAACCTGAGAGTCTCTGGATTATGTTTAGAAGTGTGAGCAACAACAGTGATGTCGTGGTGTGAGTCTACTATAGACCACCAGACCAGGGGGATGAGGGGGATGAGGCTTTCTTCAGGCAACTAACAGAAGCTACTAGATCATAGGCTCTGGTTTTCACAGATCACTTCAATCACCTTGATATATGCAGGGAGAGCAATACAACAGTGCACAGACAATCCAGGAAGTTTTCGGAAAGGATAGGGGACAATTTCCTGCTGCAAGTGCAGGAGGAACCAACTAGGGGCAGAGCTCTTCTTGACCTGCTGCTCACAAACAGGGAAGAATTAGCAGGGGAAGCAAAAGTGGATGGGAACCTGGGAGGCAGTGACCATAAGTTGGTTGAGTTCAGGATCCTGACACAGGGAAGAAAGGAGAGCCACAGAATACGGACACTGGACTTCAGAAAAACAGTCTTTGACTCCCTGAGGGAACTAATGGGCAGGATCCCCTGGGAGAATAACATGAGGGGGAAAGGAGTCCAGGAGAGCTGGCTGTATTTTAAAGAATCCTTATTGAGGTTGCAGGAACAAACCATTCCGATGTGTAGAAAGAATAATAAATATGGCAGGTGACCAGGTTGGCTTAGCAGTGAAATCTTTGCTACTTTTAAACACAAAAAGCAGCTTACAAAAGTGGAAGTTTGGACAAATGACAAGGAAGAAGTATAAAAATATTGTTCAGGCATGCAGGAGTGAAATCAGGAAGGCCAAATCACAACTGTAATTGCAACTATCAAGGGATGTTAAGAGTAACAAGAAGGATTTCTTCAGGTATGTTAGCAACAAGGTGGTCAGGGAAAGTGTGGGGCCCTTACTGAATGGGGGAGGGAACCCTAATGACAGGATGTGGAAAAAGCTAATGTACTCAGTGGGCGACACAGTAGCAGGAGGAGGTGACCAGCCTCCAGTGGAGAAAGAAGTGGTTCAAGACGATTTAAAAAAGTTGGACGAGCACAAGTCTATGGGGCTGGATGCATTGCAACCGAGGGTGCTAAAGTTGGCGGATGTGATTGCAGTGCTATTGCCAGTATCTCTGAAAACTCATGGCAATCAGAGGAGGTTCCAGATGACTGAAAAAGGCTAATGTAGTGCCCATCTTTTAAAAAGGGATGGGAAGAATCTGGAGATCTACAGGGCAGTCAGCCTCACCTCAGTCCCTGGAAAAATCATGGAACAGGTCTCTAAGGAATCCATTTTGAAGCACTTTGAGGAGAGGAAAGTGATCAAGAACAGTCAGCATGGATTCACCAAGGGCAAGTCATGCTTGACTGCTTGCTTTCTGTGATGAAATAACTGGCTCTGTGGATGAGGGGAAAGCAGTGGACATGTTATTCCTTAACTTTAGCAAAGCTTTTGATACGGTCTCCCACAGTATTCTTGCCAGCAAGTTAAAGAAGTATGGGCTGGATGAATGGACTATAAGTTGGATAGAACGCTGCCTTGATCATTAGGCTCAACGGGTAGTGATCAATGGCTCTATGTCTAGCTGGCAGCTGATATCAAGGAGTGCCCCAGGGGTCGATCCTGGGGCCAGTTTTGTTAAATATCTTCATTAATGATCTGGAGGATGGCGTGGGCTGCACCCTCAGCAAGTGTCCAGATGAAACTAAACTGGGAGGAGTGGTAGACATATTGGAGGGTAGGGATAGGATACAGAGGGCCTAGACAAATCAGAGAATTGGGCCAAAAGAAATCATGAGGTTCAAGAAGGACAAGTGCAGAGTCCTGCACTTAGGATGGAAGAATCCCATGCACTGCTATGGACCAGGGACCAAGTGGCTAGGCAGCAGTTCTGCAGAAAAGGACTTAGGGTTTACAGTGGACAAGAAGCTGGATATGAGTTAACAGTGTGCCCTTGTTGCCAAGAAGGTTAATGGCATTTTGGGCTATATAAGTAGTAGCATTGCCAGCAGATCAAGCGACGTGATCACTCCCCTCTATTCGACATTGGTGAGGCCTCATCTGGAGTACTGTGTCCAGTTTTGGGGGCCACACTACAAGGAGGATGTGGAAAAAGTGGAAAGAATCCAGCAATGGGCAACAAAATTTATCAGGGGGCTAGAGCACATGACTTATGAGGAGAGGCTGAGGGAACTAGGATTATGTAGTCTGCAGAAGAGAAGACTGAGGGGAGATTTGATAGCTGCTTTCAACTACCTGAAAGGGGGTTCCAAAGAGAATGGATCTAGACTGTTCTCAGTGGTATCAGATGACAGAACAAGGAGTAATGGCTTCAAGTTGCAGTGGGGGAGGCTTAGGTTGGCTATTAAGAAAAACTTTTTCACTAGAAGGGCAGTGAAGCACTGCAATGGGTTACCTAGGGAGTTGGTGGAATCTCCTCCCTTAAGGCCAGGCTTGACAAAGCCCTGGCTGGGATGATTTAGTTGGGGTTAGTGCTGCTTTAAGCAGAGGGTTGGACTAGATGACTTCCTGAGGTCCCTTCCAACTCTGATATTCTATGATTCTATCTAAATGGCTGATGTACAGCTTTTGAGCGAGGGGAGCAAGGAGTAGACTGGGTCCCCCAAAACACTACTGACATTTCCACATCACCAATGGGAATCAGATGCTAGGGACAAAATGTCCCACCATGCAACTTTCTGAACAGTCCTGTGTTCTTAGAGATGTAAGCATCATGCATCTTCTCTGATCAACCCACACTGATATCGGGGAAGGGTCTGTGGTGATCCACTACCACTGGCATAACCATGGAAAGGTACCTCTTTCTGTTGATGTACTCAGTAGCAAGGTGACCAGATGCCAAAATAGGGATATGCATTCATCTATCACCACACCACAGACCAGAAACCCCATTGCTACAGATCCAACCCTATTTCTCACACATTGCCAAGAGTCACAGTCCTGTGTAACAGGAGATGATTAATGGCCCTAAACACTTGCTTGACAACAGCCTCCACTGTGGATTTTCCAACTTCAAAATGGAAGTTGGAAAAGTTCCCACTGACTGGTAGTAATCCATCATTGCAAGCTTCCAAAACACAATGGCCACTCCTCAAGTGTAAGTGCAGCTCTCATTCTGGTGTCCCTGCATTGGATGGCTGGGGTGAGCTCAGCACACAGATCCAGAAACGTGGCCTCTCACATCTGAAAGTTCTTCAGCCACTCCTGCTCATCCCAAACCCACATTCTAATGTGATCCCACCAGTAAGTACTTGTTTCCTGGGCCCAGCGTCAGAGCTCCACCATCTGCAGCAGCTCCATGAAAGCCACCACCAAGCTGTATTTATTATTTTTTTTAAACACAGTGTCCATCAACAAACTCTCCTTGAAGATATCCTCATCTTCCTTATTGTGATCCCAGCTGTTGCAGTACTCCCTGCAAATACATGGAAATCATGTCCTGCATTTGCACCATTTGTGAGACTAGTGCTGAGCTCTGTGAGCTCCATGCTTCTGTCAGAGAGGGCAGACACAGAAAAGCACTGTGTAGGTTTGTGGGATTTTCAAAAAAATGGCAAAAAAAAAATCATCATGGGATGTGGTGTTTTCTTACCTCATGGTAGCTACCATGAGGTAACTAAAGATAAAATCCTAGTGAAGTCAAAGCAAGCAAGTCCGTAGTTTTCACACATTAGCAGGTTGAGGTAGAGTGATAGACTATGGGGAAGCCTAGGCCTTATCTGGGTCTGCTAACATATGCTAATACTATAGCTGTCTTGTTTAGGATTTTACCTCGCATTAGTCACCAGATGTTAGTTAACATGAGGTAGAAACACATCCTTTTTCCTAGTGAGACAAGGCCACAATATGATGGGTGGGCCACATAAATACATCCAGCCAACAGGCCAGTTGTTTGGCACCTCTGCACTAGACCTCCACTAGAATTTAATGAAACAATCTTATTTTGAACTAGAGATCCTCAAAGGGAGCATGAAAGCTGTGTAACAAAGGATTGGATGGCTGTGGAAATTTTGCCTATTTTTGAGTTCAAAAACTTTCTATGAACTGTAAAGCAATTAGATGAAAAAATAGAAATACTTCAGTCAGAAATGTGTGTAAAACCCTTTGCAGAATTTTGTCTGTTATTCTAGGAGCATTTTAAAAATTTTGAGTTGCGTTCTGCTTGGCAACATAAGTCATAAGGTATTGATTCTGGCTTCCTAACTGGCTGAACCAATGAGGTTCAGTTAACAAAAGCCATTTTCACAAGAGAGTTGCTCTATCCTCTTTGAGCCAGTCACTTAAAAACAGGGAATAGTTGGGAGCAGCACAGTGCTTGTCCCTGTTGAAATCTAGACAGGAGGGTCACTTGTTACCCCCGAAGGTCCATTCAGGTGTGGGGGAGGGGTGCTAATTGGAGTGTCTCTGGGCAGACTTTGATAAAAAATCCTCCAGTTTTCTATTGGATAAAAAGACAAATTTGCCACAAGTGAAGCATCAACAACAAATCTGTTTCATCCATCTCAAGGGGGAAAGTTGTGGGAATTTTGCTTTTTCAAATGGTTTTTATTTTATTTGGCTCCAGTAACAAAGATGTCTTCATTTTAAAACATCAGCTTTGACAGACAGAATAGATTTAGACCTCAATGATAAATGTGTGCTCTATGTTTGAAACACCATTTTTCAACCAAACTGATAATTGAATTAAAATTGTGTACTGTGTGGGCACACAATAATAAGTAATTAACTTACTGATTATACTACAGCATAGTTCTTCAGATCTACAGCACCCATTGCAATGTAGTTGCTAGCATGCTACAAAAGGGTAGGTCCTCAGCTGCTGTAAATAGGCATCACTCCATTGCTGTCAGGGGCAATTCCCAACAGTTGAGGATCATGTTACTAGTATGAGTTGCCACAGCTACAGCTAAGCAAAACGTACACAAGAAAAAACACAGAAAAGTGATCTGGTTTTATATTATTACAAAATTAGCCTCCTACCAGAGTTCTTGAGGGTTTGCGGACCTTTGGAGCAAGCCTGGAATGATCTGTAAATTCACCTTGAGTCTATCCAAAATTTGCAGTGTCCATACAAAAGCAAGTGACACTTGATGGTTTTGACTAAATTCTAGTTTGAGGTTGGTCTGTTTGTTTTTTCCAACCCCAAACTCAAACCAAAAAAGCTCAGGGGCCCCAAATCCACACAGGTTGAAACCAGGGAAAATAAAGTGTTTTCACATCAGTTTCCCCTCAAGAAAACACAAAAACATAGCTCTGCACACTAACCACTGACCTCTACTGGACAGAATTCAAGACCTCATAGACTTTAAAATCAGAAGGGACCATTATGATCATCTAGTTTGACCTCCTGCACAACATAGGCCACAGAATCTCACCCACCCTCTCCTGCAATAAACCTCTCACCTATATCTGAGCTATTGAAGTCTACCAATCTGATGAAAGATTTGCAATTTTGATGCCTTCCACTGGCTGGTTGGCTGATATGGAGGCTATAAACCAATAGGCTATCATCTTATAGTTAATGGAGTCTCATTTAATGGCGGAGATCTGTATTTTTGGAGTCAAAAGCCAGTTCATCGTTGCACGTGTGCAGAACAACAAATGATCACGATAGGCCAGATTCTCAGTAGCTGTAAATTTGCACAGCCTTTTTAAAGTCAATGGAACCATGTCATTTTACACCAGGTGAAGATTTGGCTTGGTATCAGCATGTAGCTGCACACAGATTCATTACAAATTGAATATGGAGAAAGAAAAATGTTTCCAAATTTGTAGGAGTACCAGGATTTGTATATGCACCTGATCATTAAGGCCTTGATCCAGAAAATGTTTAGGTTCATGCTTAGCTTAAATCATGCATTGTTTAATTGAAGTCATGCATTAAAGTTAAGCATATGCTCAAGTGCTTTGCAGTATGAGGGCCTAAGGGCCCATCCTATGAGGTACTAAACATATCTTGCGAAGCAGAAACTGAGCATCAGACAGGATAAAGCCTGATCAGTGACCATTTCTGCCATCACCATTGCAGCATGCCAGAGTGTCACCAACCTAGACAGCAAAAGACAAATATTCAATCTCCCATGTCACAGGATGTAATATTGCCCCCAAGTCTTTCCTGGAAACTGGAACATTTTTCCTGATCTGAAGCTTTACATACCTTGACAAAAGGGTTTTAATTTTTTCAGTTATTTCTGAAGTGCAATATTCTAGTCTCAAGGAGATGAGAAGAGTAAGCCCATTTTCAATGCTAAAAAGGGTTATGTTGCTCTTTCACCATGCTCTGACTCTATCCCAAATCCTTGCATCTATTTATTGCTTACTCCTTATGATTAAAGAACTCTGTTACTGAGACTGCTGCTTCTTGCTGTGCTTGGACTGCAAATTAATGCTTCAGTATTAAGAATGTGAACAAGGGGAATATGCCACTAGGGAATGAGATGATGGTGTAAGGGACAGCTGGACTGAGGTTCTCTCCTTCCAATATGAGGCAAGGCTTGTACTTTCATTTTCACATATGATAAGCACTGTTTTAACGTCTGTTACATTCTAAAGCTATTTTCACAGGCCACATTTAAACATTTTGGACACATAAATGACAGCTCAGAATTTCTCATATCAAATAATTCCAGAGTCATGACAGTACATCACTTTTTTAACTCAGAAACTGCTTCTCCTACCTCTTCTCACTTTGTATGCTACTGCTGCTACACAACAACCTTCAGCAAGCCAGCATCTTACATATTGTAAAGGGCTGAAGTATCTCGGGATGGTCCATTGTACTTTCAGAATATCAGGGTTGACAAGATACTGTCTGCCAATTGTTACCTTAATGGGAGTTGAATGATATTCAATGTACCCAGTCCCCTTTCTCTAATGCTGAGCAGTAAATACAAAAATAGTAGAAGCTGCATTTCCAGGAGGTTGGATTAACATACTTCTCATTACTCTGTGTGTCATGGTGAATCCTTGCATTGCTCTGTCAGCTCAGCAAATCTCAGCTGGAGCGAGTGAAATCATCCTCCACATAGAAAAATCCATGGGAAGGGGCCATAAAGGTAGGAAATTGCTGTGAGGTTCCCCTCAAATGGTTTCTTCCAAATCATTCCATTTGGATGTGAAATTCCCTCCTCACTTCCTGTGGAACGGGTAAATATCAGGCCCCCAAATGCCATACAGATGTAGAGGGACACCGTAGAATCACAGGGCCTTCCTCCCAGAGACGCTGTGCCTCTGACTGGGCTTCAGCAATTACTGCAGTTGCCTCCGGCTCCCTGCTAGCGCAGTTCCACTGGACTGCCATGGTTTCACGGGAGCTCCAGTGAGGAAGAAGGCTGCAGGACTGTTCAGAAAGCTTCAGGCTGCCATTTCCTTTTCTGTGAATTTACTGGGGGGAATTTCTTAACCTCTGATCAGTAACCCCAGCTGTTCTCCGATCCAGGATTCCTCTGCAGGTCAGGCCAGGAGAATGCACCTCATCTTCCTACAATGAGAGAGAAACCTGCAGAAAAACTAACAGAGGCCCGGGGCTCCATTAATATTCCCACAGTCCCTTTCCTTGCAGATTTACCAGTGGTTGCTGGGAGGAGGGTGTGCATTCCTTCCTCCCTCCCCCACCCCCATGCAGGAATGGTCCTCGATCTTGTAAGAGCAGGGTTGATTGACCCAGAGCCCACAAATTAACATGCATACTCCTGCACCAGTGCCCATTTTAAAGGTATGAAAGCTCCTCACCTGTCTTGGCTAGAAACACAGGGTTTATATAGCTTCAGAACTGGGAATCTCTTCTTTCCAGAGACATAGGGCATCAGATATCAGGCCCCAACATTGCTACAGCCTGATCTATAGAAAAGCTGTTTGATCATTTGTAGGGTTTTGAAGTGTTACTAATTTCTTTCCCCTGAGGCCTTTACAGCAGGATTCATGGTACCAAAAGAAACCTGCCTTTACAGCCATCAAAATATGAAAACTAGAATCCACTTTTAAAAGTTTACAGACCAGCTCCTCAGTTGGTGAAAAGCTCTGTTGAAGTCTATGGTACTCTACTAATTTACACTACCGTATGGGTTGTTCATTTAATAGTGGGTTGTAGCGGCACGACTCACCCCTGGGGCAGCTCCTGCTGGCCATCTGGGAATTAGCTCACTAGCCCTCAGAGCACCCTCTGCAGGCTGGTGTCTCACTGTCCCCATGTCCCCAATGGACCCCAGTTCCCTTTTTCCTGTGAGGGCTGCCCCTGACTACACCCCCCCCCCCACTCTCCCTGAGTGTCTCCTTCCTGAGGAACCCCCAACCCACTATCCCCACCTCGCTTCAGTCTGCAGATACTGCCAGAAAGCAACAAGCCCCCATTCCCTGGGGCAGACTGCAATGTAAAAGCCAGTCATCACAGGCAAGGGGGTTTGACCTGCTGTCTTTCCTTGCAACCCAGTACCTCAGTGGGCCTTGGACAAGGCCCTGCAGCCTAGAGTCCCCAGCTCATCTGACCTTTCCCCAGTCCTGCTTCACTCCCAGTGCCCTTTCTGCAGCCAGCTAAGCACTACTCCCTCTAAGACTGAAAGCAGACTCTGCCTGAGAGCCTCACTCACAGCATTTTTATACAGGCCAGTTGTGGCCTGACTGGGGTGTGGCCCAGCTGCAGCGGCTTCCCCAATCAGCCCAGCTTAGCAGCTCTCAGCCCCAGCCTTCTCCCAGGGCTGACTTTAACCCCTTTTCTGCTGGAGTGGGGCAGCTGCCCCACTACACAGATGTTATTTCAGTTTGTTCTTCCTGCTGCATCTTGGGGGTTGGGGGTTTTGTGGATTGTGTTTCTAATGGTGCAGTTGTGGCTTCCTGCATTGTGTAGAGGGAAAGCAATTATTCTGGGTTAGCTCCTTCTTTGAATGCTGAGGGTAATTTCTGGTTTCTTGGAGGATTATAAGAGGAATTTCTTAGTTATTAAACTGTAGGAAATCTGTTGTTTCTAATTCCCTGAGAGGTGCACTTCCTAAGATGGAACTGTTACGCTGCCATGTTTTGGTTTATGGGCTGGACTTGTGTGTAATGATGAGAGTCCAGGAAAATGATCTGCAAAAAGGGAAGGAAGAATTTCTAAGAAGTCTGCTTTCATGATGAGAGAAGTGGTTCTTGGAGCATGTGTCATTTCTGATGCAAAAGCAAGTGAGGGGGCACGTTTTCAAAGTGAAAAGCTGGGGAACACTTGTCAGGAAGGAGAGAGTTATGGCACAGGAGATGGACTTGATAGGGAGCAGGGGACTGTGTACAGGAGGGCTTTGGTGGCTGGAACAGAAAGAGAGAAGGTAGTACTCATTCCTCCCTCTCCCTTTCCTTAGCCAAGCCACTCACCACCACTACCACCCCATTCACCTTCTCACCTTTGATAATTAAAGCTGGGAAGAAATTACAGGAGAAAATGATATGGAAGGAAACAGAATTTGCTCCTGTGCATCACTTAGATTGTTTTCTCCCACTCCCAATTCTTCTATCATATTTTCTACCCAGCTTCCTAATTCTTTTTGTTTAATTGAAAAGATAAATTCATATTTGTGACATTCACGGATACTGTGTGACGGGAGCCACAGAAGTGTGTGAATAGATTTATCACTTCTCTGGGCTTGCCACTAAAGCGTAGTCCATTTCCGGCATCCCAGATGTACACTGCGTTTGAATATTACATACGTATTGGTGGGGAGGGGAGGAATCAGAGCACAATGAATATTCACTTCAACTTTGGCTACATCACAGCGAAGCCCATCATAGACTATATCTTTATGGATGGCAACAAAAGTTTATGGTAGTTGTCCAGGGTGGGGGGTTAGGAATCTGTCATGGAAATACAGGCTTGCTGATAAAGCAGTGACTGAGTGCTTGGAGCAGTCATTTTTCTCTTGCAATTTCAGGGACAGATTTACAAGTGCTTGAAAGCCATCACACAGCAAGTGAACTCAGAGTTCAGAACAGAGGTTTCTATAGCCATTTGGTGGAAGAGGCTATTTTCATTTCTGATTATCGTCTAATCTATCTATCTGGCCATCATCAGTGGGTAATTTTACCTCATTTTTTTAAAAAATGGTATTTTACAATCAAAACTACATTTTGTAAAACCTTTAGTATGGAGTTCATTTCCTGATCGCAATTGCTACAAATTGATTTTCCTAGAGAAAGTATAGGCTTGGTTCCTCAATCCTTTCTGCAGTTTTTTTTTTTTTTTATAACTAATTTAAATGAACTTCTCAGAAGAAAATAACATCTGCTCCCATTTCATGCAATTCTGTCTTTTTTTCTTTCTTAATGGGAGTCTTCATGCCCTTTATATTTGCAGATAATTGATTCAATATGGCAATTAAATTAAGTCTAGAACAAAGTATAAATCAGTCTTAGAAGGTAAAAGGCCTATTTAAATGTATTTTAATGGTTAGTTGGGTTACAAACCCCCCATCAGCATTCTTACAACTCAGAGATACATGTACCATCATCTAATTTTTTATTTTTAAACAGAAACATTGCTTCATACAGAATGGAAGGAGAAATGCATAAATAGAACATACAGGGAAAAGTGATTGCTCCTAAGGCCAAAAAGAATAAAAATAAAAAATACCAAGCCATAGGCTGAACTACAGAAAATGTCAGCCTTAAATTAAAACAAACTCTGCAACTGCTAACACCACAAAACAACAACTTTAATATCCAGTTACTAGACCATCAAGACAACTTACATTCAAGCCTCCAGGTACATATCAGCTCCTACAAATAAAAAGGAAAAGAAAAACAGACGTTCCCACATATTCATTAACTGGCTAGTCTAAAAACATGAATTAAAAAATCCAGCAGAGGGACAGTACCTCATACGGTGTCATTCAGTGCACCCACACAAAGCCTGAGTAATCATGCCCCATGAAGGAAAAGTCTGGATAGACGGGGCAGAACTCCCAATTGAGGCAAACATATGTTCCTCTCCCATGGCCCTTATTCCAAATAGCAGGTTCAGGCCACTGGATAACCTTTGTAAAGACAGATGCCAAAGCCCATCCTAAGGCTGCACACCACACCAGTTTTGGACATTAGCCCAGGACAAAGTTCAGGGTCTCATAGTTATCTCCCTTACGAAATATTTTCTTTTCTCCAAACAGCAGTGAAGTTTACACCCTAAACCACCTTTTCATCCTGACACTGAGGACTTTCGATGAATCACTCTCTCTGACCACATACCTGAAGAGTCTCTCTTGCCACACCAGTAAAGTACTATTGTCTGATGCTTGATGATTGGCGATCCCTTGATTCGAGGATGATCTCTACCACAGAATTACAATGGGTCCTGAGATGACTCAGGAGTCTCATCCTGGAACTGATAATCCACCTGCAGTAGGTAAAGACATTCCGTGGCAAGCCAGCTGCCGCATGGAGAATGTTTTTTCTTTTTCCTTCCTCCTCTCTCTCTTTTCAGCTTTGAGGGAAAGGTGCTTCTCCTCAAAGCAGGCCACTGCCTGATGGAGAATATGGCCCCCATTGGGGTCGGTTAGTGGCTTGCTACTCCCAGCTTGTGATGTCCACATCAGTTTTCTTAAGATATGCTTTCAGTGTGTCTTTGTAGCATTTCCTCTGACCATGGGTGAGCTGAGAGTAAAGGACTTGTTTTGGGAGGTTTGAGTTTGCCATCTGTACACAATGTCCAGCCCAGTGAAGTTGGTGCATGAGAAAACATTGCTTCAATGCTGGTGACATTGGCTGCAGTGAGGATGCTAGCTTTACTGCAGTGATCTTGCCACTTGACACAAAGGATCTTCCAAAGGCATAGTTGGTGATACCTCTCCAAACTCTTGAGGTGCTGTCGATAGGTCACCCAGGTTTTGCATCCATAAAGGAGTGTAGGAACAACAATTGTCTTATACCCTTGGATCTTGACTTATTGTATAGATTTGCTTTAAACTGCTTTGCTGCTACTCTTCTGTTGACTCATCCGTCTGCCAGCATTTCTAACACCTACAACTCCAGCACCCAGGTGCAGTATCTAGCTTATGAACTGCAGTGAATTCCATTCATATCTATGCAGTCTTTCAGACCATACTCAGCGCCATTGTATCTCTCCAGTGGGGACAGTCAAGTCCCCACCCTACTCTTTAGTTTAGCCATAAACTGATTACTTTGAGTGCATTACCAAGATTTCCTTTGGATCTAATTAAAAAGTTTTTGATTAATATCTGATAAATCATAAATCATAGAATTGTAGGACTGGAAGGGACCTTGAGTGGTCATCTAGTCCAGTTCCCTGTACTCATGGCAGAACTATTATCTAGACCATCCCCGACAGGTGTTTTTTTAACCTGCTCTTAAAAATCTCCAGTGACAGAGATTCCACAACCTCCCTAGGCAATTTATTCCAGTGCTTAACTATCCTGACAGTTAGGAATTTTTTCCTAATGGCCAACCTAAACTGTCCTTGCTGCAATTTAAGCCCTTTGTTTCTTGTCCTATCCTCAGAGGTTAATGAGAACAATTTTTCTCCCTCCTCATTGTAACAAACTATTATGTACTTGAAAGCTGTTATCATTTCTCCTCTCAGTCTCCTCTTCTCCAGACTAAACAACTTCACATTTTTAAATTTTCCCTCGTAGGTCATGTTTTTTAGACCTTTTTAGACCTAGGACTGTTTTGTTGTTGGCTGTCTGACCCTCCTCAAGCCCAGGCCCTAGGTCAGTTATAGACTTCATTTAAGGGCTGGCAGCTTGAGCCGCCCAAGCCCAGGCGAAAGCCTGATCGTGACTGTTGGTCACCCAGCCCTACTGTGGACTCTTGACTCTCCTGCAGATTTTGGTCCTGGCCAGACGAGACCAGACTGAGTGGCCTCCCTCCCCATGGGAGAGTGAGGGACCATTACAACATCCCAGAATGATGTTCACTTGTTTTTGCAACAGTGTTACAACGTTGACTCATATTTAGCTTGTGATCCACTGTGACCCCCAGATCCTTTTCTAAAGTACTCCTTCCTAAGCAGTCATTTCCCATTCTGTATATGTGCAACTGATTGTTCCTGATTGTGGAGTACTTTGCATTTATCCTTATTGAAATTCATTCCATTTACTTCAGATCATTTCTCCAGTTTGACCAGATCCCTGACTACTGTTAAAAACTCTAGCACCAGACATGTGGACATGTCTTTTCTAGGCCTCTGCAGGGAAATTTGTTTTATATTATCATAACATTATTCCTGCTTAGAGTTTTATGAAGAATAAAATGTACAATTCATGTTTACAAGTTTACATTTTCCATAAGTGAGGAGACATCCCACAGGGCATCCTCTTCCTCCTGAAGTCTAGAAGAAGAAAACATCTAATTGCCTATTCATGAGCAAGCATCAGTTTTCCAGGGAATGTAAAATTTTGAAGAAGGGTACACTGAGAATAGTAATGATTATGAAAACAGTAGCTTCATTAATTCAGACTCCCGGAATGAACACATACATAAGAAGTTAAATCTCAGTATTTTATACTCCATCAGTGAAATGTCTCTCGTGCTTTGTATTCCCCTCTTACCATAATTATATGTAGCTTATACATAAAATGCAGCCAATCAGAAGTAGACGTAGATACCTTGAAAATAATAGCATCATAGCCTTCATATAGTGGAGAAGTTACATTTTCCTTATAACTTGAACTGTTGCCTCTTGAGACCCTAGCGCATATCAGGATCTCTATTGGAACAAAAATGGTCTCCAATTTCCTTCTGGTGTTAGAGTCTGAGGACCAATTTCGGTCTTGGTGTTCCAAAGTCAGTAGGGTTGCACTTGCTGAGACCAGAACTGACCTTCACCCCCATTTTGTAGATCCAGTGCATTCCTTTTTTAAAACAGAGTATAGTCGTACCACTTCCTGCAGAGAAGATCATCAGTTCTCCTACAGTGATTGAGACTGAACTTAATTAGGGTTTCTGGAAAGTGAAGTTGAGAGTAATTGGCACTCTGAGTCAGTACTGCACTAATGCGTTAGGACTGTGCTTGGGGACTAGTGTTGTTGGAAGGATTTAGGGAGCCAGCTACATGAACTCCCTCAGCCAAACCATTTGGGTTCAAGGAACAGCTTCCACTTGAAGAAGTTTTGATCTGAATACAATGTTGTGTTTCATTGAGATCAGCATGTATTGTGTTCCACTGTAGAACATGTATCTTTTTCTGTTTATTTAAGAATTCTATGCCTGTCATTCTTGGGAGGCTTTCTCTCCCAGTGCTGGAGACCAGGATGTAGGCAGTCATGGCTGGTGCTCGGAGAAGGAGTCAGGCCTTGTTGTTAGAGCAGGAGTCAGTTACCAGAAATAGAAGCCCAGGGCCAGAGCTGGACTCATAGGCCAGATGCCAGAGCCAAGGGTCAGAGCCAGAGTCAGAAGTCCAGAATCAGAGCCAAGAGTCACAGCCAGGTTACCAGGAGTGAGGCAAAGCACGGGCAGGGGCTATCACAACTCTCGGCAAACACTTTCCTCAGCCACTGAACAACTGCCGCTGGGCTTAAGGGCTGGTCTGCTGACTCTTCCTACCAATCAGCTGCACCCTTTAGGTTGCGAAGAGACATGCAGTAAATTAAGATTTATGCATATTGCTGGCGAAAGTGTAAATGGAAAAATGACCTGAACATCTCACATGCATTCTGGGAAAACATTAATGTTTTTATACTCAGGGCTGGGGTCATTTTTCGGACTCAAGGGATGATGTTAGGATAGGAGAGTCCTGGGTGTCAGGAATCAGGGCCTGGAGCGCTCTTGCTGGTTTACAACACCTTGAAATGAACTGTTAGCAGACAGCGTAAGACCTGTCTTTGCATTGCAGTTTATGTTTTGCTTATCCATTAAGAGCCTAAACTGCCATTACTGCATATATTAGCCCAGAGAGATATTTTAAAAGCCAGACAACAAAGTCTATTGAACAGGTAATAAAATGACTCATTTATCATTGGTTCCTCACCCAGTCATAGTTGGATTTGGGATTCCAGCTTCATGGAAAGGGATGAAACCCAAAGGGTGGAACTAGCACCGTTATTGCCAACAGCTATAGTTTTTTTAGAAGTGGCCTAAAAAGGGGAAGAAATTGAGTGTGTACATCTGTTTGCTCTCTTATTATCAATTATGAAGACTGAAAGGATTTATTTTGGCCAGTATACCCTGTCAGGGGGTGGGAGGGAGTTGAACTAAGATACGCAACTTCAGCTACATGAATAACATAGCTGAAGTCGACTTATCGTAGGTCGACTTACCTGGGCATCCTCATGGTGGCAAGTCGACTGCTGCCACTCCCCCATCGACTCCGCTTCAACCTCCCAGTGGTGGAGTTCCAGAGTTGATGGGGAGTGCACTCGGGGATCAATTTATCGTGTCTACACTAGACATGATAAATCGATCCCCAATAGATTGATCACTACCCACCAATTTGGTTATTTCCCAAGACCCTAAGTCTTGTTATTTCTTGCTCATTTTTACCTTACAAATGTCAGGAACACCATACTGAGTCTTCCCTCTTTTGCTGGAGGGTTCCCTTTGAGGACAGACCTTGGAATGGGAACCATCTCAGCCCTTACCAAAATAAAAAAGGGGGGGGGGAGATTTTAACAAAAGAGTTTTTCTTGCAGCTGTTTCTGCAGGCACCGGAGAAACAAAAACAAACACCAAACAGTTTAAACAATCTGAATAAAAATCACTCCCCTCTGAATTAATCAGGTCTGTTTCCTTTCAACCTTCGGTGTCTTGTGATGTCATGAACTCTTTAGTTCTCCAAGTGGGAGTGTATATCTAGAGTCACAATTGTTCTCACTTAGTCGATGTCTTCTCTGCAAAGTTAACCTGGGCTCTTACTTGGGTTTTAGCCCAAACTCCTCTATCATCCACACACTAAACCCTTGAACCTGGGTTTGCTTACCCAGCTGGGGTTATAGGTTACGACCTGGGTTTTGCTTAAAGGCAGGTTCTAACCCACCTACTTTGCAGTGAGGTTACAGCTGAAGCCTGGGTTATGGTGCTCAGGTTTTCAGGGTATGCCGACAGTGCAGCTGGGATTATGCCTGTGGGACCAGGTAAACAGACTAGTGCTAGGTCGGCTTGAGCTAGCACACTAAAAATAGCATTGTGGATGTTGCTGCACCAACTGAGGTTCGAGCTCACTGAGCTCAGACCAGGGCATCAGGCAGGCTTGGTCTGGGGTGGCTAGTCTGAGGCGCTGCCCATGTCACAGTGGCCACAGTGCAATTTTTAGAATGCTAGCTCGAGCTGAGCTAGTACCAGGCTGTCTCCTGAGCTGGGAGATTCATTCCCAGCTGCAGCGTAGCCATATCCTAATAGTCCAATGATGCCATCCCATAATTCCCCAAGGCTGTATTTTCTAGCCCTTTTCCCATTCACCTCCTGTTCCTGAGACACTACTTGCTGGTTTATACAGACCTGGTTGTTTACCCTGTCATTCCATGCAGCCTGGTCCATTTCTGCACAACTCAGCCAAAGTGAGAAGATGCCATCCCAGTGTGCCGCTGCCTGGACGGAGGATCATACCAGGGTTGTGGTTGCCCTCTTATGTAAGTGCAGGAAGGAGCATGATTTTGGGAGATCACCCAAAATCAGCACCTGTACAAGAGGATCTCCAAGAAATCAAGCAGATGGCTTTCCAGTGTAGGGAGTGCATTAGCCAGATTAGCATCCAGACAGTTTTACAGGCAGCTCCATCTTGCCTTCAGCCAACCAAGTACGCATTCCGCTGCCATCCTGCTACTGTTGAGTGTGCGATTAAATCATCTTCTGCCAGCTGCTCTGATGTCAGGGGAAGGCTTGATGTCAGGGGAAGGAGCCAGGGAAAATAGGGCATCCTAAAACAGTAGTGGGCACAGATGCCCCAATGGCATGTTATTTGATGGAACTACTGTATCATAAATTCGATTTGAAAACAAGTTCTATTATGCGATTGCCGGTCTGTCGAGGACCTGGGTGTTAATAATCTGGTGTGCCGTGGCCACTCATTTAGGCTTCTGGGTCTCTTTAAAAATCTTTCATGCCAGGACTACTAGTTATGTTCTGACCACAAGTATTTTTGACACACATCCTCTCCACCGCCACCAAAAAAAAAAATCACAGTTTAGTAATTTGCTAAAATAAAACTACCACGTAGGGGAATTGACTTGACAGACAGTTGTTTCTGCTTTGTTAGTGATCTGCATATGGCTCACTATGATTTTCAGAAATTCCAAGGATCACCTGGTGTTTGGATTCTTGAAACATAATGTCACACTCATTGTGTTTCCCCTATCTCAGAGGTGAAATGAGTTTTCATGATTCTGAAGCATTGTATTTTTTTTAAGTTTAGTATTCAAATGCCCTTCATATATTTCAGCACAAACAATATGTGACTGTCCGGTGTCTAGGTTACCAGCTGTGCCTCTGCTGACATTGGGAAGCTTAGGGCTTGTCTACACTTCGAAATTTATTGAAATAACTATTTCAGAATAGCTATTTCAGTAAATTTCCAAGTGTAGACAAGCCCGAGGCTTTCCTGTCACAACCAGCAATGAATCATTCATTGCTTTAGCAGAATGCTGCAACACTGTGCGCTGCATCCAAATTCTACAGCAGAAAGCTACCCGGTTCATAGCTCGAAGATGAGCAATGCTGCAAATTAAGGACCTGGTCCTTTAATCACTATCCCTTACTCACCTAAGTTGCCTCATTGTAGTCAAGGGAACAACTCACAGATGTAAGTGTTACTCGTTATAACTACAAGTTGAAAAATTGGACCCAATGCACTCCTTGCATGACGAAGGGTTTATAGGTTCAAGCACTGAACTGCTAATGACTGACCACACATCAGTAAGCCAGTTTTAGTTTATCCAGTTCTGGGCCAAACCTCTCTTATGTAGTTATCTTAGTACAGTGACAGGAGCCACACAAGTACCTATCTGAGCACCTCACACTCTGATGTATTTCTCATCTTCACACCCCTGGGAGGAAATACTGCTATCATCATCTCCATTTTACAGATGGTGAACTGAGAAACAGAGACTAAGGACAAGTCTACACTACCCGCTGGATCGACGGGTAGTGATCGATCTATCGGGGATCAATTTATCATGTCTCGTCTAGACGTGATAAATCAATCCCCAAGCACTCTCCCCGTCGACTCTGGAACTCCATCTCAGCAAGAGGCGGAAATGGAGTCAATGGGGGAGTGACAGCAGTCGACTCATCACCATGAGGATGCCAAGGTAAGTTGACCTAAGATACATCGACTTCAGCTATGCTATTTGCAGAGCTGAAGTTGCGTATTTTAAGTTGACCCCCACGCCCCTTAGTGTAGACCTGGCCTAAGTGACTGTCCCTAGATCACACAGGAAGTATGTGGCAGAGTAGGGAAGGGAACCTTGCTATCCTGAGCTTGTGCCCTAACCAAGCTAGTGCCCTAACACCTGGACAAATTCTCTCTATCTCAAAGTCTCACTTGGGCTTTGCACATTAGGTTCCAGATTCACCCCCAATGGGCCCAGGGTCTCTAGGTCTGCTGGGGCAGCTGCTTTGAGGAGGCAAACATCCCAGGAAAGGAAATACGGTGCTATCACCACTGCCACCTTTCCCAGGCTTACCACCAGGATGGGCAACTTCACATTCAGACTGGGGCTAAGCAGCCTTGAATCAATGCACTCCCTAGCCTGGACCAGTTAGTGAGGGGCTGTACTACCTGCCCCCAGAGGAGCAGGCGGCTCACACCACAGCACAGCCACTCTCTGCAGCCCTTCAACTCCCTGGAGATTGTCGTCTAGGTTACATGAGCAATCGAATTGAGCCCTGGAGCTTTATAGCTCATCAGAAATATTACTTGAGGGACAATGCCAGCAATTTCTAAAGAGGCGATAATCTTACAGCATTCATTCACAGCAAAGATTTACAGGAGGTGACACAATGTAACATCAGCAGCGTTCTGTTACAAATATTGGTGCCGCTCCATCCCTGCGCTTGAATCATCACAGAGGCTTCATGACACACAAAGCACAGATTTGAGGATTTCTCTTGAAAAAATCCATATTGATCCAGTATTGGCAGAGGTGGGGCTAGGAGCAGCAGTCGTCTCATTTCACTCAAGTTTCATTAAGTCTATACAAGCTTGCAGCCGTTCTCCCAAATGTTTTCTGATACTTCTTAATCAGTGATGTATTCATCCTGTCCAAACACAGACACCTTCCTCTGCAGGTGCACAGGCTCCCCAAGCAACAGAAATGATGTAGTTCCTCTGCGAAGGGGGAGGGGCTAGCTGTTGGGAGCTGGGCAGATGGAGTGAATCCTCTGCGTGGTGCGGGGGACAGGACTCAGGGACTTGCTGCTGTATGGGCCCGGCAGGATGCAGAGAGAGGCCTTTAGCTCAATTCAGAAAACATTAAGAAGAGAAATTGCCAGACCAAACCAGAGGCCACCTAATCCAATATCCTTCCAGTGACAATGACCAGATGTCTCAGAGGAAGGTGTAAACCTCCATAATAGATAATTATACACTAACATGCCTGTTGAGGAAGTTTTTTCCTAACGTCAGGCTGTTAGTGGTTGTTTTATGTTATAAAGCCTAAGTGTTTATAATCTTCCTTATAAACGTTTAGCATTGTTAACATAATTGCATTAGGGCATGCATTGTTGAAGAAGACCTGAAGAAGAGCTCTGTATCAGCTCAAAAGCTTGTCTCTCTCATCCACTAATGTTGGTCCACTAAAAGATATTACCTTACCCACCTTCTCCCCTCTATATTCTCATTAATCATGTAAGTGTCTACTTTTTGTTTTAATGCTACTAAGCTCTTGGACTCAATGATTTATTGTGGCAATGAGTTCCACAGGTCAGTTATGTGCAGTGTAAAAAGGATGTCTATTCATTGGTTTTAGATTGTTTGCCTCTTAATTTCCTTAAGTGCCCCCAGTTCTTGTACCACAGCTTAAGAAAGGGCAAATAAGAGCTCCAATATGTCCTTCTCTAAACAATCATTTTTCTTTGTTTCCCCTCTGTCCTGGCATTGCTTTTGTAAACTAAATCACCTAATCTTTTCAGCCTCTCTTTGTATGGCATCCTTTACATATCTTTTCCATTTGTACGGCTCTGCTTTGATTCTTTTCTACTTTTGCTATTTTGTTTTTCAGATAGGGTGATCAAAAATGGACACAATATTCAAGGGCAGCACATATCATCTACTTATATAATGGGATCCCTATTATCCAGTACTGCTTTTTGTTATGCCACTCTCCATCTTGCTTCCTTTTTTTAAAAAAAAGTAATAAGCTGTCCACAATGACACCTAGGTCTTTTTCCCCCCAGAGCGATTACAGTTAATTTGTTTCTCCTCTTGTGCATCACCTTGTACTTTTTGACAAATTTCATTTGCCACCGTATTTGCAATTGAAGGAGTGAGTGCAGCAGGCAAAGACCTACCCAAGCTAGCTTCGATCTAACTAGCTTGAATAAGAAGAGTGGAGAAGCTGTGGTAGCGCATACCCGGAATCCCAGCAGGGGTTGTGCTGCCCAGGCTGCTCCGGCTTCACTGCTACTTTTATTCGAGTCAGCTAAATCAAAGCTAATTCATGTATGTCTACGGGTGCTGTAGATATTCTGTTCGGTAAGACCCATCTGAATTTCCTTGAAATTCTCTCTAGTTTTGACATAATTTCATTTTAAAACCTAGTATTTATATCATTATCTTACATCTCCTTTCCTCTGCCCTATGATATACCTCCACATGACTAGGCCCAGGTCCAATGGGGAGCCTAAAACAAAGATAAAATCCAGACACAGACTTGCAATTCAAGACCATGGGTCACTTTTGAATGGTCTTCCAGACTTCCTACTTTTGTATACAGTAGGAGATGCTGTTTTGGTTTTTATGTAGTGATGTTTGGATGACCATGCTTTTCCTTCTCGAGCCCAACAACTGTTTTTCTTTCACATGACTTAAAATTTAGTCTTCAGAATCTATGTCCGAAATCCCTTTCTGCTCTTACTTGTTTACTATCCTATCCTATACTATACTGTTAAACCGAGATGGGCTGTATAATAGTAGTCTACTCAATAGACCATCCACAGTCAACCAGCATGTCCTCAATCATTTACCCGAGAAACCCATCAAAGAGTATCTCAATGTCCCTCCATCAGTTGAGGAAATTATGAAAAGCCATCAAACAACTGAACTCTGGCAACTCCTCCAGAAAGGATGGTATTCCAGAAGAGCTGTAGAAAGTAGCAGACCCAAAGGGCATCGAGGTGTTTCATGACATCTTGAGTAACATTTGGGAAGAAGAAGAAATGCCACAAGACTTCAAAGATGCTAGTATTGTATCACTGTTCAAAAACAAAGGCAGCAAAGCTGACTGTGGAAACTAGAGGCATTGGTCTCCTCCGTACAGCAGGGAAAATACTAGCTCTTAGTCTGTTGAACAGACTCATTGCAAATAGATCTGAGGAGAATCTGCCAGAAGCACAGTGTGGTTTCAGACCAGGTCGTAGTACTATGAACATGATCTTTGTCATAAGACAGGTCCAAGAAAAATGTTTAGAGCAGAACATGGACCTGTATGTAGTTTTCATTGATTTGACCAAAGCTTTTATAAGGGTCAACAGAAAGGATCTATAAGCTATTCTGCATAAACTGAGCTGCCCAAGAATGTTCATACAAATCATCCGTCTGTTCCATGACAAGTGCTCACCAGTGGTGACTTTTCTGACACGTTTGAAATCTTGAATGGAGTAAAGCAAGGCTACATACTTGCTCCCAGTGCTATTCAACTTGTGTCAACTTCTGTCCTCAGCCATGCCACAAGGGACTTAGATAAGGGGATATACATCCAGTACAGAACGATGGCTCCCTCTTTGATCTTCAAAGACTTAATGCTAAGACCAAGATGTTGGAGCGACTTCTCGTTGAGGCACTTTTTGCAGATGACTGCACCTTGATGGCCCATAGACAAGACCACCTTCGATGGATTTTCTGAAGCATCCCAGCTCTTTGGCTTCACCCTCAGCCTCGGGAAGACAGAGGTCTTGTTCCAACCAGCATTTCATTTCAATGCCCCAGCGCCAGCTATCTTCATCCAAGGCACACAGCTAAACAATGTGCATCAATTCAAGTATTTGGGCAGCACAATCTCAAGTAACTGTTTCCTTGATAAGGAAATCTCATCCAGAATTATTGAAGTTAGCCAGGCCTTTGACCAACTCCAAGCAAAAGTCCTTAACCAACACAACATTCATCACTCCACCAAATTGAAGATCTATAGCGCAGTGGTTCTAACATCTCTCCTGTCTGGATCTGAGATGTGAACTCTTTATAGACATCAAATTAAACAGCTTGAGCAATTTCTCATGCGCTTCCTCTGCTCAATAATGAGCATTCGCTGGCAGGACAGAGTGACCAATATTACGGTCCTTGGGAGAGCAAACACAACCAATATTGAGGAAATGTTGCTAAAAGCACAACTTAGGTGGACCAGGCATGTCATCAGATCACTGTCATCAGATCTCAAAACATGAGAAGATCACTGTCTCCCAAAACAGATCTTGTACGGGGAGCTGAATCAGGGCAAAAAAAGGCAGGGTTGTATGTATAAGCACTTCAAAGGTAATCTGAAGAGCAATCTTCAGTGGACTTTCATCAATCCCAAAGAACTTGAGCAAATGACTCAGAAGAGGACTCATTGGTGGTCTCTGACAAACTCAGCATGTAAGAGATTTGAACAGGATCAACAAATTCATCTCCAGGCTCCACGTGAAAGGCACCATACAGCTGCATCATCAGGCATCATAAATATAGACCTTCCCATGCACGGCTGATTCTGTGCATCAGGGTTTGGACTTCAGAGTCATATACATATCCATAGATGAGAGCTGTGACAATATTATCATCAGCGATGGACTACAAACATATATGCTATAAATCATTGCTTATCTTTTACATGGGCTTCTGGTCTCGTGTTGCCTGTTTTAGGACATATATTTAGGAAGAACATATGTTGCCCTATAGAACACTGAAGGATCACAGAATGATCATTTACAAAGAGTCTCTCCTAGCTCTTTTCAACTGAGTTTTTCATCAAGGTTGTTCCTGTAGTTCCTGTGATAATGCGGTGCAGCAGACTGTGATCACGGTCTAGCCTGCATCATTCTGACACACCTCTTTGCCACTCTCTAGAAAGAAGAACCGCAGACTTGGAGGATTATAAGTAAAACTGTCATTACTGTTGAAAAAAATTTGGGGTAGGAAAGATGGGTAGAGGTAGAATTGCAGATGGAATAGGGTGCAGAGAAGGGGAATTGGTGACTAAATAAAAGAATGAAAGACCTGCATCCTCACTTTAATTCTAAGGTGTGAGATCGCTTTTGGCATGTGCCCTTTCTTGAGACAATTCAGGGTGAAGAAGAACATACTTAAAGTTCTTGGACCCCAAAATAAATAAAACCTTTGCATCCTTCCTTAATCTCAGGCTGTTTATTGAAAACTCAGATTCACAAAGAAGAAAATCCTATTAAGCTACCCATACAGCATAGCGGTAAAGTTTGTTTTAAAAAATCTCCCTCTCCTACACAGTCCCAAATCGTGTAGGAGGCTTTTATTAGATTTCAATTAGATAGTTCTCTTTTGTCACACAGCCTGGGAGCACAAGGCACCGGCTAGTGAGAGGGAGAGGGAAGATGGGGAGTACTGACTTGGGAAATCAAATGAAAAACCAAGCGAAACAAAATATTTATAGAGGTCAGTTTTTAATCTGGACTCAGTTGAAGATAAATTTCTACAAGGTAGACGGTCTCTCTTTCATCCAGCAATCCTGCCTACAGACCTGCAATATGTGAAAGGCCAGAAAACAGGAGTGCAGTATATCTATAATAAATTACTGGAGTTTAATCACTATATCAATTTACCATAACATATCTACAAGTACCAGAGCTACGAGAACTATCATGTCACTACACCAACATGTATTTACAGAACTAAGGCAATTATTGCTGCTGCTGCATTGGGCTATTAGGAATCCCTGCTTGACAATCAATATTACTGTTTGTTTTCTGGAAGACTCCATTTTTTAAGCCTATAGGGATAGATTTTGCTCTGCTACACTAATATAAATACAGAGCAACTCCATTACTTCCATGGACTTACTCCAGATTTATACCAGTATAACCGAGAGCAGAACTTGCCCCTTTTTTTTCAGTGTAAGACATCATATTTTCTTCCTCTTTCCTCACTGAACTACTATAAATGCCATATATCATATCTCCCACAATCCTATACAATATATCAGAAGTGAGCCTTTTAATTTAGGAATGGTCTCCGTTAATTTGTTACTTGTTTCCTCATTAATTGTTTATTACTCTTGTCTGCGAGCACAAATAGCAGCATATGGATTCCTTACAGACATCATCTCACATAAAGATTAGTTAAGGCACTGTGATAATGTTGCCTGGGCTGCACTCCAGTCATAGCTAGGTATTTTGCATAGCATTCTCATTTCCTTATGGATTCAGGCACAGGCGAGTTGGAAAACAAGTCCCAAAGGAACCTGCTCAAATGTATCTCTTAATGTATGAGGAATTGCAGTGAATAAGATGATGTAATATTGATTGTTCGTTAATAAGGAGGATGGGAATGTCAGCCAACAGAATTAAGCTCATTAATAGCAGATGATGAGGAAATAATGAGAGAACTGGTGTAGTAAATGAAGACATAAATGCATGTAATGCGAAGCAAGCAGCATTTACTCTGACCCCCAAAACTTGCTCTCATATTAGTGTACACTTTTAGTAGTATAATGATCATTAAGGTTGTAATCTCCATTACAAGAAACATAAAGAGTCCTCTCGCTTGTACAACACTGTGCATTCCTGTTTGGTGTTAGTAAAATTAGTCCCACCAATAGTTATGATTCCTTGGTTTAATCATCTTTGAGTGTATTATGCTTGCAAATGATGCGGTTGCAGTCAGAACAGCAAGCCAGTCATCTTCATTTCAACAGCTTGGTTTTTTCCAGCACCTCAATACAACCCCTTTTCATGTACATAAGTGCTGTCATCTTGGCCCATTTAAACAGATGAGGAGAGAGGTTCAACGTGTCAGCACAGATGCACCACTGGTTGCTTTGGTATTTTTCTCTCTCTTTGATAAATACTACTACTCCTTTATAGTGGAGGACTACTTAGGAGAAAATCCATAAACATAGCAATGTATCAAGAGTCCTTCCAGACCAACACATCTGCAGCTTACTTTGCTTCCTTAGTTACATACCTTATGCATTCAGGTAGGTGAGGCAAGGGTCTGGATTTTAGAGGAGAAAGAAGTGTGGGTCTACATTCTGGAACACAGCTACAGAAGAACTTCTGACCTTGTTTCTTCTCCACACACATACCCTGCTATTAAATCAGCAGGGTTTCCTGTTTTGAGTTCTTATTGTTACTGAGAAAATGGTGCTGTACAGAATGGCTTGAGTTATAAGTGATTAGCTTCACAAAATCACACACACACAATTCTGTAAGCACGTCTTTATTTACCCAGCTATGAGTTGTGGGGGGGGATGTCTTACCTTGTCCCCTGTGTGAATGCCCCCAGGTCTCTGTTTTCCCCACTCTCAGTAATTAGTTTAACTCTCCAGCCAAACTTCAAAGTCCTCCCCTTCTGGGGTAACAAATTCCCAAACAAGAGTCCAAATGGAATGTGAAGTTCCTTTGCTGGGTTAGAGCTCTCTCGAGAGTCTGTCATCTTTACCTTTTCACCCAGTCTCTTCAATCACTTCATGAGCTGATTGAAGTCTTTCCCATTGATTGCAGGGGTAGAACCATATCGTCTCTAGAAGGTGTCAAACCTGGCTAGATTGTAGCAGGTGAGGGACTCTGCACCTTTATTTAATTTATTTATTTAGGCTGCTGCCTTGTTCTCCAGAATCTGAAATTCTGGCCCTTATGGTTGTGGAAAAAAATAAGTATAAGCTGCTACAGCAATTCCTGCCTGTATCTGCAGAAAGCCTGAAACAAGAGCAGAGAGGTGTAAATTTCCCCAGCCATTTCAGTGAGGCATTAGCTAAGATGCCCAATGATGGCAATTTAAAACTTGACATTATTAAAATCTTGCCACTGATATAAAAGCACAGAAACAAGGATAGAAAAGACCAAATATGTACAATCTGCTTTGAGTGGTGTCTCAGTTTGGTGCCGTGGGTGGATGGAGTTTGGCATCATCTTTTCCCCTTTTCATTACAACTGGTGTGGCCTAAAAGGCAGAGGCAAAGAATGGAGCCATGTGGTGCACAAAATGGAAACCAATCCACAGAGCCCAGTGAGACATCCAAGATCGCCAACCAGCAAGCACTCCCAAACAGTATGGAAGCGGCCTAGTCAGTGATGGGCATGTTGCTAAGCAGCTTCCCCTTTGGCTCTACTGGCAGCTGCTCCTCCAGCTCGTGGAGGGTGTCTGTAAACTCATGCAGCCATCACTGCCGTGGTAATTTGATGTAATACACTTAGATTTCTGTAAGGCATTTGACTTGGTACCACATAATATTTTGATTAAAGAACTAGAACAATAAAAACTTAACATGGCACACATCAAATGGATTAAAAACTGGATAAAACACAGGTCTCAAGAGGTCATTGTAACCGCAAGAGGGTGTGTTTTGCAAGGATGGGTTCTTGACCCTTTGCTATTTAACAGTATTATCAATGACCTGGAAGAAAACGTAATATCATCACTGACAACATTTGTAGAGGAGACAAACATTGGAGAAATGATAATGAAGAGGACAGGTCACTGATAGAGAGCAATCTAGATCACCTTGTAAGCTGGAGTCACATATAAAGTTATACATCTAGGCACAAAGAATGTTGGTCATGCCTACATGATGGGGGACTCTGGATGGGAAGAAGTGACTTGGGAGTCATGGTGGATAATCAGATGAACATGAGCTTCCAGTGCAACACTGTGGCCAAAAGTGGTGATGCAATTCTTAGATACATAAACAGGGGACTATTGAGTAGGAGTATTTGGCACTGGCCTGACCACTGCTGGAACAGTGTCCAGTTCTGGTGTCCACAATTCAAATAGGATGTTAATAAACTGGAGAGGATCCAGAGAAAAGCCTCAAGAATGATTGGAAAACATGCCTTCCAGTGATAGCTTCGCAGATAGTGATAGCTTCAGTCTTTTTAGTTTAACAAAGGTTGAGGGTGACTTGATCACAATCTGTCCTACATAGGGGACAGAAATAGGATAACAGAAGGCTCTTCAATCTGGCAGCCAAAGGTATAACAAGAGCCAACAGCTCGAAGGTGAAGCTAAAGAAAGTCAGACTGGAAATAAGGCTCTAAATATTCTAGTTCAAACAGGAATTATTTCAGGGAAGTCCTGAAGTTATACAGGAGAGCAGAGTAGATGATTACAGTGGTCCCTTCTGGCCTTATAATACGTGAACCTATGGATTAGCCTTGTTTATAACCATGGGGATTAGAAACAATTATGTGCAATGAAAGCATAGATTCTGACATCATCAAAAGATTCTGGAAGCAGGAGCCCTAGGCATATGCTTATCGTGCCTATGCCTTAATCTAGCCTAAGCAAGGGTATATCTGAACCAGGGGCACTGGAACGGGGGGAGCCAGGGGAGCCAATTTTTACTGGCCATAAGGATGAGCAATGTGGGAGACAAGAGAGAGGAAGACACTTGATTAAATTAGCAGTAGGAAAATTTAGAGCAAGTCAAAGGAAATAATTCTGCACATAGCATGCATTTAGCCGGAATAAACTGCTGCAAGAGGTCATTAGAACCGGTATTAAAGGTGGACTGTAAAAAGGACGGATAAATTTGTAGCCAAAATTACATTGATGTTGTGTATAAATACATCTGATGCTTCTCAATATAAGGTAATTAGCATAGCTATCAAAAATAAACTCTCCCACTTGTACAGTACTATAATGCAATTTGCTGGGTCCATTTGTTTGTGCGGGTTTTTGTTTGTTTGTTTTGTTATGCATTTCCTCATTACCCTCGAAGACACTGGTATTGCCCAGTGCTGGAAGCTGGATATAGGCACTTAATGGACCTGTTCACATTTCAAACAGCAGCAAAATAGATTTTGTTGTATATTTGTCATTTCAGTAGATAGAAATTCTATCAGCTTGTTGGAACTGAACTGTTGTGATAGAGTAAAATTAACTCATCACAAAACAGACTATTCAAGAAAGTGCCAAAAACTCATAAAAACCCCTTTCAGCTAAGCAGAGCATCAGGAAAATTGTAGATGTATTAATTTGTTTCTTTCTGACTGGCTGCAGTGATTTCCAAATGTGTGCAAATGATTGCACCACAGGTACCATTTTTTATTCCCTCTGTGAGAGGCAGCCATTTTAAAATGCTTCAGGAATTTCAAAAAAACATTATTATTTTGAGCATTGTGTATACCGCGAGAAGCTCTCTGAAACCAAAACGCCATTACAGTTAAAGTGGTGGCAGCTAAGTCAACTGCATGGTTGCTTTTCATTCCCTCTGTGAGATAAGAGAATCCAAGCAATTTCAGAATCTTTAGAAACTCAATGTTATTTTTTTAAAGATTATCGGAAAGCAAATGAAGCTTTCAAAGCAGCCATAATGGCCTTAATAGCAGTTGCCACCTTGGGCTGCCCCAGATCTGTGCACAGAGGAGAACGTCACACCCTGATCTTCTCCCATAGGGTTGCAGGTGGATCAGACACCTCAGCAGCACTATTTCTTCCTCCAACCCTATAGTGGTCACCCCATAGGTTTGAGGTCCACGTGGATGGAAGGGATGGAAAATGAGTGAGTTGGGGGGAGGAGTGGGAAATCTGCAGTCAGGAACAGGAGTGGCATGGAGAGGAGATGCACATTTTCCCTTTCCAGCCCCAGGGATCTGTGCCATGGATCCCTTTCCTTGGGGTTTCTGAAGGCAGTTGCAGCCAAGAAGAGTGTCTGATACGACTGGGGCTTTCGGCTGGATTTGAACTGGTGACATAAGCTATAGAATGCAAATTCTGAACCAAGGTTTACTGAACTATAAGCTGGTATTCCACCCATGAACACCATGCAGGCAGTGAATAAAAAACGTGACTGAGGAATAGAGACAGCTCTGAGGATAGACTTCTCTGTGGGGCACGTTTCTCGTTTTTAGGGTATTTTTCTGATTATCTTTACCTAAGGATCACAAATGGCAAAATATATGGAGATAATAGGTAGCAGCTGACAAACTTGTGGGGGTTTGCCCAGATGGCATAGAGCCAGCATGACAGCTACATGGAATTCCCTTAAAGCCCCCACTGCATAGGAAAGGGAAACTGGCCAAATTCCTCTGCGCTACAGCTATTCTTGGCTGCAAGAAGAGACTTTTGAGGATACAGGCAGCCAAGAGTTAAAGCAGCCCTGTAGTTCATGCTTGAGGCTGACCTGGTTCCTAGCCATCCCTTTAATGGAGGAGGCACAAAGGTGATGTAAAGCCCCTTTCCCTCACCACAACTGTCTCTCTCACACACCACAAGCAGGTGCTGTGCCAAATGGAGCTCAGGTGCACAATGAGTCAGGACCATGAGTTTGATAGATAATGGAGGTACATACCTCCCATTGTCAGAGCCTGGAATTTTAATTTTCTGGCCATCATGCAAAGCCCATCTCATATACTTGCACAGGAGCTGAGTTGATATGGATACAGGGTGTTTGACTTGGAGTTATTATTAATTAGCGTGAGTGTCAAGCTTGCATTAATGTCGGAGTACTGGCAATGTGATAGGTTTATTAACGATCTTAATTTTTGTAGGGAATATTGTCAGTTTAATGACCGTGAAGGGCTTAGGATAAAAGATTGGCTACCATCTAAGTGAATAAACAGCTACTAAATCTTCATAGCTCTTGTAGAACAAGGTCAAAGCAATATGTGTGTATGTGAAAGAGGCAATTACTTTCCCATATGAGAGATGAATAACCCAAGCCCACATTACTTGCACACCGAAGACTGCCATTTGACTTGCCCACAACTGATGAACTCATTTGCCATAAGTGAAGTTTTTCTATGTCATCTCTGTCTGTGAATGTCCTGTGAGCCCATCGTGGTAGTATCCAGAGACCCATTATTATTTTATAGTAGCACTCAGAGCCCTCAATCAGGACTGGAGCCCTTTACTTTAGGTTCTGTACAAACCAGTGTTTAAAGTCCTAAAACACAATGTGTCGAAATGGACGATTTGGCCATGGAGGCGCTGGCCGTGCATTCCACAAAGTAAAGAGTGAAACCAATAACCAATAACCATTAATTTACTTTACAATTATCACCCATAGCAGAACTCCATTCTGGCTCCCCCAAAAGTGCCAGATCAGCATTCCAAAGCATCCCAGCACGACTCATGCACTGGTACAAACACACAAAAAGAAATACGTCCCGCCCCAAGGACCTTGCAATCTACAAAGACAAAAGGAGCAGAGTGCAGTCAAATTATATTCAGTCTGATATCAATGGGAAACTTTCTGTCATCTTCAGTGGGCTCTAGAGTGGGCCTCAAATACATTTAATATGCCTGTTTTCTTTAAATAATTAATAACACCATCTGAGCTACAATTGATCAGCCCTCAACGTGTCTAT
The DNA here is from genome assembly GCA_007922305.1 of Dermatemys mawii. Classification (NCBI taxonomy): domain Eukaryota; kingdom Metazoa; phylum Chordata; order Testudines; family Dermatemydidae; genus Dermatemys; species Dermatemys mawii. Next base: position 43,517,174 of record ML677333.1, on the reverse strand, counting down.
CCTTATATCCACGTACAGGGTTAGCTGGGCAATCATTGGGCCATATTGTCTAGCTCCTTTGCAGAAAGACTTATTTCTGAGTGTCTGTCCTTGGATATCAGTTGTGGGGGTAAACACTGAGACATGCTGCCAAGGAAACATTGTCAGGCCTGCGGGCAGCCTCATTTAATTAGTATGTTTACTCGTGAGCAACAGTTTATGATTTTAAATTACAGAAATGTCAAAATATGCACAAAATGGTTTGACAATCCTGCCTGGTAAGAGCACACCCTGTTGAAGCCAGGACTCATCTTATAGCATTCTATCTGATAAATCAGCTAGCTTCAGTAAACTCACGCACAGTAAAAGCTTTGTTATCCAGCGTGTTGAGGGAATTGGGGGTGTCGGTTAGTCAAAAATTCTGTTTAACTAAGAGTTATATGGAGGGAGGGAGTTTGGGAGCGGGAGCAGGCTCAGGACAGGGGGTTGGGGCACAGGAGGAGGTGCAGGCTCTGGGAGGGAGTTTGGGTGCAGAAGGGGGCTTGGGGCAGAGGGTTGGGACATGGGAGAGGTTTTGGGGTGCTGAATCTGCGCAGCACTCACCTCCAGGGCTCCGCGCAAGCGGTGACATGTCCCTGGCTGCTCCTCGGTGGAGGTGCGGCCAGGCACATCTGCTCGCTGCCTCCGCCCACAAACATCACCTCCGCAGCTCCCATTTGCCATAGTTCCTGGCCAAAGGGAGCTGCAGAGCCAGTGCTTTGGGTTGGCCAGGGTGGGGTGTCGGCAATTCATAGAGCCCCCATGGCCATTCCACCACCTACGAGCAGCAAGGTCATGTCGTCATTTCTAGGGAGCCACGTGGAGCCAGGTAAGGAGCCTGCCGGCCCCGCACCAATCAGACTTCTAATGGATATTAGAAATACCGGTTTCTAGAGCTTTCTTTTTGGCAAAGTGCCAGATAACAGCTTTTACTGTATCATGTTTGGATTCAGAAGCTGGGTTTTCCCACTATATAAAAAAAAAGCTAAGCAAAGTTGCCATTAATCGAGAAGCCAACCAGGTAAATATTACAAATATTTATTGTCCAAAACAAAAAGCATAAAATGCTGTAATGTTTCACATTTGTATTCAGCTGTGAAGCATGAATTAGAACACTATGGATGTAGGAAAGACAGCTCTGGCTCTGATCGGCTAGTAGCACATTTTACTTTGTGAGAGTGAATTTCATGCTCCTAAAAATGAGGGACTAATGGCATTGATTTCAGTCAGACCTCATGCAGACAGGTGCCATACCAGCTTCCATCAGTCATCGCTTAGAGTGCCCCTCCATATTGATCCGCCACGCCTCTGCTATTCTGCTCCTGGTTTTCTCTTACAGCTCCACTCTGCATGCTCTTCAGCACCTCCTGTGAGGTACACAGTGCCCGCAGTTTGCATTGATTTTAGCGAGAGTTGAGAGCACTCAGATCTTTGCAGGGGGTGTTCACCTTCTGTCAAAATGTGGCCCTTCAGATAGGAGACTGTCAAGCTGGACTGCGTGGGCCTATAATGTACACAAATAGGGACTCTGAGGGGACCACAAACCAGATTTTTACATCACCAGAGCTGGGAAGTAAGCCCGGGTCTTCAAAGGTGTAAGGCTAATGTTATATATAGGCACAGGGATACAAGCAAACACCTACATTCATTGGCTTGCATCATCCCCCCGAGATTCCCACACAGAGGGAGCCCTCAACACACAGAATGAGGGGGTTCAGTTGCTTCCATGGCATTACTCCCCCAGTTCCCTACCAGCGATTCATCACGGGGTCCACCCAGGAGTGGGGCATGGAGTCTTGTTGAGCCAGAGAGGACACGCTGTGCTGGTCTATATTATCGTTTCCACACAACATGCCTTCTGAGGGCCCCTTTGGGGCAGCTGTGGCCGGGAGTCCCCAGCACCACAGCTCCTGTGAAGCCACACTGCTGCGTGTGGCAGGGAGCAAATCAGAGATGGTAAAGAGCCAAAGGGCCTGTGTATGGATCTTCCCAGCCTCCAGAGGAGCCGGTGGGGACTGCGAGGTTTGGGACCTGCCGTTTCCATTCACAGAACATTTGTCAGGTAAAGTGCAAACGACACAACAAAGGCACTGCAAATTCCACTGCTGCCCCTGCCTGAGTGGAGGGTCTACACAAGATTTTTCTCCACTAGAACTTCCGACTGTGGGTTTTACTGCAGAAAATGATGATCCAGGCCATTACACTTATGATCTAGGGTGTATTATTGCCAGTGTAATAACTGACAAAGTGCCCAGCTCAATGCATGAGACATAAATAGAGATACAGGCCTGGTCCAGGGGAGTTAATGGGCACAGACACAGGCCCGGTAAGACTGAAATGCCCCAAAGCTATACACTGACAAAACAGGACTTCGGAGCCAAATCCCACAAGCTGAGTGCCCTCAATTCCTACTGCCTAGAGGACACTCGGCCTCCTGGAGAGTCAGAGTCCAAAGCATAATTTTATAAATATGTAATATACAAGTATATCCATAAAATGCATTTGCTCTTTTTGGCACCTTGCTCATTCAGGTGCTTCCAAGCATTATAAAGCTCTTCCCTTTTAGAAAAGGGCAGAACAGAAGCGATCATTATTGCAGGAAATGAAATTATTTAAATTGATGAATGCATTCAGGCACCGACACCAGCTTGCATATGTATCTGGATTTATCAGCACCTACTTGCATAGTGCAGGGGCAGGAAATGCAAGTGGCTTTACTCAGTCAGTATAATATTCTTTGATTTATGTAATTATTTCTGCTTCATTTTCCAATTCGTATTTCAGAACACAGTGTCCTGATATTCAACCAAAAGCAGCTCCCTGCGTTGGGAGAACCCTTCAAAATCCACCTCTAGCAGGATTCTAAGTCTATTGTCATGCTTGACCCCATGACTATTTAGCTATGTGGACGTTAGACTGTGTTTTCATTGCACTGCACTATTACCTTTCCAGGAGTCTGCTGGAGGCAGCTGCCATTTTGTGGTTAGTTCATATGCAGCAACTTACAAAGACACATATTTTCCTCTCGCTTGGGCCTTACAGTCCTGTAGATGCTTATGCACATGCTTAGCTTCCAGGATCCCAGAAGTCCCATTAACTTCAGTGGGACTAGTCACATCCTTAAAGTTCAACATGTGCATATACGTTTGTAGTTTTAGGACTTTGGAGACTTTTACTTTAGTTTCTTGTTTTCCTGCTTCCCCTTCATCTGCACCTGACCAGGTGAAATGACTTTCCCAACCTCACATTGCAAGTGGGCATCAGACCAGCCGTCAAGAGGAAGGATGGTCCAGTGGTTTGAGGCACTTGGGAAATTTGCAGTCAAGTCTCTGCTCCGCCACAAACTTCCTTGGGTTTCTGTGTCTCGGATCCCGTCTGTAAACCCAGGGTGGTTGGAGGAGAAAGACATTAAAGACTGTGAGGTGCTCAGATATTACTGTTCTGTTTCCCATGGATATGAGACTTCCCCCATGTGTCAACAATTGTATTTTTCCATTGGAGCAAAGCTGCCATGGGAGGGTGTAACCCATGCCTGCTTGGTGTGGTGCTCTGTCCTCCTCTAGTGGCACCTACACCATTTGGAGATTGATGAGTCTGCTACAGCCTTGGCTGAGAGGCATGTGGCCTTTAGCTCTTGCAGGAGAGGCAGATACAGTAAGCTTCAGACTGTCCCAGGTTCAATCCCGCCAGCCAATGTTGTGGGATCTGTTGGCATTAAAAGGGCACCATAGTGAAGGAGAAGCGATCTCTCAGGGAGCTAGGTCCAATGCCAGGCATGGCTTGGAAAATCAGGTCAGTGACCTCAAAATGTTTCTCCATAACAGCCCTTGAAACTTACCTAGCATCTCTCATCCCCAGACAGCAGAATGTATTGTGAACATTAAATAAGCTCACGTGAGGTATTATCCCCATCTTCCAGGAACGGGAACTGAGGCACAGAGAGAGGAAGTAACTTTCCCAACATCCCGCAGCAAGTCAGTGTTGGAGCCAGAAACTGAATGCAAGAGCCCTGATATAGCACACTGTGATCACTAATCATTCCTTCCGTGATTGCCTACAACACCCTCCCCTCAAGGACTGCCACTGCACCCGACTATGAGCCCAGCTGCAGAAGTCTGCCACACCCATTACAAATCTTTTCTTTGGCACATGGAGGAACCACTGTATTTCAAAATGATCCCTTCCCCCCAGTTCTGGTCACCCCACTTCCACCCACCTCTCTGCTCTCCTGGATACTCCTCTCTGCTGATAGCTCAGCCTTCAAGGATCCACTGTTTTTTAGCTTCTTTTGCTGATGGCTGAATGTCATTGTGACATGTCAGGGGATACAATACAGATAATAATTGACAACGGTTCTGTCTATCTTCATGTTCCTGATGCATCCAACTTTCAAAATAACTGTTTATTTGAACACTCTGAAATAACAATCTATCTTGATGCTTCCTTCCCTGGACCTCCCCTCATTGTATGAAATGTCTGACTCCAAGCTGGCTCTTAGTTAATGTATGATTTATGGAAAGAAATAACATGCACCTCAAACAACTAACCAGACTCACATTCTTCCCTGCTATAGAGGATGATTCTTCAAGGAGTGGACTAGCTTGTTGAAAGCCCACCACACTGATACCCTGGGGCCTGATCCTATGAGGTTCCAAGTGTTTTCAGCTTCTCTTTTTGATTCGGGGGACTTTAAAGCACTCAGTAAACTTGAAGGATCAGGCCCATTGCAGGTATTGTCTTAGTCCCCTTAACAGTCTCAGGGAAATGAGTGTGTACAGTGAGATCTTCGTTAGCCCAGGAGCAGTGATGGACAAAATGGTTTGGGAGAAAAATGCGTCATCCCAAATTCCAGACTCAACTGATTAAACATGTTCAAGTGAAGTATTTCATTCCTTTTCTACAGGAACCTTCCTAGCTGTGGTGAAATCCATCTTGAGCCCAAACAGGTCTGCTGTGCAGACTGCTCTCCATCAAACTCTCATGCCGCAGATTCAAGGGGAGAGTGGATTATGGGCAACTTCTACGGGGCAGGACAAATTCCAATAGATCACCTGGGCAGAGCTCAGCAGAAAGATTTACAACCCTAAAGAAACCACCCCAGCTAGAACACGAAAGATGGAGGGTCTGGTGGGGTTATAGGACAAGGCACTATGGGGCCTGGGAGAGAGAGCTGGGAGAAAGGAAGATATTGGGGGTCAGATTTTCCCCTCTCATGTTTTTCTGTTCTCCCATTCTGAGGCAGGGGGCACTGTAAGGATGTGGCTTGGATCGCCTCTGCAGGGGAGTCGTGCTCTGAAGTGTGTCAGGAGTCTGGCAAATGCTAACACCTTCAGCACCGAGGGGGCCAGTTTCTGATTAAATTTAAAAACAGAGAAATCTTTAGCAATCCAGCATTTAAATGACAGGAATTACTTTGGTGAGCTGTTTGCACTGATGCCATGCAGCCTGCATATTCCCCATGTTCTCTTGCTCATGTCCCTGCTTGGCTGAGACAAGGCTAGACTGTGTTTTTTATTAGCTGATTGTTTTTACAGCCTCTGAACTTTACTCCTAAATAGCTGGTCATTGGGATTTTTATTTGTTAAAGAAGACATGACATATTACTACTCTGCTAATGTATGTCTTGTCAGTTTCACTTGCTGCTGCCCCAGTTCTAGAAGCCACATAATTAGCTAAATCTATTTCTATCTTTGTCTGTTTCTGCCTAGCTTGGTCTTTTATGTAGAGAAGTGTTCATGCGCCACTTAGTGGCTATATGAGATGTTGGCTTTACTTGTGTCTTCAGTGTCACAGACAGCATGGCCAGAAAACTCCATTTTGCCCCACTTTCATATGGACTTGTCAAACTGACAAGACATACATTAGCAGAGTAATAATATGTCATGTCTTCTTTAACAAATAAAAATCCCAATGACCAGCTATTTAGGAGTCTTTAGCTGTCTCTCTCAAATAGCCATTCACTAGGCTAAGTTTTCAAAATTTGGGTCCTATATCGCACCCAACCAAAATAATGCATGTTCACTGGTAGTTGCGTGTGCAAAATCTCAAGGGGCACACACCACCTGGAAAAAATGCATGTGCAAACTGTGACTACTTGCCAGCCCATTGAAGCACAATGGGTCAAATTCTCAGCTCTAACAGAATCTTTCATCAGGCGAAACGCCCATTGGGCGAGACCCTAAAAGGAGCTGAGCTTCATGCGCCCGGCCCACCCACTTCCAGCAACCAGTCCTGCATCTGAGTGTAGAGACACTGTGGGCCAGGTTCACTGCCACTGGCCTGCACTCCGCAACCATGCTACCTCCTTACTGCTGGTTCTCAAGCTAAGGGGGCAACTGGAATTGACAGAGGGTGACCAGGTGTCTGGTTTCGACCGGAACGCCCAGTCGAAAGGGCACCCTGACGGCTCCAGTCAGCCTGCTGCCCCCACCTCGAGCACCAGCTCCGTACACCCATTGGCCTGCAAATGGCCAATGGGAGCTGGGGGGCAGTGCCTGAGGGCAAGAGTAGTGAGCAGAGCCTCCTGGCCCCCTGCCTAGGCACCAGACCTGCTGGCCACTTCTGGGACAAAGCATGGTGCCAGGGAGCTGGGAGCTGCCTGAGGTAAGCCCGCACCCCAACCCTGAACCCCAACACCCTGCCACAGGCCCGAGCCCCCCAAATCCCAAACGCCTCATCCCTGGTCCCACTCCAGAGCCCGCACCCCCACCCCACTCTAACCTCCTACCTCAACCCACAGCCTCCTCCCACATTCTGAATCCCTAGCCCCACCCCACAGCCTGGAGCCCCCTCCTATACCCTAAAATTTTCATCCCTCAACCCCACCCCAGAGTCCACACCCGCAGCTGGAGCCCTCACCCCCCGCCCCCAAACTCCCAGCCCAAAGCCCCCTTCTGCACTCTGAACCCCTCATTTCTGACTCCACCCCAGAGTCCACACCCCCAGTTAGAGCCCTCATGCCCTCTCGCATCCCAGCCCCTTGCCCCAGCCCATTCAAATTGACTGAGAGTGGGGTTGAGGGAGCTACCGAGGGAGGGGGAATGTAGTGAGCAGGGAGTGGGGCCTTTGTGAAGGGGCAGGGCTAAGTTTTGTGTGATGAGAAAGTTGGCAACACTACACTGACAGGAGAAAGGTGTTGGGGCAAATGGGGTCGTGAGCAAGGAGGCAAGGCCACTGAGTCAAGTTCCACCCTAGATTCCCAACCTAGCCCACCTTCCTTTTCTATCAGAAACCTTCCCCTCTCCTGCGATCGTGTCCCTGTCCCCATCCCTCTGGACCTTGTTGTTTTAATATGTTTCCTTCTACAAACCCCTCTTCAAGAGTCACCCAGAACCACATTGCAACCTCCATCCCACCACTCTTGCTCTCAGGTCAAACTTTGTTCCTTTGTTTTTTTCATATAAAACAAACATTCAAGCGTTAATTATACATACGTCTAAAAATCCACAATGAACCAATAAGACGTACATAACAAAAGCCTATATTATCATAACCCGCATGATTCCCAATACCCTCTACCCCCTTCACGCCATACTAACATCAGGCCAATTTCTATTATTCTTGGAAATCAGCCGCATTCCTTTTAATTGACACTGGTGTAAGTGAAATAGAATTTAGCCCTTATCTTGCAAGGCCCTAGGGGAGGAATCTGCCTTTTGTTACTATTTTGTCCATAATGAGTCATATGTGTAGTGCTATAGAAATAATAAAATGCAGTAATAAAGTAAATAATAATAGTTCCTCCCATGATTCTTCCAAGCCCCAACAATCTCCCCATTTTCCTTTCCGGTATCCTGTTCACAGGAGTGTCAGAATGCCGTATCCCAGCCAAGCTGGGTGGCCACAGCTCTCTCAGGAGCTGGCCAGTTCTCTTCCTACATCATGTGGAGGGATCCCTGCAGGGTGATACAAGATGCTTCTTCCTGACCAGGTGCTAAGTGAGTCTCCCCTTGGCAGACAGTGAGTAGAGGGCAGAGCTGGTGCAATCTGGGAAGTGGAGAGTGGAATCTGGAGATTCTAGGAACGGAGGAAAACAGGGTGGATCAGGAAGATATGTTACACCTGAGATCCAGAGGAGCCTGTTGTTACCCAGGAGAGCTAGGGGAGGTTTTAGGAGGCGGTTCCTTGCTTCTCCGTGTTGTTATCATTCCTGTTTGAAGCTAATAAACACCCTTACTTTTATTGCTCCTGCTCTGATCTACTATATTATCTCACCATTTGCTGTAGGACACCAAGGACTCGGAGATAATATGGGCCCCAGCAGACACTCCCACTCCTGTTTCCAAAGGAACTGCATTCTTAGTTACTTTGCGCCAGGTGGAAACAGGTCCACATGCAGGTGCTAGAGTGGGGAGATTGCAAGAAACTTGCCCACAGTTACAGCCCCTGTACCTCAGGAAGTAAAGGGAGTGCTCCTTCTGTTCCACCCTCCCTGCCTTCCACCCCCTACAATACCCAAGGAGGTGATATGACCTAGGAAGTGAGGAGAGGCTGTGCCTGGGTTAACTCCCTCTAGTGCCAATCAGCTCTGTGCTGACCCAAATGCAAGGTTGTGCCTTAAACGCACAATATAGCCCTTTGGCTTTGCAAGCATTATGGCCTTCAGAATTTTGTTCTCATCTTGGGGTTTTTTTTCTGGTTAGCACACTTGGGCTGGGCTTTTCCAAAAAGCCTAAAGGAATAAGGTGCCCAACTCCTATCAAAATTCAGAGGGCATTGGGTACCTGTCTCCCTTTGGCTGCTTTGAAAATCCCAGCCTTGAGGGTTTGCTTGCGGAGTGTTATGGGAACAATTAGCTTGCAAATCGGTTTTTTGGCTGCTTGAAGAGGGAGAGACAGTCGATGGGTTTCTGCCACATAACCCATTTGCTTGAACAATCAAACAGACGGGGCCAACCATGTGTTTTATTTAGCTTTTCTCATCCAAAAGCAGGTAACAATGCTACTTCACAAGAGTCAACCTCCTATGACCTTGAGCAGATTAAACACAGCTCAGTGCCAGGTGGTCCTAAGAGAATCACATCGTTTTCTCATTCTAGCTAGGTACTTATAGAATCCTCATTACCATAGGGACAAAGCACCTCACTGCTATTAATAGATTTTATTCCCTGAAGACTGGAACATATTTCCCTATTTTACAAATGGGAAACTGAAGCACAAGGTAGAATAAGTGACTTGCCCTGATCACACAGAAAGTCTGTAACGGAGCCAGAAATTGAACCCCAATCCTGCAAGTCTGAGCTCAAGTCAGTGTCCCAACCACTAGATCATCCTTCCTCCCAAAACACTGGGCATTGCAGCATCACTTTGCAAATGTGTTGACATTAATCAAAACTCCTTTATAAACTCCATGCATCCCTGGCCGTAATAAAGTATGCTAAAAGATTAAATCAAGGCACTTTTATGACTCTCCACCTGATCTTGGTGGAGGAACACTGGAGCTTTTAGACCTTGATTTGCATCAGAGCTTTTTAACGAGCTAATAGTTAAAATAGCCCCCTATAATTATGCTAGAATAATGCTTGATTATTCCAGCATAAATATAGAGGGATATCTTAACTATACATAATTTGCAGCTCTCCATTACGCTAATGCCCAGATGTCTGAAGAAATGGCTTAGAAATACTAGCAAGTTATAAAATATCTAAACTGGTGCTCTTTACTTCTATGAGAAATGATGAGAGTCTTTTTTTTCTGTCTCTGCCAGTCGTCCGCCATTAATTATTTTTTGACACCGAAGAGATAATATTCAAAACAATGGGAATAAAAATAGATCCTCTGTCTTCCACCATGCTCTGATTTTGTTGACTCTTTCGTTTTCAGATGTCCCTGATCCTCTCAGAGATTTTGGCCTCAACATACAGTTCATGTGTCCAACTCTCTGTCAGGTGCAAAATAAATAATAAATAAACCAAAGCGTTCTCAGTGGTGATTAAATGTAAGGTCTTGTCTCCAGCTGAAAGTTGCAGGTTTTGTTTATGTGTTACGTGATCTTGAGCAACTGCTGCCCACACAGGTGCATCCTCACCGCATTGTTATCCGGGGTTAAGCTACTACCCATTGGTCTCACCACAAACACACAGCTCTACACTGTTTCAGGATACGTGCTCAGCATTCTGGGCAGACCTCTCATAGGGCACTGCTTTGCCGCTAGGCTCTATGCATTCTGGGATTTTTCTGACTGCGCATTGCGGGGATACCTGCTACAAGCAGGAAATTCTGGGACTCAGGGGAGGAGGGCTAAACTAAGTAATTCCTGTGCTGATTCTTGTTTCGTCTCATCATACCTCTTGTTATGAACACCATTTTCAAAGCACCGTCAGGCAGCTTGGAGGAAACACTGCTGAGTGCTGAGATCCTAACGGTGATTAAGACAGACAGGCTGTTGCAAATATATCACAAGTTATGCAATGATTTCTGGGGCAGGCAGTGCAGGCATCTGAGGAGGAGCAGGAGGAGTATTAACTCAAGCAGTCACTTCTGCGTGAACTTTTCCTGGAGTGGCTTCACTCTGTGAGCTAGGTAGCTTCTGAACTCAGCTAAATAGCACTGTCTGGTGGGACAGGGAAGTGCTGCAGACCTTGTATGATCAGCAGTGGTGGCAGAACTTCAGGATGTCAAAGGCCACTTTCCTAGGAATCTGTGCAGGACTTTCTCTGAAGCTGCAGTGCTGGAACAGCTCCATGAGAGCTCTCCTCAGTGTGGAGTAGGGTAACCAGATGTCCCAAATTTTATAGGAACAGTCCTGATCTGGGGGGTCTTTTTATTGTATAGGCTCCTATTATGCCCCCACTCTCTGTCCCAATTTTTCACATTTGCTGTCTGGTCATCCTAGTGTGGAAAAGTGTGTGATCATCACTATCTGGAAAGTCATCACCACCGATTGCTATCGGTCAGTAGCTAACCAGTTTGTTTTGGTAGCTCAACTCTCAGGGGGCTTGCATTGCTACCAAGAACGTGCTGTCCCCGCAGGACACCGGACTTGACAATGCACAGGAGATTATTGGTGGATTGGCATGGTTGGAATTTGCAAATTGTATTGGGGTCATTGATGGGACCCTAATGTGCCTGTTCTTTGCCTCGGCGTTCATCAACAGAAAGGGGTATATCTCCAGGGTGCTGCAAGGCCCGGTTGATCCCCATGGCAGATTCATCAGTATTAATGTGGGCTGGGCTGGAAGGATCCATGACATCAGGATCTTTAGACGTTCGGGCCTGTTTCCTGCAATGAGAAATGGAATTTTTCTCCCAGGTATTATGGGCATTAATGGTGTCGTGATCACTCCTGGCATTCTGGGAGCACCCAGACGCTCTGCTCTGGAGTTGTACCTAATTAATAGGGTTAAGAGTCTGTCAGAGGTGTTTTTAGTAAAAATCAGGGACAGGTTGCAGGCAATGAACAAAAATTCATGGAAACCCATGACCTTTCCCTGACTTTTACTAAAAATACCCTGCACAGGGGGACAAACAGAGCACGGCTGGGGCTTGCAACTGCTACAGCCCCGCCGCTGCTTCTGTGGCAGGGGCTAGCTGCTGCTGCTTCAACCCCAGAATGACTGACACAGCTCCAGCCGCTGCTCCAGCGGGCCAGAGACCACTGCTCCGGGAGCGAGCTGTCAGTCAGCTCTTTGGTGGCCTGAGAGCTGGCCACGGCAGCTGCTGCTCCAGGAGCCCCTGGGCTGGCCTCCAGCCAGCTATTGCAGGGACTGCTGCTCCAGGGCTGACCACTGGCCAGATGTTCCAGTGGTCCCAGGGCTGATGGCTGCTCCAGCCCTGCCACAGAAGAAGTCCCGAAGATCCCAGAAAGTCAAAGAATCAGTGACCTCCATGGCAGAACCATATCCTTACAAATTAACAACTGCATGTGCACCCATACAGGCTGCTGGTGTGAGGGCTGGGAGGAGGAAACAGGCCAATAGGGACAGACCATTAGTTGCAGGCATATCTCTGCAGGATGCCATTAGACTGAGAGTTGGTAGCAGGGGAAGGAGGAGGAGTGGGGGGGGGGGGTGGCAGCAGAGGCAGTCTAGTAATTTCATGTGCATCTCTGCAAGCCTTTTTAATGTTGGAGGCTGTCACCTGAGGTGTGTCTCCCTAAGGCAGAGGAAGATCTTGCTCACAAAGGCAGTGGGCAAACCAGAAAGAGACCCCACACCGCTGTTTGCCAGGATGGTGCCTCGAGAGCTGGTGCAGGAGTGTAAGGGAACCACAAGTGCACGGGCAATGCCAAGACAGCCGTGTTGCCATCCCATCTGCATGCCACACTAAAGCACTATCTTTGCCTTAAGGTTTCGTTTTTGGTACCCGTGGATTGGTATAAACTGCAATACAAAATAAACTCAATTCTGTGGGACCCCAAAGCTGGTCTATGAATGGCTTCACATTTCTTCCCTCTGGAAATGTCTGCGTAGTCCGAATTGGGTGAGTTACCTCAAAACAGCTCCAGTGTGCTCAAAGCCGAGGGTATTCATAAAACGGAGTCAGAAAAATGTGTCTGGTGCTTTTAGGGTGACCAGATAGCAAGTGTGAAAAATCGGGACGGGGATGGGGGGTAATAGGAGCATATATAAGAAAAAAGACCCCAAAACTGGGGCTGTCCCTATAAAATCGAGACATCTGGTCACCCTAGGTGCTTTGCTTTCCTATAGCTGCCACTAAAATAAACATGCCTGCCATTTGAGTCATCTCATTCCTCAGCCACACGGTGCTGCCATCTAGAAGTGGGGAAAAAAAGGGTTGATCAGGAGGGAGAGTAAGCAATAAGCATTGAGGTAAAGGGAGCGTGGGTGGCGGTTGGGCCCAGTAAGCGTCAGTCAGGGTTTGTGTGTTTGCAAATTTTGGAGAAATATATGGTACGGAGTTTTTATAGGCTCTGGCTCTGCCACCATTTTGAGCTAGATGTTGGAGAGGAGAGAGAGTTTCTTTTTCTACACTCAGTCTCTCTGGCTGTGAGTGGGGAAGTATTGCCTCTCAGAGGCACCCAGGGTGGTGTGTAATTTTCCCAGGTTACTGAGTGGGGGCTCGAATTGGTTCTGTGTTGTCTCGATGGAAAGGAACCCCGAGGTATTGCACCCAGCCCTGCTTGCTGTCGGCTCCACCCAGCAGAAGGGTTACATTTTAGTGACTGCTCTTCCGATGGGCCTGGACACTCTCCCCTCCCCAGAAAACAATTAAGACCAGGACCTCAGCATGAGGCCACTCAGAAGCACAAAGAATGGCTGTTAAATAATCATAATTTTTACTTCAGGTGTGTTAACTTACCAGAAGCTGGAATCACAAAGGGACAAGGCTGGCTGCACACAAGTATTTGAAGATGTCCAGTCAAGATTACGCAAATCAGCAAAGGGTACACAGGTGAACAGACAGGCTGATCCCAGTGGCTAGCAAAGCAGCATGGGATAGCAGTAGGACTACTGGGAGCAGAACAGTTGTTTCAGAATGGGGATGCATCCACACCTACTTTGTTGCAGGAAAACTCAGTAAACCCACTACCAAAATAGGAGTTATGACACAAGTTAAAACACCACATAATTTGCAGCAAAAACTTCTGTGGATGGATGCAAGACAGTTCATTGCAAAAATATTTGTGTTAACCTGCAGCAACTTTCAAGTGTAGACAAACCTTAAATCCCTCTGTGTAATGAGCCTCCTTTGGATTTAGCTAGGCCTACAGTCTGCTAAAGAAATGGTCCGTGGTGAACTTCTAAGCCAGCCATGATTCTCTGTTGATGTTTGAAAAGCTTTTCTGTTGTTATAATGCCACATACACTACCTCTGTTTTATTAGGGAGAAGCAGGGCAGAGAACAGAGGTGCTGATTCATCATCCTCTGGTTAAAATAACAAGGTGGAGGATTTACTGATATCCAAGGGCTGTGAAGCATGCCGGTATGTTTCTGGTTCCCCCATAGCTGCAGGGGCTATGTGCTTTCTGGATCTGTCCAGCTAGAGTATCTCCACCAGTATTCCTCTCAAATTCAACTTGAGCCCTGTCTAGGGCTGTGAAATGACAGTAGCATGTAAGGTGGGCGAAGACCTGAGGACCAAACCTTTTAAAATGTATGAAAGCTCTTTTCACTTACTGTACATATGCATAGTTCCACTGAAGTCAATTGAGTTGTGGCAATTTACACCATCTGAGAATCTGGCCCCAGCACTCTGTGAACCTTGTAACCTCACTTGCATGATAAATGGTGATGATCTGATCAAAATCTTAGGAAAATGTAAGCTTCTAAGTTCCAGGCAGGGGTGCAAAAGCTTGTGTGTTGTGCTCCCTTATCTATACATGGGCGATGTTCTTTTATAATATAAGGGGCTGCATTTACCTCCTTCATCTTGTGCACAAACCAAAAGCATTTCTCATCTCACTTAGTGCTGCAGAAAAGGCTTTCCTCTAGGTGACCTGGAAATGTCGGTCGTGCACATTAAGAGCCTTCAGCTTAAGACACATTTCAAAAAACAGTTGTGTCATCATATCAAAAGTATTAAATGCTTCCCACCTTCCCTGTGCTCAGCCATTCTCCTCAAAACTTCCTCTTAGGCTTCTTCTTACAGCACTTCCCTACTCCATCTACAAACAGAGGCAGTCCTGTGCCATGTGTTACCTACACACCGCATTGCTTGTGTTTGCATGTGAAGGATGCGATTTACATTTATACTAAAGTCCCTTTACACCACCCTGGCACTGGAAAGTTGCCCTGAAGAGAGCCTAAATGTAACAATAAAATAAAATAATAATTAATAATAATTTATGCCCACTTTACAGCCCCATTAGACTGCTAGTTTATCTGTCTGTTGCATGATGATAACCATTTGCCTATCTCATGGTGGAGTTGAAAGAATTAACTAGTTACTAAAGTAGGTGAATGCAGTTGGAGGGTTTTTATAAAGAGTCACTCATGTTTTTAAAGGAATTTGCTTTGGCCCCCACACTCCTTCCCATGTTTGCTTTCTTGAATATGCACGCGACTGTGTTTTACCAACACGAGTGTTCCTGGAAAGAAGATGTTGGCCTTACAATCGTGAGCATTTGTGGAAATCAAGTTTGATATTGGCACCTGCAAGTGTTAATGCCAGAAGCCTCCAGGGACTCATCCACTCCGCAAGCAGAAACAATGCTACATGATGGATTCACATCAGCACCAGCCAATGCAGCTCAAATAGTGCACAGCAACAGCTTGGGATTGGCAAAATACTCTGTGGAACAATGTCGGATAACCAAGACAGTCGAGGAAATTTCAGTCTACTTGTGGATATTGCATAGGCAGGAAAAGAGGCTAAATTCAGCTAAGTTGTTTGTTGTGAATTAATCTCTCATCTTTAATTAATTAGGACCAGATAATTCCCTGAGATCATCACACAGAGACCCTCCTGCTTCACCCCTCTCATCCTGAGATGCTTGGGTGGATATCTGAGTCATTTCTAGCAGATAGGCTAATGGTATTGAACAAAAGACTCTAACTGCTTAAAGTATGTAATACTCCAGGGGTCTGTCTGTGAGAATTCACCAAGCAGTTAAGTTGCTTGGCACATATTACAGAGTGATCAGTTTGCTCCCTATCTGAAACACTGAACAAAGAGTAAGATTCACTGGTTAATTCTACCAAGGGTCCCAGATATATCTTCACTGGTTACAGTAAAATCACAATAATTTTCAATCCAAATTTTTGGTCAGGATCCTCCTGTTCATTAAGGCCACTTTAGTGCCATGGAACAGATCCAATTAAAGATCCGACAAACCAAGTTGTTTCAACCAAACTGACTTGCCCAGTTATCCATCATCATGTTAATTAGATCTTTAATCATATTAATACATGAAATAAATCAGATTTTAAGAAATCCATTGAACAAACAAAACTAAGAAGTGTATTTTAAATAAGGCTAAAACTTCCAGTTTCTAACCAGTAGGCCTAATAACAGCCAAAATCCACTATTGAACTTATAATATAGGACATGTTCTTCAAAATAAGAAACCATCTGGGATCACCTCCTGTGACCTCCATAGCCAGGCTGGAACGCACAATAAGTGCTACATGAAACGAGGCCATGACAACTTCAAAATGGGAAGGAAGGATGGAATGTTTGGTCTTAAAATACTAGGATTAAAAACTCATGCAAAGACCAGATGCTCTTTAACTGGTCACACGCCAGCAAGTGCATGCACATTAAAGTTTTTTAAAAAATCAAATGAGCTAGCATAACTGGAGCTTAGGAAACAGGTGCATTAAACAACTGCTGACAGGGCGTGCCTGAGCACACATGAGTTGTTGTGTCTACAGTACATAATTCCTACAGTCTCTGTTTGCATTTGGAGATATATAAATGGTCAGATGCTTGAATCTAACTAATTTGGGATCTAATCCTGCATTTCTTATTCAAGCAAATATCTCACTAAATATGCAAACTCGTCAGCCAAATGCATGCCCATACCTGCATAGGTGCAGCAACCACACAGTCTATTACAGCCCTGAGTCTACAGCAGCAACGACAGATGAGCGTGAGAGACAGGATACCATCCATTTCTTTGAAATGTGTGTTTTTGCTGCGTTCCTGATTGAGCCCCTTCTGTCTAGTATAGGGGAAAATGTTATCCCACACCAGGCTGCTGAATCTAAAAGCACAGTGACATCGATGACATTCATGAGGGACATCTGAATTCTTCCCTCAAGCTGGTGTACCTCGGCATTGTCCTGAAAACGAGTAGAATGAACCAGACGCAGGTTAGTAGCTGCTCTTTTAAATCCAGTAATCTAGCATTCATGCTGCAGCTGTCGGACAACAAATGTTGTACAACAGATGTTACAGCAGGACTCCAAATCTGCTGGCCTGAAAAGGAATGTGATATCCTCCCTGTTCAGTTCTCATTCTATCAGTGTTCTGAAACAGAAGCTAATGCCATCAATTAGCTTCTTAGGAAGGGAATCGAATGTGTTTCCTAGCAAGTCAGGAAGACGTTCCATGTAGTCACATAATGGCAGACTTTACCTCATTCAGTAGAAAATCTGATAAGGTCGGGGGGGATTATTAGACTAAAAAAAAACCCAGAGATCAAACATATATCATCATGCCTTCATTTTTGACCATCAGAATAAAGACAGTCTCTCCTTGGAGATGTAAAAAAAATCCTTCAACAAAGCTAACAAAAAGGACACTTTAGTGGGGGAGGGTTTATATTGCTACATTTTTCTGCTTCACAGAACATAAGGACATTAAAAATTAGTTTTGTGGTGTAATAAAGTGGATGCCTCAAAGGTTTTTGGAAGCAGAAGTGCAGATTTTTTTTATTTGCATGCAAAAATTCATGATGGAAATAAAAGCTTGAACACATGGTTTGATTGTTAAACCTTTGTGGTTTAGTATATTGCTGATTTATAACAATGTAATCAACAAAATGAACCATCATTTTAAACTAAACAAGAGGATGAACATTAACATATGATACACCATATTTTCAATACATATATATTTTTAAAATTCTCATGGAGTAGGTATATGAAAATACAGTTAAAGGTACCCAGCCCTGAGTGTTTTGGTCTTTTGTTCCTGATTTTCAAGGTCTTTGTTTTTTGAGTTCACCAGGAGTTAAAAAGTATAGTTTCATGTCATTCTAGGTCATTTCTTGTTTTATATTCTGCAGTGATTTTGGCATATCTTGACCTCAGATTTCCTTTGTTAAAGTTCAAAAAAATTGTTTTGTAAATTTCCCTCACTTTGTGTCTGGTGGTTTATAACTAGATGGAGTGGCAATTTAAAAAGCAAGAGAAGCAGCATATTATCCTGACCATCCGCTAGCCTTAGCCTAAGAACTGAGAGAAAAAACAGATTATTTGGTGGCACTATCATTCACTTTTTACTTTCCCAAACACCAACCTCCTGCGTTATGATCAGTTTGTGGGTCTGTAGCAGGTGACCGTAACACACAAAACACTCTGTTTTTAATAAGCCGGAAAGACTCCAGTAAAGCAATTTTTTGAAAGGTTGCTTTCACTGGCAACATGGGTTGCTAAAGTATAAAGCATTAAATTGCTAGCTGACACTATGCAGTGTGTTTACTAAAGAAACTGCTGGAGAAAAACAATTCACTGTAAGCATTCTAAAGTGTGGATAGGAATCTCTTTGTAGTCTCATGTGGAGTTGAATAAAATACACACAATTAAGGTTTACATTTGTTACTAGGAGAGTAGTAAAAATGAACTGCAAACTAAAATATTGGTTATGCCAGGAGTTGGATGTAACGTTGTTGAAGCTGGCGGGCATAATAGCCAGCTTTCATTCAGGATAAATATAAGAAGCAATTAAGCTCATTTATGGAACAAGATAGCTGAAGTAATAGGAGCCACCACCCAAAACACACGCAAGGTTGGTCAGAAGCTGAGCTACGTGAGAGATTGTGTTTCACTGGGGGATAAAGGCACACACAGAGGGGTGGGTATTGTTTTGGTGAAAGAGTGTGTGTGTGTGTGTGTGTGTGTGTGTGAAAGAGAGAGAGAGCAGTTGGAGCTTGAAATACCACAGAAGCAGACGATAGCCAAGGACAACCAGAGAAGTATTGCAGTATGACACTGAAAGGTAGGAGAGAGAACTTTTCTGGGCAGAGTGCTAGCTGAAAGGGGCTTGGAACAGTGATCAAAGAAACTGCCTCCTGTTTTTTTTATTCCTACTGTGTTCAATGAAGCAGGATTTTGTACATTCTTCGTAAATAAACAGGATTGCACCAAAGAAATATCTGACTACAACATCAATTTCTCCTACCACAGGAAACAACCCCTAAGACCTCAAATAGTGGCTCACCTCTCAGGTCAAAAGGGGCTTTGGGCTTGGCTTTGTGCTTGGCTACACTTGCAGCTGTAGAGCTCTTTGAGTTAAACTCATCTTCGTAGACAGCTCCAGGGAAAGCACTCCAGTGTGTCCACACTGACAGCCGCAACCACACTGGCGTGGCCACATTTGCGGCACTTGCAGTGGCACTGGGAATGGTGCATTATGGGCAGCCATCCCAGCATTCAGCTGGCTGCAACGTGCTTTTCAAACGAGGGGGGTGGGGTAGAATGTGTTGTGTGCATGTGGGGAGAGAAAGAGAGCAGGTATTTGGAGTGCTGAGAGTGTGCCAGCACGCTATCTTGTAAATGCAGATCTTCCTAATCTCCTGCTTCTCACTCACTCACTCGGTAAATGTTTGCTTTGTTGATTTGCCCAGTTGCAGATAAGCTCTGAAAAAGTACTTCCGCATTCCTCCAACCGAGTTCAAAACAAAGGGAAGAGAGGTCAATTGACTTAAGGAGATTAGGGGGCATTTCCGGAGGTCACTCAAAGCGCAGAATTGTTACTACCTGTTTACACTGGAGCTGCAGCATCTCACCCAATACACAACAGCTGTTAATCCTCTGGCAACGAGGAGTACCAGGATTGGTATAGCCAGGGAGTTAGAGCACTCTATGTGCCCTGTCAGTGTGGACGAGTAGTAAGGTAGAGCGCTCTGGGAGGCTTTATTGCGGTATAAAGTGCCAGTATAACCAAGCCCTTAGTGCTTAACATCCCCATTAAGCAGGCTAATGGTTAGGGAAGAAGGGGTATTCAGCACAAAAATATGCTTTTACTAACCTTTCTAACTTTCTTTCTTCCACCCAGGGTTTATCTGCAGTAGGAAAGTGAGTGGTATTTTAAAATATATTAGCATGTTTTAGCTAACTTGTTTTAAACCATAACTAGCTGCTATGATTTTAAAACCTACCTGTCTTTATCTACAGTAGTCAGTAAGTGATGTTTTTAAAATATGTTAATTAAAACATGGTAACTACACTTTTTTTAAAGCACACCACTCATTTTCCCAGTGTAGTCAAACTCTCTTGGTATTTCCCGGTTCACTGGAGATAATTCCATGCAATGTCACATCACAAGTGTTGTTGCAAGCCATGATGAGCTCCATAGTATTTGTGACATCAAAGAACCATGCATGCTGGGATACCTTCATTGAACGAACATTGAACTATTTCACTGGGGAAACCAAGAATTTGGTAAGAGATTCTTAAAATGCTTTCAGTTCTGAACACCCCACTCAGTCAGGGTAGATCTAGTGGAGCAGCCTGGTTAATATTTGCCAAACATCATACACATATGTGAGCACACTGTAAATGAACGGGTGGAGTGCCCCTGTTCCAACCCTTTGATTGACAGGAGAGGTAGCTGGGTATTCACATTATGCATGTGCATGGCTTGTCCTTTTTTGAATCCTGCAAAACTCTTGCATTTAATATTATCCAGGGGCACAATTGCTCCCATTAGCCTGTGCAGGCTCCGGGTGACCGTCTTCTTAGGACGGGGCCTAAATAACATAATCTAGCCCTAAATTGGGAAGATCTGCAAACACCTGAGGGAAAAAAATAATGCAAAGGACCCAAGATAGAAGAGAAACATGGGCAGAAAAAAATCACTGTGATATTCAGCTTGAAGTAATACAAATAAAATATACATAATAAAAATATCCCGTGAGGGGGAGTAATCGGAGAAGTATCAGTGTTCCAAGAGACAAAGAGGTGATGGGGGACAGGAGATACTAAATTGCAATGTAATTCAGTAGCAGAAAAAGTGATGCAGTTTTGGGCTGCATATGTAGAGACATCTTATCAGGGACAGGGAATGGAATCGGGGGAGGAGTGAGACAGACTTTACTGGACCCAATCCTGCAAATCCTCCCTACACAGAGTACTACACAATGGGTTATAAATGAACAAACAAATGGATGGTGTTGATAAAACCATACTTTATGACTTCTGGCCACTTACTTATCCAAAAAGGTGTTGATAAATTGTAAGAATTCAGAGAAGAGCAACAAAAGTGGTGAGGAAGCAGAGGCATTGGGCCAGATCCTCACCTCCTACTTCATTGCTTCGGCAGAGCAATGCAATTTATACCAGCTGTAGATGGCTTCCAAAGGAAAGTTAGTGAAGTTCAATAGGTCTAGCCTGATTAAGTAATGACAAAGGAGGTGACATAAAAATCTACAAGTATTTGAAAGGTACCACTGATGAAGGAGACTATTTAGCATAATAAGAAGCAATATAACTAGCTGTCTTCAGATTAAATTGAGAGAGAGAGAAAGAATTTAGCCTGGATATCAAGAAAAGCTACCTGACAGTGAAGTCTGTTAGTCTGTGGAATAATTTTCCCAATGAATGTGGGAAAACCCCATCACTTCAGACATTTAAAACTAGACTGGAGATAAATGGACAAATCCTGTAGATGCAGAGGGCCTAGATGATTTCAAAGTTCTTTTACTTCTCTAAATCTGTGAGTAACATGAGTGGTTCCTTGCCATTTCTGTTTTTCTTTCTCTTTCTTTCTCTCTTTATTTAGAAAGGCTCACACTAGTTCACTATCTTCAAAGGAATTCCATCTGACAGCATACAGAAAGTGATGTATTTTCTTTGATAGCTGCAAAGTACATTAATGATTCACTGAAAATATTTCAGAGCCAAGGTGAGCAGAATACTGAGAGAAGTTCCATCCTTAGAAGTATAGCAGAGAGACTGTCAACAAGATTCCATCCTTTAGACATACTGGATTAGGAATTAGAACTATAGGGCCTGATTTTCAATTGAACCTTAACCTGGTGTCCACTTTTGCAGGTACACATAAAAAACTGCCTGCATTATTGGACCACTGATAAATCATGGGTTCAAATGTCAGTCAAGTCGTGTAAAACTTATACACAGTAGGTTGCAGAGCGGGCTTGTGTACCAGATATGGATCTGGTTACAGAGTTTCCTTCCCAGACAAATACATTGGCGATGTGTTCATTAGAAGATCCTTTAATATTCTACCAGGTATGGCTTAAAAATGATATGCTGCATATACTGCCACCTAGTGGCTGAACAGTATAATATAGTTTAACATTCCATTACATCTCCCCCTTTAAGTTCTACATTCCCACCATTCATAAAATGTGTACTGTCATGCTATCTTTCAAGCCTTGGCTATTAAGCATCTCTGAATGATACTGGTTTTCTAATTACATGAACCAAATTCTTAAGAACTTGGTCAACTGGCTATCCATTAGTTGCAACTGGCTTTGGTCAGTTAGGAATCTTTGAGTCATTGTCTTGTTCTGCATTTGCCACCTGTAGAGTTTGTTCTATTGACTGTTATTTCTGAGGAACAAATTGTAGATGTTGATGGGTTTTGTTGAACTCTCCATTGTCAGTCTTGATCACATATGATCTGGGGATTGAATTCTTTTTCTTTACAACAGCTGGAGTTGTCCATCCTTTCTCTCCATACAGTTTAACACAAACATGATCACCAGATTCTGGATGTGGCAGTTCTCTGACTGAATGATGTCTTTTATAAAAGTGTTCATAAGCAATTTTTGCTTTTGTATCTTATTTGGCTATCCTCTTCATGTCTGACCACTTTGGAGATAGAATTTTTCCCCCAAAGTTGGAAAAATAATTCTGAGTTGTCTTCCCACTGCAGATGTGCTGGACTGTGTCCAGTAGCTGCTGTTGGTGTTGATCTGTAACTTAGAAGAGCAAGGAATGGATCTTTCTGCTGTAGACATTTCTTGGTTGTCTGAACAGCTCTCTCAGCCTCTCCATTTGCTTGTGAGTAATGTGGGCTGCTAATGATATTATCCAAATTATATTTTGCTTGGAATGACTTAAATTCTGCTGCAATTAATTGTAGTCCATTGTCTGTCACTAGTTGTTCTGGAATAGTGAAGTGAGCAAAATGCTCTTCACTTTCTCGATAACATTGCAACATGTTACGTCTTTCATGTACATTATTTCCAGTTTCCTGGTAAAACAGTCCACTATCCTCAGGTAACAATGCCCTCTGAAATTGCATAAATCAGTAGCTAATATCTTCCAAGTTCTGTCTGGTATTCTTTATGGGTCAGCATTGTCTCTTAGGTTATTTGTACTGGATTGCCTTTCAAAACTCCGATATCAAATTCTCCATCAATTTCTTCCACCTGTCTCACTAGGCCCATCATAGCTGCCATGTTGAGGCTTCAAAGGTTGTTGGTCTTTGCTCCCATGATCATATGCACTCTGAATGCAAACTGTCTTTGTAAGTTGTTTCTGCGGCCAACTGACCCATGCAGTACGGGATACCTCCAAGGCTAATCAAGGCTGTGCCAGGTGATTTCATCTCTAGGAAAAGTTGAATGAGATTGTAAGATTATTCTGAGATGATGGTCACATCTGCTCCTGAATTAATTTTAAAGTCAATGGCCTTTTCATGAATAATCATTTTCACTCTCCAGGTAGGCTCTGTGTCATCACCATAGAGCCCAGGAACAATGGTTTGAGATCATCTATAATTATAGTTAGTTCTTTCACTGCCTTAGTACAGCAAACAGCTCCAACTTGTCTATGTTTTGTACATTTATTACATATTTCACCTTTAGCTGGACACACAAGTCTTGAACTATGAAATTTTCCACATCTTGTACATTAATTCTGAAAGTCTTTGTAGTTTACCTGGAATTTCCTCCTAGCCTTAAGGCTTTTATGGTGATGTTTTAGCACTCAAGATGCATAGGTTTAAGCTTCTAAGCAAGTTTGTTTTCCAGGTTTGTCAAGTTTGTTTTGCTGTTTTACAGGTTCAGACTGTTATGCTATTTGGATAGCTGTGTTTAGGGTTAGATCTGTCTTCAGTTGTAGGTACAGTGAAAGATTCTTGTCCACAAGGCCTGTCTCTGATATTTTCATGTTTTGCAATGCCAAAATCACAAGTCTCTCACAATACAAGCAAAGCTTATAGAAAAGATTCAGCATTTTCTCTTGATTCCTAAATTTTCTGGTAAAAACATGCTCTTTCATAAACCACATTTCTCTGAGGTATAAAGTATGCATCAAACATAGACTTTCATTATCATCTTGGGACTGTCCTCAGTAAAGCCAAATGACTTAGAGATATGCTTTGCCTGCTTCCCCATAGCATAAATTAAAGAGCATACATGAATGTCTCCAGTTTCCTTGTGGAGTTTGTTTGCAATATGAAATCTTGTAAAATTTTGTTTTCAGTTTGTCCATTCTGTAGGTCTATCAAAACTGAAGTTCTCTGAAACATTGAAGAATGCTATGTTGATGAGACCAGTCCCATAACTTCTTTCTGTTTCTGTTCTCCTCTGGCATTAGTTTACTTTTGACACCATGTCATGCACATCTTATACACAGTAGATTGCAGGTCAGGATCTTGTACCAGATATGGATTGGCTACAGAGCTTCCTTCCTGAAGAGATGTGTTCTCTGTAAGATCCTTTAAAGTTCTGACAGGTTTTGTTACCAGCACAAATTTCTCTATCCCTTCCACGCTATAGGGACACACACCTTTACCCAGTTCCTAGGACTAAAGGTGCAACCCTGTTAATTTATACAGCCACCCTAACCCAATTCCTAGGGCTCAGGGCACATCTTCCTGTGGGTTGGCAGGATCTTTAGCCACTGAAAGAGCCTCTCACAGTAATATTTTTACCCTCTATTTATTGACAATTTCCAAACAAGCAGAATACACATGCTAAGCACACATTGTCATGCTCACCAATCCTGGGACAGGCAGGCAGGCTGCCCCTGTTGGCCAGGCAAGGTCAGTCTCTGGATCTTAGCTGCTGCATATCAAGGTCATGCGGAAAAGTCCTGGCAGCTCTTATCTTAGGCTGGGTCTTGGAGGTGAGTTCCTTTCCTCAGGGGTTTCTTGTTTCCTTTGGTCTTCTTCCAGCCTTCTTCCTCCTTCCTCCTGCTTCTGTTTCTTCTGATCTTCTTTCTCTCCTGATCTCCTTCTTGGACCCCAGTTTTTATAATGAAATTTAAGTCTTGCTTATCTTAACCAAATTATCTTAGTATAATTTTACTAACCAATCATAATAAAATTACCTAGCCAATCATACCTCACCACCTTAACTGATTTACACCTAGTACAATTAATTATGCTGCAGACAGAAACAATTACAAACCAGACAGAGATCACAGTGTCAAACAATAGGAAAGTGCAAGGATAATGCTTTATCTGGTGACAGTGGGAACTATTAGGGCAAGTCCCCTCCTCCCAGCCTGGTGTGAATCTTTTAAATACATTTTAGATGGAATGTGAGTATGTGACTCCAGGCCTACAGCTAATGGCTGCTGCTTCTTCAGTCTGGCTGCAGAAAGTGGCTTTGGTTCAGGCCTCCAACATGGCTACAGAAAAGCCATATAGTTACACTTTGGCTGAGGTTAGCTTAAAATGGTATGTTATAACACAGCATTATCTAGTAGCAGAACAGTTTACTACAATTTAGCATTCCATTCAAGCAGCTGGATACCAAATTTTCACTTGTATGCTCAGATAGATAACTAATTGCTGGGTGCAAAACCTGTGCACAAAAAGAGAGGCCATCAGCAAACTTCAGATGCTGAATATTAAATACTGTTGAATATTTAAACACTACACTTTTTGTTCCAATTGTATTGAAGCAAACATTGAACTTAACTGTCTGTCTAAAATAGCCCAATCCTGTTTCAAATGAAGTCAGTGAAAAAACTCTCACTGACTTCAATAGGAATAGTAAGACAATCTTTAGATGTAAAGTCTTTAGAATAGATGCTATGTCTTCTTCCATGTTTTGTACATTGTTGAGCACTAACAGTAATCAATATATAGTAAGATTATAATACGCATGCACTGAAGGAGGATGTACAGTTGTTTCGTGACTCAAGCTATGAGTTCTTAACATATGAGAAATGTGTAGAGTAGTAAAAGGTAGGAGTATGGTATTGGTTCACATAGGGAAACTAAGCTTTCTCAGAGGTCCTCAACACTCCAGCACCACCACCAGATGTTGTTGGGAGTTGGAAGGTTGTGTCCAATCCATCTCTCAGCAAAGCCAATGGGAATCTTTCCATTCCCATCAATGGAAATCAGATCAGGCTCCTTGGTAGGATTTGGTAGATCTACTACCTGCTGGGCTCAAGCAACCTCTTCACTGAAACTTTGCATGATTTTGTCACTTCCTTTCAGATGTGCAGTGTTCTCTGGAGTGCATATGAAGGAAAAGCCCAGAAGCATACAAGATTTCATTGGACTGGCCTGGATTCAGCAGCTAGGAGGAGACCAGAGTACTTTCAGAACTTGGGTTCAAAAAGAGAGCTGTGAGTATTTGTTTCCATCGTTAGAGCTACACACAACCATGTCCCATCCTACCAATGTCCCATTCATGTCACGTTCTTAGCATGATTGCTACCACCAAAACAAATGCCAAAAATGCCTTTCAACCATAGCTGAAAATAAAGGCCTTGTCCTCCACTGATTGCACTTTATTGAATCCTCTACCCCTGTGCACAGTTGGTATAAAATGCTACCAGATCAGCATGGCAGTGCTTTACATGACCTTGGCCTGGCTGTAAATGGCTACATGAAGCACAAGGCAATGGGGAATCAGGACTTTTATTTTCATTCTCACATTTCCTGGCTGATTGATGGAGAGAGGAACTCTCTTTACCTTTTGAACTTCCAGACTGGTGGGCTGAGCACACATGTGCAGCTTGTCTTTCATTGGAAGAATGGAACTGGCTATTTTAAGCTACAACTTATGAAGATGATTAACTGTCACATGCGTTTAGCTTCATTGCGATAACAAATGACACGCCTGTCAGGCAGTTGGTCTTACTGTTCAACCTCATGTGTACCAGGCTTAACCAGTGTGATTCAATCTCACACTCCATCTTCCCAAAGGAAATCCGGAGCTGTGAGTCAGGAGGACACAGATCCAAGAGTCCTTGATGCAATATTGTCAGTCTGATCAAGCAACATTACAATGTTTAATAAATACAAACTCAGAAGTGATTGTACCTTCCTAATTTGGCAAAGTTGTCTCAGTACTTAGAAGGGCAGTACAGATCAGCTTCATCAAAATGTTTCATTTCGGAAACTAATGAGCCTCATCTGGCTTCTGGAAATTCAATGAAGAGAGCAGCAAAACTGAATGAGCTAAGATATGATATAATAATAAGTGCCAAATTCTTTTTGTGGTGCTCAATTCTCCTAATTCCTGACTGATGCAGCCATAAAGATGTCAGATAAAATAGGAAATAAATATGCCAAGAAAATTTGGAACCTTAAATTTGGCAAGGACCCCTTCAAGCCCCATTCAAGAAACACAGTAGTAAATAAATATTAATCCTTTGCCCTTATATGGGAGCCTTCCATCAGACAACCTCTGACGGCACTTCACAAAACTGGATCAGTTTTATAATCCCCTTCTTACAAGCTGGTAGTTAAGACTATTCAGAAGCACTGCATTCACAAATGAACGGTTTACACCAGATGAAGCCCAGAGCAGACAACAACAGTCCTTCTGGAGTCTCTGGGGTAAACTCAGCGATGATGATGTACGTGACACTTTAAATTACACAGTAGGCCCAGTCCTTGGGACCAATTTTCAGTTTGGTTCTCAGTGTCGTTAAGGGAAAAGGCAGCAAATGTGCCTAAAAGACAGCTCTATGCACCGCTGATGCTCAGGGTGCCGGGTGCCAGCCTGGGTCAGAGCAACCTCAGGGCTAATGAGGGAGGGAGACAGTCAGGAACTGCTGGGATTGGGAGCAGTTGAGGTTGCATGTTTAGAGGGAGCTGGAGTCCCCTGAGGAGTCAGGGGATTCAGGGACCCTGAGCATGGGATGGCGGTGGAAGCTGCAAAGGAGTGAGGGACTGGAACATGGGGCTTTCAGGGAGGAAAATGAACAGTGATTTGCAAGGGGTTTGGTGACAGAAGACGTAGGCAAGAACAGGAACAGCAGGGACAAGAGCATTGGACCTCTAGTGGGAGAGCAGGGTCAGGGTCCCAAAGCAGTGGGAAATTGGGAGGGGGCATTAGGGGCAGCAGCTGTAGGGGCCAGCGGACAGCTCAGTGGTTTGGGAATGTGGGACGGGCACCCTCACCAAGCTTCAAGTTGCTGCTCCCTTTTCACAGAGAGGAGCAGGCGTGCAGTGTGCACATGCAGCATGGAGAAAAGCAGCCACTCTTCTCCCCTCGGCACACAACACAAGAATCCCAAGGTCTGTCCCGTTCCCCTTGGCTGCCCCTTTCTTCCCCCAGCTGTATGGAAGAGCACGGCTGGTATGTGGGAGGGTGACGCACTGAAAGGGAATGTGTGAATGTGTTGCAAGATGTGCCGCACTTGGCAGAGCTGCAGGAGGCACAGATGTTCTCATGATGATGCTCAAGAGCTTTATGTGAGCAAAGGAAGACTCGCTCGTAAATCACAGTCCGCCCCATCATACCAGAACTAGGGGTCAATGGCATTGATGGCGTATAAATGCAGAGCACATCTGAGCAAGCTGTTCCTCAGTCAGCCTATAGTCCGTCTGTGGAATTTCTTGTTGCAGGAGGACACAGACTCAGAGAGTGTTGCTGGATCATTGAAAGTGTTTGATAATTCTATTTCTAGCTCAGAAACAACTACATAGAGTCTCACCTCCCTTTCCCCCAGAATCCACCTCTGGCCTGCGAACAAACAAGAGAAACCAGTTAGTGTTTTTTTCCTTTTTTTGTAAAGTTAGAAGCACCTGAAAATAGAGGCTTAGAAACCAAACATTTTGTCAGCTAGCTATAATCTAACAGCCAGCTCCTGTGATAAAACAGCAGATAAAGATGAGGGAGTTTATAATCCAGGGTGGCTTTTATAGCCCCTCCTACATTAGAGGGGTAAGAAATTTAACAAGCCAACAGCAGTAGTGAGAGGCTCTCTGTGGAGGACTGAGGCAGGCAGAGTCTGCCTGAGGGACCATGAAAGCGGTATCTGCTACAGCAGTAACTCCTATACGCTTCTGAAATAGTTTTTTCTGCAACATATATGGCAACACACAATACATGGAATGCCTGGATTTAAGGTTTTACCAATACTAGCTCAGAATAACCTGCATAGCTCTCTTTTTGCTTCAATACCCATGAAAAATAAAACCACTCCAAACCAATGCAAAAATAAAAAAAAACCAACCACCTTTATGACACACCACTATGTATGAGATAGGACCAGATTTAGCTGGCATAAATCAGTGTAGCTCTATTAACTAGGATTTGATCCTCCATATAAAGTTCAGTCAATATTTATTTAGTTATCTAAGGTATTATTATAAAAGTAATCACTACAGTTTTTCATAAACTGGAGCTGATGCTACAAGTTCTATAAGAGTTATGTTTATGAAAAGAGCCTCTAAGAAAACAGCCAAGAGGAGAAAGACTGAGGAAAAAGACAGGTCAGGTTAGTGGTAGCAGCTACATCCACTCCCAGTAAAGTCTGCAGACTTGATGTTCCATCTCAAACCTCATTTTTTGTATCAACACAACCTGCTATAAACTTGTTAATCTACAGTGATCAAAAAGTGAATGTAATCCCATTAAAACTTCAAGCTGCAAAACCCACTGGGGACTGAAAGTGTAATTACCAAGAGGAGAAGTGAAATGTTTTTCTGAAAGCTAATTTCATTTATTTGTAGCACCTGTTCTCCTTGGAGATATATGCTCCATACTGAAAATATATCAACGCCAAACTAGGCAGGGGAGTGATAGGGACAGGCAAAAAGAAAGATGGTTATAAATTAGCCAAATCATAACACAAATAGCAGCAAGATCTACTTAGAGCTCAATAAATGTTTCTGAAATGCCAGCAAAGTGCATGGCAGAAAAAAGGTTCTTACAGGCAACTTTTAAAGACGGATTATGGAGCAGAGATAGGATATTGGTGGTTTTCAAGATGACAGTTTTGCAAAGAAATAGCAGCATGACATTTTTTGAGATCCAAAAAGTAATTTTAAAAGGTTAAATTGAATTTCTCTTCATTAGACATTATACTAGGTGAAAGCTGTGGAAGGAAATCAGAGCAGTGGAATACTGACCTTTATTCTGATGAAAACTTTTTTTAAAAAAAAAAACAGTGAGAAGCTACCCTATTTATGGAAGTTATATAAGCTGTTGAGGCACAATTACTTATACAGACAAAATGGTTTCTGACTGGCTGGGGCCTCCAAGGCTCAAATTCGGCAAAATATTAAGCATATGCTTAAATCCATCCCTGTTCAGCAAAATACCTGTTTAACTTTAAGCATATGCTTAAATCCCATGCAGTGAATGAAATTTAAACTCATGTTGAAAGTGTTTTGCTGAACAGGGCTGGAATTTGCTTTTCAGGTTGGGGACACGTTTAAGCGATTTCCTGAAATATGACCAGAATGCAAAAGAGATCATCTTTATCAGTTGGGTATAATAGAGATAATATTGTTGCAATGACTTCTTTTCAGATAAAGTAATTCAGCCCAACATTTTTCTGCATAACGAACCTGAAGGAAATGGAATTTAAAAGTTATACAATCTTGGTATTTGTATTAATTTGTTGCTTTAAAAAAAAACAACAGGTAAATACACACCCAGACCAAGGATACAACCATTCAGCAAGCTTGTTTTTTTAGGATGAAAGGGTTTTGAATTTATTCAAGGCCAAAAGACATCTGAACCTGTCAATCTATGTTTTAGTTTGTACTTGTCTTAATCAGCAATGCTGCAGTGATAAAATTCCCTCCCAGTGAGAGACCTTCTCAGTCACGTTTAAATATGGAAGGAATTTTTTTCCTGAGAAGAGACAAAGGAGGCTCCTGAAAATGGAACGTTATAAGGGTTCAGTCTCCTCAACCTTAAATATATTAACACTAGCAAACATTGTACTGAGGGATTCTGAAGACATCACAGTAACCATGAGCTCAAGTGCTCTGTGTGAAACCCTGAGCTCTGAGCACACCCTTAGCATGAAATATATTAGTCACATAATGCCTGATGCAGTGATTTTATCGCTGAAGTTTTTCATGAAACTTCATGGACCTTTCAGGGGAAGTCTGGATTTCGGAAGGGCAGGACTGCCACACATTCGTAGTCCCCTTTGGAATGAGGAGACAAGGTGTCTGATGAGTCAAGTGAAGTCTGACTGACTTGCCAAGCTCCAGGGACAGACAATATGGAGAAATGTCTGATCTAGTACTTCATGTTCAGCACTTGGGAAATACGGCTGTGGAGCCACCACCATTAGGAAACACAATCAGCAATTGGATTTTTCAATGGGATACTTTATATGGAGCTTTGGCATTGAATTTTCTGTTGCCTGGGACATCATGGCCTGTTTTAACAACACAAATAAGTAGTCATGGAATCAGCAAGGCCCATCCCCATAGTAATATATATTGTCCCACAAAATTAAATATGTTCTGTTCACTTGTCTGCTTTAAAACAGTGTGTCAGATTCTCAGCTGGTGTAAATTGGCATAATTCTGTATTTTATGTTTGCTTCTTTCCTTGAAGATTTAGATGTACTATATTTAGCATATGTGCCAGTGTGAAGAATTGATTTCAAATTATATTCAGGAGACTTGGATGCCTAAAGCTAGGCATGATGGCAGGCCCTACCATCTATTTTGCGGGAGGGGCAAAGCTGCCACTCACCTGACAGAATGATCAGGAAGGGATTGTTTCTCCTGGAAGGAGAGTCTTGCGGAGAAATCTTCTCCCAGATTCCAACAAGATGTGATGATCCAGGAACCTACATGACCCAATTTTCAAATATTAAGGTTTCAACGTAACATTTTCTATACTTCAGTGCACAGATTAGAACACATTCTCCTCTGATCTTCTCTCAGAGATGATTACTTGGTCTTTTTACTGTGACCAGAGTTTGCAGTCTGGGTCACCTGAACTCCTCCGAGCTTGAGAAATGGTCACTTGTGTGGGTGAAACAATGACTTGTTGCCTAAAATTAGGCACCAAAATTAATATTTAGGCACCTGAATAAATGACTTATTAGCCCTTGAGAAATGGCAGCATCTCAGGCCTTGCAAATACTTAACCCTGTCAGCAAACAATCTGGATATCTCCACAGCTATCAGCATTCCAGTCCTTGGATTAATAGATGACTGGCCTTCTCAGATGCTAGTGAAACAGAAATCTATTGGCTGTATCCATAGTGGTACACAGATTGGGATCAGCATATTAAATATCCATTTCCTGGCACTCAGTCTACAGGCACCCTCGTTTCCCCTAAGCCCAACTAAGTCAGGCAAGAATTCACAAACCCTCCCATCATTAAGTGTTGTTCCATTCTTTCTCTCAGTTTGCAGCAGCCAGCTGATAGCTAATGGTAAGTGCCATAGGCTCTGTAGATTGCAGGGGTAACAAATGTTTCCCCTCGTCCCTACCTCTTCCTCTAGGTCCATAAAACACACCACTGTGGACCAACCATTATTCTACTGGATGGTGTCCCTGTAAATTAAGCTAGGGTAGCAATGACTTGTAGGTACTGTATTGGGAACCAGCCTTCACAGCAGACATAGCATCACCAGACCTGCATCAATCAGCTTCTGAGTCCATAAGGGAGGCTTTAACTCCTCTATTTATAGTACTCCCCCTGTCCCCTTCCCAACACCTGCTTTGCACTCTGACTGGCTCAGCTCTGAGAGGATGACTAAGGTGTGTCTTACCAGGTACATTGCTAACCATGAAAACTTCCCACCCCGCCTCAGAAACAGCTATTGAACATGTCTGGTATGTGCCACACCCTATTCTGGACATTTCTGGGTCCTTCCAGCTGTATTGCCCTGTCCTGCTTTCTGCAGGTGTGCAAAGACAGAGTATCCAACTCAGTTCCATGTCTTCTCCCCACAGCTTCTCTTCCATTCCCCAGGAGAAACAAAGTCAAACACTCCAGTTTAAAGCATGTGGGCTGCAGAAAATTTTGACAGAATACAAAATTTCTCATTGTAATAAAAAAAAATTCCACAGAAAAGAATCCCATTTTCCAGCCATTAGTGGTTTGCACAAAGAAGGTAGATCTCATTTTGGTTGTGCATTTGCAATTGTCAGTGCAAAGCTGGGCACTCTGTTTCCAGTGGTTCCAAACTCTAAGGTGCTCAGTACCTTCAATTTTCACCTGGAATCTGTTTTCTGTTCTGCCATTGAACTGTCTGTGTGGCCTTGGGCCAAAATTTTCAAATTTGGATGCCTAAACCTAGCAGGCCCTACCATCTATTCTGTAGGGAAGAGCAAACCTGCCATTCGCCTGACAGAATGATCAGGAAGGGATCATTTCTCCTTGAAGGAGAGCCTTGCGGAGAAATCGTCTCTCAGATTCCAACAAGAGTGAGAGTTCAGTTCAGTGAGAGTTGAGGGTACACCACACGCTTCAAGTCTGGGGCAGGGGCCCATTCTGACAACAAAGATTTAGACAAATTAAAGAGCTGACTAAATTAAGCAACCAACAGAATTGGGGAGGGGAATGCATAAAAGTAGGAGGAGCCTTAGCCATTCACTATTGTGTTTCTAAGATGGGGTTGTATTAAGAAAGAAAGAAATTCTGCAAACATTTGATGTCAACATTCCATTTCAGGCAATTTCAAAGGAGTAGCAAACCCCTTCTGGGTGATAAAGCTGTAATGCAGAGACCATTCTGAAGTTCTCTTAGGGAATTACAGAAAGTCACTAACAGTTTACATACATAGGCTGTGATGCTAAAAATAATATCCTATACCTTGCTCGTAACAGGCTTAATATTTCAAATAGCAATAGTCTATAAATGATATTCCTTGGAGAAATAATATATATTTGTTTTCTTTTAGATCTACAGCTGGGAGAGCAAACCATGCGTGAATTTTATGACCTTGCCAGTTTTCTCTCTCTTCTGGGAGCTATAGATTTTACCACATAGACAGTTGTGTTCAACCTCAAAATTAGAAATCATTTTGGGGAAAAAAGGCATTTCATTCCCTTCGTTTTATTTGAAAATAGTAGACTAAAGATATAGGCGCAGTCTTAGAAGTACATTGAAGACAAAAGCTGACAATGTTTTTCGGACAGGTTAAACAAAAATATCTGTCCTTAAAATGTGTCTATTACTTCTGATAATCTGTGATATAACTTGTAAGGAAATTAAATACTAATGAACACTGAGTTTAAATTAATTTTAAAAAGGAGTGTGTATATAGACCAAAGAGTGACATGATCTGGTGGTCTGAACACAAGTCTAGAAAACCTGGAATCTGTTTTCTGTTCTGCCATTGAACTGGCTGTGTGGCCTTGGGCCAAAATTTTCAAATTTGGATGTCTAAACCTAGCAGGCCCTACCGTCTATTCTGTAGGGAAGAGCAAACCTGCCATTGGCCTGACAGAATGATCAGGAAGGGATCATTTCTCCTTGAAGGAGAGCCTTGCGGAGAAATCGTCTCTCAGATTCCAACAAGTTTTACCACAAGTGGAAATGATCCAGGCACCTACATACATGACCCAATTTTCAAAACTTCCAAACACCAGACCTCCCAGAATTGTGGGTGCTCCCAATCTCTGTGGGGATGGGAGTTCAGTCACTTACTCAGATGCCTAATATGAATTGTGGTTCCTAACTTTAGGCAGTGAGGGATTTTCTACAGCACCAATGGCAGTTAGGTGCTTAACTGCCATTGACTTTCAACAGGAGTTGGAACTTCACTGCCATTTGTGCCTCTGAAAATCTTCCCTCAACTCTGACAATTTTGGCCCCGACTTCTAAGCCTGAGTTTCCGCATCTATAAAAGGAGAATAGTCATAAACACAGGGATATTGTAAGGATTTATCAGTGAGTCTTAGTAAAGGATTTTGTAGCTTATACAGTGATGATATCCATGGCTAATTTCACAGAGAATGAATAAGCCAAATATGGGATCACTGTCTTCAGCATCCCAATATACAGTAGCCTCATAAACAGATTGATGAATGCATGCATGAATCGGCATGTATTTCCTGTGTGCATAGACATACTGCTATCGTCACTCAGCCCACTGTATGACTAGCACAGCCTTTAAAAAGAAACCACCCTTTTTCCACATGCACAAATATTGTATGTGTGTGCCTTACACATAAGGCATTGGCCAAATGGCTTGCCCACACAGTTCTGAAATGTGCCCTTTTAAGCCTTTCAGTGCCAAGGAAATGTTATTGACTAAATTGTACAACCCAGTCCATACCTATAAAAACCAGCAGCTGAGCGTAAGTGTCTATTTGAAGGAATACAGATGAATCAGTAATGATATTAGAGTGATTAGCCAACTGCCTTAATTGATATGTACAAAACCATATGTGCTTCTAAGCTTACAAATGCTAACTCACACTTATCACCATCTGTCCAAAAAAGCCACAGTAAATTTCCTTTTCCCAAATGCAAGTTTGTCATTTTAAAAAGAGATGTGGAGAAAGTATTGTTAAGTATTGATGTACTGTATCCTTCATCACAGGCATATGGTTCTCTTGCAGAAGGAATTTGTTTCAGGAAAAGCAGCTTAAAGGGCAAATCATTGTCCAGCTCAATGCAAACATGCTCAGAGGACTTGAAAAACTGTAATTCCAGAAAGCAAAATAAAACCACACTCATCACCATAGTATCAAGCACATTTGGTAGTACATTAAGCAACTCTACTATGCATCTATCGTGTGTTTGTTTTGGCAGGGTTGGATTTTTTTTTTTAATATTCATGTTGGTATGTGAAAGCAAGGTCAAAGAAACACATCCGGTGCTTGGAGTGGAAGGTGCTGAGGTTCTTGTGGCAACAAACAAACAAACAAGAAAGAGCCCATTAACAGCAGCTCCCCTTGTTCTCTTCAGTGACATTCTCCTCATAGGTGTGCATACGGGGTGTGCCAGTTGTGCCCAGGCACATCCTAATGCAGGGATGGGCAAACTACAGCCCACAGGCCAGATCTGGCCAGGCAGGCTCTCCATCTGGCCCAAGAATTTGCCACTGCCGTGGTGCTGAGGCCCACTCAGCTCTGGGAAGCAGCTGGCAGAACGTCTCTGCGGCCCCTGGGGGAGGGGGAGCAGAGAGCTCTGCATGCTGTTCTTGCCTGCGGATACCTCCTCTGAAGCTCCCATGGGCCAGGAATGGGGAGCCACAGCCAATAGGAGCTTTGGGAGAGGCAACCACAAGTGTGCAGAGCCCTCTGCTACCCCTCCCCCAGGGCCGGCAGGGCCAGGGTGCTGGCTGCTTCCCAGGGCGGAGCAGCGTGGGGCTGGGGCCAAGGCCAGGGCAGCCAGGTAGGGAGCCTTCCCTGGCCCCGCTGCCAGCCCGGAGCCACTCCAGGTAAGTGGTGCCAGGCCGGAGCCCATACCCCGAATCCTTCCCTCCCCCCTGCTGCACCATAGCCCCCTGCTGCATCCTGTGCCCCTGGTGAACTCCAACCCCCTGCTCTGAGCCTCCTGCTAAATCCTGTGCCCCAGCCCCTTTGTATATGCCTGGTTATCACTACAGCAAAAATTTGGTATTTTGCCTCATTTTTTTAAGTTTGTATTTTTTAGATAAAGTTTAGTTGTTAATTTAAAAAAATTAAGTTTAGTTAAGTTTTAGTTTCTTTAGTTTGTTTAATGAATAAAAATAATGTCCTTTATGATTGAATATTCAATAAATGTTCACCTTTAAAAATAAATAAATACATAAAATTCCCTGGGTGTTCACCCTAATGAAATGTACTGCGCATGCCCATGATTCTCCTCTGATGTTATCTGGACCAGTGATCTGCTAGGTCACTCCAATCCTCAACTCTGGGAGCCAGCCTTACCCTGCTCTGCTGTGAGAGCCCCCTCTCCTGGGCTGTTCACACCCAGTCTCTGGAATGTAAACTGCTCCTTGGATTGGGCAACCGAATGACACTAGCCAATATCTCCGGTCCCAGACACAACCCTTAGAACCTCCATCTTGCAGTGTCCAGTTGTGCTCACTGGACACTGTAAGCTTATATGAGTTTGTCGTATAGCTGCATCAACAAAGTGTTTTTTGCCAGCCAAGCCATGTTGGTCAGGGATGTGTTATTTTCACACCCCTGTCTGACATAATTATGCCAGCAAAACTTTGTGAGGTAGCCCCGGGCTAAGTTGGCATAGAATTTACCTGTCTGAAGGCAGAATTTTCCCATTACACTCTGCTACAGTTCACAGGGTTTATATTAATTTAAGGTATTTAAGGTATTTAATATATTTGGTGATCATCTTATCAGAACTTCATTTATAAGTTAACATCTGTAAGTACAATAGATTCACTTTGAGTAGCATTTCAACCCCCCTAATGAACTTATTTGCTGCATTACAATGTTTTCACAGTTCACCTGTCTTATTGATCACCCACACACATAACAGAAGTAGCATCCAGTACAGTTCTACTGTGTTAGTATAGCCTCCTGTCCCATTGGAGTTCCATATGGTGGCTTGCACAGGCCCTGTTTGAATACCATGTGGTAGGACGTTAACTGCCTGCTTAGACCTTGCACAAGCATACAAGGTAGTCTAATGGAGCAGGCCTGTGGACTGAAGACTGGGAACCCTATAAAGGCAGCTAGCTAGTGGTCACAGAAGTCAAGCTCCTTACCCAGTTGTTAAAGGGCTGGTGTGCAGCTTGAGCTGAGCTTCTTGTGTTCAAGGATAAACCTTGTGTCTCTTTAGTTATAAACTGAGCACCTTAAACCCAAGTATAAACATCTAAGCGTGGCCGGGGGGAGAGTGTGTGATGGAGACTGTCTTGCTGTTGCTGAACCAGGCAGCTCACTACACCAGTTTGCAGCACAATAGGTCCTGCTTGAAATCCTGGATGTGTGCATTGTGTGGTGTTCAAAGCGTTAGTGAACAAAAATAGCTATAACAACAAGCTCATAGACTTCAGCACTAGTTCTACTATAATCCCCAAACTTGATAGACAGACCTTTGTGTAGGTTATTGTCATCTGAATGTTGTACTATATAGCAGGACCAGAACTGGATTCTTTCTTGCATCAATGACTCGCACAGTTTCCTATCACCAGCAGAGTACCTCACTACATCAGGCTTCTTGTAGATGTATAACATTTTGATAGCAGCTCTCCATGCAGTGGTGCCTGGAAAACACAAAAGAAGGCATAAAACAAATTTACGAAGCTGGACTGACACACGCTGAAGGAAATGCCAGTTTTTATGGACTAAAGAGAAATACTTCAGGGAAACAATGCTTTGCGGTATAAATAATGAATACGTGCCCTGCTACCACAGCAGTTACCTATGGAATAGCTCTACCAACAATACTTTATAATATTAGGGGTTTTTTTTTTATTATCTTGTTTCACTCTGTAGTAATGCCATTGGGGAAAAAAACATATAGACAAATAAGTGACTAAAAACATTTTCTCTGAAGACCACAGGATACCAAGATATTTTTCAAATTTAATAAAGAAAGATTGAATTCACAGACTTCTCCTGCACTGAGATGTCTACATTTTGAACTTCCACTCAGCCTCAGTACCTACGCCTCTGAGCTTGGCATAGGATCATGGCTAATTCAGATGTGCCCAAAAAGAGAGAGCTCAGTAATTGCTTATGCAAAGAAAACGTTATCTGCTTCTGAGCATAAAGTCTGTTGGAAAAGAAAATTTAAAATTACAGAGAAAAAATGTATTTTGCCCTTCTTAGGACTCCTTTAAGCTGGTTATTCTTTCACTTGGGGAAAGCAGCTCTTAAAACTGTTAATCATCCCAGAGAGATTAAAGATGAAGCAAATAAAGAGGAAGAGAAAAGGTATAATTCATGCCCTTTTTAACCAAAATGCTCTTTTTAGGGAGGGAAGGAGGGGGAAGTGCTGCTCTTTGACTTGAGAGCTTATCAGGCCTGAAAAAGCCATATGGCTCAAGGAGGTTCATAGCAAATGTGTCCTTCATGGCTGGAGAAGTGCAGTACAGATACCCGGTTGGATAGTTTGCCCTTTTAATGTGTAAGTAATGTGGACAGATAAAACATCATTACAGTGACTGAACGTCAAGCTTATTTCACCATGAATTGCAAATGGTACATTTATGAGCTGATTGAAATTGAACTGCAAAATTGATATTGTAACGCAAATCCAGCAAAATAAGGATATTCAGATTTATGGATGAACGTCACTCTTTTTAACTTCTCGGTGATTTTAAAAGCAAAATCTCTAGGGGCCAGATGGTGCACAGAGCACTGAAGAGTCAGACATAATCACAATCATAGACAGTGGGTATAAGAGGCCAAGGGAGGCTAAGCCTCCCCAAACAGCTGGCCTGCCGCCTTCGGAGCACACCACTGCCGAAAGGGCGGGCAACCCAGGCATGGCCCCGCCCGCACTCTGCCCTGAGGCCCCGCTCCCGCTTGTCCTCTTCCCCCAAGATTCCACCTCTTCTCGTCCCTGTTCTGCCTACATGGGGGCCTCACGGGAGTGGGTGAAGAGGCACGCATGAGCAGTCAGTGGGCAGCCAGACCTCTGGCCCACAGGCAGGCGGGTGGACTGGAGGAGAGCGTGAAGAACTGTGAACAGCTGGCCGGCCGGACGGTCAGTTCAGCTGGTGGGCAGGCAGGGGCAATCTGGGGGAGAGAGTGAAGAGGTACAAGTAGCGGGTGAGGGGGACCAGGGGAGGGGGCAAAGAGGAGAGCAAGTGGTGAGTGGTCGGCTGGCCAGCAGGTGGGTTGGGGTGGAAGGGAGAGGGGGCAAAGAGGCATGAGCAGTGGCTGCAGGGATCTTGGGGAGGGGGCTGAGTGGAGCCAGGGATGGAATGTGGGCGGGGCTTTGGGGGAGGCTGCTGAGCAGGGGTAGGCCTCAGGGCAGGGGCACAATCCGGGCACATGCAACCTCCCCAGATGGAAGAGTCACGTGCTGCCCATGACCACTCTCCTAACACTTGCCAGGACAAGTCAGCCCAAAGGGGCAAGGAGGGGTGAAGAGAAAGTGAGACCATTGTGGGACCGCCATCACACCAGCCAAGAAAAACTAAGGGATTGGTCCAACAAGCACAGTCCCTTTAAACACCTGGGAATTCTGTGCCTCGGGGCTGCATAATCCTTCCCAACCTCTTGGAACTCCACTGGGATCAAGCAGTTCTGCACCAGTACAATATGGTGCCTTCAAGAGAATCTGTCCATGCTGTTCTGAGAGCCCTGTAGCAGTACCGTACACCTGAAGAGGTGCATCATATGCATGTATGCAGTGACAGCCCCAGACATTGTGTGCCTCCATCTTTTCTTTATCCTGACACAGGACTACTGTCAACATGACATCACCTTTCCTATTAGCTCAGTCAGCTGTGTAGTTTCAAAGGTGACAAAAAAGACAATGGGTGTGGTCATGTCTTCATGCTGCTTAGCATTAGGAATATGAGTAAACAAGATGAACCCCGTTGGGTTCCCAATAACTGTATTTACTTATTATATTCAAACATGCAGACCTAGCTACCTGTGTATGGTGCTGCTCAGTAAGGATTCTGGTGGCGTCTGCAGTAGAAGACAAGAAGGCCTTCTACAGTGACACTGTACACTTCTTGTACACTGCAGTTGGGGTTTTCAAAAGCACTCAGCAACAGCCTAATTTTGCTCCCACTAAAGCCAATAATAAAACTCTCACTGACCACAATGGAAGCAGAGTTAGGCCCACACTGGGCACCACAGAAAATCTAACATTCTGAATGTCTTTAAATAAACATGTTAATTTTTAACCTAGATAATTACATATGCAGAGGGTTAGCAGCAGTACAGTATTGCAATAGCATCACAGGCCTCAGTCAGGATTAGGGCTCCATTGGTGTCTGTGCTGTACAAACATATATAAAAACAGTATGGCCGAATGCCCCCTTATATTCATTCCCTACGCACTACTGTAATAATCTTTGTACAAAATATGCCTTGTGAGGTATCATTTAAAAACTAACTCCTCACTGGTCAATAGTATCATGATAAAATGTGTGTAACAATATTATATGTAAACTTATGGATTTCTCCTGAATGATGTTGGTGGTGCACCTTCAAAGCCTCATAGCTCCGTTTAGGCAGGACTGATCAAGCAGGTCCTAAACAAAGAAATGTGTTTACTTCAGCTTACATATAAGTTGTAAACCTGGTTCTCAGCTAGCGAGAGGAGGAAGATAGGAGACAGGTAAAAGCTGCTTGTCATCAAATAGAGGTGAGAAGAAACAGCATGTATCCTCTTTCACCACCAGATGCCATGTTGCCTTCTCTATTGTTTGAATGAACTTTCACTAGGGTAACCTCAGGAAAATGCATTCCAAATGGCAACTGACCTATAAAAGTGAGGGGCAAAAACATCTCAAGTTATCTCTTCCTGTCCATCTTTGTCCTTTTCACCTAAGACAAAAGGAACAGTCGTCGGACTTTGGGAGCAGATCCTGACTTGAGAATTTGGTCAGCAATGCTACTGGGAACATGTGGTAAGGGACTTCACCTTGAACCAAGTCTAGTTTATTAAGTTTAGTACAAGGAAGCATTTATCTTGATTTCTCTTGTAACTGTTTCTGACTTTAATGCCTTATT
The DNA here is from genome assembly GCA_007922305.1 of Dermatemys mawii. NCBI lineage: Eukaryota > Metazoa > Chordata > Testudines > Dermatemydidae > Dermatemys > Dermatemys mawii. The sequence continues at coordinate 43,475,827 of ML677333.1, read as the reverse complement.
CTTGTGATCACTTAAAACCTATCTCCTTGTAGTTAAATAAACTTGTTTTATTAGTTAATTACAACTAATCCAGTGTTGTGAGTTTGGGTAATTCCATTTAAAGTAGCAGACTGCTGTATGTTGATCCTCTTAGAGAGGCAACAGCAGTGATTGGAGTCACCCTGCAATTGGTAACCAAAGCTGGTGGAAGATAGAGTTTGCTTGGCGTGTTGCTGACAATCTGCTGGGATCTGAGTTGCTGAAGCAGGGCTATGGCTGCACACAGACACTCAGGATGAGACCCACATGCTGTTTGGCTGGCTTTGAATGACCCAGGATAGGAGCTTCAACAGCAAAGCATTGTGAGGCACTTCAGGTTGCCAGGCAGGTGATGATACAGCCCCCACTGGTCTGGACTGACCCTGGGGTGTCATAGACAGTCCCTGCTCTGAGATCTTAGCATAGATTATGAGTTATTGACAACCTACATGACACTGTGTAGGTAACTGTTCATGCTTTACTTAGGGCTGCTTGATAGATCATCTTAGGATGTTTTTCCTGCAAAGAAACCTGGACAATATATTAAATATACAGCATGTTCTGAGTAATTCCATCATCTGTTTGTGATAAAATGCAAAGTTTAAAAGAGAGAAGTTAGATTCATACCAGAAGACAAGAAAATTTGAGACAGCTGCTTCTCTCTCAAGCCCCTCAGATAGGCTAGTGTGATGAACGTTATCTATGCAGTGGTGTTATAAATATGTCGGTCCCAGGATTTTAGAAAGACAAGGTCATTGAAGTAACATAGCTTACATTGGACCAATTTCTGTTGCTGAAAGAGACACGCTTTTGAGCTTACACATACCTGAAGAAGAGCTCCGTGTAAGCTCAAAAGCTTGTCTCTCTCACCAACTAAAGTTGGTCCAATAAAAGACATTACTTCACACACCTTGACATTATCTAGAAACAATGAGATCAGATGGGAAGAGAGAAGAGTACGGGATACTTGCTCAGAATCAGGGCCTTCCCAAATTTCCTGGTGCCCTATGCATCTGCATACTTTGCGTATGGGTAAGGATGGCCCTGCTCAGAATCAAGTAGCAAATTATTAATATCTGAAGAAGAAGGTCTCTGTACTGTGAAAGAACTCAAAGCTACTTGAAAGAATACATGCTGGAACTAGTGGTGCTGCCATCCCCCTGGTTTGAAATGGTTTCCATCGTATACAGGTTTTACAGTTTGGTTCAATAGCTCTCAGCACTCCACACTATACAAATTGTTCCAGCACCCTTGCTTGGGAGCACAGATATATTGGATTTGCTATAAACCAGATCCAACAACTGATGCAGTAATTCCACTGCCTGTCTCTGGTACTTGCCAACATTTGACGCTTCATAGAAAAGCACATTTAAAAAATTCCCCAAAGCAATGTATTTGGCCAGTTGTGCAATGATATTTCAGGGAGCGGGGGGAGAATTCTTTTCTGATCCCTGTGGTAATGAATTTATAACATGAAACATGAGCTTTGCCTGACTGCATTTTAGCAATCAGAGCGATAATGCTACCTCTAGCCTAGAAAAATCCAGTCTGATTTTGCGTGGCATCTCATGGTTTTATACCACTGTGTCACTCTGCTGACTTCAGTAGAGTTATTCCTGATTTATACTGATATAAATAAGATTAGACTCATAGCTCTCTGGTTTTTATGGCTTAATATCAGTACTATGTGTGTCATTTTCACCATTTACCTAGTATATGATGCAGCAGGCAAGCAGTTAAGAAAAATATCATCTAGAGTCTAAAATTACTTGAATTGCAAATGGTGTTTGTTATGATATACCCATTAATCCTTTTGTGTGGGCGTGCACACACCCATGAGTGTGTCTATGAAAGATGGAAGAGATAATATCCTTTATCAGAGAATGAGGATTAATTTAAAAACATTAAACTTCTGATGATTATCATAGAGTGGCCAATGTGTGACACAAACAGCTCTTTAATATTCCATTTTTTTAACCTTGCTCGACTCTGACAGGGGAAAGTCAGTCTGAAAGCGACAGCTACTTTATAGACATTATGACCCTGGGACATAGCCTGGGTGTTTGCTAACACAATTTCCATTAAGTGGAGGCTATGTTGAATAAAAGGTTTTATTGAGAACAATATAGTCAAGGTTGGGCCTCATTAAACACATTTGTATTTATTGCCCCCTCAGTGTAGGAAACAAATAAAATTACCTCGCCTTTTTGGAAGATTTAACTGACACAAAAGTCTGCTTTGATTTTTTTTAGAACAAAAGAACATAAGAATGACTATATTGAGTCAGACCAATGGTCCATCTAGTCCAATGTCCTGTTTTCCAACAGAGGCCAAGGTCCTTTGCTTCAGCGGGAATTAACAAAACAGGGCAATTTCAAGTGATTCATCCTGTCGTTCAGTCCCAGCTTCTGGCAGTCAATGGTTTAGAGCCACCCGGTGCCTGGGGTTGCATCCCTCACCACCTTGACTCACAGCTTTGACGAACCGATCCCCCATGAACTTATCTCATTCTGTTTTGAATCCAGTTATATTTTGTTGTAGTTTCTTTTAGGAACTGTGGAGTACATTTTCAAAATGCTATGAAGGCTAGAACTATAACTATATTAAAAGAAAACTAGATAAATTAGTGGAGATTAAGTCCATTAATGGCTATTAGCCAGGATGGGTAAGGAATCCAATTAAGTCCATTAATGGCTATTAGCCAGGATGGGTAATGTCCCTAGCGGCTGCCTCTGCCTGTCAGAGGGTGGAGATGGATGGCAGGAGAGAGAGAGAAAGATTGCTTAATCCTTACCTCTGAGGCACCTGGCATTGGCCACTGTCAGTAGACAGGATACTGGGCTGGATGGACCTTTGGTCTGACCCCGTATGGCCATTCATATGTTCTATGTACTATTTCCATGTGTGAAAACCAGGCATTGTGCCTGTGTTTCCGTGCACTGACTGCTGTAGGCAAAGTTAAATCCATGTAACATGTGCAAGGGTGTACTGATTGCTGTACCCAACATTAGGCAAGATCCAGTGGGGAAATATTAGAAGGAAAACAATGAGGAAAATGCATACATGGTAGCATCTATGATGTACAAAGCACTTTGTCCTTTCAGGAATGTCTGGAAAGCTGCTAACACTTTGTGGTTGCTGTTTCATTCACAAAGAGTGAAACGAAATGCAGATTAAGTTGAATCAATGGAACTTTGTTAACCTCTATGTACATCTCTGTTCACATGACTACATTGTTTACTTTCTGCTTAATTCCCCTTATTCCCTGGTGTCCCATCAGTAACAGTCCCTCTAGATAACATGGGCCCTCTGACTGAAGTTCCACTGATCTGGACACAGTTGTTACCAGAAACAAACTAACAGTAGCAAAATTTGTTTTCCTTCTGATATTTCCTTTCCATTCCACTCTCTCTTAATTCAGATTCCCTCTTGAGATACACACATCTTCCAAAAAACACTTCAAAGATAGTATCACACAGGGGTAGCCGTGTTAGTCTGTATCCACCAGAAACAATGAGGAGTCCGATGGTACCTTAACGACTAGCAGATTTATTTGGGTATAAGCATGGAGTGAAAATTACAGATGCAGGCATTATTATACTGACACATGAGGAGAAGGAAGATACCTTACAAGTGGAATCAGTGTTCACAGGACCATTTCAGTCAAGGTGGATATCGTCCACACCCAATAATTAATGAGGAGGTGCCAATACCAAGAGAGGTAAAATTGCTTTCATAGTGAGCAAGCCACTCCCAGTCCCTATTCAAGCCCAACTTAATGGTGTTAAATTTGCAAATGACTTGTAGCTCTGCAGTTTCTCTTTGAAGACTGTCTTTGAAATTTTTTTGTTGAAGGATGGCTACTTTTAAATCGGTTACAGAATGTCCAGAGAGATTGAAATGTTCTCCTACTGCCCTTTGTATGTTATCATTCCTGATGTCCGATTTGTGTCCATTTATTATTTTACATAGAGACTGTCTGGTCTGGCCCATGTACATGGTAGAGAGACATTGCTGGCACATGGTGGCATATATCACATTAGTAGATGTGCAGGTGAATGAGCCTCTGTTCGTGTGGCTCATGTGGTTGGGTCCTCTGATCGAGTCACTAGAGTAGATATGGGGACAGAGTAGGCAAGGGGGTTTGCTACAGGGATTGATTCCTGGGTTAGTGTTTCTGTGGTGTGGTGTGTGGTTGCTGGTGAGTATTTGCTTCAGGCTGAGGGGCTGTCTGTAAGCAAGGACTGGCCTGTCTCCCAAGGTTTGTAAGTGTGAGAGATCATTTTCCAGGATAGGTTGTAGATCATTGATGATGTGCTGAAGAGGTTTTAGCTGGGGGCTGTATGTGATGGCCAGTGCTGTTCTGTTATTTTCCTTGTTGGGCCTGTTTTGTAGTAGGTGACTGCTGGGTACTCATCTTGCTCTGTCAATCTGCTTCCTTACTTCCCCAGGTGAGTATTGTAGTTTTAAGAATGCTTGATAAGGATCTTGTAGATGTTTGTCTCTGTCTGAGGGATTGGAGCAAATTCGGTTGGGCTTGGCTGTAGACAATGGATTGTCTGATGTGTCCTGAATGGAAGCTGGAAGCATGTAGATAAGTACACTGGTCAGTAGGTTTCCGGTATAGGGTGGTGTTTATGTGACCATCACTTATTTGCACTGTACTATCCAGGAAGTGGATCTAGTGTGGACTGGTCCAGACTGAGGCTGATGGTGGGGTAGAAATTGTTGAAATCCAGGTAGAATTCTTCAAAGCGCAGAATACTCCTGGTGGGGGCTCTAGGGGTGTGTCCGTGTAGATTTGTTCCTGTGCTATAGCAGGGAGTTTCTTGAGCAGATGGTGTCGTTTCTTTTGGTACTCCTCAGTGAGACTGGAGGATAGTGGCCTGTAGAATGTGGTGTTGGGAAGTTGTCTGGCAACCTCCTGTTCATAATGCAACCTGTTCATTATGACAGCAGCACCTCTTTGGCAGCCCCTTTGATTATAATGTCAGAGTTGTTTCTGAGGCTGTGGGTGGCGTTGTGTTCTGTATGGCTGAGGTTTTGGGACAAGTGTTGCTGTTTGTTCACAATTTCAGCCTCTGCACGTCTCAACCTTTTCCTCCAGACCTCTGAGAATTGAGGGGAGGACAGAGAAAGTTGTACGGGTGGGGAATTGTCGGAACAGGAGGGGCATTTGAGATTTTTAAATTGTCTAGCTCACTGGTGGTGGTTTATATTAAAATATAATACAAATAATAAATATACTAATGCAGCAATGCAGTTTAAATTATGACAAGGGCACCTAGGATGTATGGACAGGGACCTTTCTCATAGCTCTTATGCACAGAAGTGCTGTAGCAGTATTAAGGCTAGCAGACTCTCTTGGCCAACCACAAGAGGGCAATATAACCCAGCACACCCTTGAGCATCTCTGCCATGCCATCTAGAACAGAGAAGATTCACAGTTCAGTCCTGCAAGGTGCTGAGTGCCCTGGCCCTGATTCAGAAAAACCTTAAGGCTCATGCATAACTAAGTATGTGACCAGTCCCACTGAAGCCAATGAAACTGCTCATGTACTTAAAATTACATGCATGCTTAAATTCATCATGAATCAGGGCCATACATGTTAGTCTGAACATTAAAACAACAAGACAAAGTGTGTCATGTGTTGTGTTGGTGTAGCCATGTTGGCTCCAGATATTAGAGAGACAAGACAGGTGAGGTCTTGTCTTTTATTGGACCAGCTGCTGTTGGTGAGAGAGACCAGGATCTGAAGAAGAGCTATGCGTAAACTCAAAAGCTTGTCTTTTTCACCAATAGAAGTAGGTCCGATAAAAGATATTACCTCACCCATCTTATCTTTCTAAAGCTCTGTATGGCATTCACAGGACATTAACCTTCACTTCTATGAGCTATAGATTGAAACAATGTTGGTTCAAAATTACAAACCACAAAATAATAAATTATGTCCACATATTAAAATCACTTTAATCCAAAAAATATAAATGAAAAGATGGAGGTTTTAAAATGTTTTTCAAAATCCTCCAGAATAAATTGTATCGGGATAGCTTAGTGGTTTGAGTATTGGCCAGCTAAACCAAGTGTTATGAGTTCAATCCTTGAGGGGGCCATTTAGGGATCTGGGGCAAAAAATCTGTCAGTGGACAGTACTTGGTCCTGCTAGTGCAGGCAGGGGACTGGACTTGATGACCTTTCAAGGTCTTTCCAGTTTTATGAGAACAGTATAAATAGGAGCCATTTAATAATAAACTGAAAATGCAGATTTTGACACAATACACACACACAAAAAGGCTATGCTGTCTGAAATATCTAATCTGCTAACTCTATACACACAAGCCAATTGTAGCTTTACATTTAGAGTTATATACCTAGCTAACTAATCAATATAATAAGCACACACTGTAAAGTGGTTTACATAGACCTCAAGAGGTCATCTAGTCTAGACCCCTGCACTCATGGCAGGACTAACTATTATCTAGGCCTTGTCTACACTGGGAAGGGGAGGGAGGGGTCTACCTAAGATACGCAATTTCAGTTACATGAAAAGCGTAGCTGAAGTCAGCGTATATTAGGTCGACTTACCTGGCCGTCCACACAGCGGCGAGTTGACCGCTGCTGCTCCTCCTGCTCCTCCACTTACTCAACTTACTGTGCCACAGAGATTCATGGGATCTTTCCCAGAAGTCCTAACACCACACACTAGTGAATGCAGTGCTAGGGTGGACACAAAAAGAACAGGACTACTGGTAGCACCTTAAAGACTAACAAATTTATTTAAGCATAAGCTTTTGTAGACTACAGCCCAGTGTTATTTTGCAGAGTGGCCACTCTCACTTGAGTTAGGCTACTGGGAGAGGAGTGATTTAAATTAACTGTCTACAGTGAAGTCAAACCCAAAATTATACATGGCATCACTGGGGCCATGATTACTCCCACAGTACAGTGAAGGGAGTTAAGGGGGGCTCCCATCCAATTAGCTGATTTCAGGGCAGAGAGTCAGTGTAGTTCGTCGGGAGGCAGCGTGTATAAGCCACAAAGCATTAGTACCAGATGGTGGTGCCCATTCAAATTGGCTGTGAAAGTTGCTTGAACACTGAGTTATTGGAGTGGCTTTGTGCTATGATGCTCTAGAGCAGTTGTCTTCAAACTGGGGTGCACGCACCCCCTGGGGTATACAAGCTCACCCCACGGGGTGCGCGAGACACCGGCGCCATGACCGAGCTCACCCAGGAGACCGCTGAACTCCCAGGCAGACTATTTTAGTCCCGCCGAAATGCTGCCGCAGAAAGTGGAAGCTTTCACTTTCCACGGCGGCATTTTGGCTGACATACCCCCAAGGGGCCGCCAGACTTTTCCCTCCATGGAAAGGGGCTGCAGGGGGGAAAGTTTGAAGACCCCTACTCTAGAGGACTATCATGTAGGCTCATGAGGAATGTGCCATGGCAGTTGGGAAGAGGATGTTAACATGTGCATATTTCTTTTTCTTCACCACTGTCTGTAGAGAAGTGAAATTAGGAGGCACTGGACAGCTTCTTCCTCGTTTTTAGAATTCATATAGCGGTATTAAATAATTAAATAAGCAGAAATAATTGTGCATGCAGAGACTAAATGAAAATAATGAGAAAAATTGCATAAAGTTCTTTGTGGCAACCCTTGCCTGCAGTGGCTCTGCAAGTTGCAGATAAACATTGCAAGAATCTCCTGGAGGTTAATCAAAACAGCTAACACAACAATAAAATATTCTCACAGCTGGAGCTAGAGAATTGCATTAATATTTACTAATGGAGATGAGTCTATTTACATGAAAGAAAGGAGAGAACTTTAAGAGGATTCTCCATAAGGCAATTAAGGCATAAACATGGGCTGGAAGAAAAATAACAATCTTCTACATATTAATACCTCTGCTAATGTACTAGCCTCTATAAATGTATATTTGAGGCCCTGGTAGTAGGTGATGGCACACTGTGGTTTTTATTCTAGCTAAACTGTCTTTGGTCAAATCTAGCATTAAAATGTAGGACAGAATAATGGAGGACAAGGCTTAAATGTGAGATTAACTTTTTTAACATGAATGTTTTCTGTAAATTAAGTTTCTTGATTAGGACTTGTGGTATAACACACAGACATTGGGATAGGAGTAGAACTCTGTTCGTGTGAACTGCTGGACGAAAAATTAGTTTGAAAATAGCCAGGGAAAAATGTTGGGACAATGCCCCATAAAACTATTGTTGAGCTCTCAGTGTTGGGGCTTCCATCTGGGATGAGCTGTAATATCAAATGGTGGATTTCAACATGAGATCGTGTAGCACTTGCAAACTATTAGAACAGTGGGGGCTGGTCAGAATGTGAATGGGAGACCTCCAAGGTAAGCCTCTATATTACAGGAAATGGTGCTGGTGAACTCATCCTCTCTCTTCTTGTGGAGAGCTTGTCTCTGCTAGTTTTTGCTCATGTTTTGACAAGCTATTAGTGCAAGCTAATTAACTTAAATTAGGGTTTGTCATTATACAAAAAATTTACCAGTTTAACTGAAGGTGTGATGTTACACTGATTTAGTTAAATCAGTGCAACTCTGCATATAGACACACTTCCATGGCTGCAAACCTAGTTTACATTGATTTAGGCCTGGTCTACACTAGGAAATTAAGTTGATATAACTATGTCATTTGGGGCTGTGAAAAATTCACGCCCTGAGTGACTCAGTTAAAGAAACATAACCCTTGGTGTAAACAGCACTAGGTTGACAGGAGAATTCTGCCATTGACCTAGCTACTGCCCCTAAGTGATGTAGATTACCTGTGCTGATGGGAGAAGTTCTCCCATCAGCATAGGTGGCATCTTCACTGAAGCACTACAGTGGCACAACCAGCAGAGGATTTAGAGTTAGTGGGGCCCTGGGGACCGAGCCAAAAAAAAAAAAAAAAAAAAAAAAAACCCACACCCAACAATCAAGGTACCTCACTTTATTTTCATTTACTTCCTATTATTTAGAATATAGGAGGAGGATGAAGAAAAAAAGAATGAAAAACACGGGGTGGGGGAGGTAAGAGAGAATGTTTGGGTTGCTATTGCCAAAGCTGCGGGAGGATGTTTATTGCGTCAAACACAATTGTTTCCTCTGGATTTAGAGGAAAATAGCAAGGAAGTACTTCTATTGGGTGAAAGTTTCATAGGGAGGGTTGTGGCTGTGTGTCTTTTTATGTAAAAAAAAAGAAAAAAAAAAGAAAATTGAAGGTTGGGACTAGATTTGAGTTGACAGACAGTATCTCTTCAATCTTCTTACTGGATGTGGAGCCTGCCAGACCAATTTGTAGCAGTCTCATCAGTGAAGTATCCTTTCAATAACAAGTATTCTTTCTGCACTGGAAGAAAGACATTACAGAACTAACAACTGCCTAACCAATCTATACCTAAAACTGTTCCTGAGGTTAAAGGACACCACTAATCAAGACTCCAGGTCATGTACAAGTCTCACATCTCCTCTGCCCTGTTAACAGCATCAGCCCTGATTAGAGTATTTGGACACAAAGAGCCTCTTAGAATTGGTATGGTAATTTCCAACTTTTTGTGCTTTCTGTGTATATAAATAAATCTTACCTCTGTGTGTTCCATTCTCTGTATTCGATGAAGTGGGCTATAGCCCACAAAAGCTTATGCCCAGCTCGCTTCCTTTGCTCGGCTTTGCCTCCTAGGTGGGGCCCCTCTGCCTCTAGATATTCTTCGGTGAGTCAGACAGCCTCTGTCACCTGAGCCAGGTGGTGCCTCCGGACCCACACCTGCACTGGGTCCAGGAGCTCGCGGAGGAACTGTTCTAAAACCACTAGGTCCATGACCTCTTCTATGGACTGGGCATGGGGCCTTAGCCACCCAGTGGCCCAGTCTTGAGGTTTCTGGGCAAACGCCGTGGGCTGCAGGCCTTCAGTCAAACGGGCCTCCCGGAAGCGTTGCCGATACCTCTCGGCCGAGAGCCCCACTCTGTCCAATATAGCCACCTTCACTGCATTATAATCCTGGGCCTGGGTGTCCCCCAACGCCATGAATGCCACCTGGGCCTCCCCACCCAGGTAGGGGGCTAACCGTAGAGCCCAGGTTCTTCGTTCCCAGCCCGCCGCAGCAGCTACCCTCTCAAAAGTGCCCAGGAAGGCATCCGGGTCATCCGCTGGGCCCATCTTACAGATCCCCCAGCTCTGCGGCCTGGTACCATCCCCCACTGGTGGACTCACCATCTTTTGCAGAATCTGCTGCTGCGTGGTGGACTGCTCACTGATAAACTGTTGAAGGGCACTCTGCTGCTCTGCTTGCCATTTCATTAGCGCTTGCCTCTCCACCTGTTGGGCTTGCTGCATTTCTTGCACCACGCCAACCAGCCACTTTAGGGTTTTCCCCATCTCAGCAGCCACAGTCCTTAATGGCTAGGAGGCTCCCAGACAAGCCCCCAGTGTAACAGGGTCCACACAGCTGGCTCCCTGTGTTCTGCAGTCCCAAAATAAAGGCTTCCACACCCATTTTTCAGTGTTTCCCAGTGTCTTTATTTACAGTGTCCGTTTGGTGCTTCTGGTGAAGGCAAAGTGCTCCCCACGCCCCCAACAGTTACCCTCTCAGTCCAGTTGTAGAGTCTCCAGACCCCCTGAGGCTCCCTGCCCCTGTGAAGGAACAGGGCAACAGTCTCCTGTTCCCCTCCTAGCTAGCCTCCCACTGACTAGAGCCCAGGGCTTTTCTAGCCCTCACTGCTTACCGCCCCAGCTGTGCCCACTCAGCCCCGTTTGGTGCTCTGAGCTAGCCCTCACTAGGGCTCTCAGCTGGGCTCCTTGCAGGCTGCTCCCCGCCCCCTCTCCTGGCCCTTCTACCAGAAGGCAGGGTTTAGCCTGCAGGGACAGGGCATTCTCAGGGTTTTTACCCTTGCCCTGCCACACCATGCCTTTAAAGAGCTGAAGGAAAAGGGCAGGTCTGGAATAATTTTTTATCTATGCTTTCACATCTTCCTTTCTAGCATTGTACAAAGTACCCTATAATAAGTCATATTTTCGAGAATTAAGTTAGAGGAAAAAAAGAGAAGAAAAGAAACAGAGAAGTATACCACCATGGAGCAGGACACAGATAAGGAAAATAAGCTGTTTAATTTCAAGATGAGACATAGAAAGAGGAATTAAGAAAAGTGATGGATTTTATAGGCAGTAAGGTGCTGGGGAAGGAAAAGGAAAATAGAACTGTTTCTTTTGGGTTAAGATACCCTGTTCCTAGTGCACAGTCCAAGTAACCAAGTTCTGTGCTCGGGATTTTCCATATGGTTCAGGACTCTTCCCAAGCCACGGAAGAGAAGCGGAATCCCTCTCTCATTGCTACTATAGCTTTGAGCCTAAAGTAGACCTCCTGCAACCCTTCGAGCCTAAAGTGTTCCTGCAACCCTTTCTATGGAAAGACATGCTTGGTGGATCCCAACCCTTGGTGATCCACCAGCCCTCATTCCACTCCCTAAATCCACCTGCCTATCAAAGCACAGGGAGCCCCTATGAAGCACAGAGGGTGTGGATGCTCTATGTAGGGTGCCAGGATGCCAGCCTGGCAGTAGGTGCAGTTCTGCTGTAGTCAGGGCCTTCTACATCTGGAGGACAGTGAGTGGGAGCAGGGTTTGTCTCAGAGGGAATAAGAGACTCGCAAATACTCCAGAGTAAAGAGAATTCTGGAAATATGCAATCATGCTTTTTGGAGAAGTCACACGGGGAAAGCCTGCAGCCTTTTGCAATTACTTTCTGTGAACGTTCATGGGATACATTTCACAAGCCTGAGGGTTTGCAGAAAGCAGATTCTTCACCCACATTAAAATAAATCATTCAGGCTAAACATGGATGGAAAAGCATAACAGGACAGATCTGTGGCCCTGTGAAGAAGCAGCACAAAGACACCTCAAAACATGCTCTCAACAGGCAGCTCAGGATTCCCCTGGCATGGAAAAGTGCATGCCAGTAAGACTCTTCTCTTCTACAAGCACATGTACCTGACACCTACTTTTGCTCTTTTCTGCGGTAAGCATTTATAGCAGAAAAGGAAAGGCAATATCAGCCGAGCAGGTAAGCAGCCTTTGCTGTTGATAAGACCTTGAAGGCTGTCAGTGCAGGCTAGAGTGGATGTGGATGTGTTGGGAACCTGCTCACCAGCTGCAAGAGCTGAATTTACACTGACGCAGTTTGGACTCTGCAATCAATCACAGAACAAAGGCACTAGCTATGCAGCTGCTCTGGACACATTTTGCACTGTTTACTTTGCCCAGTGCCTAGTTTTATTTAGGCTCTGTCTGAGACTAAGAAGTTCTCAAGTGAAGTCAGTGAGCATGTCCAAACTCACACTTCAGATAGATTTTTCAGCTGTTTTCTATGTCAGAAAAGACATGTGACTAAAAAGGTCTGTTCATGTGTCAAAACCACCATTTTGGGATGGTGGAACATAGGAATTGTCATATTAGCTTTGATGGTGCTTCAGCTAATCTGGTATCTTGTCTCTCATAATAGCCAATAAGAAGAAGGTGTAAGAAACTATTATTATGGAATAATGTGCTCACTTTATGCCCTGAGTTGTAAGGGTTTATATTCCTTTTACATGTTTAATTTTATGTAATGTAACTGTGGATATTAAGCTCTTCGTCTCAATGATATCTTGTAGCAAGGAGGCCAATGGGTTAAATCTGCATCATGCTAAAGTATTTTCTTTCAGTGCAAAGTGAGTTTAAAACTAAGAAAAGAATATTATGAAGGATTCTATCTCAAAGAGAATGTTCTTATGTATTCAACAGGCCTTAATTATTTCATAACCAATTTGAAACATGTTTTAGCCATGATGGGGTGAAAAGAGAGTGAAGTGTTTATCCAGGAGTAACTGCATAGTTAGTCCCCATAATCTGTGATGGGCTGTAAAATGAGTAAAACAATTGATCAAATTATGTTATACCCAGGTCAGAAACTATCATGTCATGTCATAACACCATCACATAACATTATGGTTTCGTAACAAGCAGTTGTTTTTCTTAAAGCCTCAGTTCCTGGCATCAAGCGGATATGTGATTATTTCAGCCTTCATTCTTAAAGAAAAAGTAAGTTTCTAGCTCAATGTGACCCCAGTGGACCCTATAGGCTCAAAAAGCAGAAGGCAAATAAAAAGAACACCAAACCTATTATTTTTACATAGTCTTGTGATTTTAAAGCCAATCTCATGATGCTTAGTGAGCCTGACTCATAATTTTTTAACAATAAGGCCATGGCTACAGTACCACTTTGGTCGGTATAACTTATGTCACTCAGGGGTTTGAAAAAATTACCTCAATTACAACAGAAGCACCGGTGTGGAGAAGGCTACAGGAGCGATATCACGGCAGCGCAGCTGCATCAGTCCAGCTCCACAGCTGTAAGCTCTCTAGCATAGACGCGGCCTGAGTCTGCCTCCCCCACTCTCCTGCTTAATCACTCGCCCTTCTCTGGCGCTTTTCCCTCACAATACAAACAGGCTTAAGTCTCTCCCATCTCAAAAAACACACTCTTGATCCCCACTAACCTAACTATTGCCTCATCTTCTTTACAGCTCTAGACTTTTATTGGATGCTCAGTTTACAATCTCTGTCTAGAGTTCCTCTCCTCCAATTCCATCTTGGACCTTCTCCCTTCCAGCTTCCACTCCTTTCACTCCACTGGAACTGCTCTCACCAAAGTCTCTAAAGAATGACCTCTTCTTAGCCAAAGCTCATAACCAGTACTCCTGTCTCATCCTCCTGGACCCGTTAGCCACCTTCAACACTATCAACCCTCAGAGGGGTAGCTGTGTTAGTCTGGAATTGCAGAAGTGACAAAGAGTCCTATGGCACCTTAAAGACTAACTAAAGTATTAGAGCATAAGCTTTGTGGGCTAATACCCACTTCGTCGGATGCATGCAGTGGAAGTATCCAGGAGCAGGTATAAATAGGTAGGCAAGAAACAGGTTAGAGATAACAGGGTTAGTCCAATGAGGCTGAACCAGCTTGTTATCTTTAATCAGGGAGGGTGAGGTATTCCTCTAGCAGCTGAACTGGAGGTGTGAACAGCAAAAGAAGAGAAACTGCTTTTGTAGTTAGCTAGCCATTCATAATCCCTATTCAGTCCTGAATTGATTGTGTCAAATTTGCAAATGAATTGCAGCTCTGCAGTTTCTCTTTGCAGTCTGGTCTTAAAGTATTTTTGCTGCAATATAGTGACTTTTAAATCTGTAATTGTGTGTTCAGGGAGATTGAAGTGTTCTCCTACAGGTTTTTGTATATTGCAATTCCTGATATCTGATTTGTGTCCATTTATCCTTTTTCGTAGGGATGTCCAGTTTGGCCGATATACATAGCAGAGGGACGTTGCTGGCACATAATGGCATATATTACATTGTTAGATGTGCAGGTGAATGAACCAGTGATGGTGTGGCTGATCTGGTTAGGGCCTGTGATGGTGTTGCTGGTGTAGATATGGACACAAATCCTACCCATCTAATTGCTCCTTCAGAGTGTCCTTCAAGTGGATCCTCCTTATCCCCTATGCAACTTTCTGTTTGGGTTCCCCATGGCTCTGTCTTTGGTCCCCCTTTTCTTCTCCCTATGCCAATGGTCCCCAAACTTTTTACTTCATGCTCCTCCTTACCCTTGTCCACACACACCCTGGTGCTGGGGCCAGGAGCGGGACTGCGGCTCCAGGAGGGCGGGGGAACAAGGACGGGACAAGAGGGCCGAGGCTGGGGCCATATCTGGAGTGGGGGTGGGAACAGAGACTCAACTGGGGGCTGAGGCCATGGCCCCCTGAATATTCCTCCACAACCCCCTTGGGGGTGTGCACCACAGTTTGGAGACCTCTGCCCTACATGCTTTATCTCTGGGTGATCTCATCTGTAAATACAAATTCATTTATTATCTCTATGCTGATGCTCACAGATCTACCTCTCTGCTTCAGACTGGTCTCCTTCTGTCCAAACTAAAATCTCAACCTGTCTGACATCTCCATGTGGATGTCTAGCTATCAGATCAAGCTCAATGTGGCTAAAAACAGAGCTCTTATATCTTTTCTCCCATCCTAGAAATCCTCCAATGTCTCCTTCCATAATCACTGTGGCCAAACCATCCTGCCCATCATTCGAGCCCAAAACCTGGATGTTATTTTCAACTCAGACTGCTCTCTAGGTCCTTACATCCAGGCTATGTCTAACTCTTGCATATTAGAGCTTTTCCAAGCCATTCACATGGCTAAAACTCTCACACAGGCTCCCATAATCTTGGATCTTTATTACTGGAATATTCTCGTCTCTGGCCTTGACAAATCTTGCCCCACTCATATCCACTCAGAATGCTGATGCAAAATAATTCTCCTACCCCAAAGCTTTGACCACATCACTCCTCTCCTTGCATCCCTTTACTAGCTTCCCCTTCTCTACTGCATCAGACTGAGGCTTCACTTTCAATGCTGTTCATGACTTTCCCACCCTTAGCTATTATCTTCCATTAATTTTCAAGATGCCGAATTCCACATTTGATCAGTCCATGATGCCAGCATCCATCACCCACTGATTACATCTTCAAACAAGCACCTTTGTGCTTTCTTCCTTGCTGCCCCTCACGCTTGGGAGGAGTTCCCCATAAACATCCACAAAGCTACCTCATTATCCTCCTTCAGATCCCTCCCTAAAAGATTCTCCTTTGCCATGATGCCCACAGAAACCTGGACAGCAGTTTGACTGCTGGTGTGCTGAGTCTACTGCCTCTAATACTGACCAATGTTGTCTTGTTTTTAACAGTTTCCCTGTTGGTCTGTCTATCTCTATCAATTATATTATACCTAGATTGTAAGCTCTCTGGAGCAGGAACTAGGCTATTTTGGCTGTGTAATCCCATTACTAGGGCTCCTAGGTGTTACAGTAATACAAATAATTAATAAATAATAACTTAAGCCATGTTCAGGCCAATGTAAATGGAGCCTTGAAGCACTGCTGTGGACACTGGTTGTCTACTCCAGAGCTATATTCTGATTAGCCTTTTGGGCCTTTCAGTCCACAGTCAGGAACCATCTCCCAGCAATGCACCTAGCAGCCACTAAAGAGTTATGTAAATTAACTTTGCCTAACTTCCAGCAAGAGGGCCCCTCATTGTGCCTCACAACCACCTGCATTAGGGTTACTTTGCGTCACAATGAGAAGAAGCCAGACAACCCATTGTGTACATAATGCTCCACTTCCCTCAATGGTTTGATGCTCCTGCCACACAGAAGTTGCCCATTCTCTTATCATGGTACAGCTACACTATGCTCAATGTATCAGGGATTGATTTATCGCATCTCATCTAGGCGCAATAAATCAATTCCCAAATCAATGGCTGTACTCCACCTTGGCAGGAGGAGTAAGCAGAGTCAGCGGGGGAGCGGCCGCAGTCGACTCGCCACCATGGGGACATCCAGGTAAATCGAACTAAGATACTTCGACTTCAGCTGTGCAAATCTCATAGCTGAAGTTGCGTATCTTAGTTCAAAACACACACACACACACACACACACACACAGTGTAGCCCAGGCCTTAGAAGCTCTACATCTCTAGGAACTATGGTTGTCTAACAGAAGCATGTAGAGGATTTCCAGGACCTTTCCGGAAGCAGATTTTTTTCCCCTCACTTTTGCTATGGGTTAGACCACATGGTGGAGAATAGAGACCAGCTGCTGGTCTCCACTAGGGACCCTTTACTACTGCTAATGGAGCTGCACCGATGGTGGGAAGTCTGAGGAATTTAAAGTCTAGGCTAGAGACAGCCGAAAGCTGACACAGGGTGGGCGAGATAATTGAACCAACTTCTGTTGGTGAGAAAAACAAGCTTTTGAGCATACATAGAGCTCGTTCTGAAGAAGAGCTCTATGTAAACTCAAAAACTTGTCTCTCTCACTGACAGAAGTCGGTCCAGTAAAAATATCTGTTACCTCACCCACCTTGTCTCTGTAATGTCCTGGAACCAACGGGGTTACCACAACACTCCATACAGCTAAAAGCTGTTGATATTTAAAAACTTTCCCAGCCATGAGTGTCACACCAGGATGTGCATTCCTAAGCTCTTGTTTCACTTCTAGGTTACTTGAACCTCTTGTCATGACTTATTGTTTGTAGAATACACTTAAAGAAAACCTTCCACCACCCAAGATAAATAATATTAACCCCATAATGTACACCCTGTTGTAGCTGAATGGTGTAATGATTCAAAGGAGCTCTGGTTCTCAGAGTTCCCACTGCCCTCAAGCACCCCTTACGGGCTATTTCCTGAGTCAATTAAGGCAGTTAAAGTTTTATTGCCTGTTTTTATTGCTTTGAATGTATTTAAGGTGTGCCCACCCATCATGCTAAGTGCATGTACACCACTTGTTTGCATCATATCCATAGGACTAATTTCTCCAATTAACACTCCTTCCAACATACCCAAATTAAGACTCTCCTCCCTCTCCACTCAACAACCCCACCCTGATTAGCTGTGCAGCAGGATGGAATGGTGCCATATTTGAGCTGTGATGGGCCAAAGGGGAAAGTCAATTCCTGAGTCAAAAATCCTTCTCTGGAAAGGGCTGACCTCCATCCTCTCTTCTCTAATCGCAGAGAGCATTAACTCCAGTGACTGCTCATCCCAGCTGCTTAGTTATCTGCTATTATTTTCATATCTATTATTTATTATGTACTGTATATATAATGCCAAAGGGGTACATGTAGTATCATTATTCTGAGGCCTCCCCTTGAGAAACAGCCAGCTTGTCATACCTAACAATGGACAAACACATTTGATCACTTGTATGAAGGATAAGATTTCAGCCCCCATTTAGCAGAAGGCTTCACTATAATTAAGCTTGGCAGAATTCAATTTTTTTTCTAATGTCAAGGGATGATACTAATATTTATTTTAAGCAGTTTTTATTTTCATCCGTTTAAATTTTCACAATTATGCAAAATTATGACAACCATGAGATGCTGAGGGCTTGTCTACCTTTAAAACGCTAGAGTCACACAGCCACAGCACTGGAGCTGCACCGTTGTAGCACATCAATGTAGGGGTTCTCCTATCAATTTAGGCAATCTATGAGATGTGGTAGCTAACTCAATAGAAGAATTCTTCTATCGGTTTAGCACTGTCTATTCCAGGGGTCAGGTCAGCTTAACTACATTGCTCACGGGGTGTGGATTTTTAACACCCCTGAGCAACGTAGCTCAGTCAATGTCATTTTTTAGTGTAGACCAGACCTAAAATCCAAAAAGTTAAAGCTTTATAAGCATTGAACCGAAATTTGTCAATATCACATGCCAAAATGTACAAATATCCTTAAATCACACACTAATTATTCCTCAAGCAGCATTTTTCTTACTTTGCCTATCTGTACATTTCAATTATTATCAACAGAAATATTTTTCATCGGTTTGTATGTGTACGATGGAACAACATTTACTGATAAAAAGCTAATCCTTTCAGCCTAACTATAACAAACCACTTTGTCTACTTTTCTCTTTTTTTAAAAAAAACCCTCAGTTCATGCAACTATTTATTAAAAAATAAAGCTTTTTCCAAGTCAGCCAACAGCTCTGTTTTATTTTCTAAGATTCCTAGCCTGAATTATAGTACAATTGTGCTTTTCAAACATATATATATATATATATATATATATATATATATAAAAATGTACTGTTTGATAAACAGAAGAAGTTTGCTCTCTAGTGGCTCAATTTTTAAAATGGCTCTGGGAATAACATAGACTGTTTTAGAGAGAAAAGGTTTTAGTCAAAATTATGTTTTATTCCTTAGTCTTTGTGCATACAAACCCAAATATTTGCTCCTAGCTGCTATTTTATGTCAAAGAACTGCCTGTGATCAGTATCATTGCTGAGGACAGACAATGTATGTGATTTTAAAGACACAGTCCAATGGATTTTCTGTGTGGAAAGGGGGTTATTTTGGACTTCGAAAGGTTCATATTGAGAAGGGGATTAATTTGGACCTGGAAAGGTTCATGATAGGGGAGGGGGATTAATTGGTATTGGGAGAGATCGCTGCATGAGCCAACTGACAGGTGCAAAGGTAGATCACAACGGCCTAGGCCCTCACTAGGGGATTCTTCTTGTTCTCATATGGCCTGAGAATATGTATAAGGGCAGCTTTGTATCTGAACATTGGAACCAACTCCTGAAACAATTTTCACAATTTTAGGTTTTAATTTTTATGGGTTTTCTTTAATATATGCATTTTTCTTTGCTTGTTTTTTAGGTTCCAGGCACCAACCCCCCAAGTACCTCAGTGTGTACCAGCCTTTGCCACTAATATCAGTCAAGACATTTCACAGCTCTCCAGTCTGTTATTATGATTCATTATTGGTATTCCAATTGCGTATAGCAGACCCAACAAGACAGACAAAGGCTTACAGGGGAAATAGTCCCAGAGAGGTGGAGTGATTTGCCCCAGGTCACACAGCAGGTCAGTAGAAGAGCTGGAAACAAAGCTCAGGTATCCCAAGTCCCACATCCCTGCCCTATCGGGACAATGATGCCTCTTAAATCTAGCCAGTCAGTCCCAAGATCTGAGAGAGGATTCTCTTTCAGCCAAATAACTGTTCGGGATTTGTACTGAAAGGGAGTGGGGCCTGACTCCTGTCTGCCCCACGCAGTCATTTAGCTTAAACAAAGTGAGAGCAAGTGATTCTGAGCTGGCAGCGTGTTATGTTCACTTGGCCCAGGAGTGTCCATCTACACAGGGTGTAAGGAATCAAACCAAGTGGAGTTACACCAGTGTGAGAGAAAAACCAGACACAGAGTTAAGAGGACAGTGAGAAGATCCAATATCCTCATATCCCGCTGCCTGCCCCCCACCATCCAGCCACTAGAGCTCTCTCTTTTCTAATTAAAAAGAAGAACATTAAATCCCCAGGATGCTACAGGTCCCTTGTATCAAGACTAACTGAGCTGTTAGGACCTGTTCTGTTCATAGGCAGCACCTCCACATGAAAGATGAGGTCAACTTCAGGCCAGACTTCAACCACCCTTGTTTTATTGCTTTTGGTTAGTGCATATATTGCAATTTGAGCTGAAAACAAAGCCATTAGTGTGACAGGGTTAGCCAAGGAGCAGAAAAGAATCAGACAGTATTAATAATTACTGAAAAAGAACAAAAAAACCTCCCAAACATGTCCAGTGTCATGGGTTTCCCCCTTTTCAATTGTTTTTTTTTAAAATGAGAAAACCTGCAAGTTATTCTTTATCAGCCAGCAGGAGAATGGAACAAGATACCTGAGAGACAGCAAAATCTCCAAGGCTCGCCCACTCCCAAAGTCTAATCCCAAATATAATCTGCAATTCAGCAACAAACTCCTTTATAATTAAACTGTTGTATTAGTTAAATCCTTGTGCACTAAGCTGAGGCAGAATGGCACTGACAGAGGGGTCCAGCCAGCACCCACTGATATTAATGAGCGCTTTGCCATTTATCTAAGACAGGTTAGGAATGGAGCTAGCAGGAGCATTAAATAATAATCTTTGAGTCAAAATCTGCTCTCATGATAGTGTAAATCAGGAGTAACTCCACTGAGACTCTTTTCCACGCCTCTCGCTCCCTTTGGAGTGCTGTGTACCCTCGAGGAGTAGTTACTTAAAATTTAGATAGACCAAGCTATGTTGCTCAGGGGTGTGCCATAGTTAAGCCAACATAATGCCCAGGGTAGATGCAGCTAAGTCAATGGAAGAATATCCATAGTGTCATGGATAGGAAGTATCGTAGGCCAGGGAGGCTTAGCACCCTCAAACCCAAGCCATGGCCCCGCCCATGCTCCACCCCAAAGCCTTGCCTCCCTTCCACGCTCCCCTGAAGCCAGCCAGCACTCAGCTCTAGCCAGCAGCCTGAAGCTTGGGGTTCGTGCCAGCTGGTGGCCCAAGGGTCAGGCCAGTGGCCAGAGGCTGGGGCAGTCAGGGGCAGCTCCAGCCAGCTAATGTAGCCTGGGGTTGGGGTCATACTCAGCCAGTCCAGGGGTTGGTCTGGCTGGCATGGCTGGGGCGTGATGAAACGGCAGCTCAGGGCAGCTGGGGTGGGGCTTCTCTGGCCATGGGGAGTGGACGGAGCTTGGAGTGGGGGCCTCAGGGGCTGGCCTTCCCAAAGAGGGGGTTCACCTGCCACCTATGCAGAGTGTAGACATGCCTGTGGAGATAGTAGTCCACAAGAGCCTGGAGAACCCTGGAGAAATACTCCTTTCAGTTAACGTACTCGGAGGCTAGGTGGTCTGGTGCCAGAATAGGAATATGCGTCCCATCTATCGCCCCTCTGCAGTTAGGGAAACCCATTTGTTCAAAGCCAGCCACAATGTCACGCACATTACCCAGAGTCACGGTTCCTCTGAGCAGGATGTGATTAATGGCCATGCAAACTTGCATCAAAATGATTCCAACGCTCGACTCTCCCACTCCAAACTGGTTAGCGACCGATCGGTAGTTGTCTGGAGTTGCCAGCTTTCAGATTGCAATAGCCACCCGCTTCTCCACAGGCAGAGCAACTCTCAATCTCTCGTCCTTGTGCCAAAGAGTGGGGGCGAGTTCAGCGCACAGTCCCATGAAAGTGGCTTTTCTCATCCAAAAGTTGATGAGAAAGCAGCAGCCACTGCTTGTCATCCCAGACTTGCATGATGATGTGATCCCACCACTTAGTGCTTGTTTCCTGAGCCCAAAAGCAGCGTTCCATGGTGGGGAGCATGTCCATGAATGAGACAAGCAATTTCATGTTGTATGCGTTACGTGACTCGATATCCTCGTAAGACTCCTCAGTGTCACTTTGGATCTTGAGGAGTAACTCGACTGCCAAACGAGACGTGCTGGCGAGACTGGTCAACATGCTGCTCAGCAGTTCGGGCTCCATTCCCGCAGACTGAAAGGGAAGACAGAGCACGCCACACAGAAACGGTTGAAAGATGGCACCAAATGTGGATGGAAACACAGAGACTGCTGGGATGTGAAGCAATGCATCACAGGGTGTTGGGACAGGATCCAGAATGCCCCACACCGCCCACCCCCTTCCCACAAGCCACAGCACCAGAATGGGAAGAGGTGCTTTGTGGGATAGCTGCCCATAATGCACCACTCCCAATGCCGCTTCAAGTGCCGCGAATGTGCGATGCCAGTGCGTATGCAATCAGCGTGGACAGACTGAAGCGCTTTCCCTAGTGCGCTCTCCAAAGGCTGGTTTAACCCAAAGCACTCTACATCTGCAAGTGTAGCCAAGCCCTAAGTCCTGGGGGCGCAGAAGGGGAGAGAGGTGAGGAGAAGAGTGATAAGAAAAAAGAGGAGAAGGGAAGAGTATCAGCTTCTCCACCCCTGCAGCCAGGAGATGGTACACGGGGCCTTCTTTGCACCCAGAGGAAATATCCAAATTTAAGGTTGAATTTACATTTTGAAACAAATCACACCCAAATTTGAGCAGATAAGGGGACCATCCACAGCTCAAAAGTGAGATTGTATCATTATTAATGTTTGAGGATGTTGTCTAGCTCTTTTTTTCTTTTTCTTTTTTTCAATGTTTGAGGTTGACAGTACAGTTACTGGGAAATGAAGCAGCAGCTTTGGAAACTATTTCTGAGATGTTGTTTAATCAGCCTACTGGAGATGAGGAAGTGACGCAATTACTGTCTGTGACTGTCCTTAGCACCCATTGTTGCCCGTTACTGGCTAGTTCTAAGAGAACAGCCTTAGCTCAGCTCCAGAAGAAGCCAGTAATTCATTCTTCTGGCAGGAAGTGGGGATAATATTACCAATAATAGCGTCGGGAATAGTGTTTCAGACCAAACAAACACGAGGCATCCCTTGAATTGCAAACCTGAAAGTTCTCCTTCTGTGAGGGTATTTATTTCAGTCTCGAAAGAAAAGAAAATTTACCCTCAGTTTCACTGATTGTTTCAGAGCCTCCTAAGAGGCGCCCATCCCCGAATCATTATTTTTTTTAAAAAAAAGATTACAAAACAAGTTGATAAAGGAAGGAGTTTTACCTGCCCACATTCCTCCCAAAAGACCAGCAGCACATCCCAGAAACCTCAGATCTCTCTACATCTTGTGAAAGGGTTACCATTTATATACTCCTAGATGTATGGCTTTATATTTGTCTTATTTAAACATGTATTGTTTGCTTACGCTTAGTTTACCCATGATCCAGGTCGCTCACTCTCAATGACCTGTTTATTTACCACTCACCCAATTTTTGTAACATTTGCAAACTTTATCAGTGATGGTTTTATGTTTTCTCCCATGTCAGAGATAAACATGTTAAATAGCATAGGGCCAAGAATTGATCCCGTTGGGACCCCACTAGAAACACACTCGCTCAATGATGATTCTCCATTTACAAATTACATTTTGAGACCTATAATATCTCAGAGACAGACTGGCTGGAACCACCAAGAGCCAGTCTGATCCCTCACCAGTGAGGAGAGAGGACAATTCGTGCCCTCATACAGATAGAACTTGATCCTAAATTTTTCTCTCACTCACACCATTGCCATCAGTGATGTACAGAGAATATGATTTGGCCCTATTTGCACTGACCTATTTCTTCAGAGGGGTTTTTTAAAGTGAATGTTCATGTTTTATTGTGAATATTGCTTGTAGACTGACACCCTTATTCCCGATTTACAGCTGTAGCTTTCTTTAGACTATGCGTTACAGAATTCTGCGCCATTGCACATGTGCAGAATTTATGTCCCCTGCAGATTTTTTGCTTCCCCACAGAAAAATGACTTTCTGATGTGGATGCAAAAGAAAGCCACAAGAGTGGTCATGTGATTCTCCCCAGCAATATGTTTTGGGTGCCCAGGGCAGCTGGCAGAGAGGTAAATTACTGTGGGGCACGGGATGGGACTGAGGAAGACCTGGCTGGTGGCTTCTACCCTGCACTAAGCTCAGCTGCTAGCCCCAGCTAGGCTAGGGAGGACAGGACTTCCATTTTTCCTGCATGGCATCCAGAGCTGAGTCAGTCCCCATCCAGATTTCTCCCCCAGCAGCAGGAAGCTCTGCAAACTCCACCCACCCACTTCCTGCACCCATCCCTCCTCATCTCCCACCTCTATGCAGCCAGTGGCCTGTGCTCCCCAATGCCATTCTGGAGCCTCCACATTTATTTGACAAATAACATTCGCAGAATTTTAAAATATTGTTTGCAGAATTTTTATTTTTTTGGTGCAGAATGCCCTCAGAAGAATAGATCTAAGTCATCAGTTGATCAAAACACATTAAAAAGCAGATTAAATATATTAAAAGTAAGATTATTGAACTTTTCCAGGTTATGCTGCATGTCATCAGATCATACTGAAGAGATAACCAGAGGTTTCAGATATATATGCCTGGTAGTAGCTAGTGGCTTAGTGCAGTGTGTAGGTGACACTGCATTTGGTCTCCTTTAGCCCCATCAGCCAAAGTGGATGTTCAGAAGAATGCCTGACTTTATTACTGTGAATGACTAAACACCAATTTAAACATTGCCCTTGATGAAGATATTCTTTCTTACTGTAACTGTTGCTAAGGAAACCGTCTTTCTGCCCATATGCTGTGCATACTTATCCCAATTTGTCTTTGTCTTCGAGTGCCTCTAGGAAATAATAAAAGGGGAGATAGAAGGGTGGAACCTTCCAAAACATAATAAGCAACACTTTGAAATAAAAATGAATGTTAATGGAACAGGCTGGGTAATGGGATACAAAGCCTCTCAACTCTAGGTCATGGGTTAGAATTCAGCCCGTCAGTAGTGACTGAAAGATGCTGTCATTTGATGGGCATTCAGTGGTCTTTATGTAGCACGTTTACTATTCTCTATCCAGTCCCTGATGGACATCACAGACACCACAGGCTTTGATTGGTATCCTGGTTGGCAGTCTCAGCAGAAAGGCCAAGAGCAAGTAGGACTTGGAGACTCATCACTTTCACCTTTAGAGGTGGTTCTTCCACATCAAGGTTGAGACACATTTGCAGAGTGCTGCCTAGGCAGGTAAATAGAGGACTACAGCCTCCTGCGACATCCACCCAGCACTTTGCACACACAAGAACTAAACTAACCTCTCTGTGATGGGTTGGATCACAGAAACCCCCTCGGGGCTGCCAACTGATGTGCCAAGACTACTTCTGCCTCTGCTTTCCTGTCCTGCCAGCTTGGGACTCCAGAGCCCTGCCTGGTTTGAGTCAGACTCGCAAGCCTGCTACAAACCTAAACCTAAGTCTGAACCATATCCCCTAACAGCTATAGGCTCAATTGAAAACAGGTTGGGAAGTGTTCCTGTCTTTAACACTCAGATGCTCAACTCCCAATGGAGTCCAAACCCCAAATAAATCTTTTACCCTGTATAAAACTTACATAGGGTAAACTCGTAGCTTGTTCACCCTCTATAACACTAATAGAGAGATATGAACAGGTGTTTCCCCCTTCCCCCAGGTATTAATGGGTACTCCAGGTTAATTAATAAGTTGTAACCATGCTGTTTCTGGTGGGACCCAACTGAGAGTGCCAATTCAGGACAAATTGCTTAAAGCAGGATAGTTACAACCCAGAGCTGGGGTTTTTCCACCTCTAAGGCAAACCAAACCAGCCAAACACAGAAGACTTTGGTTTTACCACTGGCTAACCACAAGTCACATGAGTAAGTCCCTTAGACACTCCAGTTTTCCAGTATCGCCACCAACAGCCATTCATTATGGGGACAAATGGTCATGAAAATCAATACCCCAGTAAATGAAAAAAAGTTCTCCCAATCCCAAAGGACCAAGCCCCAGACACAGGTCAATATACAAATTAGATCTTACCCACAAATCATGCTGTTGCCAATCCTTTAGAATCTAAAATCTAAAGGTTTATTAATAAAAGGGAAAAGATATAGATGAGAGCTAGAATTGGTTAAATAGAATCAATTACATAAAGTAATGGCAAAGTTCTTGGTTCAGACTTGTAGAAGTGATAGAATAAACTGCAGGTTCAAATCAAGTCTCTGGAGTACATTCACAGCTGGGATGGGTCGTTCAGAGCTTCAGTTTGTAGCAAAGTCCCTCCAGAGATACAAAGCAGGACTGAAGACAAGATAGAGATGAGGCATCAGCCTTTTATAATCTTTTCCAGGTGTAAGAACACCTCTTTGCTCTTCCTGTGGAAAATTACAGCAAAATGGAGCTTGGAGTCACAGGGGCAAGTCCCTGTATACCTTGCTGAGTCACAAGGTGTGTCTGCCTTCTCTTAATGGGTCAGTTGTATAGCTGATAGTCCTTAATGGGCCATCAAGCAGGCTAGGCAGAGCAGACACCAACTTGTCTGGGATGTCGCCCAGAAGCATAGCATAAGTTTGAGATACAGACAGTATAGAGCCAATATTCATAACTTCAACTACAAAAATGACATGCATACAGTCAGCATAATCATAACCAGCAAACCATAACCTGTTCTTAGACACCTTATATGACCTCCTTTATATAAGATTTGGTGCCACTACAGGACCTTGGTTGCAACAATGATCTATATGGTCCCAGATTATGTCAATAATGCCACATAAGTAAAAAGTGATTTTATTCAATACAGAAAGTAGGACTTAGGTGATTCCAACTAGAAACAGACAGAACAAAGTGAATTACCAAGTAAAATAAAATAAAATATGCAACTCTATCTTTAATACAGTAATAAAACTGAATACAGACAAAATCTCACCCTCAGAGATGTTTCAATAAGTTTCTTTCACAGACTAGATGCCTTCATAGTCTGGGCACAATTCTTTCCCCTGGTATAGGCCTTGTTCCAGCTCAGGTGGTAGCTAGGGGATTTCTCATGATGGCAGCCTCCTTTTGTTCTGTTCCACCCCCTTATATGGCTTTGGCACAAGGTGGGAATCTTTTCTCTCTCTGGGTCCACACACCCGCTTCTAAATGGAAAAGCACCAAGTTTAAGATGGATTTGAGTACCAAGTGACATGGTCCCAATTCCCGTGGGACTCCAAGCCTTCATTCCTCTCAGCCTGACTCACAGGAAGGCCTGCCTGCAAACAGAGCCATCCACAGTCAATTGTCCTGGCTGATGGGAGCCATCAAGATTCCAAACCACCATTAATGGCTCACACTTCACATAATTACAATAGGCCCTCCGAGTTATATTTCATATTTCTAGTTTCAGGTACAAGAGTGATACATTTATACAAATCAGATGACCACACTCAGTAGATTATAAGCTTTGTAGTGATACCTTACAAGAGAACTTTTGCATGAGGCATATTTAAGTTACATCATATTCACACCTCAGCATATTTTCATAAAATCATATAGAGTGCCACGTCACACCCTCCTCTAATCAAACAGAACATATAATGATTGAAATTGTCTGAGATAGGATGTTCAGTATCCAGTCTAGAATCTCAATTCCTCCAACTCAAATGGAATGCAATGACTATACCCCAAAAGAGCGTCCAAAAAAATAAGGGAAAATACATCAGTGTGTGTAAGGCACTGAATATCTGAACTCTGGTGAGGACTGTGGGTATGATAAATTAGCTGCGTGGGTCCAGTTCCCTCACTCTCCTGGTTGAGTTGAATATAGACCAGCGGTTAGGATGCTAACCTGGAACTCGAGTGAGATGGGCTCAATTTCCTGCTCTGTTATAGACTCTGTGTGGCTAGCTAACTACAAAAGCAGCTTCTCTTCTCTCGCTATTCACACCTCCAATTCAGCTGCTAGAGGAACACCTCACCCTCCCTGATTAGAGATAACAACTGGTTCAGCCTCATTGGACTAACCCTGTTATCTCCCACCTGGTTCTTGCCTACCTATTTATACCTGCCCCTGGATACTTCCACTGCATGCATCTGACGAAGTGGGTATTAACCCACAAAAGCTTATGCTCTAAAACTTTAGTTAGTCTTTAAGGTGCCACAGGACTCTTTGTCATTTTGGGGATAATAGTGCTTCCTTAGCACACAGAAGATAATTCTTTTAAAGACTGTAAGGTGCTCCAATACCATGGTAAGGGAGGGCCATATAACTACCTAAGATATATGCTGCCTTTTTTATTAAAATGCTTTCACTGTGGATAGTATTCTTCTGCCCATCTTCCCTTGCCCCACAAACAAACAAACACAATAAACAAACATTAAATAATGATTCAGTTCTTCTACTTGTGCTTATAGGACAGGCGCTTTAGATGTTCACTACAGCTAGTGTGCCACCTACCCACAAAGGACTTCCTGGGAAGAAGAACCCACCACTGACAAAACAATTATCTGAAAAGTGTCCAGTTATCTCTTAGGAGGTGGGGGAGCCTGTGAAAAATAAAATAAAATAAAATAAAAGGGGGAGGGAAAGAAGGGAAAGAGACACAGGAGAGAGAAAGAAAGAATGAGAAAAGGGGCTAGTCTACACTAGGATGCTCAGCCACTGGTGCAGCTACATTAATGGAGCTGTATGCCAGCACTAACCCCCTAATGTAGACGTGCTGCACTGGGGTAACGGTGACGTATGTTGGAAAGACCCAGTGCAAGGCATGATTTCAAACCAGTGCAGCACTAGTGCTGGGAGTTTGCACTGATGCAGCTACACTGATGTCATCATATTGGTGGCTAAAACCCTAAAGTAGACAAGGCCAAAGAATGTGAAGGGAGGAGAAGGAACAGAGAACTACACTTGCTTTTCATATATCTCTGTCTCCTTTCCCCCCTGCTTTATTAAACATTTATATTTCCCTATGTCCGGTCATACTGTAGTGGGGAAGCCCTCATCAAGAACTATATTCAAATATATTTAAACAAGGTAGCTAAAAATATTTTTCAGTCTAGTACATGTTTTGGAGCATGTGGGCATGCTTGGCCGTAAGCTTTTCAATTTAACAAGCTCCTGATACTGCAAACAGTGAGGGTGAAATATTGGCTCCCTGGAAGTTAAGGAGAGTTTTTTTTCATCGATTGCAGTGCAGCCAGAATTTCATTCTTTATGCTTACTGCCTGTGTAGGTCCACTGATATGACGGGGACTACTCATGTTGTAAGCACTACGTCTGGCAGCAAGTGTTTGCCGAATCGGAGCCTCAAATGGGAAATGACAAACCAAATGATGAAAAGCCAGGAGAAACTTGACACTTTAACAGCCAAATAGAACTTTCTGTATTGTCTTCTTCTTTTCAGAAAAAGTGTTCCCATGTTTTAACCTAATTCCCCTTAGGCCTGTGCCAAGATAATTCAAGGTATGTTTTTAAACACATTTAGTTAAAACAGTGCAAAATCCAGAGTAGCCACTCTTATTTTGGTTCAAAAGTGTCTTATATCGATTTATCTTAAATTGATTACCATCTGACTTAAACTAAATCAAAATAAATCACTCAAACTGAGATGAGTGGCTATGAAGGGTCTCACACTAATTTAACAAATCTGTTTTTAAAGCCAGCTACATTAAACTGGTGCACCTATATCAGGTAGACAAGCCCTCAAGTGACAACTGCTGGAACAAAATTTGGCCTGTGGTATCCACTAGGGTTGATTCTGATCTTGACTGTGTATGCTTAGGAATTATAGAATTATGGTAAGTACAGTGAAACTATCTTGGAGATATAATATTTAACCATTAAAAAGGTTAATGATTTGCATTATTCAGAACAGAATCTGAAATTATTACATATTTTCCTGTCTCTTAAATCAATATTCTCTCTGCAACTTTCACTTGTCCAGTGAAGTAAAGGATGGGGTGTTAATATTGAAGAGAAGTGATTCTATTTTGTTAATTAAGGAAACAAAGTTTATGTGTGATGCTAAAAGTCAACTCAGGAACTCTGACTATTCAGTGGCATTTACTCTCCTATTTAATGACAGGATAATTTTTCTAGCACTTTTAAAATTATAAGTACACAGTCCCTAATGTTAAGCAAATGTCATCTTATAATTTGCTAATTCTGAATGTTTGAGCAGATGGATGTGAACTTCTCTTAGACTATTAGGAGTTGAAGGTCGTGTCATACCACGTGCCATTTAATTTCCCATAGATTTCCAATAACATCTTGATTTGAACCAAAACCTCTTGTATTTGACCTATAAGCTTGAACAGTCAGATGTTAACATTACCTACTGACTTCTGACAGTATACTTTAGGGGTTGATTAGTTAGCCAATAAAGCATAGAGCAAGCTCCACCTGTCTGAGATGCCAAAACAAGATGTAGGCAAAGACTATACCCAAGCATTAACCAGGATCAGATGACACGTTAAACATAATCCTTGTCTAGTCAGAATGACAAACATCATATTAGTTAAAACAGGCTATTAACACATATTGTAATTACCCAATGTAGAGAAGGCCTATGGATCATTGTTTCAGGAGTCCCAGGCTGAAAATACAAACCACAGTTGTAAGACAGGCTGTGTGTGGACACACTAAAATTGGTCTTTTGGAAATAGTGATGCTGTACACGCATGGTAAACTGTTGCAAGGACAAGCAAGACAACCAACTATTGATTTCCTTGCTTAGTGTCAATCCTCTCTCCTCCCCCCGCCCAAGGATTTATCTACTGTAAAACCAGTTGTGATGAGGGACCCGGCAATAACACCTTTGTCTCCTGGCATAGCCCAAGCACCATTTGTATGTGAAGTGTAGATGTATCAAATTATGTTTTAACAGTGTCCTTAAGACATGGACTGTGGCATGGTTAGGGGACACAGTTAAAGTACGGTTCAGTCTCATCTACACTGCAAGACCAAACCGTGCTGTACGCATGTTGGGAGCCAGACATATTTTAAGAGGGTTCCCTGGCATACCTCTACTGGAAGTGCAGACAGATAGGGCACTGAAGTGGTACATGTTGAGTCTCCAGTGTTATGCTACAGGTCTGGCAGCACAGCACTCTTTAGCCAAGCTCTGTAGCAACAGTTGGTGGGCAAGAGAGTTTTACAACCATCATTCATTGTAAAGCAATTATCACTGTTGCAGCAATTGGGAAACAAAAAGACAATGTTTTAGCCAAAGCTATAACTCCAGCTGAGTGTTTGTGCCTTCTATTTCTGTTGTTTGAAATTGCTGGCATTTAAATGGTCCCAATTAAGCTTTAAAGATAACACCTCAGTGAGAGGAATGAGGTGGGATGGGTCGTACTTTAAAAAGGTTTAGATCTTTGCTCAGCTGTTACCTGGTTGGAGACAATGTTCTGCATAGCCAGATTAACAACATAACAGTGTATTTATATTTACATTGCATCTGTAATGAATGGCCTAGAAAATCTAACTCATTTTTAAATTCTACAGAAAGCAGCAAAAATCTCTGAGCGGCTATAAATTCTGGGATCAGTGATTATTTTCAAGCATGCATTTTCATTTCATTTCCCAGTGATCATGATCTTTGCTTCTGGGTCATCTAGGTATTCCCTCCCCTACTCCAGCAAATATATAGGGTGGAAAAAAGGAGAGGAGAAGGCTGATAATTCTAAGGTCTTCATCAACAAAGGAAGGCTAGCCCAACAGCCATGTACAAAACACAAGGATACAGTCCAGAAGAACTCATATCAAAGACCAAACCGATCTTGTTGTGCACACACATGCTAAAACCACCAGCCAAAGAGATTTTCACTACACAATTATTTCAAGGAGCGCTAGGTCTTCAAATACTTCAACTTTAAAAAAAAATTCCTGTAGTTATAAACTGGAATTTTGCCATCGCAGGGACTTACTTTATATCTTGTATAGTCCCAAGCACAGTGTTGGCATGTAATAGATACATACACAATCTTTACAACTAGAGATAAGCCAAGCCAAAACCTCAATCCAAAACTCCCTAAACTTCAGTGAGGGGTTCAAAATCCAAACCCTGTTCCAAATATCATCATTGACTTCTAATGCTAGTCTAGACCCCTATTTTTACAAACTGTGAGTCAGAGCCCTGATCCAGCAGAAACACTTAAGCTCCTTCAGGTTTGGGAAACATACTGAGAGTGTCATGTAAGAACAGCCATACTGGGTCAGATCAATGGTCCATCTAGCCCAGTATCCTGTCTCTCACAGTGACCAATGCCAGCTACTTCAGAGGGAATGAACAGAACAGGCAGTCACTGAGTGATCCATCCCCTGTCAACTATTCCCAGCTTCTGGAAAACAAAGGTTAGGGACAAGCTAAATACAAGTAAGTAATTAACACATATTTCGAGGGACCATTCATTTTGAAGTGGCCCATTGACCCCGCTCAAGTCATGGGGGGAGGAAGGAAAGCTGAGGGGTGTTTAGTGGGTTATTGATGCTTGAAATCAACCATAAATCCAGTGTCTCTATTCTGTCCATGATTTTTAGGCTATGTCTACACTAGTATTTTTGTCAGTAAAACTTTTGTTGGTCAGGGATGTGAAAAGAAAATACCTTTGACCTACATACGTTTCATCAAGAAAAATGCAGGTGTGGACAGCGCTATGTTGGCAGGAGATGCTCTCCCATTGACATAGCTACTGCCACTTATTGGGGTGGTTTAATGATGCCAATGGGAGCACTCTCATCATAGGGCCTTAGTGTCTAGCAAAGTTGTGGATTTAAGCCGGCGTGGGCAAACTTTTTGGCCTGAGGGCCACATCTGGGCATGGAAATTGTATGACGAGCCATGAATGCTCATGAAATTGGGGGTTGGGATGAGGGAGGGAGTGAGGGCTCCAGCTGGGGGTGAGGGCTCTAGGGTGGGGCAAGAAATTAGGAGTTCAGGGTGCAGGAGGGGGCTCTGGGCTGGGGCAGGAGGGTGGGGTGCGGGGAGGGGAGGGCTCCATCTGGGAGTGCAGGTTCTGGGGTGGGGCTGGGGTGAGGGGGTTGCGGTGCAGGAGGGTGCTCTGGGCTGGGACCAAGGGGTTTGGAGGGTAGGAGAGGGATCAAAACAAAAGTAAATGAAAAGCAAAGTATTTCCAGGAAGGAGCCCTAACTGGATGATTCACTTTTGACACAGCTATGCAGTTGTTGCTCAAGTGAGTCCTTGTCATGCCAAAGCAGCCTGATAGTATCAGGAACAACATGCTTGTTTGTCAAACAGGATGACATCTAGAGATAGCATTGAACCCAAGGGGAAGGAGTTTAAAAGAAAACAAATCACCATGGTTACAGTGTATGAGAAATACAGCTCTGAAGTGTTCCTTAAGCACAGAAATTTGACTTTGGGGACCTGCATTAATATGGGCTACTTCTTCTGAAACAGAAACAATCTTGTTACAAACCTAGTGAAATTTAAAAATAAAACCAACAACCTAACATCAGCTGAGTCCCAAGAAAAAAGTATAGATGCTTTTTCAGTCAGAAAACTCTTCTTAATCTAACCATTCAGTTAATAATAATGTTTAGTGCTTCACAAGTTCCAAGTGTGATCAGAGCATTCCTGGATAGATTCTGTGTACCCAAATAGCAGGGTTGGGGGAGAGCTTTACTTCTCCTTGAACCAACCCTTTGTGTTGTGCAGACAACCCAGCTGTGCATGCACATCCTCTACTGCCCCCTGAAGGCAGGAGGTTGGACTCTTCCTTCTGCCACCTCTCGCAATGTGCTAGCCGGCATACCTGTGCTAGTGTTGGGGGCATCATCATTTATTGCTCACATAATCCAGGAGCAAAATTCTTCTCACCCTGTCTTGGAACAAGGGGAAAGAAAGGAGGGAATTGTTACTGTGCCTCTCAGAAGTACAAAATGTTGCGGTGGTGCACCTATGCACATGCTTACAGCACAGCCACTATCAGCCCGAAATATGAAATTACATAGGAACATTAATGAATGAATGCAAGGTCAATATTATCCTGTCAATTTTACAGCTGGGGAAATGGAAGCACCTGGAAGCCCATGGGATCAGGGCAGTGCGGAAGTGGTACACAGCTACCTTTGTCCTCTCTTTTCCTTCTCCTGCATCCTGCACTGAGTACAGATCTGAAGGACTCAAGGATCTGGGTCAGGATCGCTGTCACTGTCATATAGAGATGACTAAGTACAAAACAAAATTAAGGATCAATGGGTGCACCATATTTCCAAAACTATCCTGAGGAATGTCATTAAGAAGATGTATGTTTAATCTAGGGTTACCATATTTCAAGTTCCCAAATAGTGAGCACTGCCAGAGAGAGTGGGAGCCGAAAGGGGCATGGGGCTGTACAGTTTCTATGTCAATACCATACCACGCCACCCTTAATACTGCGCTGCTGCTGGTAGCGGTGCTGCCTTCGGAGCTGGGCGCACAGTCAGCCGCCACTGCTGTCCAGCCACCCAGCTCTAAAGGGGGCACCACCACCATCAGCAGCGCTGAAGTAAGGGTGGCAAATCCAGTAAACATGCATGCAGCTATTAGGGCATGCCGGGAATTGCAGTTCTATGAGAATCGATGCTGGAAAAAGGACGAGCAAGGAAAAATCACAGGTATTTGTTCATATTTTAAAAATCTGCCCAGTTGGAGCTCCAAGGACCCCAAAAGAAAACCTAGACATATGGTAACCCTAGTTTAGTGCCTTGAAATCTCAGGGAAAAGCCATTCAAAGTACGTTTTCTCCTGAATTTTTCATTAGGTATACTTGCCGATAAAGGGCTTCTCTCCCAAGGTAGGATTTATAACAGGGGAAGGGACTGTCTTTTTGGTCTGTGTTAGGACAGCACCTAACACACTGGGGGCGGGGGCTAGTCCATGACAGGGGCTCCAAGGTACTATGATAATATAAATAATTAGTAATAAAAATACTGTTTGTTTTATGTCACTATGCTGAGTTTTCTGTTGTGTATGCAACACACAGGAGAGGGTAAATTTGTATGAGGGGATTGCTTCCACAGGAAACTAGAAAGCTTAATATAATTAGTGTGTGGTTAGCCAGTGAGAGTGTGCTGTGGTGAAGTAACCTAGATAATACGATATTGTGCTAGCTAACTCTGGTGGGTGGAGGTTCCATGGAAACAGACAGAACTGGAAATCTCCATTTCTAGCTTACTCACGTACTTTCAATTAAACTCAGTTGAATTAGTCTTACTCTCCAAGTCTGTTCTAAGTTTTCTACTTTATGGCCTTCTAAATACACTTATTTCTAACACAATATTTCCTTCAAACTATACTGTTGTTGCACCCAAGAGTAATCTGGCCTGTATACAGAGAGCAGTGATGAAGTTATTATACAGTGAAAGTTATAACAATATCTTGCACGTCTATAATACCTTTTGTCTGAGGATGCCAAAGAACTTTACAGATATGATTATAATGACATTGTGTGCTTAATAATTTGAGAAAGTTATAAATAAATTGGCAGGCAGCTGTGGAAAATACACAGGTTAGTATAATTGTGATAGCGGAGCTAGTTACAGTTCCTCCATTTTCTTTTCCCCAACACTCATCCCCCTTTTCTTCCTTCACTTCTCCTTCTGCTGCTACCCTACGAAAGACTTCTTGTTGAGTGGTGCAATTGTGAATGCAATAAAAGTATATATACTTGACTCAAACCAAATGGCTAAACCACAAAATCATCCCCTCTAACCTCCAGAATATCTTTTATGAGTAAAGATTCCAAGGGTCTTTTTACATAAAGGAATTTTACAAATCAAGGTTGTGTCTCTTGGTTTGTTGTGGGTTGTTTTAACTGCCTTGTTTTTTTATCATAGAAATATCGGGCTTGTCAACTCTGGTCTTCCCTGATTTTTGTTGGAGGATCTCTGGGCAGGTGGGAGGGAGATCTCAGGAGATATATTTTGTGAACTCTCACACTTTGATTGAAGGGGTGCATGCTGAACATTTAACCAAGATGTTTTTTCTCCCAAATGTTAATTAGTCATTTAAGTTAAATACGTGTTAACAAAAAACAGACTTTTTAACAGTCTGACTGAAATCCCATCTCCTCAGCTGTCATGCTTGATTTTTCTGATATCACTAGTTCTCCAGTCATCACAGAGTCTATCAGGACCTCAATTTCTAATGTAAAATACAAGCAGAAAGTTAAAAAGCAAAACAAAAACAAGACTTTTCAGACCTCCCACTCTCCTCAACCCCGCCCTCCACTCCCATTTGCAGGTAACCTTTAAGACCGATGAGCCAAAACTATAAATGGTCATGCAATACATGGTGGAACTGTATATATGGTATGACTAAGGCTAGAAAGCTCTTTGTGTAGTTTACATGTAACCACTTGATAACATAAACCATCCTCACCATTTATTCCTGCAAATTTTTATACCAATACAGCACAGTTTTGTTGTTTTTTATACCATAATATTGCAACATCTTAGCAAACCCTAATGATATAAGCCAAGCCTCAAGAGAACTTGTCAGAACTATTTACAATTTGTAGGAAGTACAAAGGGGCTAGATAGGAATTTAAATTTACTGGAAATCTAGACAAAAATTGGAAGGAAAATTAGATTCCAAAAACCTTCCAGTCCATAGTAGCAACATAATGAGTGCTCTTGATTTGTGTTTCTTGATAAAGAGGCAAAAATTCCATGATAAATCGATGTAGCTCCTGGGACAAATAGAATCAATAATGTAATAACGCTGAGTTAATTCCTAGATGACATTGACTGAGAATGACTGCACAGAATTTGAGGTCTATTTCCATACATAAGCAGATATTGGTAAATGCAAGACAGCTTTCCAATTAAATGTTATTTCAATGCAGACTAAAACTAAATAATGTGTGATAAAGGGAGTACGCCAAGAAAAAAGTTATTTAAATGGAAGCCTGCTATGCATGTAGTCTATGATTCTTGAATAGGAGTGTTTGAAGAAATTAATAATGTCCTCAGAAGATTTGATCATCTATGATATATTTGCCAGAATTATTGGTGTACAGATATAATTATTGGGTATAGGCTTAATTTAAAACTTTTGTTTAAAAAACCTGTAGTCAGGTTAGTGATTAATACTCACAACCCTTCTCTTCTTTTACCCCACCCTCTCCAGTGAGATAGCTATATATTACTATTTTACCTTTATATAATGGGGAAACTGAGGCATGACTAGGCCTGATCCAGCTATTATTAAGTTGCATTTCTTCTATTGACTATGTAAAACTAGCACCTTTGTTCTCAATAAACTTGCTCCCTCTGTGTGTATTCAGAGTTATAGTGACGCTTACAGCGAAGGGGCGTGGTCTCCCTCCCGAACCGACAGAGAGAAAACCGCGACCGCCCCCTGGTGGGCAGAACTGGGACACTCAAGGCAGCAGAGGGATGGGACAGGAACTGGAAACATAAAAGGCAGGACCTCCAGCTCAGTGGAGGGAGAGCTGCCAGAGGAGCAGGCCATCTACCTTCTCTGCTGGAGCCGAGACCCGACAGAGGCCTCTACAGTGCCAGCGACCAGGAGGGACTGCAGGAGATGACAGACACCAGGGACACCGAGGAGCTGTTGGGGCTGCTATGTGCCACTTACCTGAGCAAGGCAAATGACCTTTTCTCCCAGCATGGTACAGGAGAAATCTCATTGTTCACAGGATGGGAAAACAGTTTCCCATCCAACTTGGCTTTCAGACTCCAGGTTGGGTTCACAGAACTGAGAATTAGAGAAAAGTACATCTTATTTCTTGTAAACTGAGTAGATTTGATCACGAGTCACTGAGAAACAACAGGTATGGAACTTCATGATGTCATTTATTGTATAGTCACTTTTAAGAGTAGATTTAAACTTTGAAGACAATAGGAGATTTTTTACTGACTTTAATGGGAGTAGCATCAAGATGAAGTAACTTGCCTAGAGTTACTCTAAGGTAGGTGCACAATTTGTTGAAAGACCATACTCAAAGACTAATTATCAAGTGTTTGCTGTCAAACAGGGAGGATGTTTCTAGTTGTGTTCCATTATTTGCATTAATGATTAGGATAATGGAGTGGAGAGTATGCTTATAAAATCTGTGGATGACATCACGCTGGGAGGGGTTGCAAGCACTTTGGAGGACAGGATTAGAATTTGAAACAATCTTGACAAATTGGAGAATTGGTTTCAAATCAGTATGATGAAATTTGATAGAGACAAATGCAAAGTACTTCACTTAGGAAGGAAAAAAATCAAATGTGCAACTACACAATGGGGAATAACTGGCTAGATGGTAGTACTGCTGAAAAGGCTCTGTGGGTTATCATGGATTACAAATTGAATATGAATGTAAATGTGATGCAGTTGCAAATATGGCTAATATTCTGGCGTGTATTAACTGCAGTGCTGTATCCAAGACATGGGAGCTAACTGTCTTGCTCTACTCAGCACTGGTGAGGCCTCATCTGGAGTAATGCATCCAATTCTGAGCATCATACTTTAGGAAAGATGTGGATAGATTGGAGACAGTCTAGAAAAAAGCAACAAAAATGATTTATGAAGAAAGGTTTAAAAAATTGGGTCTCTTTAATTTTGACAAAAGAAGACTGAGGGGAGACCTGATAGCAGTCTATAACAGCCCTTAACATATTTGAAAAGAGAATGGTGATCAATTATTTACCATGTCCACTGAAGGTAAGTTGAGAAGTAACTGGCTTAATCTGCAGCAAGGGAGATATAAATTAGGCATTAGGAAATGTTTTCTAACTATAAGGGTAGTTAAGCTCTGGAATAGGCTTCCAATGATGGGGATTCCACAGCCTCCCATGGAAATTTTAAATAACAGGTTGGACAAACACCTGTCAAGGATGGTCTAGATTTACTTGGTCCTGCCTCAGCGCTGGGGGCTGGATTTGATGACTTCTCTAGGTCCCTTCCAGCCCCACATTTCTAATTGTAATGTCTTCTGTTTATGACTGTAAGGAGGGAAGGAAGCTGCTACTGTATTAATATCATACTGGGATCAGGGAGACCACCCGCATTCCTGTGTCTTATACAAAAGAACCAGGGGTTATTTGGCCACAGTGTAATTCATTCAACTTCTCCAACAAAAGTAAAATATTAAATTCCCTTATTATAGTCAGCCACCCATAAAAGCTATTTTCAGTCCAAATAGTTAACATGGATAGATAATCACAAATAGCTTAGGAAAGAGTTTGATCTCTAAGTAAAATAATTAATGGTTAAAAGGACATCTTGGCATGGGCCTTTGGTGAATATAAATTGATCTGTTTATTGTTGTTCATTGGTTCAAATTCAATTTGTAAGCTTATCTCCAAATTTCATTTTATATGGTTCCATAAACAAACTCCCACTCAGCCTGATCAAAAGCTTTTCCGGCATTGAGAGACTAAGCAACAATCCGTTCCCTTGTTCATTTAGCCAAGTCGATGTTCTTAATCAGAATAAAAACATTAGAAGCCAAATGGTGGTTTTTAATAAAACTGGTTTGATCAGGCTCCAAGTTGGTGGCAGCAATTTAAGCAAAGAAACACTCTCCTAAAAAATGCTGGCAGACACTGCAAACTCCAAGACTATGAGAAGGTCCATGTGGCCCATGGAGGGCTGCCCTTCCTACCTTAGGAAAAGAGATTTAAGATAGCCTTTCATTCTAATCCACCACAAACCCTGAACACTCTCTGGTTCCATGCTGCTGAAATCTCATTTGTCTCAGCTCCTTCCATTAGAAAATAATCAAGCCCCTGGGCTTTGCTAGAGATCAAAGTCATGATTGCTTCAATTGTCTGAGCTTAAAAATCTATCATTTCCTTTAACGTAATTGCTGCTGCTTATTCAGGCAGGGCAGTTTCATGGGAAAAGGAAAGTCCACAGCACTGAGAATATAGCCAAGAAGTTACTCAGAAAGCTCAGCATCTGTCTTTTTAAGCATTTATATCACTCAGGAGTCTCATCCTATAGCACTCAAGTGAAGGCAGGTTTAATGCCTTCAGGGGCACTGCAGCGAGTATGCTCTTGAATGACACTTATAACACCTGCAGAATAGCTATAGTGTGCACTCTTCTCTGTGTAGGCCCCCAGTCAATGGCCAGAAGGCAGTGGCCGTACCCTCATGCCACCGAGACATATCCCCTTTCAAGAATTCAGCACTGACAGAAGTGCTGGATAACTGTGATGCCAATAAACCAGAGGCTAGCTCTTGCCAAGCCTGTAGGCATCAGCTGAGCACTGAAAAATTCATAGCTGGAAACCAGACCAGTTCATTGCCCTGGTAATATTGTTCAAGAGAGATATTAGACTTGTAAGGAGGTGTTTAGACTCCATGAAAGGCATGTAAATTGCTGCATGCATTAATCTTACTTGTAATGTTTGTATTCCATGCTACGAGGTAAAATACAAGTTTGTTTTATAATTTTTAAAATGCCTGCTTTGAACTTGTGAACTCAGATGAGAAGAATGGCTCTCCCCACCCATCCAGGAGAACTATCAAAATTAAGTGGGCCATTGTACAGGTCCATCCCTAGCTATTCTGGGGCGCAACACAGCCCTCCTCCCCCACGGGGGATGTTTGTGGGGCCCCAGGCCTCTGGGGAGGGGCTGGCCCCAGGCCTCAGCAGGCAGGCTTGGGGCACAGGGGGGAATTGCCCCCCAGCACTCACTGGCGGTGTGGTTGGGGCTGGGTCACTGCACTTCTCACCGTCAGTGGGTGCAGACCCAGGCCTCCAGCAGTCCTCAGGGACATGCGGGCGGGGCTGGGGCGGAGCAGGGTGGGAAGAGGCAGAGCAGGAGTGGAGCTGAGGCGGGGCCATGGGGAAGAGGTGGAATGGGCAGGGCAGAGCAGGGTGGGTACTTTGGGGAAGGGGTGGAGTGTGGTAGGCCTGGGGCAGAGCGGGGGCAGGAAGAGGTGGGGCTTGGGTGGAGTAGGGTCAGGGCTTTGTGGAAGGGGTGGAGTGGGGCTGGGGCAAAGGAGGGTGGGAAGAGGCAGAGTGGGAGTGGAGCAGGGGCAGGGGCCATAGGGAAGAGGTAGAGCAGGGGCTGGAGCAGCATGCAGCTGCATAGGGCACCAGGAAATGTGGTGGCCCAAATTTCCTGGTGCCCTACACAGATGCATACCTTGTGTATGGGTAGGGATGGCCCTGCCATTGTAGGACAAAAGCTTTGTTGATTGTGAAGGCCTCATCCCATTGGTTGGAGTGCTGGAAGGAAATAAAGATAGTTGGCATCCAGATTTTTCATCTCTTTGCTCTTTGGACTCCTACAAGGGCTGGTGCTAAGAAACAAAAAGCAGAGATCCCCAAGGTTGACCTGGGTTAAGCTCTGAGAAGACATTTAATGCTGACATTATTACTCAGTCATCTTTTGGAATCATAGTCTGAACTCATTTGTTCATATATGTTGCCCACTTTAACCTGTAAATAACTCTTATTTCTTTTTCCTAGTTAATAAATCCTTAATTAGTTTACTATAGGACTGGCTACCAACATTGCCTTTGGTGTGAAATTGAAAGTACAGATTGATCTGGGGTAAGCGACTGGTCTCTTGGGACTGGAAGCCACCTGAATATTTTATGATCTTTGGTGTAAGTGACCATTTATTACCAAGTCTGGCTTGCCTGGGTGGCAAGATAGACTGGAGAGCCTAAGGGACTGTCTGTGACCCCATGGTAAGAGTATTACAGTGATCCAGGAGTTCACATTTGTTACTTGGTTGGTGAAATCTAATTATAAA
Organism: Dermatemys mawii; assembly: GCA_007922305.1. Lineage (NCBI taxonomy): Eukaryota > Metazoa > Chordata > Testudines > Dermatemydidae > Dermatemys > Dermatemys mawii. Next base: position 43,434,318 of record ML677333.1, on the reverse strand, counting down.
ATATAGACCCAGTTTGGGTGTCTGCCCTGCTTCTGGAAGTCTGCCCTGAGATTGGCACTCAGTGCTGAACAACTCCAGACAGTGTGACAATAACTTCCTCCCTTGAGCTCCTGCAGTGCAAACAACCAACTTATATCTGCCTCTTGCATGGAAGTGTAGGTGGGAAGAGGAAAGAGATCCCTTAATCCCCTCTCTCCTCCCCCCAGTCCACCCATGAACAAGCAGACAGATTGGCTCAACATTTTATGCTTGATTATTTTGGTTGAGGAGTCAGTGGTCCTGTTTACAACAGAAAAGCAATTGTACGAGTGTTCCTCTGGCAGCGGAGATGGTACCTTACCATGTTTTAGCCATGACCCCAAATCATATTAAAGCTCCCAAGTCTTTAGCATGATTTGGGGATGCAGTTAAGAAGACACAGTTGGGTCTCATCTGGATTACAAAATGGAATTATGTTTTAATAGTGCCTGGGGGGCAGCTGTGTTGTAACCAGGTCTCCTGGTGGCCTTCCAACACAGATGATTTTGCATTATTGTCAGGATCGGTGCTGGAAATTGTATTCTATCAGTTTGCTAGAATATTGGCTGCCAGAAACCATTTTACTCTGAGAAGACTAGCTCAGCTCTGTGCTTCTATATAGCTGCAATAAAGAACAATCAAACAAAAGGCATTTTCTGTTGAGCTGGGATTGAGAACCAGTAGGGAAAATGAGGTCAGTAATGAGATAAAATTACTTTTTTTATTAAGTCTTGATTTATAAAACATTTAGGACCAGTTAACGTAATGTGAATTAAATTTAGTTCTAGGTAATTAAGCATCACTCTGTTCATGAAAAATGAAGGTAAAAAGACAGTGGTGTTTTAGTTTCACATTCTGGGAAAAGTGAATGTATTCATTGCCTCTTCTCCTCTCTTAAAAATGCTACACACAGAAGATGGAGATTTGGCCATTACAGCAGAGACTGCTTCAGCAAGCTGGATCCCTGGTTTCACCTACACTCATATACATGTCAACAACAAACACAAAGACAAGTGGGTGAAGTAAGGTGTTTTATTGGACCAACTTCTGTGGATGAGAGAGACAAGCTTTTGAGCTACAAAAAGTAGTGAGTGCCCTAACTCCTGAACTCTTGGGCTATTCTGGGCAGGGCTCCCTGATTTTGATCAGAAATTCCATTCTGGGCCTGAGAAACCTTTTTGACAAATCAACATTTTCCAACAACAACAACAACAACTTTCATCAAAAAATTCCCAACCAGCTGTACCCAAACATCACTAGGTGCTTTTGGAAATCCTGAGACCGTTTTCCTTGGGTTTTTTAAGACCCAGTGTAAAGCAGCTACAGGTTTATTCTTCCTTCATTAAATCTGTTTTTCTCAAATAGAACTATATCATTCCCAGTCTGTGTCTTGAGGTGCTTATTGTCCATCATCCCAGTGCACTTATGTGAGTGGTGAGGCAATACGCAGGAGGGCTTAGCTAGGCATGTTGGGTAGGATGAGGAAGAATGGAAGAGGAGCCTGATTATCCGCTAGGCTCTACCATAATCATATGCACTCCGATAAAGTAGATGTAAAATGCCACCATCTCTGTGGGTGGAGAATTCTGATTTAGGAGTTAGTGAAAGAGGGGAAGCAGGCTGAATAGCAAGAAGGATCAAAAAGAGGACCAGGCTGCATTTACATAGTTACATGGCTATTGCCATGTTAAATATTATTCAGACATTCTGCTGCTTGGGCTGTACAAATATGAATCAGGCAAAACTGTCCGATGTGGGGAATGGTCACAGCCCTTGCTAGGTAGTGAAGGAAGGAAAGGGGGATGGTGATATTTCCCCTTGGGGGTAAGTCAATCTTGTAATAGTAGCAGGACCACCCAAGTGGGGGCAAAACAGGCAGTTTGCCATCAGCCTCTCTTTGAGAGAGGCCCCAAACCACTGGTGTTCCAAACTGGCACGCCGGGTGACAGCGTCGCTCAGGTTTGGCCTGGCTGCCCCCCTGTCATGCTGCAGGGAGGGGGGGGGGCAAACTTGAATGCTGTGACCCCTTGTACAAGTTACAGAGCCCAGAGAAGGAAGCCAGCCTCAGCACCATGGGGAAAAAGCTACTGCGGTGGGATAGTGCAGTGCGGACTGCTTTTAACTGCCAACAGATGTCCTAATTTTGGGGGAAGGACGTGAGGGGGCCCTCTGGTTTTGGTCCCCAAAAACTCTGTATGGCCCTGAATGCAGGAGCACCCAAACGTTTCCCAACTGAAGGCTGCATTGGCAGCTTGCCAGAAATGTAAATTCCATGAAATGCAGATTGTTACAACAACCCACACCTTCCAGAAAGGGTTGCGGCCCACAGGGGCTGCATGCCATGGCATGCAATTCTCCATCCTTATCTTAACGGCCCTCTAGTTGATTGAGCAGCAAACCTGCTACCTGCAATCTTAACAGGCCTTACCTATATATTAAAAGTGGGACTAGTAGTGCTGCTTCTTAAGGTTACCTGACATGTTCCATTATAAGTCCTTGTTTTCAGTTGCTTACAACTTTACCAAACGTTAACTATTTGAACTAGATGTTTCCATGCCAGGTAGTGGAGGAGTGGTCTTTGTGGCAGGGCTGTGCCTTTTGCCATCCTCAGGAAAATCTGCCCAAATTTGGCCAGGTTATAAGACTTTGAAACATTGCAGTTGGCATATGCTCAGTTGAGACGTTCAGGACACTAGAAGTCCTCAAGACTCCATCTTCACTGAGCATGCTCAAGCCTAGTCCCAGCACTGACCAGACTGCACATGCACCATCCTCACAGAGCAACTAAACGTGGGGCTGGGAACTGGAGGTGGGGAGGGTAGCCTGGAACTGGTTGGGCAAGGATCCTGGAATTAGGAGCAAGGTGGGTAGAGTGGGACTGGGAACCAGTGAGGGAAACAGGAGGCTCTAGGAGCCTGTTGGCTGGGGTAGGGGTTGTGGGACCCTGAAATCAGACAAGGAACTGGGGGAAGAGAGCTGGACAAGGAGACAGGGACTAGGAACCAATGGGGGGAAATGTGACAAGGAACAGGGTGTGAGGAGGGGTAGAACTGGGACTGGGTGCGGAGCTGGAGCTGGGTGTGGAGAGTGGGAGACTAGGAAGGAGGGAGTTTGGAACTCAGACAGTGAGCCCAGAGCAGCAGACTAACTTTCTTTGTTATTGCTCCACTTCTGATAGGAGTTCTGCTGAGTTTCCTAGCATCTGGGCCACCAAGACAGAAAGGATGGGGTTTACAGCACCACCAGAGGTTAGAAACATCTTATTTAGGAATGAACGTTCAGAAAAATGTATATGGACCCCATTGAATGAGACTAAATGTATGAAACTCTTAGATGTCATTTTAATCATACTCGTATTCATGAACACACTTTAAACCTCTCACAAGATTATAATAAGGGAATGCTCATCATTTTCATAAGATGACAAAGTGTTCTCTCTTTCTCAACCCCCGTGTACAATTAGCAAGTTAAAACATGAAAATGTACACTGCCTTCAGAACACTCCTCCACCCCCATGAGTACCATTTGTACCCTTGATAAAAAACTATGAACTACTCCTAACAGCTGTGCTAAATACTTTAGCCTAACAAGGGAAACACTGAGGTTGCATTATTTCAAGAGCCCTATCAATTAAAACAAAGGTTCTCTAGCAAATTCTCAAACCTGCTAACGTACCACAGCACTCCACCCATAAGATAGGGAGCCGAGGATCTTGTGAATCATTACCATTGTACAATAATTTCAACCAGTAAAACGCTGCCCCCAAAATGGCCTCTTCCTCCTCATTACCCACATAAAAGTCTTTGGTTTTTTGACACCCTGACCCAGAGGAAGAGAAAGTAGAAACACAAATGTTGAGCAGAAAGCAAAGGCTGATACAGACAAGATGAAATATTAATTCCTCAAAGTCTATGTGGAGGCTATATTGTACAGCAGGGGTCAGCAACCCCCGGCACACGTGCCAAAGCTGGCATGCGAGCCGATTTTTAATGGCGTACCGAGGTCCCGACCTCCGGCCCCGCTCAGCCCGCTGCCAGCCTGGGTGAACAGAACCCCAGGCTGGCAGCGGGCTGAGTGGGCCGGTGGCCGAGACCCCGGCTGACGTTCGTGCAGTATTTTGTTTTCTTTTTTTTTCCTTGAGCCTTCTAAAAAACATTAAAATGTATTACTGGCGCTCAAAACCTTAAATGTAAGTGAATAAATGACGACTCGGCACACTACTTCTGAATGGTTGCTGATCCCTGTTGTACAGCAAGAGAACTGTCCCTTCAGCCTCCGCTGAAGCCACAAAACCTCACCCCCGAAAAGCTATCCAGGGCGATAAGCTGCTTCTTCAACTCTGAGAGCCTACAACCTGCATCAGAAGTGAGCAGCATGTGCTACAAAGAATTATCACCCTACTTCACTAAAAAGATCACACACATTCAGAAAGCCTTCTCAAATAGCATGGATCCATTTTGCCTACCTTCACCAGCCCATCCACCTTCCTGGAGTTCAATACACACACTCATCAAGAAGCTCGGGACACCCCAACCGATTTTCAACCCAAGACCTGTGACTCTGACCCAGACCCTCCCTGACTTGGGAAAGACAGTCATGAACCACTGGTGCCACTCCTAACCAAAAGAGCCAGTGCATCACTCAGGAGAAATCTTTCCTTTCTCCTTGAAACATGCAATACCACACCACTATCATCAATATGGCCCAGTGCTTGGATGAGATCAGCACATGGATGAACAGCTGGGTGATGCTAAACCTGAACAAAACAGAAATGATCCTGGTGGGCAGAGGAAAGCATCTTGAAGAGTTTTCAGCCACTGCACAGTCTCCTTTGGTTGAAGGCACTCACCCACAATTGGTCAATTCAGTCTGAAGTTTGGGAGTACTGTTGGATTTATCGCAGATGCCTAGCTCCAACATAGCAGCATCCACAAGCAATGCTTCCTACCATCTCCCGTTGTAGGATGCAGACCCAACTTCAGTTATTCATGCCCTGTCACCCCTTGGCTAGACAACAGGAAAGTGGAATATATGGGCATGAAGCCTTCTGCACTTAAGAAACTCCAACTAGTACAAAATACTGAAGCACGTCTCCTCCACAACACAGGCTAGCACAAGTACATCAGATCTGTCCTCTGCTCTCCACACATGTTTCTCATGGAGTATCAAATCTAGTCCAAGGTCTTGGTCCTATCTTCAAGGTGCTTCACCACCTGGATCCAGGATTCCTAAAAAACCACCTAAAGCTCCAGGATGAAGACTGTAGTTGACAACTCTGCTTCCCTAGCAGAATGGAACTTTCAACAATACGGGTAAAGCTTGTCTGTGCAAGAGACAACTTTCTCAGGGATGAGGCCAGACAAACTCCCAAAGAAATTAATGACCATCACAAACCTGACCACCTTCCATTCCAGGTACAAGGGGCATTTATTTGACCTTGCCTTCACTAATACATACAGCAAGACACTCCACTGCCTGTGGGTCTCCTCTTGGGGAGAAGATGAGAGACCAAGTAACATGTCACAGATGTCTAGTCACTTGCTTAATGCACTTCTAGAAGGCACAAAGCTATATAACGATGAGCACTGTAGGACAGTGGTTCTCAAACTTGTGAGAGCCGCGACCCTTTTTTCACCAGCGGCTTCACGGCACGACCCTTGTGCATCTGCCGAAAAGCCGCCGAATTGATTAGTTCTGCATTCCGTGGCTTTTTGGCGGACATGCCGAGCGCTCTTGGCTGTCTGCTGAAGTGATTACTTCCAATATCGGAAGCACGTTGGCGGACAATTGGGAGAGTGGGTATGTTCGCAGAAAAGCGCCGAATTCAGAAACAATCAATTCAGCAGTTTCACGGCGGCCACAGGGGCTCGCGACCCCTCGGGAGGCGCTCGGCGACCCCCCGAGGGGTCGTGACCACCACTTTGAGAACCGCTGCTGTAGGAGAACCTATGCAGAATAGAATATGTGCAATTCTCTGTGTTTCATGGATTCTCGTCTCCTGCTTTTCCGGTGACATGGTAACAATTTGTGCACGTTGTTCTAAAGTAAGCAACAAGGATAGTTTAAGTAGCTTTTCTCCCTTGTACAAACCAATGTCTTGTTCCTTTAAACCCCATTTAAATTTAGTTTGGTTCCTGTTTCTCTACATGGACAGGAAATACACAGGGAAGCGAGAATGACTATTTCTGTTTCACTTCACTACTCTGAGCAGCATATCTGAAACTGTACATGGGACACTGATATCTCCTAGTAACAGAGGTGAAAGCAGGCTGGTACGGGCCAGTACAGCATACCAGTAAGAAGTGGCCACCAGTACTGGCCTGTACACAGCCAATGTTAAAGTGCTGCCCTACTGGCAGGGCCATCAATGAGGATGGGGGTGTAAAAGAGGCAGCTGTCCTGGGGCCTGGTGATTTAAATGGGCCCGGGGCTCCTGGCCGCCACTACGGTGACAGTGGCTGGAGTCCGGGGTCCTTTTAAATCACTGCTGGAGCCCTGGGTGGCACGGGCCAGGCAGTGCAGATGGGCTGGCTGCGGGAGGCTGACCCCAGCCCCGCCCCTTCCAGGAGCCCAGAGCCAGGCCCCCGTACCAGTAAGTTTTCTGTGTTACTTTTACCTCTGCAGTGCTTAGCGAACCTCTTTCCAGTTCAGAGCAAAAGGGATCCTTAAAATGAAATGAATTCCTAAGTACAAAATTATACCCACAAACACACACTTGTCTACAATGGGAATTTGCTCTGATTTCAGCAATTTATGGCCAGCCACTGGGGTAGCATCACCAGTGCAGATCCCATCTGTAGAAAGACAAGCCACAATTTCTATCAGTAGAGCTCAGTTTGTAAGTTAGAAAGTAAAGCAAATAGTTTATTCATTTAACTGACTATGTTTAGTTGGCTGTTTGGCAGGGCCCTGCCGGTATTAGGATCCTTGTTCCTGAGACTACCTCCCAGGCTTTTGGAGATGGTGATGGCATTAGTGTTGTGTAGTTGCTGCAGGAACCCCACGGTGCTGTTCCTTTTCTGGTTCTTTTCATTATGAAGTGAGAGACACTTGAATGACTACTTCCCGTCATCTAAGACGACAACTATTTAACTGCAAGACTTCTAGTGTGACTCTGCAATGGAAACAGATTGAGTTTGTACCTTTTTTTTTTTGTTGCTTTTTTAAAAATATAGATTCATAGAATCATAGACTATCAGAGTTGGATGGGACCTCAGGAGGTCATCTAGTCCAACCCCCTGCTCAAAGCAGGACCAATCCCCAACTAAATCATCCCAGCCAGGGCTTTGTCAGGCCTGACCTTAAAAACCTCTAAGGAAGGAGATTCTACCACCTCCCTAGGTAACCCATTCCAGGGCTTCACCACCCTCCTAGTGAAAAAGTTTTTCCTAATATCCAACCTAAAACTTTCCCACTGCAACTTGAGACCATTACTCCTTGTTCTGTCATCTGGTACCACTGAGAACAGTCTAGATCCATCCTCTTTAGAACCCCCTTTCAGGTAGTTGAAAGCAGCTATCAAATCTCCCCTCAGCCTTCTCTTCTGTAAACTAAACAATCTCAGTTCTCTCAGCTTCTCCTCATAAATCATGTGCTCCAGGCCCCTAATCATTTTTGTTGCCCTTCTCTGGACTCTTTCCAATTTTTCCACATCCTTCTTGTAGTGTGGGCTCCAAAACTGGACACAGTACTCCAGATGAGGCCTTACCAAAGTTGAATAGAGAGGAACAATCATGTCCCTCGATCTGCTGGCAATGCCCCTACTTATACAGCCCAAAATGCCGTTAGCCTTCTATATAATGTATGTAGGCAACCTGAAAGGTTATTTCCTCCTTGTTTTAATGAAGGCAGGAGGGGAAAGGTGGAGGAGGAGGGTGTTGGCTTGCATTTTAATTTAGAAACACAGATTATGTCTCTTCCTTGACATCTATGGAGAATTGATAGGATTATGATCTCTCTTGAGATTGAAAGCTCAGAATTTGAGAAAGGGAAGGACACACAGTGAGACTGTTTATAACTTTTGGGGGTTTGTTTTGACATATTTAATGCCAAGGTCTAAGAAACATTTAGGAGAATGGTGCATATTGTTAAAAAATTGATAATCTAGCCCCTTCATTGAGGTTAGGGGGTCAGAGAACTCAGAACTTAGTGCTTATAGGACCCTTGTGAATATTAATTCCATCTGGATATACCAATTAGTATATAGTAAATTTAGAATATTAGTTGATGAATATACATACATTGCTGCTAGGGCACGGGTGGGCAAACTACGGCCCGCGGGACCATTCTGTCTGGCCCGTCTGAGCTCCCGGCAGGGAGGCGAGCCCCCAGCCCTCCCCCGTCCTTCTCCCCTGACTGCCCACCCCCCGAGTCTCCATCCCATTCAATGCCTCCTGCTTCCTGACTGCTCCCCATGACTCCCTGTCCGTTATCCAATCCCTGGCCCCTACCCTGCTGTCTTCCCTCCCCCACAGCCACATCACTAGCACTCCAGCCCACTGCTCCTGTCAGGGAGCGTTGCAGCAGCAGGACTGGCTCCAGCGAGTGGCAAGCGGCGGGGGAGAAGGGCGGGATTGGATAAGGGTTAGAGAGTTGTGGGGGGCAGTCAGAGAGCAGGGGGCGTTGGATGGGGTGGAGACTCGGAGGTGCAGGTGGTCAGGGCAGGGTGTGTGAATCTGGGTGGGGGCAGTCAGGGGACAGGGAGGGTTGGGTAGGGGATGGGTTCCCGCGGGCAATTAGAGTGGGGTGGGGGTCACTAGAGGGGATGATGAGGGGACAAGGAGCAGGGGGCTTAGATGCAGGGGTAGGGTTCCGGGGGATGGTTAGGGATGTGGGGGTCTCTGGAGGGGGCAGTCAGGGGACAAGGAGCAGAGGGGGTTGGATGGGTCAGGGATTCTGAGAGGGGCAGTCAGTGGATGGGAAATGGGAGGGGGTAGATAGGGCTGGGGGCCATGCTATTTGGGGAGGCACAGCCTTCCCTACCCGGTCCTCCATATCGTTTAACAACACCATGTGGCCCTTGGGCCAAAATTTTTTCCCACCCTTGTATTAGAGGGTCAGAGAACTCACATGTAATAACTCCAGCAAGCCTTCCAGCAAAATTAGAGAAGATCAGACTGATATTCCTAAGTTAAAAAACAAATATATCCTACCACTAACTCTCTTCAAGACACTTCTTTATACACCATAAAGTAGTAAAAAGACGTACAACCCCCTTTTCCCCATTCTGCACATAATGTCTAAATATTATTTATTATCTTTATTACCAGAGCACTCAAAACCCGAGTCATGGACCAGGACCCCATTGTGCTAGGCACTGTACAAACACAGAGCAAAAAGACAACCTCTGCCCCACAGAGCTGCCAATCTAAATATAAAAACTTCTCTCTCCTCTTCCTTTCTTTTCATCACATAATGTCAAGGAGGGCATGTGGGCTGGCAAGTGACAGGAAGAGGCCAGATGGTTATCATCATTATTTATTCATTTAGGTAGTTCCTAAAAGCATTCTAGGAATTGTTGAGTAGGGTGGGAAGGCCTGACAGTGGACAAATTGTGCCGCCATTCCTTAAATAAATAAAAAAATACTTTGAAAAGATAAAGGGTAGTCCACCCTTTTGTGTATATCATGCAATCTAATACGAAATAAATCTCAGACGTGAGACAACTGGTTTTCCACACCCTCTTCTACCTGAATGACATTCTTCCATGGCTCATAACAAAGATTATGTAAATAGAATAAATTATTTACTACATCATATCAGTCACTAGAGCTCACACATACACAAAGGGGACAACTTGACTCCTCCAAAACATTTAGGTTCGTTTAAGAAAGACTTCCAAAGACGACAACTCTGGTTTCCTTTACCAAAACTGCTGGCAATATGACAGAAATGTGATCTTATCCTTGAAGCAGGGTGTTTCTTATGCTCTCAGCCTAATTGGCATAGTCATGTAATTGGCATAGTCATATCCTTCCTTACCAGGTTACCTCAGGGTAATTGACATGTTGGAAGCCTATTAACACTGATGAGTCAATGCGTGAAAACCAGAAATATTGTCCTGAGTCTGACATGCGCCTAACAGTCCCTCACCCACAAATTAATTGTTGGTTGAAGCAGCCCAACAGACACTAAGTCTTTTCCTTCCCTCTCGGATTATCGAAACTAGAGAGGCTTCCAAAATGCAAAGGGATGGGGCATCTTTTGCTTCTGAGGGGTTACTAGGAGAAAATCATCCATGAACTATGTACAGGAAGCTCTTGGCCACCACGGTTGGCTTTCATTTTTGGACTCCTGACAATGTCATCCCAGATTTCTTCAACGAGACAACTGCTCTGATGCATTATATGTATGTCCCTTTGAAGGCATTGACCCCCCTCTGATTTTCCACAGATAAAGCTCTTGGACTAAGCTCTGAAGAAAGACAAATATGGAGACAACTTACTTTTCCCTGGCCACAAAACACAACCCCCTCTCTCAAAACATATCAACCACTGGGCATTATTTAGAGATTATGGCCCTAGCATAAAGACTTCCATTGGTATCAAGGCTTCATTAATTTACATCAGAGCTCAATTTGATCTTATAGTTCACATAAGAAATATCCACCAGATCCACTCAGAATGCACATTTACCACCAAAAACATTAACAAAGCACCAAAAGATTGCTAGTCATTTATGAACAAACAAAAGCTTTGCTTTACCACTTCCTTGAATAAACATTTTGGGTATTTATAAATTTCCTCCTGTCCCCATTCTCACCTTGCCCCTGCCATGTGCAGCATTAGAAGTTTACATAATCCTCCCCCTCCCAGAAAGCTTTAAAAAACATACTTTAGGTACATCCACAGGAAGTCTAAGTCTTGATTCTGACATAAAAAAAGTCAGTCATTCAGTATACCTTCAGAGGAGACTACCGTCATGCCATATTCAAACAGATACCTTTTCTCCTTATGTTTTATGCCTCCATAGGATATAGAAGAAAGTTTCTTGCTTCAAAATCAAAATATAAAAGCTACAAAGCAGCTAATGCTAAATTCACCCTCTTTTCTGTATGTTTCCATTTTGATTGTTTCAAAACTACCTCCACACTTAATAGCTCTCTCATAAAGACTACAAAGCAGCATTAATCTGACACCAAGATTTATATAAAGTCTTAAGCAGGATGGATAAAAATCAATGATTTTTTTTAAAAAAAAACAAATAAATTGGATTTTTTCTATTAAAATCGGATTTTGTTGATAAAATGCTTTTTGAGGAGAAAACCTATCTAAAGATAATTAAAATTAAGACACATTATAGCTCAAAGATATCTCATTATGGAATAGGGATTATAAATTCTAATTCTATAGTATGAGACAATATAGTCATGTAATGTTTAAGAAAAGTTTTGCAAATGATTTCCAATAGTTCTTGGATTAGGGACCAAATTTTATGGGATTCCAGGAGTTTCTATATATTTAGGTTAATCTTTCTATCTACCCAGAGGGACTCGGTGCTCAGTCTAGTAGATACCATCAGAGATGCTTAGTTTTGCAGTTCTCAAACTGGGATTTGTGTCTCCAGAGATAACATGCTTGAGAACAGCAAAAATGTTTTAAAAATAAATAAATAATATAGAGAGGTGAGAAATAACAGTCCTGAACCCTGTTGTCCCTCTGCAAATTTGTGTGCACAGAGTCAATCCCTTACCTCTTTATAAAAGTGCAAAGTTTCAAAAAATTCAAGGAATACAAGATTGTTGAGGGAGGAATAGATCTGGACAAGGAGACGAAATCTGGAGATAGATGTGAGAAGGGAGGGACAGAAAGTAGAAACAAAAGTCAAACTGTTTGAGCAGCATGTTCCAGAAGTCCTGAGGTCTTTCTGAGTAGCCTTCATTGATTTGAGATCTACCAGACCATTCTCTCACTAAAAGGGGAAATCTATAATGGCAGCAGGCCATAAAGGAGACCCAGTTTGGGAATATTTTAATGAAATTCCTCTATCAGTGGGTAAGACAGGTATGCATGCAAAATGCAAACAGTGCAACAAAGAAATGCAAGGCCTGGTTTCCTGAACGAAACAACATGAGAAGTGTTCCTTCTCAGGAAGAAGCTGCATTGAAGATGATAAAAGGAACATGTCTGAATATGCAGGATCTTCAGGTTGGTAAACTTTTTTATTTCATACTTATTTCTTGAGAACTGCCTGTCTTCTTTCTGGACTATTCTTGAATTCTTGTGTTTGAGCAAAAAATATAGTTGTTACTCTATGGTACTAGGATTTTAGATGAAGTTGTGATAGAAAATAAATAGCAGAAATAGGCAGATCTTCCTTTTACAATTTCACCTTTAAAGTAGTAGTGAGGCTTAGTGAATGCAATGAGTAATACTAAACGAGCAGTATGATAATAATAATTAACTGTATTGACTGATTTTGTTTAGGAGAATCCATCCTCAACATACAGGATTCTGAAGACTATTCACCTTCAAGATCACCATCATTTTCTATAGTTTCAGAGTTATCTGCCAATGACAGTGTTTCAGTCACATCATGTATGTCTAATAGCCACAGTATATCACCTGTAGCAAAAAGAAAAAATAATCTCCATCACCCAGAAACAACCATAGATAAGTTTGTGACAAGAACTAGCAGATTACAGAGATAATTGATTAAAAAAATGCCCAGTTTGTTTATGCAACGAACTGTCCTTTCCATATGATTGAGAACTCACTCTTCATTAACATGGTTCAGTCATTAAGACCAGGATACTGTCCACCCAACAGAACAGATGTCACAGGCAAATTGCTGGATAAAGTGTATGAAAGAGAAATTGAATAGTGTGCAAAAGGTCTAGAGGGTGGAATTGTTAACCTGAATCTTGGATGGGTGGAGCAAGGTCCACAATGATTCTGTTGTTTATGCTTGTGTGACAACAGAAGAAGGGAATGTCTTCCTTACAGAAACAATTGAGACATCAGGAAATGCACAAACAGCAGAATACTTACAAGAAGTAATAGTAAAAGCTATAACAAACTGAAAAAAAATTCAAATGTCTAGTATGCAGCTTGCTCACAGATAGCGTTGCAAATGTATCCAAGATGAGAAGAAACTTAGAAGAGAATGAAGAGAATCCCAAGCTAATAACATATGGTTGCAGTGTTCATTTAATGCACCTCTTAGCCAAAGACTTCAGTGTTTCAGAAATAAAGGCTAATGTTGTTGAAATTGCAAAATTCTTTCATAACAACCACTTTGCAGCAGCTGCTCTGAAAAAAGTGGGAGGAACCAAGCTAACTTTCCCACAAGAAATGCGATGTAACTCAGGAGTGGACTTCTTTTGAGCACTATATCAAGAACTAATCTGACGATAGTTTGTGAACAAAATCATGAAAAAAATAGATGGCACTGTCACAGCCAAAGTTCTCAACATTGGGCTTAAGAGAAATGTTGAACACATGCTGAGTACCCTGAAGCCTATTTCTGTAGCCTTGAACAAAATGCAGGGAAATAGCTGTTTTATTGCTGATGCTGCTGAAATTTGGAAGGAACTGGGTGAGATCTTAAAAAGAGAAATATGCAATGACAGAGTTAAATTACAAGCATTAAAAAAACGAGTGGGATAAGCACCATCTCCAGCTTATTTTCTTGCAATACTCGGCACCAGGGTACTGCTGATGAAAAGGAGTTGGTGATGATATGGACATCCATAATTCCCCCCATAATACCAACTATAATAAACTTCAGAGCTAAGGATGAACTATTCAAGAAATACATATTTACTAATGATGTTTTAAAGAAAGTCACACCAGTGAATTGGTGGAAGTCACTTAAGCACTTGGATTCATAGACTGTTGAAGTGATAATCTCACTTTTAACAGCAGTAGCTTCTGCCAGCATAGAAAGAATATTTTCTTCCTTTGGACTAATTAATTTCAAATTGAGAAATTGTTTGGGACCTGAAAAAACAGGAAAACTTGTTTTTCTTTTCCAGATTATGAACAAACAGGAAAATGAAGGTGAAGACAACTGAGTTAGCTGCAGAGCCAATATTTAAAGTTTTTCATGTTGACCTGGCTGATATAGTCAATTTAATTTTTGTATTTTTTAAAATTAATTTAACTATTTTAGTTAAAAACAATTTGAACAAAAGCAAACCTGATTTTAAAAAACTTGAATGTTTAACTAAATTCAAAAATTCATATTCTTGTCTTGTTGAAATAAAATATTTTCTGTTGAAGAACAAAAATCCAGAATACATAACGTTGTTGTTTTAGTTAAATAAAACAATGTAAGTGTCTGTCTGGTGATGTTCTCCTCCTAATGCAGCATGGCAAGAAAATCCTCCAAATATTGATTAACCTGCTGAATTGGTGATAGTTCACCTTCCAATGACTTCATAAATATCTGCTTCTATAAATATCTGCTTTGGTAAATGAAATAACCAATCATTCATTTTCTGATATAGCTGTAAAACTAATCTGAAAAGTTTTCAAAATCAATTTATAATGTACCATACTTTAAAATGTATAGTGTTTACCTTCTAAAAATGACATCTACATCTATCTCTGAGTTGTGAAGAATATATATGAAGGTTATTACAACCAACAAGTATGTACTTTTATGTAGAAATCCATGATTAAATCGAGTCTTCCTGACTAGTAATTAAATCATGGTTTAAATCAATTTGATTTAAATCAAATCCATCCTGGTCTTAAGTAGCAACAAGTTCCCTTATAAGTCAGCCCTCACCATTCTGATACTTGCTTTTTCTCTTCAGAATATAATTTACTAATAGACTTTTGGGTACTTTGTGTACATTTAATATCTACCCCAGATTTAACACATTTCTGCCATTCCAGCATCAGTATTCTATAATCGGACACTTTTGAATCAGCACAAACACCTCAAAGCTGAGCTGCTTTTTTCCACTGGCATTTTGTGGTTAGATGTGTTATACATATATATGCCCTACCTGTACATTAAAACCTACATATAGCAGCTCATTCATATTTGCATATATAGATATAGAGGGAGACTATAGTTATCTGTGATACTTCTGTATGTATACATATTGATTTTAAATAGCATTGCTCATCCAGGTTTCATAGAACTGTACAGAAATAAATAAGTAAATACAATGTACCTACTCTATGGCTTTTAGTATATAATATAGGTAGAGCCTGTGGATATGATAGGGCTGCGATAAAGAAAATTTGATTCAGATGCAAAGAAAGATGACAAAAGGCAGGGATGAGAGGAGACTTCTTGTAATAATACATAGCTTCTGTGAATGGCAAGAGGGGTTCACTCACATTACACCCAATTGCAAACAATCATTTATACCACAAACAATCCAGTAAATAAGATACAGAGTATATAAGAAGTCCTCTGTAGGAACTGATATTTCAGAGTACTGGGGAGGACCAGTATGTCTAACAGTAATAAACCAAGAATGGTTAGAATGCAGTCCAGAGAAATCCACACTCCAGATCCACTGCAAGAAATCAAAAGCCTGATGGCCCTGAGGATTCTATTTCTTTGATCCACAATGAAAAGGGATAATAAGCCTGTATGTATTCTACTCTCCTCTAGTTTCACTCTCTTCAAGGGAAGAAGTCATGCTGATCCTGGCCTCTAAGCAAGACCCCCTGAGAATTTTGTTCTTATGCTCCAAACATATCAGAGTTCCACTGTAAAAAAAGTTCTCGAGAGTTTTCTGTCTCTTTATTTAATTTAAGGAATTACATAATTCACATATCTTTGGTGCTCATTCCCAAAGTATCTTTAGCATTGTGGATCATTTCTCATTTCATAGCTGAATTTCAAAGGCCTTAAACTCTTTTGTTTGCTTTCAAAATAATTTTGAACAAGTTGTACTCCTCTGAATTTGAATATTTCCATTAGTCATTATAATACTTATTCTGAAATGTCTCAAACTTATGACCAAGTACAGAAATAAAATTCTGTAGCCCATCTGTTCTCTTGTTAATAGCATCATTGCGGGTCATTCATTTCAAATAGCCACCTAAAATGACATACTGATGATAGCAATACAGAAAATGATGCTGAATATTTGCTTATGTTATCTTGCGTACAGGGAAGAGAAGCTGTGATTCAAAGTCATCATTGTAAGAAAGCTTTGCCTTGGTCTTATTAGCTCATGAAATGTTTCATTTTACTGTTTAAGTCAGTTATGTGCCCAGATAAACCCTGTCTACATGAGGGGGAAATTTACCAGCATTACTATATCAATATAATTATACCACAATAGTTACACTGTTCTAAGTCCCACCATGGCCTTTTCCAGTTTAGCTTACTTTGCAAATAAAGCTAAACTGAAAAAAGGCCATGTGACAGGTTGGATCACAGAAACCCCTTTGGGATTGCCACCTGATGAGCTGAGACTACCTCTGAGCGTATTTTCCCTGCCAGCTTGGGACTTAATTGCCCTGCCTGGTTTCAGCCAGACATGCTAGCCTGCTACAAACACAGACCCAGGTCTGAACCATGTCCCCCAGAAGCTGCAGACTTAACTGAAAACAGCTTAAGAAGTGCTCTGGTCTCCAGCATTCAGATACCCAAGTCCCAATGGGGTCCAAACCCCAAATAAATCCATTTTACCCTGTATAAAGCTTATACAGGGTAAACTCATAAATTGTTCACCCTCTATAACACTGATAGAGAGACATGCACAGCTGTTTGCCCCCCCCCAGGTATTAATACATCCTCTGGGTTAATTAATAAGTAAAAAGTGATTTTATTAAATACAAAAAGTAGGATTTAAGTGGTTCCAAGTAATAAGAGACAGAACAAAGTGAGTTACCAAGAAAAATAAAAGAAAACACACAAGTCTAAGCCTAATACAGTAAGAAAACTGAATACAGATAAAATCTCACCCTCAGAGATGTTTCAATAAGCTTCTATCACAGACTAGATACCTTCCTAATCTGGGCACAATCCTTTCCTCTGGTACAATCCTTGTTCCAACTCAGGTGGTAGCTAGGGGATTTCTCATGTCTGCGGCCTTTTGTTCCGTTTCACCCCCTTATACATCTTTTGCACAAGGCAGAAATCCTTTGTCCCTCTCTGGGTTCCCACCCCTCTTTTTAAATGGAAAAGCACCAGGTTAAAGATGGATTCCAGTTTTGGTGACATGATCACAAGTAGGTAAAATTTCATTACCTGCTTGCCAGCACACAGGTATACAGGAAGACTACAAGTAAACAAAGCCATCTACAGTCAATTGTTCTAGTTGTTGGGAGTCATCAAGATTCCAAACCACCACTAATGGCTCACACTTTGCGTAATTACAATAAGCTCCAAGAGTTATATTTTATATTTCTAGTTTCAGGTACAAGAGTGGTACATTTACAGAAATAGGATGACCACACTCAGTAGATTATAAACTTTGTAATGATACCTTACAAGAGACCTTTTGTAAGAAGCATATTCTAGTTACATTATATTCACACTCATTAGCATATTTTCATAAAATGATATTGAGTGCAACGTCAGTTATTCTGAATAACAGTGTCCTTCTGGGGAACAATAATTGTAAAAGTATAATCATATTGTATAGTAATGATGATACTTCTCCTCATGTAGACAAGCCCTTAGTCATGTAGGGCCTTATTTTACATGTTGCCTTGGTTAAAGAAAGGCTTGTCAGAGTCCACTTTAATGAAGAAATGTTTTGACTACTCCAAGTCTGTCCAAAAGAAAAGACAACAGTAAGAAGTAGTTTGTTACCGGTGTTAGTTACTTTTAGGTCTGTGCAAGTCAGGAAAACCCTTATCCAGCTGCATCTAGTTATGGAAACCCTATTCTAGTTATTCCAGGCCTGATGTGCTATTATTAATGGGGAGAGCAAGTTATTTATTATTTACTATTCATTCATATTACAGTAGTGCCCATAAGCCCAATCGGGATCAGCCCGATAGTGCTAGGAACTGTACAAACGTTGTCATCAGGCTAATTAAATGTATATTTAGCCTGATATGACCCTCTTTTGGTTTCGTGGACATTACTTATACATTAATCTTGGCCTGTAAAACTGAGATTCATTTCCAGATGATAGATTTTATTCTGATGTATAGCCATATCCTTTAAAGAACTGTTTGTTTGATTTGTTAAAAATAAGACAAAACCCAAACCCAAGTAATTTTTGAAAAGGACTATTTCTCTAAACTCTAAAAATGTTACTAATTTACCAAGAACATACCATATCTTTATCTTTTGTTGCTGCTAATAGCTGACTGTGATATTTTGCATAGCGGTAAACTGTAATTTATTATGATTATGAAATGAGATATTTTAGTTGTCCTATAGAAAACAGTTTTTTAAACCTATTCCCCTTGCTCTCCATTTGCTTCCTTCTAGGAGACAGCGGTTTAAGTATTTGTAAGAGTATCACTTTATCATGTTGTAGAAACCATTTTTCAACTAAGGACTTTTCCAGTATGTTATTAGTTAGGCTATGTGCTTGTGTTCTAATATTTTTTTCTATTCACACACTATTGTAGTGGTTGGTACAATTCTGACACTAAAAGCTTTTGAGAACACAAATTTCATTTAAGAGCATTTGTGCAGTATATTTTACTTGTTGTAAAGTACTATGTGCACCTGTGGTGTCATAAAGAAATAATAAGATTTTGTGTAGTATCCCAGCAGGAGTGATCTTATGTATAAAAATCACTATTACTGCTGAGATCAAGTAATGCTCCTTTCTTTCCCCAATCAGAATCTTAGATGGCCAGCCCCAACCACATTCAGAAGGCCTCTTCCCTTTTCGTTTCGTTTCTTCCTGATCTGCTTTGTGTTTCAGGAAATCTTGTCATGTGAACTTCCCGCTCCCCCAAGAGTTAGGCCATTTTCCTGAGCGCAACTGTTTTATATTTCTCTCAGCGCTAAAGCTCTTCTTCCCTGACTGATTGTTATTTGCCTGCTTTCTGCAGTCGAGACATATAAGGCTACCTCTCCCAGCCACTTGTCCTTTAACCTGCATCCCACACTACAGCCTCTGTGGGATTTAAATGCTATCCCGGAAGTTAGGGCTCCGGCGCGCTGCATGGCGGGAAGTGTAGTTCATCCCCGCCCCCATGGACCGCCTTCGCATAATACCGGGGAAGCCGGTAAAAAACCACAACTCCCCTGAGCCTTTGCGGCGGCCACCGCCCCTGCTACGCAGGCGTAGTGAAGAGGGCTGGTTTTTGAATCAGCAGCGTTGTTATTGACGCCATATTGCTGGTGTGGGAGAGTCACAGAGGGAAGCGCCGCCGCCGCCGCTGCCATCGCTTTTCATCGGCGGCCCCTGGCCGGCGAGCCGAGCCCAGCTCCGCACCGACCGCCCCAGCAACCGTCCCGGGAACGGCCGGGGGCGGAATTCGCGAGGGCGGGGCGGGCGGAGAGCAAATCCGTCGGCGGGGGGGCCGGAGCCGCTCCCTGGAGAGGGCGATAGGGAGGAGGCGGAGGCCCTGACGCAGCTCCCCCCGCATCCGCCCCAGACGGTGGGGAAGGCGCCTCTGGGCTGGGCCGGCTGCTGCCGTCTTCCCCTCCCCTCGCACCGAGCCCCCTTTCCCCGCTCTCCCCGGCTCTCCGCAGCCCCCGGCCATGGCGTGCGGCGCCACATTGAAAAGGACTCTGGATTTCGACCCTCTGCTGAGCCCGGCCTCCCCGAAGCGGAGGCGATGTGCGCCATTGTCCGCCCCGGCCTCCTCGGCCGCCGCCGCCTCCTCCTTCGCCGCCGCCTCGCCGCAGAAATACCTGCGCATGGAGCCCTCGCCCTTCGGGGAGGTGTCCTCCCGCCTCACCACAGGTGGGTGCCGGGGGCCCCGCGGCGGCGGAGGGGGGCCCGTTTGGGTGGGGCTGGGGGGGGGGGGCCTGGCCCCCCGGGGCGGGCGCCCGCGCCGGGGGGGGGGGGGCGCAGCTGGGTGAGTCCCGAGTCTCCTCCAGCCATTTTCTCTCGGGCTGCGGCTGGGAACGGCGGCGGCACAGACCGGGCGATTCCGCCCCTGCTTGGCATCGCCGCGGAGACGACACAATAGAAATGGCCGTTGGCAGCCGAGGGGGGAGGGGGCGGGCTGGGCCGAGGCTGGCCGGGAGGGGGAGGGGCGGGCTGAGACGGCAGGTCGGGGCCGGGCTGGCGGGGGGGGGAGACACTCGTTCCAGGCAGGGGGAGCCGGGGCGGGTTTCTTTGCGCCGAGGCGGGCGTGGAGGGTGAGGAGCCGCAGGGGCGAGTCAAACTGCGGAAATCCTGGGGGCGGAGGGGGGGGAGCATGTACGTAGGGGCGTGGGGGAGGCGCGATCGCACCCGGGAAAGGTGCCTGGGCTCGAGGCCCCTCGCCCTGCTCCCCCTCGATCGATTTGTTGCAGCCATTAGCGCCGGGAGCGAGTGCGGCGGCACCTCCTCTCCTGCTGTGAAGATAGTGGAGGGGGAGGGGGCATGTCCTGTCATCAATCACCCACAAAACGTCACTTGGGCCAGGGCGAAAGCGACTACAACAAAGGGAAGATGCCTTTTCCAGCCGCCTAGTGTGTGGCACGGACCGAAATGTCCGGCTGTGATGTCTTTAAAGTTTCATGGAAAAATCAAGTGATGAAAGCGATTGGCTTTAAATGCGTAAGTTGCCTTCGGGCCAAATAAAATGTAATTAGCCAGTCTCTCTCATCACAAAGATGTTGAAGGAAAGAAACCCTTTCATGTTCTTCACAAGTCAGAGAAGATTCAACTGGTGGCCCTAAGACTTAGCTCTAGGCATGTTTGTGCAATTGTTTCAGTTTCAGAAACCAACTTGATCAATTTCACAAACGAACCTAGGAGAAAATGAATTTTTGGTTGGCTGTGCAGAGTCTGCTGGCTTCTCTGTGTCAGTTTAGCCTACAGCTTCCAGTAATGTACTTCACAACGTTTGTCATCCATGCATGCAGTCATGAGTGTTTTGTGGTGCTGGTGAGGAGCAAATTTCTCCTTTTGTGTACAGAAAAAGCCTTTCCTAAATTGTCACGAACTCAGGTCCTTTGTTCAGTATATTACCCCTTTTGATAAGAATGGTTGGCTTCTGATGCTTATGTGTATCTAAGTGTGTATGTTAAGTTCTTTGTTACTAGGACAGTTCTAATCTTACTGTAGTTTGCTTAGTGGGATAGACAGCAAGGCCTGACTAAACACTTCTGGTTCTACAGGCTTTAGTCAAACACTAAAAAAGCTCACGTTTAAGGAATCATGATATATCTATAAAATGGTAGTTTCTTAAATTTAATGATGACTCAATATTTGATTATTTTTTTTTAAATAAAAAATGTTTAGAAAGGGTTTTGAATGTATCACCAGGCAGCTTTGTAAAGGATAACATTGCAATAAGACATTTAAATGTCTATACATATGTAATTTTTAAGAACAACCTTAGTTTCATTATCTTTTCAAAATATGAGATACTATTTAAGTAGTAAGATTTCAGTTAGATAATTTCTTAGGAAATGGAAGGATCCATGCTATGAATAATTAATGTAAATGTGGTTTTAAAAAAAAGCTGGTCAGGCCACTGTACTGTAATAGTAATGCATCTTGCTCAAGGGGGAAGGAGTATTGATACAACTTCAAGGCATGGGCGGTAGTTAAAATCATTTCCTATCTTAATGCTAAATGGTCTTTATAGGGCCTTTGAGACTAAGATTTATTATTGAATGATAATGTTGAGCACAATATAGTTGGTCCATCTTGGGTCCCTGCCTCATCTTTCCTTTGGAGAAAACTTAAATTCGTAAAGAAAGGTGATTCTATAATGGCAAGAATATGTATAATAATCCAGGAAATGTATCTAAAATGAAAAAATTAAAAATTGTTCAGGTAGGAAATTTATAATAAATACACTAGTTATTGGAGGGGGAATGCCAAAATCTAAGTGATTCTGTACAGTTGATTCAGATTCAACAGCAGTTTTTATTTATGGATCTTAGTATCCATATACCAGTTTTTAAACTGCATCTTCAAAATAAAGCTTGAGAAATTTGCTGTCAACAATTGTCAGTTTGGCAATGTCTCTAATCTCATCCAACTGTCTGAATGTTGATGATAAAATCTTGAATAATAATTCAAGTATTATGATTGCATCATAATTGTTTTTTACTTTCCCAGCAGAAATGAGTGTTATAAGTAGCCCTTAAATTGTGTTTTCCAAGGTTCTAAATTATGATTTTTGATACGGTGTAGTTGGTTCTAATTATCAGAGTAATTATGGTGGCTTTGTGAGTTATAATGTAGTAAAAGATAAGGCACGCATCAATAAAAATGTGTATTTCTGAATGGTCTTGAATGACAGACTTGCTCAGTTTAATTGGGAGTTATGCATGCTCACACATGGGTGTGCTCTGACATAAGATTGCTGTAATAATGTTGTAATGGGAGCTTTTGCTTTGCCATATCTCTTTAGTGTTGAGAATATTGAAGTTCTGCCTAATTTTATGCTTTTCACAAATCATAGTCATAAGTAACATTTCTAAGTGTTGTTATCTTGGTCTTACTTGCTAATACATTATTTGAAAATGAGAGCCTTCCCTTTTAAAGGCACACTATAAAGAGCCATAGGGGCTATAGGTAAATAACACAGAATGTTTTTTTTAAAGAAACACTTTAAATTTAACCCAAACTTTCACTACTTGTTTAATTTTTGCACTTACGGACAGTGAAATTTACTCTCAATAGATAGTTTAGATAATTTCGCTCACTGTTTCTCAAGTACAATGCTGTAGTGTTTAGATTTTCAATGCTTGCAGCCAGAATTTGTTTTAAATTTTGTTTAATGAAAAGATTTCTAGTAATTTGAGACCTAAATCATGTGTAAAACAACTTGATGCTGCTATTTAAATCAATATGGTACTTCATACAACAAATACATTGTTCTTTGACCTGTTAGTCCTGCTGCTGTTTGACTCCAGTTTGTCTGTGCACTTCAGTATTTCAACACTTGATTAATCTTTTCAGAAACAAATATGTTATCTGGAAACAAAATGCAACTTGAATGGCAATAGTGCCTGCACGAACACACATTGTATGCTAGCCAGATGAGACACCAGCTGTCTTAAATTAAGTATAAAATGCTCATAGGCAAATGAATGATATGTCTATTTGAGAGAGGGTTGACTTTAGGATGAAATTTATATTTAACAGGAGTGTTTTAATATTTTGTGGTTATTTAGACAGCTGTTGAGTCGCTTTTAGTTTCTCAGTGGATTTGGCAGCTGAACTGTGTGTGTGGTTTCTCATCTATACCTCCTGTAGATGTTGTATCTAGTATTGTTATTACTGTTCTGAATCATTCTTCCATTCCATACCATGAAGTGTGTTACACCTGTAAGGAATCATCTATCTTAAACTTTTAATTCAAGGTTAACTTATGTCCACTATTTGCAGTGTGCCCTCAATGGTACTTAAATACAACAATTCTAGTAGGGAAAGAGTGGCATTATCTTAATGTTAGTAAGATTCCCTCTCCCCTGCTTTTTGAGTAGATTAGTCTTTGTACTCCTACTTGCCTAAAATTCCTTTTACATATGTTCTAGGTAAGATATGATTAGGTAAGAATATTTTGTGTGTGATAAAAATAATATGGGAGAGAGTGAGACTGACTAGAAGGCAGAGCACTTTTTATTATTTATATTTGTTTGAAGGGCTAGGATTAAACAAAAATTATCAGAGGTGCTCACTTTCTTGTATCTGGATGGTTTTCCCATGCCATCTGGGTTAGAATACATGCTTTATTGTGGTACTGAAAAAAGATATTGGAGGGTAGGCTTTTTTAAATACAATGTAGTGAATGATTTCAGTTATTCTGAAAATAAAGCATAAATGGTAGTGTCTTGAGTATGTGTCTTTTTTTAATAGAGTGAGACCCAGATTTCTCAGAGGCAGCCACTTGTGCTAGGTTTTTTTGGTGGTTTTGTGTTTTGGGCACATAGGGACTAGAATGAGGCCACCACTTTCAAATTAATTTGTGCCCATGGCATAACTTAAAAACTTAGGTGCCCTGTGGTAGCTTGCTGTACCTTATAACTTCCCCTGTGAAATCTTAAAGCTACTGTGCTCTCTTTATCAAGCTGATAAATTTAGGTGGTGGAAGTGGTAAGGGGAATGATGTATTCTTCCTTGTTAAGATGTCAGGACAGATTTATCATCAGTTGCTTTCGCTGAGGAGAGGAACATATTCAGGGCAAAAATAGTAATATTTTATTGATAATTTCAGCAGTGTGCTTACAATTAAAAGGCAGATTATGCTGTACTAGCTACAGGCTCTTCTGAAACTTTTACGTTGATTGAAAGTGGGTCAGGTGGGAAACCATGTCCAAAGAAATAAAAATACAGTGCATATCTCTTGTCCCTAGCTGTTTCAAATCTCCTTAACACCAATAGAAACTTCAGATGGCTTCTCTGCATCCCTGCTCCAAGTTGCTTATTGTACCTTTAAACAAACTCTTATTTTGGGGCATGCTTCCATGACAATGGCTTAGTCTCAAAGGTTAAACAGCAGCTAATACCTTACAAAATCATGAAAAATGTTTTATTTAGAATTAGCCTGAAAAACCTCTATTAAAAACACATGAGCAAGATCTTTGCGTTCATGTATATTTGCAGTTTATTTTTCATCTGAAGCAATCATTCTTGTGAGCATTTCCCCAGTAAGTAATTGATGTCACAAACCAAAGATTATAGGGTATGGATAGCTATTGGGAATACAAGGTCTTTCATTTCAGATGCCACTGGTTCAAAGACTGGCAGAGATTAGTAGTGAATGAAACTAATTAAGCTAGTTCAACTTCCAAATACCATCAGAAGTTTTTTTTTTCAGTGGGCACATATCCACACCACGAACCCATAATCTCTAATACACCTTTATTGCTAGCCTTGGCATAGAGGCCACTGTTTGAACAGGTGTAAAAAAATGGATCATCTAATCTAACTCTAGTTCAGGATTGAGGCACATTGGTTGATGAGTCTGAAGGATACTGTATGGTTTTGGCTGTGCTGTGTACCTGTTCTCATCCTTCGTGAATACTAAATTATTCTAAAATGAGATTTAACCTTCTTTCTCCTCACCTGCCCTTTTAAAGATATTGAAAAACAAGCAAGGACAGATCAGTTCTTAAGAAATGTAGACTTTTGTATTCATGCAAATATCCCTAATAACTGGGGGCAAATGTGGTAAAGGAAAATTGGCTGTAAATAGTTTTTCCCTGAGGTATCATTGAATCTTTATTCATGAATAAAGGTTAGTTGAGGATTTTGCCATTCCATTTGTTTTTAGATCTTTCACAGGAAATTTTTACATACAATATCTAAACCCAGTTATAATCTGAAATTATGCAAGAAAAAGAAATTGGCATGCTTAGAGAGGAATAACTGTGTTGAGTCTGCCCTTTGACCCCTGAGTTACCTTTTCGGGAAACCTGCTCCTTTTGTCTGAAACACAGCAGACAGTGGCCAAGTACAAGTATGAGAACCAAGACAAGGAAGTCTTGAAGGCCTTAAGAGGAGATATACCATGTTATTACTAGAAGTAAACAGAATTGAAATAGAAAAATTATCTTGTGCACACACTCATTAGCAGAACAGTTTGTCCTTGTATTATCATGGCAACTTGCCAGAGTTTTCAAAATACCCCAGTATCATAGAACTGTGTTCCCTGAATTAAAATACACTGGCTGTATGTGAACATGTTACCACATTTTGAGAGGTGATTTTTGAGTCTTATATAGGTGTATAAAGTGATTAATAGACCAATCTTCAGAATGTAACCTAAATGTTGAGTTTATCCTGCATTTTTAGCTTTTGACAGTAAAATTATGGTGATTTAAGAAAAATACAGAAATGCCAGTTATCTGTCATTTCACATTGTCTAGTCTATTATTTTTCATTCCTTCAGTCCCTGACCTAGGGATCTGGCATTTTCTGAAATGTCACATTATTGCAAAACACACTAATGCTAACGTGAATGCCGGACGGGAAGCAGAAGGAGCAGAACCTTCATTAATTTGTGGTCTTGGATAATTGGCTCTCATGAGGGTGCCAGTTCTGCACCACTGGGTCTCTTGAGAGGTTCTGCTGCTGGTCCTGTAAATGTGGGCACTGGCTGTGAATGTCAAAAATAAAATGCTGATCATGGTGACATCTGTTAATCGTATGCAGCCCTTTAAGACAAATATTATTTTCAGTGTCAAAAACCAACTGATCCTTTTTTGTTTGGGGGGCAGAAAAATACACTGAAGTGACTGAGTATGACCAAAGCAAGAGAGTGCTAAATGTCTGGATCTCTCTAAAATACATATCTTCATGAATTTTTTTAAGATATCTTGGTTGGGTTGGCAGACTCTGGAGTGGAAATCTGTTACTAAATGAAGAGCAGTGGGGCCTCAGTTGATATGCCACTGCTCTCCGAAGGCAGTTTCCTTGATGACAAAATGGGATAATAGCTGGTGGAAGAATACTTGGCTGGTGATCCACAAAGTAGAGATTTGGTGGCATCAGGTGAAAGGCATATGAACAAGGGGGCAGGCCTTTGCTAGTGAAAAAGCTGTACAGAAGTGAGATCATAGTAACTAGGAATTACTGAACTGTACAAAAGATCATTTAAAGGAGCTGATTCCTTTCTTACTCTTTTATGATATAGCTATTGATGACATCATGGTAGTTTTCTACTTGGCTCCTTCATGAAAATCTCAGGATTGGTTAGGTTCTGAATATGGTTCAACATTTGGTGCAAAAATGATTGGTCAAATAATGTCAAAAATTGTCAGATATTTTAAAGCACTAATTTATTAGAACCATAACAAAAGAGTAAGACTTTATGGTCTCCAGTAGGCTTTTGCAACAGCGACTCATGTCATCTTGCGTATTTGAAGACCTTTGAGACATTTAATAGACAGTGCCCATCAAGACAAGGATTACCCCACTGTGGATGAAAATGAGTGCTCTACTACATGGTACTGAAAAATGGTTGAAAAACTTGACAGTGCTTTTCATTTTTGACATGTGATGAGAAAGTTCTCAATCTTCAATGTGACCAATGAAAAATAGCATCATAGGGCTGCACATGCATAATACAAAAGATGGTTTGGACACACTTATCAACAAAGCCCCAGCAGCTTTCTTATTTGTAAATTAAAACTTCTTGATTAGTTCACTTCACATTTCAGTTAGTTCACTTTTTCCCAACATGTGGTATTAGCGTATAATAAAGTGAGTGATCAAGGCTTTTAAGTAGGCTTGTTAACAGGTGGCACCATGATGCAATTAAAAAGGTAGGCCATCATCTACATTAGAATATTCTTGCTGGGATTTTTGGCATTTGACCATGCTCAAATAATGGGGTGGTCAGTTGCATTGTTTGACCAGCTTGCCAAGCCCTAGTTCTGAAGGATTTTTTGGTTTAATTCTAAGAAATAAATTAGAAGGCAACAGCACAAACTGAAACTTGAGCTTCAGGTTCCATTTCAGGGCCGGGAAAGCTGCCACTTCGATTTCAACCGACTGAATCACCATCCTATTTATTCTGGTGTCCTTCAGTTAAATGATGGAACCTAGGAACCAAGATTTCTGAGACTGCCAATATAAAAAGCAGCCCCTACCCCCAACATAAGTGTAAACCTGATAGTAACTCTAGACTTCATAATGGGAATAATGAAATGTTCCTTCTTCCCCAATTTTTTTTCCTTTTTAATAAAAAGTGAACTGAAGTTGCAATTTTAAATAATTTCTAGATCATTATTGGCCAGGGTGGGGTGAGTGACTAAATGTAAATTAAAAAAAAATATATTGATGACCCTTAATCATGCATTAAGGAAAGTATGAAATATCCAACCCTGTTTGGAAATGGCTATTCAATTTAGCACTCTGTTGGCATAATAGATCATATGGCAGCATTGACAAAGCACATAGAGATGACATTTAGGAGTACCTAGTCAATGCTTACTTCAGTAATGGGAGGGGTTATATGTAGCAGATGAACTTGTGACCTGAAGCATAAGGGACCAGAAGGCTGGCTAATAGCACAGGTCAGGAAGCATAGGTGTTTGGGGAGGGTGTAAAACACTGTTTGCGCTTTCCTTTTGTCTGTGGACCCACTCAATTTAACGAATGCTGTTTAATTTTCTGCTGATAAGCAGGAAGATGAAGACAGAAAGCTGACTAATTCTGTGTTGAAATTAGGGGGTGCGGGAAGTCCTACATTTTTTGTCTGAGTTTAAGTGCAGTAATTTTTTGTGTAAATGTAGACTTGTATTCTCTTGTTAGACTGTCCAGGAATTATAAAGATGAATAACCTTCACTTCTCCTTAGAAATGGTGGCTCTTTGATCTCCATCCCCCCCCCCCCACTTTCAGTCAGTTACATTGGCAGTAGTGCTCCCCAAATCATCATTCATCCCAGCTTGCAGCCTGGGGCATGTTGTGCAAAGGCTTAACTGTTGCTGCCTGTGACATGCTTTTTCTTTGGGTACAAAACATCTACATTTGTAATTATATTATTGTGACCTCCTATAAAGCAGTAAATTTACTTCAAAATGTTTGAAACGTGAATGTGCTCTATCATATCAGAACTGTGTTCAGATCGTTGTGTAAACCAAGGGTTCTCAAACTGTGGTCTGCAGAGCACTCTATGGTCCACAGAGCTGTGTGATCATACGACATTGTTTCTTCCAACTGCCAAATTGCATTGAAGGTAGCTAAAATACACAATTACTTAATTTTACTGTGTGTGTGTGCAATTGTTGTTGTTTCTTTGGCCTTGTCTTCACTACAGAAAAAGTCAAGTTTCAGCTGGGCATAACCAGCTTTGAAATTTTTGGCCTAGGTATTAAAAGGTCTCTAACTTTGACGTATTGGAAGTTTAAATTACTTTTCACTGTTAACATCAAAGCAGTTTTATTTCGAAGTCACAAATATTTTGTTCAGTCAAGAAGTTTTTAATTAAAAACTATTTTAGCTGGTCCTAGATGCCAAAACACATGCTAAAGTATAAGCACAAAGCGCATGATTCACATGATTTGAAGCCAGTGGGACTGTCCAGGTTATGAACCTGTTTACATGTTTATGGGATCAAGGCTTTCATTTTCACTATTTTGTTTTTGGCCTCTAGCAGTTTTAGCACAAATAAAATAAGATACCGTATGAGTTGTGGCTTAAACTTCAGCACCTACACTTAGAGTTGTCAAATAATCAATTTTACAGTTTGCTGGTTGAACCAAAACCTTTTCTAAAAAAATCCTTTTTGGATAGACACAAGAATTTTGTTTTTTTTTCTTACGAAAACAAAAATCCCTGAAAAAAGTTTTGAATTAAATATTCTTTTGCTTTGGGACATTTTAAAGTGGTTTTTCATCTAAAGCAAAGGAACTGTGAAAGCACCATTCACAACACTAATGGAGAAGAAAGTAGTGGTTCCCCTTTTTATATCGTGTATCCCAGAGGAGTGCTCTAACCATGGGCCTGTGGGAGACCAGGGTTCAGGTTCCCCCTTTCTGAGTAAGTTGCCTAATCACTAGGCCAGGGGTTGGCAACCTTTTAGAAGTGATGTGCCGAGTCTTCATTTATTCAGTCAAATTTAAGGCTTTGGGTTCCATTCCGGAAGGGGAGGGTCTAAGGGGGTCAGCCTGCCCCACTTTGGGGTTTCCGCCGCAGGCTCCTGCTAGCTGGGGTCTGAGCCCACTGCCAGCCTGGGTTCCTTACACCCAGGCTGGCAGCGAGTGCTGAGTGGGGCAGGCGGCGGGACCCTGGCTGGCAAGGGGCCAGCAGGGGAAACCCCAGAGCAGCGGCGGGCTGAGCCCTCCACTGTGTGCCAGCAGAAATCAGCTTGCGTGCCACAGGTTGCCAACCCCTGCACTAGACTATATAGAGTCATTTTTTCTCTCTCTAGCCCAAGTACGCATCTGGAACAAGAGATGGTTGTGGTGTTGCTAAACCAGTTTTTAACAGAAATTGCCTCATTCTGCAGGTGTAAAGAGTATTTTTAGTTTATTCAAAATTGAGAAACTGAGTTAAAAGCAGAAAAGCTGATTTATTGTTCCAATCTGAATAAAAACTAGATGTGAGAGAATGAAATCTACTGATAGTAAAAGCTTGAAGGATGTGGTGACCAAAACAGTAACCCTAACTACAGATACAATTATTAAACAAAGGAAGTTAGTTCTAAGTGTATACTTAGATAAGGAAAAAAGTGAGTGCTTAGCCTGCCTCCGCTCTGGGGTTTTCCCCCAGGCTCCTGCCAGCCGAGGTCTCAGCCAGTTGCCAGCCTGGCTTTCCTATACCCAGGCTGGCAGCGGGCTGAGACCCCGGCTCACCAGGGGCTAGCAGGGAAACCCCAAATCGGCGGCAGGCTAAGCGCTCAGCCTGCCACCACTTTGGGGCTTCCCCTGCAGCCTTCTGCCAGCCGGGGTTCCGCAGCTTGCCCTAGTCAGCTCCTGCTGTTAGCCTGGGTGTAGGGAACCCAGGCTGACAGTGGGAGCTAAGTGGGACAGACGGCAGGACCCCGGCTAGCAGGAGCCTGCAGGGGAAGCCCCAGAGCCAACGCCTGTTCTAGACATTCCAGTTAATCTGTAGCCCGGTTAACCCGAGCCTGGATAATCGGGAGTCTCCTGTAATTGCTTAAATATGTAAAGATACAGTATATCTTGGTTAGCAACAAAGCACAAAGTTTAGTGCAAAGGCTATAGTTAGTTGTAAATCAGTGTATTTTAATAGTTTCCAACCAATGAGAATCAACCTTTCTTTAGGAAAACAATAAGCAGAGATGTAAAATAAGACTCGAACCAGTGATTTAAATAAGGGTTTTCTGCTTGCTGATTTAAATCATAATTAAAATCAGTGATTTAAATTGCTTTGATTAAAATCAGTCAACCTGCTATCTGCCCTCACTCTTCCTAGAGTTGTACGTAACCATTCCATAACAAAAAGTAATTGAAATGCTAAGAAAATATCTTTATTGGGTTCCTTGTATCCAGGACAGTAGAGGAGAAAATGTTTGTTTTGATTTTGCTCCATAGATACATATTGCCTGTTTTGCTATGTAATGGTGTTTAGGGACCTGAATAAGTCTAGCTTTTTTATCCCAGTTATTGTTTGTCTGCTTTTTAGGTTTTTGTCTATTGCCTTGAGTCTCAGTGCAATTTTTTTTTTGTTCTATTCCTTTGGATGGGTTATTGATAAAAGCCAGTGGGATTTTTTTTGTTTAGTATGGTAGTGGTGGACAGGAAGAAGTTATACTATTTTGGTTGAGATGGCTTCAGAAATTGTTCTTTATTAAGTCAAGGGACTTCCCCTTGTTATACTCTCGGTTGCAGTTGAGCATTTGTGTACACTTAGTATTTGTTTGCAGAACTGAAAAAAAAGACTTCTGTTGTGGTTTTTTTAATGTTTGAAGTTTACTTGATGTCTGTATAGTTGGTGAACCCAGATCTTAAAGAATGTACCTGACACAGACGAGTCAGAATGCAACATGGATACGGTGGTACCATGCACTTGGAGTTTAAGCTACTGGGGGTTTGTCTACATGAACATCTAGAGCAGGGTTGGCAGCCTGAGCTTGAGAATTTACCAATGTACATTGCCAAAGAGCCACAATAATAGTCAGCAGCATCCCATCCGATTCCCCCCACGCTCGCTCCCAGCACCTCCCACACACCGGCAGTCCCATACAGTTTGAGGGGGCTGTGCTGTATTCTGTATTTCACTGTAACTCATCGTACATACATACACTTATACAAATGGATTAGAAAGCCTAACTTACTATGTCCCTTGCTATCACTATACCTCCTTCCTTTCTGGCTTCATGCCAGTTTTTTTAGTATTCTGTGTGATGATAGACCATGGTGTATAATCCATATGAGAAGCCCTCTTTCTGAAGGTGCAGAGATACCTAGAAGGGTTCTGATGTTGCCTCTGCCCAAAGGATCTGGTTTTTGTAACCTGTGGCTAGAAGGTATCTGATATCTGAAGTCTCCAAACTCCTCTGACTGCTGAAAGAGAGAGAGAAATATGAGAGGAAGGATAGTTCTGTGGTTAAACCTCTGGACCAGGAATCAGAAGATCTGTTTCCTACTACTTGCTCTGCCACAAACTTATCTCATTTTGGGCCAGTCACTTAAGCCTCCGTGCCTCAGTTTACCTATTTGACAGTAGTGTTAAATGAATCAATTATGAGATGGTTAGGCACAGTATTGCCCACAAGATTCTGTATAGCAGAACCTTGTTGCAATTTGGCGAAACACCAAAGGAGCAGCAAGGATGTACTGACTAAAGTTGTCTGTGGATTCAGGGAGACAGCATGCCATATTTTCTCTTCAGTTGACATTTGGAAAGATATCTTTGCCCTAAGGACTAGAATCTTTAATTTTGTAAAATGGAAGTCTAGAGTCTACAGAAGCTAATGATCATCCTGGGAAGTGTTGTTTTTGCTGTGAGCAGCAGATTTTTCCAAGCTGTGGTTGGACCTGCAGAAATCTGAAAAATGCCTGTGGGAGAGGGTGTCTGTAAGCATCTGGAGGCCTTCTTTTTTTTAAAGAGCAGAAAGCCTATCAAATTGTTTCTTTTAATTGCTTTTGAAGTTTTTTGATGTGTTCTGTGAGGGGGGGCTGGTGTGTGTAGTTTTCTGTGTTGTTACCTAATTCAGGTGCTAATGCTCATGGGAGCAAAAGCTGTGAAAGTTGCTAGAGGTAACTTTAATTGTAAAGAAGGCAGCTTTCCTGGGGGAAGGGAAGGGATGTTTAGGTTACACTTTTACATGTTTCTAGAAATTATTAGGTGCCAGATTTTGAAATAAAACTTAAACTTGTGTAAAACGTAAGAATTTCTATTTTCTTATTGTATAGCAGTATCTTGGGGTAATGGGAATTAACAGTTAATGTTACCTTGAATTGTTGTTTTTAATACGTAGCCACTTTGAAATTCATTTGATATAATTATGACATTTCAATATGCATCTCATTTGCATATTCATTTCTTAAGTTTCGAAGAGCATATGTACCAATGGTTAACACCACCTGGAATGATCAGCTAGGTGCTATATTAATGATCGAGGTTAAATTATTCAAGTTACTTAAATATTACCAGATTATACAAATTTTGAACTCCATGTTATCGTTTTCCTTCAAAAGAGAGCAAAAATTGATCCATGAAATACAGTGTGTAGTTCTGGCAGGTGTCAAAATAATAGTCCCCCATACAATCATATTATTCTGATTACTCCCTTATTTTCTTCCCCCTTAAGTTGCAACATGTTATCAGCATCTTTGGAAAAAAATAGAAAGTGTTAAATATTGCTATCTGGAAGCTTGGAGTATCTGTTTTTAAATGAATGGTTTCTAATTATGGAGATGTGTAGATTTCAGCCCTTAATTAAGATAAGATATAAGGGTTGGGTCACGGGGAAGCAAGGTAGTAATCAGAAGTGTATTAAAATGAAATGTGTCAACAGACGGTAGATAGTGCTGTTAGAACTGGAAGGTGTTTGTCATTTACTTCTAACCATGATGGTCCGTGACCTTAAAATTGTCACTCATTATTCACCCTAGGAGGGCTTTTGAGGCTGGTCTCGTACCTCAGACCAGTGTAACTTGTCACTTGTATCTTCAACATGAATATTACGGAGTAAACTTCTTTAAATGTCAGATTATTTATATTTGCATTTTACACTTGAATATAGTTGATAAAATGGCCCCTTTAATGGGTTGCAGACTTACACATCACTTAAAAAAATAGCTTTAGGAACTATTATTGGTGTCAGTGATCCCAGATGCTTGATATCTGAAATGGAAATAAAGTTGCGGGATACTGTAAAGTAGTCATTAGTAGGTAACTTTTTGTTTTAACTTTTCTTCTAGAACAAATTCTGTACAACATAAAACAGGAGTACAAACGCATGCAGAAGAGGAGACATTTAGAAAATAGCTTCCAGCAGACAGATCCATGTTGTTCTACTGATGCACAGCCACATGCATTTCTCCTTACTGGACCAGCTTTGCCAGGTATTTAGGACAACTCCGTATAACTTTGATATATACCTTATGACTCCATGTAGGTGGGTAACTTTTCTCAAGTTCTCTAATTCTCTGTGAACTGTGTCTTGCTCAAGGCATATCCTTACTGTTGATGGAGTTGTGTTCATTGCAAGTATTAATGTCTTGGCAAATTCCAGCTTTTGATTAAAAGAATGAAAATAGAGTACTCCTTGAAGCTTTTGTTAACTCATTCCCAGTAAATCATCCTGCAAACAAACTTTTCCTAAACCTTTGAGCAGCAGATGTCTTTACAGAAAGATCAACTGATATTTTAAAAATGGATGTAACTTTACTCAAATGGAATGCCTAGGATCCTTAATGAGGACATGTTTCTGCAGCAGTATAACATGTCTTGTCTTTACTGTAATAGACATTTTTGCATGTAAAAAATGCTATTTAACATTTTTTTGGGGCTTTCATTATCCTTACAGCATGATGAACTGAGCATAATTTTACATTACTTTCTTTAAGTATAAAATATTTTACAGTATCAATAAAATTTGGAAGTATCCCAAAATTAAATTAAGATTTTGCCAAATGTTTTGTTTGGAGAACACATTTAATGTAATAAAAATGATGCAAAAGCTGGAAGATGCTGAATGTTGACTTTGAGTTATGTGTAAATATTTAATCATAGGTACTTCATCTGCAGCATCATCACCATTGAAAAAAGAACAGCCCCTGTTTACTCTCAGACAAGTTGGAATGATCTGTGAACGTTTGCTGAAAGAACGTGAAGAGAAAATCCGTGAAGAGTATGAAGAAATTTTGACCACAAAACTTGCAGGTGTGTTTGAATTAAATGTAACTTGAAAAAACTGATTAATATGTTGGCAACCGCAGTAATTTCTGTAACTTTGTTATATCCAGTGTACCTGACCTCATATTGGCTAAGAAATGAGATGTCCAAGTTGAAAATTTAAGTTTCCATCTCTGGACGTAGCAGAAGTGATAACATAGTGTCTGTTGTAGACTATCTGTCTGGCCTGTCTTCTGTGCTACTATGGACAGAAGTTTTAACTCCATGGGCATTTCTACACCATCAGTTGGTGGAAGCAGAATTATTATTTCAAATAGAACTTTCTAATGCTGGCATGTTTGAGCTGACCATCTCCTCTCCATTTTCTGTCTCCACAGAGAAAATGGCTTCCTATTCAGCTTTCCTAAGAGCCATTTGCAAGTGTTTTTCTCCCTTGGGGAAGGGCTTTTTCCTTTATTTTCTACAGGAGTTTTGCATTTGACATAGAGAGGACAGTACATGGGGCAGATACCTTTAGCACTAGAAGTTTCCCATTTCCCAATCCTGATTGATCCCAGACAACCAGCAGTGTTTGGCTACTACTC
Organism: Dermatemys mawii; assembly: GCA_007922305.1. Taxonomy (NCBI): domain Eukaryota; kingdom Metazoa; phylum Chordata; order Testudines; family Dermatemydidae; genus Dermatemys; species Dermatemys mawii. The sequence continues at coordinate 43,398,934 of ML677333.1, read as the reverse complement.
GTGTGCTTTTCCGACCAGTGGCATAGTCGCTTTCTTCTTTACTACACAGTGGATTGCCTGTTTCCTGTGCTCCTGAAACCCTCTTCATTGTGAGCAATTGCATTCACTCCATGCTCTTCGTGCTGGATTGCTGGCTCACTGATGTAGTTCAATTAGTGGAGGCGAAGAACTTTGTACTTGTGTCTAGGCATCACACAGGTCCATCTTAGACCTGAATGTCCTTGGGCTCAAAGCAGTGTAAAAATGCACATGTAAATAGTAATTTTTCTACCATATTCACTTTAAAAGAGCCTCAATATTCCTAAACAGCTGTGTTGGGTAGATGGCTTCCCACTGCTGTAGTACCTATTGTATAATTTTAGAGTCTTTCCCTCAAGATCATCAGGTGCACTCCTCCTTAAGTGTTCTCTACTATGGTATGATGATAAAAGCTCAGTTGAAGACCAAGAATGTTTACGCATTTATGTTTTTAACCTAGGGAGGTTGTCTGCATGACTGATACTTCCTGAAAAATCTCTAGTTAGACACTTCCTCAGAGATTCACTGGAGACTGATCTCTTGGGGAGAGGAGTCTATATGGAGATTAGTATGCTCTTAGGGCAGAGGTTACCAAAAAGAGCTGTTAGAAATGTATGGGATCATATTACCTTATTCACATATGGAGCAATGACAGATGTTCTGTAACATATGGGAACTTTGGAGGAGGGAGTGCCAAATTAAAATCCGGAGCAAGTCCCTCAGCAAGATACCAGCTAAGTTATGTTTTACCACCACAGTGATTGTATCCCCTTCCAATACACATGTCCTTTCCGAGGTGATAGCTAGTCAGTATGAAAGGATAGATCAGTAGGAATCTAGTCCTGGAAATTCTCTAGCAGATCTTAACTAAATGGCTTTCTCCCCCTAAACCGACTTGTTCACCACTTGGTACTTTTCAGAGTTCAGTGTCTCTTCTTCTGCAACTATTAGGGATTCTTTATAGTTCATCAGAGAGCTCCTTTTTTTCCATCTTTCACTGTGTATGGATGTCTGACAGACAATTGAATCTTCCAGATAGTGACCCTGAATCAGTGGGGTTACTTGGTTCTTCCTTATCTCCACTACCTGGAAACTTAATTAGCATTCACTTGGGTTTAGAATCATTAGCGATATTAGCCTCAGGAGGGCTCTGGCTAAAACAAGATTCCTCTTTTGTTCCCCATGAAAGTTACTCTGGAGTTCCCAATATAAAAGCTTTTGAAGGTCTGAGAAGGTTAGTTAGGTTCAGGTCACAGGGTATTGGCATATATTGATATCACATGCTGTATTCTTACATAGCACCATGGTATTTCTCATTCCTTTTATAGTTGTGGTGATTACCTACTTTTAAGGCAACCTAGAAAAACCCAGAGTTGTAATGTTATGCTCCAAGCCCTCATTAAAACTAATTTCAAACAGCTGGCTGTGGATTTGTCCCTTTCCTGTGACATTGAGTTTGCTGAGAAGGATAAGTGATCATTTGTAGACTTGTACTTTGAGCTGACTAGATAATAGTATACAAACCAGTGCTATACTGAGCCAAATTTAAATTCACAAAGAAAACTTAGGAGGTGGCTATCTAGTTTTTAATATATTGTTTTTCTAAACATTCTAAATTGAGTTGCTATTGTTCTTAGAGTCCTTTGCTCACATTGGGTATGTCTACACTGCAATTAAACACCTGGGTTCCGATGAAAGAGCTGTTTAATTATGGTGTAGATGCTCAGGCTGGAGCATGGAACCTGCAAGGTGGGAGGGTCCTAGATTGCCCAAATGTCTGTACCGCAGTTAAACAGCCTCTTAGCCTGAGCTATGCGAACCTGAGTCAGCTTGCATGGGCCAGCCACAGGTGTCTGATTGCAGTGTAGACATACCCATTCTGTTATCCCAGTATTTTGGCTAATGTCCGCATATAGCTGAGGAAGAGTTGGCTGAATCTGAATTCCAGTAAGTCAGAGATTATGTTTGAGGGAAAGGCCAAAAAAAACCTGGCTGCCATGTTACTGGTCAGTTAGTCAAAGATTGAAGGCTCACAGATCATCAAGACAGTCCACACTTAGGAGGTTTGCACTGCTTGCTGATTACTGATTCACTGTTTTACTTTGCTCATCCCTGCAGGAGGATGGGACTTTCATGGGGGGGACCCTCAGACTGGGACTCTTCTGTGAAAACCAAGAACTACTACTGCATTTTTGGTTGAAGATTGGTTTCTTTAACTTTGCCTCTGCACTGTTCTTAGAAGAACACTTAAAAGTAATAACCCAACACACCTTACATGCGGTTTCCACAAGGGAGGAAGGGGAGTGGAGAGGAGCTGCATCTGATAGATCTTCTTTAATTTCCTAAATCTGAAAGTTAATACCATGTTGTTGAGTGCAATATTAGAAACTCAAGAGAATATGAAAAAATGTGTTATGTATGTGATGTATAGAGATTCTTTCTGGAAAGGACTAGTTTTGAGTTCAGAGTGAACTGAATATTCTTTATAGCATCTCAGTATTTAGATGTTCTTAATCTTAGTATTTAGTGTGAGGCCATTACTCAATAGCTGGTTTTACTTAACCCACAGTCACCTGCTCCCTATCCTGACTATTTTTGCTGTTGCAATAAAGCAAATATTTTTCACCTAGCTTTGTATCCCATAGTTACCTGTTTCTTGTTTAAGATTTTGGCAATCAGTGACACAATTTCTTGATTGTAATAAATCTCTCTTCTGTATGTCTCTGTCATTCCCCAGACCTTTAAATTCTGCCTTTTCGTAACTGGGTTCTGTGGTGAGAGCCCTGCCACTCTTTGACTTTGCTCAGTTACCTGCTGTGGGGCTTTATTATGCATCTCTAAAATTGACATAATGTGAGAATTTAAGTGCATTTAAAGTGCTTTGAGATCCTCTCTCTAAGTGCAAAATATTGCCTTGCCAAATTACTGTTTTTCTTATTCTGTGCTGTAGTTAGCTTGTCAAGTGAAATCCAGTTGATTGCTAACATGGTTTAATGAGGTGGATTTTTTTTAGGGAGCAGAGATGAGCTGGCTGTGTTGAATAATCCATATTCGCCCCTTACAGACTGTCAACATTTGTTTAATTGATATAGCTTGTATAGCATAAAGTAAGCCTTGACCTTTTTTCATGCTAAGTTAAACTTGGTACACTCACTCCTAATGTTAATGTTTGCAGAACAATACGACGCATTTGTGAAGTTCACGCATGATCAGATCATGCGACGATATGGAGAACAGCCTGCTAGTTGTGAGTATCTCAGCTTCTTTAATATCCAGCAGGAACACATCTCTTAATCGTTCAATAATTAAAATGGCCAGGAGTACCACTGTGGTTTGTCTAGATTTTAACTGAAAAGCACTGAATTAAAAGCTTAAATTCATGATGCAGTGGAGAATTTAGGGTGAAATGAAAATCTGCGGTATAATATGCCATATATGTGCATCAAATAGCTTTGGCTCCTGTAAACTATTGGGGATTTGCATTTTAAAGTGATTTTTGCTATTGTCTTAACCGATTTATATTAGGTTTGGATTCAGTTATCTTGTCAGTAACCTTTTCTTTTTTCTTTTTCAGATGTTTCATGAATCATGTTTTCTGCATATGTGGGCTGCCCTAAACACCCTAATTGTTGCAAGCTGTCCCAGTAAAAGACTTGCAGCAATGCCATATTTCCCCCCTTCCTCTCCCCTCCCACTCCCGTGAACACAGGTTATTTCAAGCTTTTGTCAGTGGCAACCACTCTTATGCAGCAACTGGTTTTGGAGTGCTCCCTGATGTCAGTACCACCTGGATGTGGACCTTTGCTACCTGTAATAATACCAGTGGCCTCATTTGCTGTATCATTACGATTTGGCTTCTTATGTTAATAAGTTTTAAAAAGTAAAGGATTAAAGCTGGTGTTCTAGAACTTGCCCTTCACTGGTTGTATAAATAAAAATGTAGAATGACACTTCTGACTGAAGTTAGTGTGGTTTTCATAACTGTGCACTACAACAGAACTGTAATCACAGTTAAATTAGAATGTAACCCCAGGACAATTTTAAGCAACTAGCCCACAGTACTGCCTGTGAAATAGTAAAGGAGGGCATTTCTGTATTCCATGACTTTTTTGGGGGGTTAAGAATGGGTTTATATGATTTCTCATTTTTGTAGTTTTTATTTATTCTTTCAGTCTTTAACAAATGTTTATTGCTGCAATTTTTCAGTGTATCATTGTTTTACTGCCCTTGTAGTACTGGAATTTAGTTGGAAGAATAAAACATTTACTTCTAATCTGTTCGTTTTTAATATGCAGGTGGCCCTGCTGCTCTGTATGAATAAACCTTATCCATGTTTAAATGAAAACTTTATTTACTAACAGAAGTAGGTGAGTGTTTAATTTAGGAGAGGGAAGTAAACTGAGATATTGAGTAATTCTTCAGAGATTGAGATTATTCCTCTGTTAAATTTGGAGGAGCTACTTCATGTGGAAGTAACTTTATGTAACTTCTTTATGTAACTGATCAAAACCTTCTGATTTGATATTAATAATATACTCTGTATCTGTTCTGTTCTTCTCACCCCCAGATTTCAGTGATATCAAAGAAATCTGTTTAGAAGACAGACCTGGCTCTGTGTGCGTTCTGGGAATATAAACTGTTTAAAACATAGCTTTTGAGTAAGCTGCAGTGACCAGATGTGCTCTATGCATGTTAGATCTTGACATTCCTCCCCCACTATTGTGTTGAGAAAAGGTTTATTTTAGTATTTAAAGTTGAACGGCAATGGTTAGAGACTCCAGAAAGTCAGATGTGAGCTAAGTCCTCCTGTTTGGCAGACTGGCTCTAACTGATCTTTACATCATCCACTTTTGGAAAACCTTTCTCTTTTTCTTCATTCCCTCATGAACTCTCATTTACTAGAGTAGTGACTTCACTAGTACTATTTGTATTCTGAATTTCTATGGGCTGCACACAATTTACTCCTCTACGCACTACCTGAACTGTTGAGGGTTGAAAGACGAGTATAGTAGACAAGGAAGCAAACTCATCTATCTCCTCTGTTATACTCTGGCCTTTTTCCTTCTTGAGGTACAGGGGAAAATACTTAGATCCATTCCTTTCAAAACCCAAAGCAGAGAATATGAACTGACACCTCTAATCCTTCTACTTCAAGCTGACCACTTTAGTGCACTTTGCTGCTGTTGAGCTGTGGATGTGGGAAAGAGCACTGCTGCAGCAGAGTGGAACCTTAGCTAAACACCAGTGTCCTAGTATTTTGTCTTTTGCATTGTTTTTCAGGACATCCCTCCTCTTAAACTGATTAGCTAGGTGGTGTCCATACTGAATTAATTATAGCGATAAGTGCACTATTTAGTACAAATATCTTTATATGCTATGGTGAGTGGGCATTGTAGAATGGGGCTAAGAGAACCCCTAACTCTTCTGTATTCTAAGTGTAGCTTGCGTAATGCCAGTTTGAAAACTTAACATGAACCAGATGGATGAGAAAATGCTTGTAGTAGAAACATGAAAGGCTCTAGGTAATGTTAGCCAAATTCAGCGTGGTGTTTTATACAATTCATAGCATAGGTGTTAGTTTTAAACATATTTTATGATCTTATTTAAGTTTTCATTTGTGGGAAATTATAGGGGTCTCAAACAATTATTTGACAAACGGTAAGATTCAAAAAGTAAAAGCATATTTTGTTTTAACAGTTAAGTATCTTTACATCAAACTCTCAGTTCTCAAGCAAAATTTGTCTTTCTTGGCCTATCTATATTTTCAGTGGGGGGTGTCCAGTGAAATTGAGATTTAATGATAACATTAATCGTTCCAAGCCTATCTCTAGATTTTTTTGCCCCGGAACTTGGTGCTATTAGTATGCATTTCTAGCATCTGAAGGCTATGATGACCTAGGCATGGTGGGCTCTTGCAGTTTGGTCTCGCACTTGAACTTTTTCTTGAAGGAACTGTACAGTCCTCTCATTTAAAAAGGTGTTAGAGAAAAATGTGTAGGTTGCAATTAAGAGCCTCTCACTGGCATTTTCTGTGACTTAACTATCACTAACAAGGGGAAAGGTCTAAAACAGGTGCGTGGTATTTGTGTTGCCAATTCTTTCCTCAAACTGTAGTGCTGTACGGATTTTTAGCCTTCTATAAACAAATGTTGGAATAATGTACCAAGGGTGATGGTGAATTCTCAATCACTACCAATTTCAAATCCGATTATGCGCTTTTTAAAGGGTATGCTGTCAGGATTATTTTGGGGAAGTTTTATTGCTTGTGTTCTACAGATTAGAGCAGATCAATGATCTCTTCCTGGAACGTCTGACTATGGTTTTGTTGTGAGAACACCTTTTCTGCCCCCCTTTTCCTTCCTTTTGAAATCCCTTGAAGTTCAAAGCCTGTGTTCCACCTTTCAAAGCTTTTGGAGTAGGACAGGGGATGACATGCAGTGTGAGGTGGGGAACCTGTTAAAACCCCTGTGCTTCTGTGGAACAGACTGTGGCAGAGTATTCCACTTAGGTGTTATGTAAAATGAGTTCCCTGTAGTTGGATTGTTGCATTTTTGGCACTGATTTGTGGCCTGCACTAATGTTATACTTAAGAGTTAATTTTTTTGACAGTCTTGTGTAAAACTGTAGCCTATAATCCAAAAGCAAAAATCAGTGCAATTACCACTTTTTCATTTAAAATGGTACTAAGGAGCTGAGTTAGCCTACTTAAGTAACCTGTTTATAAATAGCTGTCTTACTATCAGCTATAGCATAAGGAAGGAGCAGGCCTGTTCTACCAAATCCTCCCTGCTCCTCCTAACACACAATGTCATATAACATTTATGTTCCCAGCCTGCTTTTGATTTGGTAATAAAAGGGTGTGATAGATTTCAGCCCTGGAGGCTGGAACAATGTGTTGCATTGTGTATAGGCAAGGAGATGGGAATAGCTAGTACTATGGTTTTAAAATTTAGGCTGCTAGGAGGGAGATTGCAGGCCAGGAGGACCTTCTTGGTAGCATTTTTCGAAATGCTTCCAGGGACAGAACTGCAGGGTCTTACGGTGTGGCTGAGATGATGGTGTAGGGAAAAGGGTTAGATTTATCAGGAAGAGAGAATCTTTTAGAAAAGGAGCCTATATGGGAAGGATGGTACCAGATTCCTGGTATGTAAAATCAAAGATTAAAAACTCCTCTACAACCAAAGGGCTGGAGGGAAGGTGACAGTATATCGTTCAGACAGAGATCCCTGAGAGGATCTTATCACCTCTCCACATTAATAAAGTACAGATAGGAACTAAACAGAGAGTCAAGGGCGTCTTACTCAATTACATCACATAATGGCAGACAGCTAAACGGACAAATTTTATAAGTGCTTGCATACAAATAATCTGAGTGTCTGGTATTAAGAGGATATTTATGCAATAGGCATCTTCAGGTTGGTGGAATGAATCTACTGGACATGGCAGTACCATCGTACAACATATATAGGAAGGACACTAAGTCATGCTGCTGGGGAGTAGCATATGTGAAAGTCAAATATAATCTTAAAGGAATTAAACTACCATCCAGTCTCTATGGACAGAAATTCTCTGCTTGAATAAGAATATAGCAGTAGGGATATGCTACTGACCAAGATAGTGAGAAATGCTGCAGCCAATTAGAGAGGCTATTAAAAGAAGAGGCAGTAGTAATGGGATTTCAACTATCCCCTTAGTGATTAGATACATCTCCTTAGGATGAGATGCAGATAATTTTTCTAGATACCATTAATGATTGCTTCTTGGAGCAGGTACTTCTGCAACCCCTAATGGGAGAGGCAATTTTTGATTTAGTCCTAAATAGAACACAGGGTCTGGCTTGAAATGTAACTAACTAACCCACTCTGTAATAGCAACCCTAATAAATTAAAATTTAACATCATGAGTAGGGTAAAGACACCACAGTAGCATTTAACTTCAGAAAGGGAACTACAGAAAAATGAGGGGGGTAGTTCCATAGAAATTAAAAAATATAGTCACAAGTGGAATGCCTGCAAGCTGCACAGAAACTTTTAAAAAACCCACCAAATGCATACCTCAAATTAAAAAACCAAACCAAAAAAGTACTACTGTGACTAAACAAAATAAAAAAGCAGTTAAAGGTAAAAAGGCATCTTTTAAAAATTGGAAGTTAAATACTGAGGAAAACAAAGGAGCAAAACCTCTGGCAAGTGAGGTGTAAAATATAAATATGCAGGCCAAAGATGCAAAAAATGTAAGTACATCAGAAACTGGGCATATGTCACTCTGCAAATCCACGGTACACCCATGCTTACCAAACTGCATGCAGTATTGAAGGTATCTCAAAAGAGAGATTAGAATTGGAAAAGGCACAGAGAGGGGCAACACTGATTATGGGCATGGAACAGCCTCTGGATGAAAAGTTAAAATGACAGCTATTTTTTCTCAGCTGAAAAGTTCCAAAGGGAATAAGAGGTCTAGAAAATTGTTGCAGGAGTGGACAAAGTGAATAAGGAGGTACTTATTCCTTCATATAAGACAAGAATCAGGTCACCCAATGAAATTAATAGGCAGCAGGTTTAAAACAAAAAAAAAATGAAGTTAAGAAAAGATAGGTCCATCAATGGCTAAGATTGTCAGGGATTCAACCCCCCTTACTCAGGGTCCCTAGCCTCGGTGCCAGAAGCAGATGAGGGGATGGATCACTCACTTGCCCTGATCTGTTCATTGCCTCTGAAATTCCTGGCATTGGCCACTGTCAGAAGATAGACTACGGGGCAAGATGAACCAGTTATGGCTGCTATTTTCTTAAAAGGCCTACAGAAGTAACTATGCCTAAATTAAAATGGGATAGATGACGAAAGCCACCATCTAATCCATTTGGCTTACTGGTCCTTAACGCTTTTTTAAAACACCTTGGGCTTCCTGAGGGGACAGCTATACAATGCCAATGAAAGTAAAATGTATCTAGCCAAAAATAGGCAGACACATCACTTCAACATGCCAAAACCATGTTAAATGCTGAATCTCCTTTCCAGGGTTATGACCCCATGTCTCTAATTCCCCCAAACAATAAATAAGTTTCTGTATCATTTAACAAGCTAGGACAATTTGCAGGTTGGAATGCATCACAATTCTACAGCAGCTGGTGCACTTTCTATTCTTGTAAACTAATCAGGTAATTAATTTGAAATCTTTCATCACTGTTCTATACTGTCTATTGTGTCCTGTTTTCTCATTTTCTAGTCAAATCGTATGAAGGTTACTCAAAGATTAGTAAAGCATTATGCCTAGGACTAAACAAAATTGAGCTGTAGTATCTGCTTTGAAAATGAATACAATTTTACTTCCAGTTTCTGTTTCCAAGTAGTAAGGGTGTTAAACACAACATTGGTAACTAATATGTTTACAGTTGAGGGCTAATGATGCACTAGGCTGTGGCCCAGTAGAGTTTTCTAGTTTTAATAGAGCCCATCATACAAAAAACTCCATTCCTTCCGGCTTTTTAAAACACTTCAGTCATTTGTGCCTTCCTTACTTTTCACAAACTTCGTAGCAATGGAGTTTTACTACATAAAACCAATGTAGGTGTTCACATTTACAGAAACTAGATTTTAAAATTCACACAAGTACTTGTACTTTGCAGTCAGACCATACCATGTGATCTCTTACCAGTAACTAGGCAACAGGAGTATTTGTCAATCCCCAAAATTAAAGCATGTGAAAAGGTTTGACTAACAATGTAATTCACATTTAATCAAAATCTGATGCTGCTGGGGGCTGGGTTTATTGAGGACTTCGAGCTGCTCTGTCCATCTCATCAATTTTACCTCCCTTGTAAGCATTTTTCCATTTTGTTTATTGGCCTTGTTGAAATTCGCACACAGGATTTTAGTCATTTGGTAAACAGCTCTGTGGTTTCCTATCAGCATCAACTTCTGCTGCTTAGATCTTCAATAGGTGTTTACCTTTCCTTTCTTATGCTCCTTCTTTGCCTTTCGCAAGTTTGTTGGCCTTACTATTCAGGACTTGTATTTCAGTACTTTCTTTCCTTGATGGGATGCTGCATCTCTTGGCTTATCCAATTGTTCTGCCTCTGCTGATATCCACCTGTGAATGCTGCAGCTTAAATCACAATCTCTGAGCACTGCCTGTTTTTCTTCCAATCCAGTCTGTCTCATCTCTGCAATGCCTCCAATCTGTTTCTTAAAGTTAGAATTTCTCACTGTTTTGATTTTTAATTTTATACTTTACCACTTTCTCTTCAAAGCTGATCTAAACTTTAATTTCACTTTAGCAACTGTTGTGGTCACTGCATACATTTGCTGCTCTATATGCCCTTACCTCTTGAACAGATTATTTGAATCTCAAGGTAGTGCAGATGTGGTTGATCTGCTATTTTGTTTTGCCATCTGATGAATTACATGTTTATGTGAGGGAATATGGCACTTGCAAGAGCTAGGTCAGATACTTAGCACAGTTCACTGAGTGTCTTGCCATTTTGGTTGATTGTTCCTAATGCATGCTTCCCCCAGTTGCTCTTTCCATTCCTTGGTTGTCATGTTCTCCTTTAGCATAAAAGTCACCCATCACAAGAGGTAAGTCATGTTTAGGTATTCTGTGGGTCATATTTTGGAGGCAATTGCAGTACATAACTCTATCCTCATCACCATGTTCCTTTGTCAGAACATAGTGCTGTATGATTTGAAATCTTTAAGAATCTGGTTTGGAGTCTGCTGTATATGATGGATTAAGGTTCCTAGTTGATTGATCTAGATAAGTGCTTCAAGCAAGAGAAAAAAAATCATTCTGGTCGTTGTGAGACACAGGCTGAGGGAGTAGTGCTCATTATGACATTTGGGGGAAGCGGGGAAATCAGTCTGCTCTCATTGATGCTCAGGATTCAAGTCCATAGTTATCTATCGCCTTCACAAGCTGGAAGATCTTTAAGGTTTGAAACACTATTCTCACATTACACTAACCAACTCAAATATAAGATGAAGACTTGTGGCACCTTAGAGACTGACCAGTTTATTTCAGCATAAAATAAACAGACTAACACAGCTGCTAATCTTTAACCAACTCAAGTGTTTTTGTGATGCCAGCATCAAACATTTTGAGGTCCTGGCATGCAGAGACTAGCTTTCCCTAGGAGACTTCCTGCAGCACAAGTGGTTGGCAGTGTCCATTTTTACTGGAAAGGTAGTGTAGTTTTTCTTGTAACCAGTGAAGTGTTTTCACCAGACTATGTGGTTGGCCTTGGGCTCAACCCTCCCCATTTTATCCAGGTTTGGGATGAGCAGCCACCTCAACATGCAAAAGGTTGGATTCAGGTTCAAAAGATCCTGTGTACATCAGATATTCATACTAAGGGCCATCAGAGAAAAACACATAGAATGGCAAGCTCCCCTATTCATTTTTTTTTTCTGCCAAGGTATTTGACAGTTCACAGGGATAAACTGTGGAACATACAGAGATGCAAAGTGATCTCTAGGGTGAACAGCCAGAATAGTTCAGTGTGTGGCTACTGGCATAAAATGGTTACATGTTTTTTGACATTGCCATAAACTGAGAAGTAAGTCTATTAGCACCACAAACACCAGTATAGCATGATAGATGACAAATGCTTGGACTGGTTTTCACCCTGTGTGCCAAGAGTGATGTAGAAAGAGGATAAAAAAAAAGTTAGACAATTTAGCAAAAACCTAAATCCAGCAGGCGCAGCAGGATTCTAAATTAGTTTTGCTAAAGCAAATATCCTTGAAACTCGGATATATAGCATATCAGAGGCAAAACACATTGAAGCAGTATAGTTCATCTACATCAGTGCAGCACCATACGAGCCAACTGTGACCTCAGGAATAGTAAAGGGATCCATAATATTTACTAAACACATGGAAATCAAAGATACAGCATTAGAACAAAACAATATTCAATTAAACCATCCTGATGCTAACAATCTGTTGAGAACTGGAGATAAAACAGACAAAACTACAAACCTTTGAAAATAAGCACCTACAAAAGATTCTGGGCATTGTTTGGAAAGACTTCACCACCCACCAGCAGCTTGTTTCCACCCTAATCAGAAGGAAATTCTGGACATATTTGCTCTATGTAGTCTAGCAGCCCACACACATGCCCCCATGAAGCTGTCATGTGGAAATGCCTGGTGTGAAGCAACAATGCACACAAGAGAACCCTTAGCAGAGAGGGCAGAATCAGTAATATTAAAGATTCCAAAGCCAAAAGGGATCATTGTAATCTAGTCTGACCTGTATAACACAGGCCATAGAATTTTCCCCAAATAACTCCTAGAGTTTCTCTTAACTCTGTAAGACAAAGACTGGTATCCACCCTTTGCATCAACACTGGATTGAGAAGGGGGTTACACATTTTTTTTTAAAACCTGTGCTTGTGCAAGGGATGTGTCTCTTGTCTCCAGCCAATCCACTAGCTTCACCGCCTACCTTCAAATCTGACATCTTTCTGGCCAGGGCCATTGTGGTAGTCCCTACTGAACCCATCAACAATATATCTTGTGAATCAGAGAGGTTGCATTTGAACAAGACTTCCTACAATAAGCAATATTGCCATGAATTGTAGAGTTAGCTAATAAATGTCTGTGCTTGACCACATCCTTTGTGTAGATTCTCCTATTACAGAAATTTAAACATGTTATTTATGTTACATCTACCACATTAAGCACTCTGCCTTTTCAGGTACATCCATGATCAGCTAGACACATTACTAAAGCATGGACTTTTAAAACTCACTTTAAAATAAAGCTACTAAGCATGTGTGAGCTTCAGTTGTTTAAGAGGAAAAACACTAAAAACTAGTAGATTATTGAGCCCTTCCAAAAATAAAGATTAGAGCGATTTTTTAAAGTTAAAGCTACTTACAGATTCGGTGTGTAATGACAGCAAGTGCAGAACAAAAACTGGGCAAAAATAAGAGGAGCAAAGTAATCAAAATAAATGTGTAGAATTTTTTTTCTGCATATAAGTGGGTTCTCCAGAAAGGCAATTATTTCAGCAAACAAGGCAATCTGAGGAGTTTAGTTTTTTGGGTGGGGGCAGGGGAGGAAGCTTTTAGAGGTAGAAGTCTTTTTGAATAGAATGCAGTTACCAGTCAAAATTTCCACTGGGTGGGCTTTAGGAGTGAATGCACTGACTAACGCTTTAGCTGTATAGCACGCACCACAGTGAGAATGTAGCCGAGTACTTTTGGGGGCTATCAGCTCATCAGAAAAAAATATAACCTTGGTCCTTGCTTTGAAGTAGGCTAGCTTGCTGTCGCAGGGCAGAGGTTTTAAAAACCTCTGATGCCTGCTAAAGACCCTGCTTCCCTGCAGCATGGCTGGGTCAAAGGGCTAAAACCCTGAGCAGGGAGCCCAGCTGAAGGCACTAATTAGTGCAGGCTCAGTGCCACCTATTGAGCCAGGTGGAACCAGTTGGGTTGATGACTGGGGAAGAGTATGAACCCAGGGAAGAGCTCAGAGAGGGAGGCTAGCCTGGCAGGAGGATTGCAGGGGTGGGGGGAGAATCTAGCCCTGCCTCTGCTGGTTGAGACAAGGCTCAAGGGGCCAGAGGACCCCGTGAGGAGTCTGTGAGGGGCCTGGTTTTGGGGAAGTTGGGACTATATCAGCACTGTAAATAAAAGAACACAGGTGAAGCACCAGAAAGGAGCATGTGAGACCTTTTCTTTCACCAGCCTAAGCACGGGGCACAGGGGAAGGAAACCTGTGCCGCCCCGTGACACTATTCCATCCTGTGACACTATTCTATACTGAGATCTTCAATCTAACTTAAAAATAAAATCAAACACTGCACACAATCATATTTACTTCAGCTATTTATCTTCCTGGGGAGAGAAATCATAATTGATTTTAACAGGACAAACCTGCATTTCAGATTTTTAATGTGAGAAACAGTTTAGCCTTATTCTAGCCTCCCACATTGTACCTCCAGACTGATGACATTTTAGAAACAATTCGGAATCGCTAGGTTTGTGATCTGGAGTGATTCTGTCTTAATGTCTATACTCCACTGGATAGGACAGTCCCATGATTAAACTTGTTTCATTCCTTGCACAGGGCAAACGGTTTGGAATGTTCCATCTATCAAATGATATCAGTGGCTGAACTATAAAATCACGTCAACAGTTACATTATTCCCACACAGCTGTTTCTCTTGCTTGTCCCACCACACAATGAACAAAAATTTTCGGGGAGAGGAGAGGAGAAATAATGACCTTGTGCTTTAAATGGGTATTTTATTACCTTCCTTAAGAACTCATAATTATGCAAGGTTCTCATTTATCTTATGTGGATAATGAAATCTGACTGATAATGCAAGCTAGCTAAAGGAATATTTTTGAAACAGTTTTATTTACTGTCCAGCTATATTATTAAATTGTATAGTAACAACTGTTTTTGTCCCTTCAGGAATACTTCTCCTTCATTTTCTACTACAGAAATCTGGTTTTCTTCTGTTTGTTAGACAAATCTTCCCAGGGCACCATAACCAGGATCATCAAATAGTTCTGCTCAGAGTGGCTGGTACTGCACAACACAAGGGGACTGCTCAGTAGGTTCTGGTTATAGAGGCTTATTTAAATTCTCAGCCGAATGATTTATTGAAAATATGCAGTACCTGGAGGACATTTCATAACATGACCATTTAAATCCAGATTGTGAGCAAATTCAAATTCAGCATTCATGGTTACACTTTAAAAGAGAACTCAACACAATCTCATTCTGGCTTTCTCGGCTAAACCACATCAGACGTAACAGAAGATGAAAACTGGTACAGAACGGAGGTCAGAACTTTGCAATTTTAAGTGAATATTAAATCATGTACTAAAGCTGACTCCTTGTACATATAAACATGTATAGAAAAGAGGTAGTATTTTGTTGGCAATTTGAATATAGTACATAAAAGGTCAAATTCATCCTTAGTTTAACTCCTTTAACATCAGTAGAGTTACATAAGGGACTAATTTGTCCTATTGGCTGCATTGTCCCCCATATGCCGTAATGAACTTTCACAGGCAGTATGCATACATCTGGTTGGTCTTTCTTGACTTGTTCTATCATTTAACAGCCTCCCCATGTCAGCCTTGCCACATGATCGGTTTTCTGTTTGCTAGGCTTTATGAACCCTAAAAGTTCCAGTTCTGAAACAGCTCTAATGAAACGAGCGCTGGAAGTTCTGGTAAAGAAAATTAACAAGTATATATGTCATGATTAAAAAAATTGAATTGAATGAAGTCACCACTTACATTTTTCTCTAGCATAGGAGGGATTTATTGGTGCACAGATAGAAAGCACTGTTTCAACAGGGTATGCGCACAGATTGAAATTCATTTAAATCAAGGCAACATGACCTCTGAACTACAGGATAAAGTATCCCTTCCTCTAACCCAGGGAATCTGAAACTGGGGGTCGGGACCTCTCAAGGAATCATGAGGTTATTACATGGGGGATCATGAGCTGTCAACCCTCACCCCAAACCTCACTTTGCCTCCAGCATTTATAATGGTATTAAATATACAGAAAAGTATTTTTAATGTATATGGGGGGGTGGGAGGGGAGAATCGCACTCAGAGGCTTGCTGTATAAAAGGGGCCACCGGTAAAAAATGTTTGAGAACCACTGTTCAAACCTGTGCAGCTCCTGGCTGTTTCGGCTGGATGTGGTGGTGACTGAGGAGAGAGGGCTACAAAATAGTAATTTTGTAAACTCATAAAATATTTAGGGTTTTTCTGTTTGTACATCCTTGGACACCAAAACCAGAAGAATGAGGGGAAGAACTGCAACCACCTGAATGAAACCCATCCTCTGGTTGCAGAAACAATGCCCCAGCATACTGATTTCAATTCAGGCATGAATTATTTTGATTTGCATAATAGGTGAGGTGATGCCTTTGATGTGCTTGTTTGTGCCATTTAACTCTCCTCAACACCTAGATGTACTTGATTTTAAATGGTAAAGGATTTAACTTCCTTAGAAATATTAAATGCAAGTTGACATTTTGAAAAGAAATCTACAGTATGCTGCAGAACAATGAAATTTGGGCATATATTATACAAACAATATTCTGTGGCACTTGGGACCTCACCTTGCCCAACCCTAAAAGGAGGAAGATTTTGGCAAAAAGCGCCATATGACAAATGGTCAACCCTCCTTTTGTATTTTTTTATTATAAGAAGATTGCTTGAAAAGTATTTAGCCCTCTTTCAGAGGGTTCTCAATGCATGGGGAAGCTGCATTTGTTAAAGCTTTGTTGATTCAAGAGAAAAAGGCCACTGGCTTGCACGTATGTGAATATTAAAAAAATAAATTCAGGTGAGAAATAACAAAGGATACTGGATAATTTCATCCACCTGGTCTGTGGCCGCTGAATCTGGGTCTGTTCCTTCAACCGCCGTTACCACAGTTGAAAAGGCCTAAAGAGAAAAGCAGATAAGATATATAACCCCCATCAACCACACACATCTCAGAGACAGAACTTGCATTACACAGGCTTTTCTGTGAACACGTGTCTCACCAAATGTTAAAAGGCTGAAGAGGAAAAAGGTAGCTCTGTAAAGCATAACATTTGGTATACACTCAACATAAACAAGGCACAAGCAGCAACAGGGATTTTCATTGCTGGGATAGCAGTGTTGGTAATAAATGATACCTAGCACTGGGAAGGGAGGTTGAGTGGGATGGTGATTTATGGGTCTTACAAGTACTTTCATGGACAGGAGTCAGTGTGTCATGAGAAGACTTTGGCTTTCAAAAGTGATGGCACTGAAGAGAAAAAAAAACAAAACAAAAGAAAAGCATGCCCAAAAAAGAGTCAACAAAATCTAGAGACTATATATACATATATATATTCACACACACACACATACATATATATATATACACACACACACACACCCCACATCTTCACATACCTCTAACCAGTCAACAAGATTTATTAATCTGCCGCACTCCAAATGAAGTTTATACACTATACATATGTCAGGAGCAGTATTAGAAATGGATCCAACGTCGCTTTTCAAAGTTTGATTCTAATAAAAAAATAAATAGAAAAAAATGAAGGCAGTAGTTTTCACCGCATATCTTATCTTTAAAGATCTCTAGTGTTGAAAGCAAATATGATCAACCCCAGGTAACTCAGGGGTTACTCAACCAACTGTATTGGTATACTCAATACTGTTGGTATTTTTTCATATTTATTGTTTGTGCCTCTAGAAGTATAGTGATGAGTGCGAAAAAACCAAAAACCCCAACACAAATCCACTGCGGATATAAGAAATTAAATGATTATCATCTAGTTTGCAAAATGAAGTTACTCACCTTGTGCAGTAACAATGGTTCTTCGAGATGTGTCCCTATAGGTGTTCACTTCAGATGTGCTTGCGTCTGTGCTACTGATTGGAGAACTTCGGTAGCAGTGTCCGTTAGGCCCGCACATGTGCTGTGTCTGCTCGTGCCCTACCACAAGGCTAGTCAGCGCATGTGGACTAACCTCTCTCTTGGTGGAGGTCTGGGGAGGGTTGGAGGTCTGCCTCCATGAAGATGGTCTTCTGGTCTCAACTCGCTGTCCTTGCAAGACCTGGGTCTGAGTTGCTGGCAGAGACCATACTTCTGTGGAATGTGGCCTTCCCCGAGGTAGCATATGCACCAGGAGTCCTTGTCTGCTACAGGGATAGCCTCTTTGCAGGAGAGGCACTTCTTGAAGCCCGGTAAACCAAGCATTACCCTGTTGAGGGAAGGGTCCCCAATCAAAAAAAAGGTGGTGGGGGGGAATGAAGCACCGCCCCGCTTTTTAGAAAGAAAATAGAAAAGATGAAAACTACAACTACGACTGAGGAGACTAGCTACAGAAATGTAAATTAAGGTAATAGTCATAATGGGCTGCCAATAGCTGTCTCTAGCTGCGGCAGTTGAGAAGGAACTGAGGGGGGTTAGCCCATGCACGCTAGCTAGCCCTTTGGCAGGGCACAAGGAAAGACAGTACGTGTGTGGGCTTAATGGACACTGCTATAGAAGTTCTCCGATCAGCAGCTCAGCGACACAAGCACACCTACAGTGGAGCACCCACAGCAGGTATTTTATTAAATTTATTTACCTTCTCACTTGCTTGTTCTATTGTGTACACCCGAGTAAGAAATATTTCATTCTATAGATCAGGTAAGATGAAGAAGTTACTCACCTTGTGCAGTAACAATGGTTCTTCAAGATGTGTCCCCCCTATGGATGCTACACAACCTGCCTTCCTCCCCTCTACTTCAGAGTTCTCTATAGGGCTCTGTGGTAGAGAAGGAAGTGAGGGGGGTTCACCCGTGCAGTGCTAACTAGCCTCGAGGCAGACCAGGAGGGAAGGGGATCACTTGCACGGGCTCAACAGGACACTGCTACCAAAAATCTCCAATTAGAGGTGCAGGAGCACACAGACACCTAAAGTGGAGCATCCATAGGGATGCTACTTGAAGAAGAAACATTGATTACACTTCATCTCTGTCCTCACTATCTAATAAATAGATGTCAGAGTGCTTTTTGCCCTCGGGGAGGGAAGGAATATAAGCATAAATCTGTTTGCATACATTAACAAGTTTACTTGTTTTTCTTATAGTTTTATCTTCAGTGTGTATAAACCATCACCTCTCTCTGGTGATGGTTTATACACATACTTGCAAAGCTGAAGTCTGATTTTCAGAAACCATTCCACATGTCAGGAAATCCAAACTGACAACACTTTAGTTAGTAGACTGCGAAGCTGAAAAAGGACCTTATCTAAGAGAAAAAATCTTCTATGCTATTGTTGCAATTCATAGCACTGTGACATCAGCTCATAAACATATCGATAGTACTTTATCCACATTAACAGGTCAGAAGCTCCCGCTGCGAACAACACCGTTGATTCTGCTGCTCTCAGCCACTAATAATGGGGCTAATACCCATACTTCAACATTTGGTTGCATAATAGATCAGTTAGAAAATAAGTTTAAAAAATGCCTAACAAGAACACCATCATAAGCAAAGATTTTTCATTACAGAGAAGAAAATCAGGCAAGGAATTACCTTCATTTCCTGCTTATTAAATTTCTAAGTTTGCCTTTTACAACTGGTTCTTCCAGTTTGTGAGCTTTAGCTTCAGGACTGGGTTCAGCAACCCCAGTGCCTATGGGGAGTTCCTTTATAGAGTTTTCAGAAATTCAGTCTAACAGATTTTCAGATTCAATTACACTATGCAAAGACAACAGAAATTGAAGGTATTCGGTATTATGTCAATTTACCTGACAGTTCAGTACAGATGGTTTCAGTCTAAATAGTGTGACTATTAACTAATGTAGCTGATCTCTACTATATCATTGGTGGGCCAGTCTGCAATTCATGAAAATAATGTAATTAATTCTCTATGCTACCATTTTACCAACCAGTAAGACCACTTTGATTTGGTTTGAAATCAAACAGCTGTGTAGAACAGGGCAAGTCCTAACTTCTATAGTGCGGGCATTTGGACTGTACACAGGAAACAAGGAAACGAGAGAATGCTATTGATCAGCAATGCATGGTCTACCCCTGAGTTTGGAGAATGACAGCTTGCTTATGATCTTAAGGCCAGGTCTTTATAGCATGACCTGAGGAAGCTGGAGCAATGCTCATGGAAAGCTCAGCTTCCTGAGGTAACAGCAAATAAGCTGTCTCTGCCAGGAAATAACTACATACTAAGACTGATAAGCAGGAAGTTGTTCTAGAATGCAATCATTAATGAAAAGGAGGACCTTAAACACCAACATTACATTTAATTGGCAACTAGCGCTGCTTCCATGTAAGAAGCATAAATAGATACTCAGGAACAAGTTAAAAATGTAGCTGCGCTCTTTTTGAGGGGAGCAGATGAAGGAAAAATAAGTTTTTCAGGATCTCTATTTATTCCCTTTATCAAGGGCCTTGTGTCAAAGTATCCCTCCCTCCAAAATAGGAGAGCTAGATGCAGCTTATGGATTTTAATTTTTTTTTTTGCACTGCTCCAAATATCTTGGAAGGATGGGAATAATTACTCAAGGTCTGTGTGAAACTCTCCCTCCCTGCAAGATTAAACATGATGCCTTCATGATTCTCTAAGCCCTGGGGATATTTTGGGCTCAGATTCCCCATATTGCACTGACACAAGGCCAAGCAGTTCCTAGCTGTGGTATTTAGAATTGCCAGTAGCTGGGTTTCAAGCAATCCATCAGGATGGAAATGACAGTTATCTTTTTGTAATTGTTGTTCTTCAAGGTGTATTATTGCTCATGTCCATTCCACTGTAGGTGTGCATGCTTGCCCCATACACTGGTGCTGGAAGTTTTTCCCTTGGTGGTATCTGTATGGGACTGGCTCTGGCGCCCTCTGGAGTGGGACACGTATACTCCTGGTGAAACTTGGCATGGCCCTGGGTAACCGGGTGAGAGTGCCTCGCTATCACCTCATCATGTGAAGACGATGAGGAGGCAGGTACAGGTGGGTCAACCAAATCCATCACTTCCGCCATGGGAGCATCAGACAAGGTTGACTGAACCCGGGGAGCCCGCTCTGACTCCACATCCGGGTCGGGGAAGGTGTAGACTGTTGCCGACCATTTGTTGGATGTCCCCCGAGACCGACCTATGCACTGGTGATGGTTGGGGAAATCCCGAGGGATTCCAGAGTTACCAGGGGGCAGACCATTGGCCCTGGAGCCATGCTGCCATTTGTGTCCCAGTGGGTGGTTCTGCCTGTAAGCAGGATTTCCTCCTCGCTGTCAGAGCCCGAGGACAGGGATACATGCCTGGGGGACCAAGATGGAGCCGAGGCTGCCTGTCTACTCTGATCCCATCGGCTCTGGCCCTGGACCTCCAACTGAGGATCTGTATGAGGGCGCTGGTGCTCGGTGCCGCAATCCCAGTGACCGTGTTCAGTAGATCAGTGACAGTACCCTGGTGATTGACTCTTTATGCTTAGCCAGCGATGCTTTTCCATTGAGCAGGGGCAGGAATGTGAGCAAGTAGATCGATGTGTCCTAGACCAGTGACCTGCTCACAGTGAACCGTACCAGCGATGGGGCTCTGGGAACAGGTGTCTCGACCCTCTGGAGCGGTGCCACGAGTTGGGAGAGAAACTCAGGCGCTCCCGGCATCAGGGCTCTGGGGACTGGTGCCGCACCTCTGCGCCAATCCACTGATGATCGCCGCCTTGAGCCCGAGGAACTCTGCCTGGTTTGCAAGGACTGACGTCGGGGACTCTGACAGGCGAGCCAGCTTGCATCTGTCGGCTGGTGGCGCTGCTCAGGCAAGTGCTGATGGGACATCCCTGTGATGAAGAGCAGTGCTGCACTGATGGGGACAGTTGGAAAAGTCCCAAGGCAGATTATCCCTCAAATGAGGCACCTCTGAGGCAGTGTGGACGGTACCGCCAGGTGCTGAGTGCCTCTGATGCTATCCAGAGTGGCAGGTGGGTCTTGGAGTGGGCTTGACCACTCAGTGGGAGTCAAAGCCCGACCTCTGTCTAGAAGGGAAGACCTGCCCTTCGTGTGTCTTTTCCCCCCTTGCCCTCTCCTTTCCCTTTATGGGTCATAGGAGAATGTCCTCTCCCGACCTTTCTTTGCTTTTTAGCTGGTACTGGGGATGGACATAGGTGCTAGTCTGAGGCCGGTGCTGGTGGAATGCTCTGTACTGAGGCCACAGTGCTAGGAGCAGAGTTCCATCTGTTTGACTCTGAGGTCGGTTTAAGGGCTGACTTCATAAGGAGTGCTCAGAGATAAGTGTCCTGCTCCTTTTTGGTCTGTGATCTGAAGCTCATGCGTGTGAGAAACTTGTCTCATGCTTGTGTGATTCTTGTCGTTAACATGGATTTCCCCTAAGCAATTCACACAACTTCTATGGGGATCACTGACTGGCATGAGTTTCTTGCAACAGTCACAAGGTTTGAAGCCCAGGACTAGGGCATGCCTTGTCCCTAGGCTAAGTCCCATTCAGGACTAAAACTAAGTCTACACTAAGCAGGGTTGCCAACTTAGACTGGACATATTCCTGAAGATTTCATCAGATGACACAAATCTTTAATTAAAGATTAATCTCTAATTCCTGGAAACTGCAGGACAATCCTAGAGGATTGGCAACCCTAACACTAAGGGAACTCTAAAACTAACAAATTTCTAACAACTATATACAGAAAGTTCACATCTAGTTGAAAGCAGGCTTGCTGAGACAAGACAACATTCGAGCACCGTCCCTGACAGTAAGAAGGAACTGAGAGTTGGGGGGAGCCGGCGATACCTCTTATAACGTGCATATGCGTGCCACTCCAGAGGGCAGAGCTGGTCCCCTACAGATATCACTGAGGGGAAAAACTTCCAGCACCAGTGCATGTGGCAAGCACGCACACCTATAATGGAATGGACATGAGCAAGCACACAAAGAATTACAATCTTTTTGTACACGTTTTTGTCAGGCTAAATACCAATCCAGTTCACATTTTGCTGAGGTAAAAGCTCGGTTAGAGTCCCATGAGAAATGGCATCATATCAATAACCACTTGCTGGTACTTAACAGTGGCAGTTTCTTTCCTGCCTGCACCTTTTTGGTAGGAATAGCTCTGGATAGCTGGATGTTTATCAGAGAACTTTTGCTCTGGTTGTAGACCATGAAACCACAAACTCTGAAGAATTTATAGACACTATTGGGAAAATTATATCTTTAAGTTCAAACAAATTAAAATAGTAATGCACTGCCACAGCCAGTGCTCCTTCTAGACACTGAGTTAGATACCCAACAAGCATACAAAATGCATCAAAAATGCAAAGAAAAACGGGCAAAGATAAAGATCTAGGTCTTTTATATTTCTGTAAATTCAATAAAGAGAATATTCATTAAGCACATTAGAAACTGGACTTCGCTGGCTCTTCTAATCTAAGTCTTTTCTGTTTTTATAACCAGATAAAATTGTAAAGGGTCTGATGAATAAGCAGACAGACAGTGAAACCCAACACACACTGGATTATAGAATTCAAACACCTATGCAGTTTGGTTCCTGCTCATCATGTGCTGAGTGCGACTTAGGCAGCAAGCGTGCAAACATTCATAAATGGCAATAATCTTATTTTTTCCACATATTGGGCACATTTTTAAAGGGAAAAACTGGGACACAGGGATGGTTTGGGTGGGCATCAGGGAACTGTGCAAGAGTGGGAAAGAGAAAAGAATGCCCACTCCTGCCTCCCCTCAGCCAAAGAGTCTCTCTCCCACCCATGCCTTCTCCTCCCGATACCCTGTGGATTTGACTCTATGTGCATGGGGGGCTGGTTTGGTTTAAATGCTCCTGCGGATGTGGTGTGCGGATCACTCAAGGTCTGGAACAAGAAGGGGCAGGGCATCACTATGTGACAGGCATGAGGAGGAGGGAGTCTTTTAGGTATTTTTGTATACAGCCAGTCTGTCCTCAATTTCAGGAGCTCAGCTGACCAGCAGCTTCATCAGGCAGCCAAACTACATGAGTTTACAAAGACACAGGACAAAACGCTATTTTTGTAAAATGAACAGGGTCTATGGGACCAGGTGTGGTAACTGGAGGACTCTCTTATCAGGGACATAGGGTCATCCAGTCAAAGTGCAGAGTGAGAAAGTCTTTCTGCTTATCTCTGTAGAGAAGGCTGTTAAAAATGAAGCTCTGGAAATGACCTTCCAATCCAAAACTCTTAATGAAGCAGAATCAGCTTTTTCCTGAGTCAGGCAGATTCTCTGGCTCTCAGCCAGTTCCCCAGGTGCTTCATAAAGAGCCATTTGCTAGTTCCTTGTGACAGACCCTTCTGTGTGTCAAATGTTGTGAAATAGCAAAATTAAAATACATACATTAACCTCACATAGACCATGCACAAAATATACACAGAACTATGAACAAGTCACACAGTTGTTCATTTCTTACTTTCAGGTAGCAATAGGGGTTGTTCAGAGCTGTGTGAAGAGCAATCCGTGGGGCAGCATTCAAGTGCTCACGGAGGATGTTAGCTGTGTTGAAATACACCACCTCGTTCAGGGTCTGCATCTCTGCAGGAGAAAGGTAACTTCTAAAAAAACAACAACAACATGGTTTGTATGAAAAAGACAACTCTTAACTGAAGGGACACTACGAAACCCCACTGAAAGCTAAGCTTTCACAGAGACAGTAAGAATGTGCATTTCATAAAAGGAATGGGCAGAAAACCTCTGAAAAATAACATACCCCAATGCCTAGAAACCACTTCTAAGTAAAACAAGAATTTCAGAAATTATCAACTCAGCCTCCCACTTCAAATATTTCTTAATTAGAATCCTACCTACATGAAGGGCAAATTCACCCAACAATGCAGGCAATACCCAGAATGCTGACACCAGTCATCTGCCTTGCTCACTATTCCTACACCACCTATCATACAATCTTTTAACTCCTTCCCTGGCTTCCTCTCACCTTTGTTTTCAAATTCAAGCTCCTCGTTTTGGCTTATGTAGCTCTCCACAATCTATCTCCTGCCAACTTCTCTGCCCTAGTCCCTTTTTGCTCCACACTTTGATCCTTCCCTCTACTCAATATGCACAACTAACAGCTGCCTTCACCAACCCTTGTCGCCACACTTTCTTCCTTGTGGACGCTTACACTTGGAACTGCTTCCACGAGCCCATCTGCCATGCCTTGCATTAACCAAAATGGAAATGTGTATCATGTCCATAGCCTATACAATGCAGAAAAGGAATAACAGACAGACCAATACTGATTATGGTGTGGGCCATTTTGACTTTGCTCTGCCAACTGCCATATTTTTCTTCATCTTCTGCAGCAACAGAAATGAGTTGCACAATTTAAGTTTCAACTCCTTACAGCATTCTATGGAAAAGAGGCAGCTTCAGAGCCCTCATCGAGACACAGATGGCTGCAAGGACACCCAACAGCAACATTTCATGGAAATAAAAGGGGTGAAGAGGACATGTCTTATATTGCAGGACTACAGCTGTGATTTTGACAGCAGTTTCTCCAAAGTCTGAACTGTTTGGTAAACTGCTGTTGTGTGTGTGTGTGTGCGTGCGCACACATGCATGTATGTATTTTTGTATGGCATCTTATGATCCAAAGAACAGGAAAGCTCACCTTACCAGGCTGTCTACAAAGTCAACAACTTCGAACCGGAGCATTTCAAACTTGGTCAGTTTCTTGGATCTTTTTGATTCTTTCAACTCCAGCAAAGTCTATAAAAGACAGAAAATACACAGCCCAGTCACTCTGGATGACAAACCCATTCATCTAGAGTGATACTGACAGGACTGTTGGATTTTAGAAAATAAGACATGAAAAATGATTGCCATAGCTCTCCTAGGTAACACATACTAAACTAAACAGAAATAAAGTTAGACTAATCGTACTGTGTTCCCTGTTCGTATGCTATTTTACAAAAGGTATATAAGTATCTGCCTGTTTTTTTTAATCAAGGCTTTTTTTTAAATCAAGGCCAGTATGCTTAGTCAGAAAAGTAGGAGTTAGGGAAATTCTTCAAGCCTGTGGCTTATCATGTGACATTTAGGTTGGATAGGATGTTAAATTTTCAAGACACTCACAAACATGATTTGCTGACAGCTAAGGTGCGCAGGGCAGATCAAACCAAGAATAATTAACATCTCAATAAATAAATAAATCTTGAAACTAGTCTGGAGAAAGTAAAACTGGCCTGACCTTCTGAAGATGATAGAGGTCTGTCTTCTTCTGGAGTTCCTTTTGTGATGACACAGACACATCTTGTACCTCATTGGTTTCTGCTACTGGAACAAAAACAGTGTTCAACACACAGGGTAAACTTTTTCTAATATCTACAGAAACCTGCTGACCCACACCAAAACTGACACAGGGTCAATGGTACTCTCATGTCAGATGAGGACCCAAGTCTAGTTAGCTATTAGATTTTTTCTCCCGGCAAACAAAGGTCAATAATACTTCACTGTGTAATTTATACTGTAAACAGTTATTCAAAAATAGAAAATTCAGCCCTGTGCAGAGAGCCAGCACAAGGCCTATGCACCACTTGCATTTTACTTAAAACTTCTGGATCACATCCTCAACAGGTATAAACTGGAAAAAGCTCCACAGATCTCAATGAAGCAGCCACTTAATGAACTTTTAAAACTCCTCACATTGTAAATTTACATTTTTCCCATGCAAAATTTTTAAAGAGAAAATAGGTTCTCATCTGCCATTCCCAAACTCCATAACCTGGATTTACTGAAGTGAGAGCAAAGTGAAAAATAGAACATACTGAAACATTTGACTGACCAATTTTATCCTAATTTTAACATATGCCTGAATTTTGCTTTCAGAACTCTGTAGTTTATATACCAATAATTGCATCAATAATTAGCAGCTTTGCTTTAAAAAAAATTCCTGATTATCTGGTAGTGGGTTAAGTCTCAATTTTGATTCATTTTAAAATAAACAGTTCCTATCACAGTAATAACTAACAATATTCAAAGCAACAGACTACTAGGTTACTTGCATTGCTTATGGGGTTGTCCCCTGTAGGTCACAGGTTTAAGTCTGGCTCAGTTCAACAGTGAAGTAAGATAGCTGTTTGGTGGATTACATGAAATTAGTTGGTAGTTGCAGTCCAATTTTAGTGGACAGGTGTCAACATCTTAAAATCCATCACAGTTTTCTGTCAGTATCAACAAAGGCCAAAGATTCAATAAGCATGGAGACTACACTGCCCCTTCAACTCTGGAAGTGGTTTGTCAAAGTCAGGGTGAGGTGCTGCCTATTTTCACTGCTGACAAATCTTGCAATTTTATCATTTCTCTTGTGATCTTGGAAATCTTTCTTAAAGTCTCAGTTCCTGAAGACAACTGTTATGGGATAATGTCAGCTTTTATTTACAAACAAAGAAGCTTCTGGCCCTCATCGTTGCAGACAAAAGCCTGAAAACATGAAGAGTGTGTACCAAAGGCTCTGAAACTAAATGCAAACAAACAAAAAGTCCAAATGTACTAATATTTTTTTAAATATCAATTTTTAAGCCACTCGTGATTTCTAAATGCTTGAGATTGGCTATATTCTATGCTGTCCCTGTGCTGCGGTTAGAAAGTCTGTTAGTACAGGACTTTTGACTTTGGGCTGCACTGTTGAACTCTACAGGTTACCACTGGCCATTACCATTGCAATCGGGCCACCCTGACCTGAACAATCCATCTCTTATTTGGATCTGACTGTGACTTAATTTGCATATTTTTATCAGCTGGCATAATGATGAGACCAAATGGATATGTAAAGGAGTTTGCTAATATTAATTTTTCAAGCTTTTGACTTATTCATGAAATGTTTTTGAAAAGCTGTAAAGCACATGATGAAAAACCTCAAGAAAAAAATATATAATCAGGTGTCATTTATCATCATTCCCCTTTGATCTGTCCAGTTCCTTGTCTCACACCACTCTTCCATTTTACAAATGATGGGCCCCGTAGGCTGTAATACAAATATTGACAATCCCTATTTTGCATGTCAATTTTGAAAAGATGTACTCTATATCAAATACACTGGCCATATTGATATTCTTATGTAGAGAAATTTTTGGATTTGATCTCAAAATATCATGAGACCTTAGTAGGGCCAGTGAATTTCATTAGAATATAGATTCTCTGAGGCCATTTTAAAGCAGATTATTGATGCCAAACAATTTGGCAGTATATTACAGGCTCACCTTCCAGAGTTTGAAATCGTGCCAGGAACTCCTCCAGTTTCTCTACCGTGTTACTAAACTGTTTTCCAGAAGATGATGTAAAAATCTCCACACATTTTTGAAGTATGGCCACCAGCTCAGCCTTAGCCAACATCCTGAACAACAGAATGAAATAGCTAAAGATGTAATATAATCAGCAAACAAGAAAAGCATTTGCTGAATCACTTAGAATAATGTTCAATACCATATTTTCTACTCCTCTGAAAAAAGAGTAAAAGAAAGAAATCCCCAAGTTCTGTAATTTAATTGTAAAGTTGATTTTTTTAAAGAATAAACTAAGGCTGTTTAGCTTTTATATTAAAAACTTAATATTTAAAAAGGGCTGAGGTACTGACTGAGCTAGAAGAAGATATCCTTCAATTTCCCCCTAGTGTAGACAGAGAATAGTTTCTTCAGAGTACCCAGTCTATGGCATCATCTAGAGCTGGAAGCACCTTTGTATGTCTTCCCTTTAGGATCTGATTTAGAGGTGAGAACTTGGACTTAAAGCTTGATAGGAGTTCATGAATCATGCCAAACAAGATGTGTGAATTATATAAACCGGAATAGCCTCGCCTGGCATTTCAACATCACAAAACTCATTACATTCTGGGATCGGTAACGAACTTGAAACACAAAGTTAATGATTCCTGAATTTAATTAATATAAAACCACCACCGCTTTGTATTTATACAACACTTATCTGTAGACTCTAAGATTTTGTAATGATGACTCAGGACTGCTTAATCTCAGTATTTTCATTCTAAAGATATCAAATCAAACATCAAATATAAATGAAAGCATCTATATTATAATATTCCAGGATCATCTCCTGTGTGTCACTCTGAAGCCTAGACTATCTGTTGAGTCAGTGTGAAAGAATGGAAACAACTACAAGCATAGCTGAGAGCTCTTTTTATTCAGAATATCACTGGTTCACCATCTGTTAATGTTCAAATTCTCAGACATTTTGACCTGATCTGACATTTTGACAAATTACATTTTTGCAACAGGAAGGACTAGTGATCTAAATCATTAATACCTCCTTAGAGCTATGGCAGGGGCCATGGCTCTGGCAGCAGAGTTTGAGGTGTGCAGCAAGCTATGTTGCTATAAATATATGGGCATTGGTTTTGAGGGTTCACCTGTTCAAATGGTTCACCCTTCAAGGATGGCACTCATTTTAAATTAGTGTTTTCACCTCTTGCCCAGCAAAACCCTTTGTTTTCAAAGTAAAAGGTCTTTGTAAATGGACCCTTTGTACATCCAAAACACTAAAGGTCATTTATTGGTCTAAAAGGAGTGCAAGGGGGCATAATGTAAACAGGTTGTAATGTCACTCCAGTCCAATCTTTTCAATTAAGAAAAGGCAAAGAACTAGTCCTTGATTTAAAGCCCTAAAAAAGGAAAATAAAAAATACCGTAAAACAATTTGGCAGCAAGAAATCAATTAACCTTCCAGAAAAGACGGTTATCTACCTTGTAACTGTTGTTCTTAAGGATGTGTTGTTCACGTCCATTTCAAATTAGGTGTGTGCGTCGCATGCATGAACGTCGAAAACTTTTTCCTTCAGCGGCTCCCGTCGGGGCAGCAGAGGAGTCCCCTAGAGTGGCACCCTTGCGGTGGTGCACATATTATCCTGCCGGCCCGACTCCCCCTTCGGTTCTTTCTTGCCTTTGACTCCGACAGAAGGGAAGGAGGGCGGGTCTTGTAATGGACGTGACCACCACATCTCAAAGAACAAGTTACAAGGTAGGTAACCGTCTTTTCTTCTTCGAGTTATTGTTCACGTCCCTTCCAAATTAGGTGAATTCCAAGCTTACCATAGGAGGAGGGTAGGAGTCATGGAATGAAGAACGTCCCTACCAACCGCCGCATCGTCTCTGACCTGTTGGTTGATTGCATAATGGGCTGTAAACGTGTACACCAAGGACCAGGTCGCTGCTCTACAGATGTCCTGGATCGGGACCTGGGCCAGGAACGCTGTCGAAGAAGTGAGCGCTCTGGTTGAATGTGCCATGATCACCGGGGCCAGAACCTTGGTCAACTGATAGCAGGCACGAATGCAGTCCACAATCCAAGAAGATATGCGCTGCGCCAAGACCGGAAGACCCTTCATCCTGTCCGCAATGGCGGCAAACAACTGGGCTGACTTCCAGAAAGGTTTAGTCTGCTCCAAACAGAACACCAGAGCTCTAAGGACGTCCAGAGAGTGCAGACTATGGTTGCTTAGGTCTGTGTGGGGTTTAGGACAGAACACTGGCAAGCAAATGTCCTGACCCATATGGAATTGCGAGACCACCTCAGGAAAAAAACTTAGGATGCAGCCTGAGTTGCACCTTGCCCTTGTGAAAGACTGTATAAAGTGGCTCAGAGGCGAGGGCCCTCAGCTCAGATACCCTCCTTGCTGAAGTAATGGCCACCAGGAATGCCACTTTCCAGGAGAGTGGAAGCAGAGAGCAAGAGGCAAATGGCTCACACAGTGGGCTCATAAGCCTAGAGAGGACCAAGTTTAAATTCCAGGGTGGAACCAGAGGCCGAGAGTGCAGGAACACCCTGTCCAAACCTCTGAGGAAACGCCCCACCATGGGGCTGGAAAATACTCAGCGTCCAGAACCCCCTGGGTGGAACGCTGAGAGGGCCGCCAGGTGCACCTTGATCAAAGAAGGAGGGAGACCCTGCTGCTGTAGGTGCAGGAGGTATTCCAGGATGAGTGGGACGGAGGCCTGGAGTGGCTGTACCTGCTTGGGCTCGCACCAGCAGAAGAACCTTTTCCATTTAGCTAGGTAGATTGCCTTGGTGGAAGGCTTCCTACTACGAAGGACAATCTGTTTCACCAGAAGAGAGCACTGGCTCGCCACAGGATTTAGCCACAGAGCTTCCACGCCATGAGATGCAGGGATTGCAGGTCTGGGTGGAGCAGGTGCCCATGTTCCTGTGTGCTCAGATTGCGGTGAAGGGGAAGTGCGATCGAGGCAATCACCAACAGGTCCAGCAGGGTCATAAACCAGAATTGTCGGGGCCAAGCTGGTGCAACCACTACCACTGTGGCCTTGTCTCTGTGTTTCATGAGGAGAACCCTGGGGATGAGTGGTTTTGGCGGAAAGGCATACTTCAGACTCCCGCCCCATGGGATGGAGAATGCGTCGGTGACTGAGCCTGGACTGTGATTCTGAAAGGCACAAAATGGGGGATACTGACAGTTACTCCTGGTAGCCAAAAGGTCCATTTGGGGATACCCCCACCTCTGGAAGATTCACTGTTTGACATCCGATCTGATCGACCACTTGTGCATTCAGTACGACCTGCTGAGATGGTCTGCAAGCTTGTTCCGGATCCCTGAGAGATAAGACACTTTGAGATGGATGGAGCGGGCTATACAGAAGTCCCAGAGGAGAAGAGTCTCGCGGCAGAGAGGTGATGAGCGAGCTCTGCCCTGCTTGTTTATATAAAACATGTTGGTAGTGTTGTCTGTCAGAACTGTCATGCTGTGACCTTGTAAAGTGGTGTGAAAGGTTTGGCAGGCCAGATGAACCGCTCTGAGCTCCTTTATGTTGATATGGAGCTGCATCTCGTCCTTCGACCACAAGTCCTGCGTCCTCAGATCCCCTACCAAAGTGAGCACCTCAGCTGAGATCTGAGGTATCAGTATATGGGAAAGGAAATTATTTGTTCAGCATATAGTGAATATGTATTAATACCATCAGCAGTGCATTGCAGTTCTTGGAATTAGGAAAGGTCACAGATTTAGCCACGGATGAGCAGCTGCTAAACTGGTATTGTCCAAAATGTTTTTAAAACCACAGGGAGAAAAGCCAATTGTTCAAATTCACATCAAAAATTGTCATTGGGGTAAATCAGAAATATCATAATACTGTGATATGGCACTCTAATCTTGACCTGCGCATCATATCAAAATCTCTCTCTCCCATTTATTTACAGTCTCGTTGCCTGTGTTTGATCCAGATGAGGATTTTGGGTTTTTTAGCCAATTGGTAGCTATGGACTCAAAAGGTCACCTAGAAGGCAACATCTACAAGGAACAAATAAATGTACCTCCTCTGGTGGTACATCATCAAGGCACCCAAACCTAGAAAGTTCCATGAATTGCCTGTTGCTCTGACAAAAGGCACCAGTACATCTGCAGGTATAATGTGTTTGTGGCAGACATGCCACTTGTGGCCAGAAGGAAGATTGGTTCCATAGTTGATACCCATCGGCGTGGTCATCCCCTCTTAAGATGACCACGCTCCCACAGAAAGGGTGACCTCTAGTGGAGATGGCCAATATTGTGTAGTGACCAACAATCAAAAATATTATGTTGGTCAGAGTGCAAGATCATGACTAAGAGCTTGTCTATACCATCCGCCAGATCAGCAGGCAGCAATCGATCCAGCAGGGGTTTACTTATCACATCTAGTACAGACGAAATAAATTGACCACTGAGCGTTCTCCCATCAACTCTGGTACTCCATCAGAATGAGAAGTGCAAGCAGAGTCAACAGGAGATCGTCAGCTGTCGACTTACCACAATGAAGACACAGCAGTAAGCAGATCTATGTATGCTGACTTCAGCTACACTATTCACATAGCTGAAGTTGCGTATCTTAGACCAACCCTGTGCGGTAGTATAGATAAGCCCTAAACATTTCTGTTTTTATCCAAAGGTGCATATATTAATTGGGCATATGGCAGTTTCCCCAGTACGTGTTTTAAAAAATGAACCAGTTTTCACTACTAAAACAGAATATCAGGATCTAGTCCAACAGAGCAAACCAATGTTGCAGCTTCACATTGCCCCTCTTAATTTAAACTTAAGCTAGTTAATGGAGTATAAAGATTCACACTTAATAAAAATTAGTAATGAAGTAACCGAGGCAGGACAAATGCTCACAGGGTAATGGATGGAGGTGATCAGGTGTTAACTGTACCTCTATGGATGGAGATTGGACTGCATAGATGAATTGTAGTGCAGCTGGAGTAATCTTTGTTGTATTGTGTTGCATGCTTTGCAAAATCAGAGGTCTAAGTGAAGGGTATTAGGTACTGCCCCAAACACCTCCCCTAAAAAGCCAACCCCAGATCGTCTCTATTCAGAATCCTATCTTTCAGGAGGTGACCAATTAATGTCAGCTAACCCAAAATAAGGAACATATTGTGTCTCTAAGCAACCAGCAGCAGTATACCAGGTACCTGAACATTCCTATGCATCTATCATCCATAACAGCCAATACAGTGTCTCCATATGGATGGAATACATTGTTAAGACCCTAAATAGCAGTGTGATAGGGTTCATTAGCAATCATTCCATTGAGGGGAGGGGAGGCGACTTGTAGCCAGCTATAGTGTTAAAAATATATGGGCACACTCTAAGTTACAGGTGTGGAGTAATGTGAAAGCCTACATTCTCAAGCCTGTAAAGACAATAGCTAAGCCAAACTAAGGCCCAAGGTTTAAACACTTGACATACCCTACCAACCAGTCAATGACCCTATATCACATGACAGAGTGCTGTTATAAGCAAGTGTTGCTAAACTGCTGACACATAACCACAAGATGCCAGTTTTTACCAGACTTAGATATTTTTATTATGGATATCTGCTGATGTGCATACAACAATGCCAAGGTAACTAAATGATGTATATGTTAATAATCTCAAAGTAGAAGACCTAGTAACCTACAGGAGAAGGGCACCCCAACATTAGTAGGGTGAGGAAATACAGACAAAGAAAAGAGGCTGATATCCCTACTGAATATGCATTAGACAGTGGGCATCACCATAACCTCTGATAAAAAGCAGCATTCACCCATTGGTGATCGTGGGTGATTTCTCAGAACCTGTCAGCCAAGAACCACTCATGGGTCATTCTAGCTCAAGAGGCTGGCAACCTTTCGGAAGTGGTGTGCAGAGTCTTCATTTATTCACTCTAATTTAAAGTTTCGCGTGCCAGTAATACATTTTGATGGTTTTAGAAGGTCTCTTTCTATAGGTCTATAATATATAACTAAACTATTGTTATATGTAAAGTAAATAAAACGTTTAAGAAGCTTCATTTAAAATTAAATTAAAATGCAAAGCCCCCCAGATCAGTGGCCAGGACCCATGCAGTGTGAGTGCCGCTGAAAATCAGCTTGTGTGCCGCCTTCGGCACCCGTGCCATAGGTTGCCTACCCCTGTTCTAACTGGTTCTCTTTCCCTTTTATTTTCAGACTCAGTGATTGACAGTGGTGAAGTACTGCCTCATAGAGATGCCCAGGGGTGGTGTTCTGTTTTCCCAGTTCTATTCTGTAGCATTAAGAGGAAATCCCAGATATTGTACTTCGCCTTTGCTGCTGTTGACATGAACAGGCAGAGGGGCAGCGTAGCTCAAACACTTTTCACCAACAGAAGTTGCTCTAATAAAAGATATGACCTCACCCAACTTTTCTCTCTAATATTCTGGGACCAACATGACTACAATATCACCGCAAATAACACTAATAATGTTTCTCGACTGGTAACAAAAGCATATCACAAAAGAGTGCAAGAATATTATTAATCAAATTATGAAGATCTAATAAAATTTTTTTAAAAAGAACACCATCATTTAAACAAATATTCCAAACTAATTACCAAAGGCCAGATTCTGATACTCTCATTCATGCTGAGTAGTCTCAATGACTTCAATAGGACTAATCAGGGAATAATCAGCATGATGGAAAGATATCAGAATCTAGCCTCAGCTAGCTTCTGGCATTTTCACTGAAAAGAATAGGCATGCACGTGTAAAATGATAGCCAATTATATTTACAATCAATCAGTAATGTTGTCCATTGCAAAACTTCTTGTTCGCAGAGTTCTTAATGGAAAGTTCTAGAGAAACAGATGGAAAATATTCTACATGTCTAAAACAAAAGAAGAAAATGGAAATGAGAAAGATTACCTCAGTAACTGAACAGCTGAGCCATATTCTTCTGTTTCCCACACTCTCTTTCTCAAACATGCACAGTGCAGCTCTCTGATCTGTAAACCAGTACATGAGTAAAGGGAATACAATGTTTTACAAAACAAATAATGGGTTAGTTTTACATTCGCTTTTCAAAACAATGACTGACTCATTCAAAGAGTGGTCCTGTGAGGAGCTGAGTGCTGTCAACTCTCACTGACCGCAATTTGAGGAGAAGGCATTCAGCATCTCTTGGGACTAGGCCCTCCTTCTGGCACAAATATGCTTGCAGCTCGGCACCATGTTTTAACAGGGTCCATTCAGGTGATGGGAATGCAGGGATTAGAAATGAACCTGAATCAAAACCTCTTATTCAAACATTCCACATTCACAAACATTAGGAAAGTTCAGAGTGAATTCACAGCTAAGATCCCCATCAATTAACAATGGATCTGATACTTCTAGAATCAATGGAGAAATGCACATCATGGAATGTTCTGCAGCATTAATAAGAGAATGTGGGGCAAAAATAACTGCTTGGTATGAGAAGTTGAGTTTGGTCATACCAGAGCTCTAACACAAGTCAATATACAACTAACGACTAAGAATATCCAGAACTGTCCCATCACTGCTATGTTATTCCTGCCAAAAAGATGTTAATTCACATCTGAATCTAACCATTGGGCAACTAGTTGATTGATGATAGGAGAAATGGAAAATTGTCCTTACTACATATGAGAAATCCAGATTCATAAAAGCCAAACATCACAGCAGCACTAGCTATTCTGTGCATTTGCTTCTCTCTACAAGCCCTCTGCTGTTTACTCACAACAGAGTATGACAGGCTTTGTTAAAGAAACAATGTGCTGTTCCCTCAGTCCATAATAAAAACAAAACACATCTGATTGTATGTGGGAAGGGTGTGGAAGGAAAAGAGGAGTGGAGAGGGAAGGAATGGGCTTCAAATTTGTAAAGATGTCAACCATGAAACAAGAGAGGTCCAGGGAATGATGGTACTTCACCTGTTTGCCCAAAGGGTACTTTGGAAGGGAAGTTGTGAAAACATGAAAACATCTCAGAACTAGGAAATAATTCTCATGGTAAGTATGCAAGTCTTCCAGTAATGTCTGGGTTACCTCCTAAAATGACAGAATAACAGTTTAACAAAGTAGTTCAATATCCACCAGAACAAAGCAGTATGAAATAATCACAAAATATCTTTTAAAACACACAAATAAAATATTTTAAGAGAACACTAAAATCTGACAAACTAGAAGGGACCGATTTATATCAAAGTGATTATAATCATATTTAAATCAGCAAGCAGGAAATCATTATTTAAATAATTGATTTCAATCTTGTTTCACATTTGTATCTTTTTATTTTCCTAAAGAAAGACTCATTCTCATGGTTGATATAATCGTTAAAACACTGATTTGCAACTAAATATGGTCTTTATACTCAATTTGGTACTTCTTTATGCTAATCAGCAGGATAAATTGTATCTATTCGCATGTATTTAAGCAATTATATGGCTCAAAATACATTTATTCAGACAGTTAATTTTTCAGATTTTTATTAATTTAGGAAATGCACCATTCACCATTTTCTATTTACTAGATGATAACATCTTACGCATGCTTTGCATCAAGCTGCATTTGGACAGAAATTGGAATTCAATTAAAAAATAAACAAAACCCAGCAATTTAATTTAAAACTGATTTATTAAAACAAAGGAAATGTTAAATGTAGTTAATGACCTGACAAATTGAAAATCTGGCCCATGGTGACCAGAAAAGGGTATTTAGAACAAGAGATTTTCAAAAGTGTCCGAGCCGTTTACATACCTAATTCCCACTGAAATCAATGAGAGGTAGGCACTAGACCTACTTAAGCACTTTTGAAAATCCCATTAGGTACCTCTGCATTTTCAAGTGCACAAATCTCTTTGAAAATCTATCCTATGTCCTTCGAGTTTTTAGAATTAGTAGATCTCATCCTCAACAGCTGGTTTTTATTCATAGACAAAGTGGTAAACAAGCTTTTCTGCTTTTTCAACTCCTAAATGATTTCTCAACTAATCATTTAGGAGTTGAAAAACTCCTTGTGAACTAATTGTGAACTAATTAGATTGTGAACTAATCCAAGTGAAAAAAATATATATTCTCCCTGCACTTGTTGCTTTGAGTTGAGCAAGGAGTAATTAAGTAAAAGCTTTTCTGCACGACAAAAAAGTAGTACTCATATTTGGACAAATGTAAACAACAGCATTCACTCCATTGTAAAGACTGAAAATAATATAGATAACTTACTTACGCAGCACTTGGATTTATAACACACAGAGACTAGAAGTACATCAGTTGTAAATGAACAAAAAAGTCACAGTTCTGTTTCTGCAGATAAGGTGAGATACTGTGCTGAAAATCCCAAGTCTAGGGTAGATGGGATTACGGTAACTTTAAGCCATCTTTCTGCCCCGCTTATTCTGGGTTGCTCTCTGAGACGGGGAGGCCCACAGTGTACCTTAGATAGCCCTCGGTGTCTGTCTAAATTATACAATTTCCCCATGTTGCCCTAAGTGTGGGCCACAGCACAGCCTCGAATCCCCACAGTACTGTGCATTGCAACATTGTCCCTTGCATATTGCCTGTGCTATAGCTTGCAACGAAATCCTTGGAAGGCACCCTCATGGAAATCTTAAGAAGTGCCTGTCCCATAAAAGGAACCCTAAAAGCTCTGTTTGTATCCTCCCCTGATTACATACAGAGCTTTTAGGGTCCCTTTTATGCTACTTTGGCCTTTTTTACCTGGCATAAAAGAACCACAGCAGTGCTGAGGATCTCAACTACAGTGTAAATCTATAACCAGTCTATCATCATCTACTTGGTTCCGGTTATATTAGAATCTAAGTAAA
Source organism: Dermatemys mawii (assembly GCA_007922305.1). Taxonomy (NCBI): domain Eukaryota; kingdom Metazoa; phylum Chordata; order Testudines; family Dermatemydidae; genus Dermatemys; species Dermatemys mawii. The sequence continues at coordinate 43,361,347 of ML677333.1, read as the reverse complement.
GCTAGGTCAAGTATCCTTTTTTGAATGGCCAGGAATCAATGAGGTCTAGCCTAGCCTGCAGAGGGCCATTTCACCACCTTTGCTTTAAAAAGACTCATTAGCAGACTTATTCCATTCATGTATTGTATTTTGTTGAATATATAAGACGGGGGGGGCAACCTGAGCCTGAGAAGGAGCCAGAATTTACCAATGAACATTGCCAAAGAGCCACAGTAATAGGTCAGCAGCTCCCTCATCCACTACCCCACTCCAGCACTTCCTGCCCACCAGCAGCCCAGCCAATCAGTGCCTCCCCTTCCCTCCCCACGCTTCCCGCCCACTGCAATCAGTTGTTTTGCAGTGTGCAAGAGGCTCTAGTCGGGAGAGGGGAGGAGCGATGGCATGGCAAGCTCAGGGGAAGGGGCAGAGGCCTTGGGGGAAGGGATGGAGTGGGGGCAGAGCAGTGGGTTGAGCAGTGAGCACCCCACAGCACACTGGAAAGTTAGCATCTGTAGCTCCAGCCTTGGAGTCAGTGCCCATTGAAGAAGCTGCGTATTAATTAACCTCTGAAGAGCTGCATGCAGCTCCAGAGCTACGAGCCGGCCACCCCTGAAATCAGAGATCGCTTTTTGCTATCAGATATGCAGGTTGTGAAACTGGTAAGTGCAGAGGGCTAACAAAATGCGCAGTACAAAACCTCAGAAAATGTAACATATTAAGATGATATTTTCAAAGTTCTACTCTGAGTTTACAGAAATTGACATATAATCCCCATGCCTCTGCATAAATGGCACATTTCTACAGAGGTGGGAAAGCAGTTAATTAATTCAACTGCAAATTAATTCCATTCTGAAAGATAAATACAAAGGAAACGCATTCTTGGGTAAAAGTAAACTTTGCCAAATGAAATATCAGCTGCATCTGATAAGGATGCTCACACATAATCTGAATGGATTTAACGACTATGGGCCAGTTTCTGCCACCCATACTCACAGTGAGATGAGCCTTACTCCTCAAGAAGTCCCACTGATTTTGGTGCAAGGATGCCAAAATCTGACCCTGGATAATAGTGTCAGAGTCTCACTTGATACATAAAGGCTTTGCTGATGCTTTTTTTTTTTTTTGTTATTGTTATAAAAACTATTAACAGTATTATTTTCTTAAGACTAAACAATTTAACACTGAAGCTGGGAGTATAAATTAGATATACGAATGTAAAAAATCAAAATGGAGTATGAATTAAATACCATCGATTTAAACACCTCTGGGTACTGGAAAAGATTTGATTCAATTCCAAAGTATGCCATGGGGCTTAGAGCCATAAAGAACACTGAACCACTGTGGGGTGATCTCGAAAAGCAAAATGCTAAAATTAATTGTTTTCATTCAAACTTTCAAAAATGACTTTGGTCTTGGGTTCTATTCTTCATGCCAAAATTGCATATTTGGGGAAGAGAAATCAACAGTGTAGATCAAACAACATCCAACAATAGCTCTGATTTTTTAACCCCTAATGCCATATAGCTCTTTGGCATAGCTTTATAACTTTAACAAGCAGTGCCTTGTGGCTGATGGACTTAAAGCCAAATCCTATCCTTCTGATACATGACAGGTTTTTTTTTTAATTTGATGGACAAATAAGTTCATAATGTCCTTTCTGATATGAAGGAAATAGCGCAAGTGAGGCAATGACTGGACTGAGATTAAACATTTACATTACTGAGACTTGAATGGCTATTTTTTTAGTACCCAGACAAGGAAGCTGACTTTTCCTTAGCAGATGTTTTAAAACAAAATAGTTTAAGTCTACTCCATTCTGGAAGGATTGTCTAGTATTAGATCATATCCTTCACTATCCTGCACTTATGTCATAATTTAAAAATAAACACCCCCCCCCCCCCACAAAAAAACCTATTTAGTGTAATTACATTTCAATCTTTAAATAAAATAAGATACTTCCCAAATAAAGAACGTTGGGTCTAATTTTATGCAAGCTTTATATTTTGTAAGACAGGGAAACAGTCTAGAAAAATCATTCACTTGGCTACACACTGACTTTATAGATCCTTCACTGGCTGACTGCAGAGTAAATACTACTCTGTCAGAGAATTTATATGTTTAGATTCCACCTCTCAGCAGCAGCCCATCTGCAGAAGAGGTTATTGCAGTAATGGTTGGTTATTTTACTGGAGGAGGAGGGAGAAGAGCTATTGGTAAAATGAGTTTAACTGTAACAATTCAGTATCTTCTAGGCTGGTGTGGGATTACAGAGGCTGTTTTCCAAACTGTCTTAGTTTGAGATTTTAACATCCATAGTACAGAAAGACATCAATCAGAATAACATCTTCATGACTTGCGAAGGATTACTTGTCAGAAACTTTCTAGCTTGGAATTATATGTCGTGGCAAACAGACCCGTGACAGAGATGAAACATCTGATCAGAGACTGGTTGTTTCAATTCCTACTTGTAAAGGCAGATCTTTATCATTCCAAGGACTTCTGCTTGCCATTTCATGGCTGTTAGAATATGGATGGTTGTCAAATGGATACCATTTCCATGGAAGTACTGCACGAGTTGCCAGGTTTCACAGCAATGGGTTTGTGATTCTTGTCCATCCTCTCATTATTTCTAATTTTGATTAGTGACATCCCTCTCTTGGGTCAGGACAAATGAAATCTTACCCTGCTCATAGCCATCCAGAATGCTGCTGCATAGGTCATTCTAGCTTGTTGCACTAGTTGTGTCACCTCTCTCTTTGAATCCTTTTACTCGTTTCTGCTTCTTTATCATCACATCAAACATAAGCTGTTTGTCTTCACTTTCAAGGTTCTTCATGACCTATCCCCACCCTACTGGTCTTTGTGTATATAGTTAATGGTTTCTATTCAGTTGTAAATAATTGTAAATAGTTGTTAAGTAGTTAGAGTAGTTCCTCCCCTTAGGGGGTTTTTCCTCTCTCCCTCTCGGAGTCTCTTCCTCCCCGGCTCCAGGGCACGCCTTGGCTGCCAGGGTTTAAGGTGTGCGACTCCTGTGGCAAACCTATGTCCACGAGTGACCCGCATATGCAGTGCCTGGGCGAAGGCCACCAGATGGAAAAGTGCCAAATCTGTCGGAGCTTTAAACCAAGAACGAGGAAAGAGCAAGACTTCTGCTTTAAGCTCTTGCTCATGGAGTCCGCACTGCAGCCGCATGTGGAACAGGCTCCCACGGTGCGGGACACTCAGGCACCAAAAACGGATGCCTCCCAGTCACACAGGCACCGATCACCGGCGCGCAAAACTAGTGCCTCCAGAAGTCACCGGTCTTAATCACCAGTGCCTATGAAGAAAAAGAGATCTGACAGAGGACGCTCGCTGACTAAAAGGTCTCATGGTGATCAGGATGGGGTGCGTCCCTTGGTGGGACACCCTAATCAGAACCTGCAGGAGCTGGTGCCTCAACTTCGGGCTCTGCAGTCCAACCTCCTAGCCCGGTGCGGTTGGAGTGGGCATCCTGCCCACGCTTGGATGATGACTTAGATCTCCTGTCCACACCGGACACCTATTAGGCCGACCTGGACCTCATTAATATGGTGCGGGACCAAAGTGTGCAAGATCAGAGGACACCGGTACTGTCTTCGATACCGAGTGGAACTCCACGGGTGGTATCCGCACCATCGGCACCGGGGCATATCTTCATGGCACCGACTACTACAACATCAGCACCATCCGTGCCACCTGCGGAACCAACCGGTACGAGTCCTGCACTGGTACCCACGGCCCATCAATCCTCTGGGCACATGCCGGCTCCGCAGTTACCTCACGCATCCATCTGGCACCAGGGGAAACCTACCATGATGCAGTAACTAACTACAAGCCAATCAGCTTTGTCTCAGTCCCTGGAAAAATCATGGAGTAGGTCCTCAAGAAATCAATTTTGAAGCACTTTGAGGAGAGGAAAATTATCAGGAATAGTCAGGATGGATTCACCAAGGGCAAGTCATGCCTAACTAACCTAATTGCCTTCTATGATGAGATAACTGGCTCTGTGGATGAGGGGAAGGCAGTCAACGTGTTATTCCTTGACTTTAGCAAAGCTTTTGATACGGTCTCCCATAGTATTCTTGTCAGCAAGTTAAAGTAGTATGAGCTGGATGAATGGAATAAAGTGGATAGAAAACTAGCTAGATCATCAGACTTAACGGGTAGTGATCAATGGCTCCATGTCCAGTTGGAAGCCAATATCAAGCAGAGTGCCCCAAGGGTCAGTCCTGGGGCTGTTTTTGTTCAATATCCTCATTAATGATCTGGAGGATAGCATGGATTTGAACTCTCTACAAGCTTGCAAATGACACTATACTGGGAGGAATGGTAGATACGCTGGAGGGTAGGGATAGGATACAGAGGAACCTACACAAATTAGAGGATTGGGCTAAAAGAAATCTGATGAGATTCAACAAGGGTAAGTGCAGAGTCCTGTACAAACATAACACAATGGAGTACTAGTCTATCACTAGGGTCCTTAAGTGCTATATTAATACAAAAAATTAATAATTTAACTTTGGAATGAGATGGGATATCAGCCCAAAGGTGCTGAACAGATCAAACATCACTCAGTCGGGGGGGGGGGGGTGGCAGTATAAGGCCTTCACTAAGGCATGCTAACGTCTTTAAAAGTCCCTATAAAAATGTTTTAGAGAAACAGATTATATCCCTTTAAATGTTCTGCTAGCAGCCTGAGATACAGATAGCTTACAAGTACAACCTTCAGTATCAGAGGGGTAGCGTTAATACTAATATCTGGATCTGCAAAAGCGACAGAGTCCTGTGGCACCTTATAGAATAACAGATGTATTAAAGCATAAGCTTTCGTGGGTGAATAGCCATTTCGTCGGATTCACCCACAAAAGCTTATGCTCCAATACATCTGTTATTCTATAAGGTGCCATAGGACCCAAGCACAACCTTGTCGCTCCCTTGTGCGCTTGTAATCTTGAACACTTTATTCAATATATTTTAACATGATTTAGCCCCACCCACACTGACCAGCAAGAGCATTTCAAAACGGTTTAATCCTGAAGTGGTTTTAAAATGTCTAAAACTAGTCTGGAAACTAAAAATGTAGATTTAGGAAATTAACAGAAATGCCGATCCTTGGATTTTATGGCAATCTAGGTGCTCTCTTGGTAGGAAAAGAGCATACTCAAAACTAGTACGGGATAAACTTGGTCTCCTGAGTTAAAATCTCTCTGTAAAATAAATTTTTATGCCTATGGCAGTGTAAGAATCATGGCTACACTTACAACAGCTGTAACATTTACTTACACTGTCATTGTACCACTTGTATCTAGCTCATTTTGTAAAACATTTATATTAGACATGCATCTGAAGATTTTAAAAGTGCTTTCCAAATTAAGGTCCCAGTCCTGAAATTCTCTTTAGCATGAGTGAACACTCTGTGTCCATAGCGAATCTGATTGACTTTAATGGAGATCCAGGCAAGGTACAGGAGCCCATATCTGGCACAGCATGCAGGATTAGTTATTTATCCCTTGTTCTGGCAAACACTCCACTGAGTCTCGTTTTTTTTTAATCTGAGTAAGTAGTAAGAATGGGTCCTAAATAACTGAGCCTCAAAATCTGCCTGGTAATTATTTTATAGATGGTAAACTCAGTGCACAGAAAGGCTGAGTGACCTGCCCAACACCCTACAGAGTAGAATTGGGACTATCATGTAGACCTAAAGCCCAACTCTCAAATCATTAGACATGTTTTGGGATATATACCACATGAAAGATGCTGCACAGAACCAAATTCTACCCTAGTTTTCTATCCCTTTTCATGCAAAATGATCAAGGTTTTGAAAGGCTGTTCCTATCCCCCAAATGATTTTACACTTTACCTTTAAAAAACTGTCCTCAGTCAGAAGTGCAATTTGTTTTTCTGAGACTTGACTTTCCACATATCTGAAGTAAAAACCAAACAAAAATATTTGTACCATATAAAGTTACATAATACATAATTTTAAAAATGACTGTGGTCAGGATTCTGTTGATCTGTGGACACTACAAAATCCTGCAGTTGTAAGTCCTGGGTCTGCCATAACTTCTCAACTGGTTAGATCATTTGTCAAAAGAATATGTTTCTACATGAAGGACAAAAGGAAAAAATGGAACTTTCAACTGAAAGATTTTACAGCAGGTTATCTTACACAAAATAAAAGCTGCATTCCTTAGACAAGACACTAAAGAATTTCAGAAGTAATTCACAACTGTCCCTGTTTTGTGTAACATATGCACAGATAATTATTTATAATTTATAATTATTTATAATTATAATTACATTTTTTCACAATGCTGTATTTACAAGTACTTTTTAAAAAATGCTTATTGACTATAGGACAGTTCAAAATATTTATTTCTCCTTTACCTTCTAAAAGATGGCAGGCTTCGAATATTTTCACACTGATTGTGTGATAAAGAATTTACTCTCTCCTTAGCTTCCTGGAGCTGGCAGCACAACACACTGAGGGGCTGGGAATAGAAATGCTCCACAATAGACAGCTGAAAGAGACAATGCAGTAAAAGCCTGTAATATCTATGTAGTTCACTTTCCTTGCAGTGTCCTAGCTTTTAAGTAAGATTTATTTATACACAAAATTTATTAACAATTGTCATTGAAGTAATGACATTTATTTAAAAAGCGTATTAGCGTCTACTCATTCAACACATCAGATTACATTAATAATCTTCTACTTTCCATTGTCACTAGGGGTGGTTGATTATTATTCAATGAATAATGCAGGCTGCCCATATCATTCAGTCAATTGCTTTTTGTTTTATATGAGATCTATAGCTGCTCAATTATTACTTGATTAATGTATTCTTTGAATAATCGCAAAATTCAGCAATTACATTATTGCAAAATTCAGCAATTAAATTATTACATTTTTGGGGGGTTATGTGACCAGGCCCAACCTCACAAATACCAAAGCAGCAAGTAAAGAGTATTATTTAAGGTACAAACGTCAGCTAGAGTGCATTAAATGAAGCAAAGGAACATGACAAGATTTCACATAACTGATCTTGTACTGTTACGTCCTGATCTTGTAAACATTTACGCATGTGCTTAACTATGCTACTTTGAGTTGCTCCACTGATTTCAAGTGTGCAAGTGTTTGCAGGTCTGGGGCCTTACAGTATAATAGAAAACATCCTGCTGACTCAGTACAATTTTTTTAAAGGCTGGACCACAATCATTCTGAAGAAAAAAAAAAAACGTAGTACAAAAACTGAGGAAGCATATTGGGATGGAAAGCCTTTTCCTGCCACAAAGTTCTTTATATGATTGAAGTTTTTTCAGTATCAGCATGCAAAATTGAAAGGCATCAGAGAATACCTATAAAATTAATATACAGAAAATTTGTTTTTACCCTTTCAGGTAAATTCTCTTTTTTTGTTTCTAACTTTTTATTCATATGACTTATGCCACAGAATAAGTTGTTTCTAAACTGCCTTCCCATCATTGCTGCTAGCTTCCCAACAGTTTTCCCATTTCCAAAAATACCTATCTAGAAACTCAATCTCAGCTATAGTATTCAATGGGAATTTTGCCACTGACTTCAATGGGAGTAAAATCAGGCCCTAAAAAAATGAGTACAAGTCTGCCACCATGGAGTAATTCTATTGCATTTTCACCACTGCTTAGCTGTAACTGAAATTCTTCGTACTCCTGCTTACCTGAAATCCTTTGATAAAGTTCTGAACAGAGAAATCATGGTACAAAAATACGTTGATTAGAACTTGCAGCACTTTCTCACTTAGTTTAAAAGGAAACTGAGTTGTCAGAAGTAGCTGCAGGAGACAAAAGGAAAAAAATATTTCCTTGCTAAATGTTACTAGAATAGATTACATTTCAAGGCAAATGCAACTGCTAATAGCAACAGCCAATTATTATAAATTTTCCTTCCTGAATATATAAATAGCAAAACAGTTAGATCTGCGTTTGGTTTAACTCTCAGAATGTGCTAAAATTAAATTAAAATTAAACTATATTACTCGATTAACGTACATAGTCACCTTCAGCCAAACAGCATTTATTTCCATTGCTGCAAAAACATAAACACTTTTATTTAAAGCTTATGATTCTACCGCATCCTGAATACTGTCTGATTTTAGTTATGTTCAAACTTGGCATTAATTTTACCTATAATTTTTCAAATTATGAATGACAGAATAATTATTACAGCAGGCATCACAGACAAAACTACTTTCTGCAAGCATATGCAATAGTTCTGCTGATACTCTACAAATGCACTCCACTGAAATCAGACGAGCAAAGTGTCTGCATGATGGGACCTTATATTTGGATAATTCTGCTCATTTTCAAGGGGTTACAGAATTCACAGTAAGCTGCAATATTCCAGTGTAAATATAAGCCACGTGAAGCCATCCCTATTTAGAATGAAGTGATTCTTACTTCAAAGCAGCACTATAATAAAGGGGAGTGAATGAAAACCATATAGTTGTGTGTGCATGAATGTTAATATAAACAACAAGTGAAGATATGTACTGAATAATTTCTGAATGGTCTCCAACATTGTGAAGAGAAAACTCTCAACATATGTAAGTGAGCTTAAAGACATGGGTGCACCGAGAGAATATTCAGAGCATATGGCTCTCAGGAACAGATCCCACTTTAAAAGCTTCACACCAGTCTACCTTTAAGGCATAAGATACATCCATTCCCCCTTCATTTATCTAGAAATGGAATTACCTTGTCAATTACTGTAGCCAGGTGCTCCTTGCAAGAAAGAGATTGGAAAAGCTCTATACACAGCAGAGAAGAAACAGAGTGAGGAAGTAACCTGTGGATGATCATTGGAGACGTGGCAATTCCAAAAATGAGTACAAGAGGGAATTCATGTATGTGCTGACTAGACCACAAAGTGGGGAAGGAAAAAGAAAACACAATAGTTATGCGGGTTTCTGTATGAAACACAACCAAAAGGCAACATAGTATATTCCCAATACAGTTCTACCAAGAAAAAAACAAATCAAACTGTACCCTGAGGACCCAATTTTCAGGAAGATGCTTACAAAACATCTGCTTTTAGTGTTATAGTAAAGGAAAGGTTCCCCTTTGCTAGTTTACCTAGCTGAAAAATTCCAAAATAGAGTCTTCTAAATGTGTCTTGAAGTTATTTTCATTTCTAAGGAACAATTTTAATAAATTGTGTTGAAAGGCTCACATGGATAAAAATAATTAAAAGGTAAGTAAAATTATTTACTCTTTGAATTGCAGTAGGACCTAAGGACCACACTCATAGATCAAGGCCTGATTGTTTTTTGTGATTATACAGTGTCTAGCACAGGGGTAGGCAACCTATGGCACGGGTGCCGAAGGCGGCACGCAAGCTGATTTTCCGTGGCACTCACAATACCGAGGTCCTGGCTACTGGTCTGGGAGGGCTCTGCATTTTAATTTACTTTTAAATGAAGCTTCTTAAACATTTTAAAAACCTTATTTACTATACATACAACAATAGTTTAGTTCTATATTATAGACTTATAGAAAGAGACCTTCTAAAAATGTTAAAATGTATTCCTGGCACGTGAAACCTTAAATTAGAGTGAATAAATGAAGACTCGGCATACCATTTCTGAAAGGTTGCCGACCCCTGGTCTAGCACAAAACAAAACAAACGAACAAGAACCCCAAGACTTTAAAAAGTATTGTAGTTTGCTTAAAAAATAAAATAAAGCAAGACATTTAGAATTAAACTTAAAAGAAACCCAACTTTCTGAAAGTATGGTAATGCAGTTAGATCAGTGGTTCTCAAACTGGGGGTCACGAGTCACTTCCAGGGGGGTCATGAGCTCCCAGCGCCGATGCCATGCCGCCAAATTGATTCCTTCTGCATTCGGCGGCTTTTCAGTGGACATGCCACATGCTTCAAAATGTCCACTGAAAAGCTCCCGAAGTGGTTGCTTCCGGTTTCGGCGGACTGTGTGAATCACGCGCATGTCCGCCGAAAAGCCGCCAAACGTGGAAGGAATCATTTCGGCCGCATTTCCGTGGACATACAAGGGTTGCGCCACGAGGCTGGAGAAGAAAAAAGGGTTGCGGTTCAACAAAGTTTGAGAACGCCGAGTTAGATCATTCAAATAATTGTAACTTTCCACCCACATTACTATCCTGAGATGAACCAGAAACATTATTCTTCACCTGAACTCCAAATCGCCGTATCAGTTCTGACCAAAGTCCCTATGTTCACCAATCCTATCTCTGATAGCAATCAATTACAAATGATTCAGAAGAGAGGGATAAAGTGATCCATAACTGATATTTATACAAATTAGAAAGACAAGATGGGTGAGGTAATATCTTTTACTGGACCAGCCTCTGTTGGAGAGAGAGAAACTTTCAAGCTATAGAGAGCTATTCCTCAGGTCTCAGAAAGATACTCAGAGTGAAGAGCAGTTCTGTGTAGCTCAAAACTTGTCTCTCTCCCCAACAAAATTTGATCCAATAAAAAATATTACCTCACCCACCTTGTCTCTCTAATATCCTGAGACCAACACAGCTATGACAAGCCTACATATTTACACAAATTAGCATTCCTATGAGAGAAGTTAATTCTGTCTCCTAAAGAGTTTGTCTGGCTTAGTATATGTCTATATTCCTTCAGTGGGTGAAATCATTTCTCCCTTAAGTTAACTGAGGTCAGGACTTAACATTATGTTTTTATCCTAGCATATCTGTGATTGTTATTCATGTATTATATTTATTATACACACATCTCTTTTGAAAATCTAATTAGAGTCTATGCCTCAACAACATAATTAACTGTGGAATTCACTTCCACAATATTTGTGGTGTAATTCATGTATTTTTAGCAGTTTTAAATGTACTTCTTTTTAATTTTACTGTTTATCAAATTGCTCATCTGTTGTGAGGAAAGAAAACTGGAATGCCCAAGTGGATCTTTCTATATATGCACACAATAAGTTATAGACCTACAATACACTCACTCACTCATTCCTTCTCTAAAACAATCCTAAACTTCTACATTTCTTTTTGTTTTTGAGTTTCCCCATTTCTCTTACATTTTTGCCCTCTCTGGACCTTTTCTAGTTCTAGTTCATTTTTTATGACATATGATGAACAGAACTGAGCACTGTGTTCAAATGAAGGTCTGTCACTGCTTTATACAAAGGTATAGCCTCTTCCCTTTTCTAGTTTCATGTTGTCCAAAAATTTTGCTACCTTACAATTTAACACTGCTCCTTAAAGATCGCTAATATATTAAATACTACTAGTCTCATTACAGATCTTTGTGGTACTCCACTATTAGCTTTCTTCCATGATGAAAACTGATTATTCCTTCTTTTTGTTCTCAATGTCTTAGCTAGTTTTCAACCCATGATAGGGCTTCAACTCTAATCCCATAACTTTTTCATTTCCTTAGCCACTTTTTATGAGGGATTTTGTTGAAGAATTTGTAATCGACCTTAAAAAGTTTTATACAGCATCTGCCCCTTCTCTACTATTCTGTTGGCTACCTCAAAGAATTCTAACAGATTAGAAAAGTAGGATTTTCCTATGCAGAAACCATGTTTTGTTTTGTTTTTTTAAAACTTTATGTCATCAAGATGTTTTAACTCCATCTTCAGTATCAGGTAAATTGGTTTGCAATAACAAAGTAAAGTGCATCTGTTTAATTCCCAGAGACATCCCCAACACCCTCCCGCCCCGCTCCCTGTCCTCTAACTGCACCGACTCCTATCCACACCTCTGCCCCCAGACAGGTCCCCGTCCAGGACTCCCACGCCTATTCCACTGCATGTTCCCTGTTCCCTAACACTCCACCCCAGAGCCTCGCCCCATCCAACCGTCCCCTGCTCTCTGTTCCCTGCCTGCCTCCCGAGATCTCCGCTCCTTATCCAATCCCCTGACCGTGGCCCCCTTACCACGCCACTCAGAGCAGCATGTCTGGCAGCCGTGTTGCCCCGCAGGAGCTCAAGGGCCAGACAGGATTGTCCCGAAGGCCGGATGTGGCCCATGGGTCTTAGTTTGCCCACCTCTGTTCTACACAGAGGTCTTCCAGGGGATACATCAACTCATCTAGATATTTGCCTAGTTTTACAACAAGCTACATAAAGAACACTAGCAAAGTCAGTACAAACTAAAATTTCATACAGGCGGTGACTTGTTTATACTGCTTTATATATACACTATACAATGAAATGTAAGTACAATATTTATATTTCAATTGATTTATTGTACAATTATATGGTAAAAATGAGAAAGTAAGACATTTTTCAATAACAGTGTGCTATGACCCTTTTGTATCTTTATGTCTAATTTTATAAGCAAGTAGATTTTAAATGAGGTAAAATTTGGGGTACGCAAGACAAATCAAGATTCCTGAAAGGGGTACAGTAGCCTGGAAACGTTGAGAGCCACTGCTCTAGCAAACCACAAACATCCGAACTTATCTGCCACTGAAACCCTCCCATTCAACTTCAAATATGTGACCTCAGCTATCCCCCATTAGACAGGCACCATGACAATAACCACACCTTCAAGACTTCAGAACACTGGAAATTTGGTAATATTCTAACAGTTGATCATGTCTACTGCCAACAATGTTTCTTTTCCACTGCTTGCTCACCTGCACCACTACCGCAATTCTCAACATTTCTGATGCAGTTTTCCATCCTCTCCATGCCCTCGTAAAGGGATACTGGGTGTCCCAGAATTTCATGATCAAGAAGTTGTCACTCCAGAGTTAGCTTGGGTGATCAACAATGATGTCTGAGAATCTGTTTAGCCTAACCTGGATCTCAGCTGCTGTATTGAGAAGCTGTATCCGAGTTCCTGTGTCCTTACTGCTGCTGCACCTCTTCAACTAACAGTGTCACTAGCACTTCTGGGGGCATATCCAAGGGTTTTTTGTGCTGCAGTTAGCTGAATCACTCTATGAATTATGGAGAACCTCTCTGTCCTTTTGGGCACATGAGGAGAAACACTGGAGAACCATCAGCACTCGAGTGATCTGGCCTGCATTCTTGTGGCAAAGTGGGCAGGTTAACACCCCAAGTAAAAGTGACACTTGCGCTCCAGCCTTTAATTTTACGGAAACAAGTAGAAAAAGTGGAAGGGAGTAAAAGGGCACCAGTTCAAAACCTCAGGGCACATTACCTGCTGATAACTATGAAGTCCTGAAGTACTTTCGTTGTGAAACTTTCCATGTCCTTGAAGATAACCACAATTGGAGGAGACTGCCAGTGCCTTGAAGAGGAAGTTCTTTTTTTGCTTGGTGTTTCAGAACCTGTTTTCTTCAAAGCCATTGTCCATATATTATAAAACAGAAGTCGAAAAAGGATACAAAGTAAGTCTCTTGTCTCCAATGTTGTAACACTCTATCACCACATGGACAAGATAACCAAAATAAACAAAATTAGTGGTGTTTAAGGAATACACGGTACTTCTCTAACTGTGCACAGTACTACTGTTCCTTTCCTGTGACCTAAATGAAACACCTATAACAGAGAACAGGTAAGAAAGCTATTATTCAGCAAGGGCCAATCCAGCCCTTACCTATACAGAGCCCTCTGATGTGGTTCCACTGGGCCAGGGGAGAGGGGATGACAATTTGGGTTGGGCACAAGGACGTGCCCTACTTCTTGTGAAAATCATATTAGCAAGTCAGGAATGCCTGGGAAATGAAAAAGGATGAAGCATCCTCAGTTGTATAGATTCTCTATTACTCTGCTTCAGGGGCTGTGCTAAGACCATATTAGGTTAAAGCAGAACCTGCATAATGACTTCTCAGCACTGGGAGTAGAGAGTAGGATTCTTTTCCCTCCCGTATCTCATCTGAGATACCGGAGAATGGATATTTACATCCCAATTTAGCAGAGACTTAAGCACATGATCTGCAGGGTGTGGACTGCATCCTCAGCAAGTATGCAGATGACCCTAAACTGCTAGGAGTAGTAGATACGCTAGAAGGTAGGGATAGGATATTGAGGGACCAGACAAATTAGAGGATTGGGCCAAAAGAAATCTGATGAGGTCCAATAAGGACAAGTGCAGAGTCCTGCACTTGGGATGGAAGAATCCCATGCACTGCTACAGACTAAAGACAAACTGGATAGGCAGCAATTCTGCAGAAAAGAACTTAGGGGTTACGGTGGACGAGAAGCTGGATATGAGTCAACAATGTGCCCTAGTTGCCAAAAAGGCTAACAGCATTTTGGGTTCTATAAGTAGGGGCATTTCCAGCAGATCGAGAAATGTGATCATTCCCCTCTATTTGGCATTGGCGAGGCCTCATCTGGCGTACTGTGCCCAGTTTTGGTCCCCACACTACAAGAAGGATGTGAAAAAATTGGAAAAAGTCCAGAGAAGGGCAACAAAAATGATTAGGGGGCTAGAGCACATGAATTATGAGGAGAGGCTCAGGGAACTGGGATTGTTTAGTCTGCAAAAGAGAAGAATGAGGGGGGGATTTGATAGCTGCTTTCAACTACCTGAAAGGGGGTTCCAAAGAGGATAGATGTAGATTGTTCTCTATGGTAGCAGATGACAGAACAAGGAATAATGGTCTCAAGTTCCAGAGGGGGAGGTTTAGGTTGGATATTAGGAAAAACTTTCTCACTGGGGGGTGGTGGTGAAGCACTGGAATGAGTTACCTAGGGAGGTGATTGAATCTTCTTCCTTAGGAGTTTTTAGGGTTAGGCTTGACAAAGCCCTGACTGGGATGATTTAGCTGGGGACTGGTCCTGCTTTGAGCAGGAGGTTAGACTAGATGACCTCCTGAGATCCCTTCCAACCCTGACATTCTATGATTCTATGCTAAAGTCAATTTCTATTCAGCAAAGCACACAAATCCCACTGAAGCCAATGTAAATATAAAGTAATAAGAAAAATAATTCTATGCTTTCTTGTCCAATTACCCAGTAAGGAAACCAGAGGAGACCTTCAGAGTCTCAATAATTTTGGTAAAATAATTGTGTCCCTAATTTTTATTTTTTCAATAGTGAGAAAATATAACACATTCGGAAGGTTTTGCTTTCTTATTAACTGCCTGTGTAGTACAGGCTTCAGATAGCTTGTGTAGAAAAGGCCGATTTAGCACTGATCATTTGCCTTTCCCCAAGTTATTTGTTCTTTATATTTTGTTTTTCAAAGCAAATACTTCAGGGATCTTGTCTGGAGAGAACAGCATTTGGAAGTCAGATTTGAGTTTTAAGCTTTCACTTCCCAAGGAATCAGAGAGGTAGCCATGTTAGTCTGGAATTGCAGAAGTGACAAAGAGTCCTGTGGCACCTAAAAGATTAACTAAAGTATTAGAGCGTAAGCTTTCGTGGGCTAATACCCACTTCATCGGATGCAAGTGCTTGCATCCAACGAAGTGGGTATTCGCCCATGAAAGCTTATGCTCTAATACTTTAGTTAGCCTTTAAGGTGCCACGGGACTCTGTCACTTCCAAAGGATTAGCATAACACAATCATTTTTTTTTTAATTATGAAAAACACTTTCAAAAGTGACCTTTCAAAAAGACAGACATTAATATTAAATATTAAATTAGAAACTGAATTCATACTGGTGAAAGAATACTTTTAGGTTCTGATGCTCTCAGAGTCAGATATCACTTAGTACTAAATGAAAATCTAGCTTTGCTAGTGTTTTGACTACTAGATACAAGACTGAGCCATGCAATTAAAATTTTATGAGACTTAAAAGCCAGATATTTTATAAATTGGCAGTATGAAAGCCTACCTTTGTTACATTCTCATACCATTTGGAAAGAGAAGCCATTGAACAGCGCATCTTTTTCTGGGAAATGTTAACATATTCCTCTTCTTCAGATGAGTCCACATCTACACAGCAGTCCATTAGCTGTCCCATCAGTTTCTGCAGCAGTTGTTTTATGCCTTTACAATATATAGAGACACAATGAAGAGACTCTCACCTAGTTACCTAGAATTCTAACCCTGTACACACCTATCCCTCCTCCCCTTGAGTCATCCTGTTTTTGTCTTTTCTTCCCTTTTCCCACCAAGCTCACCCTCTCTGCAGAGCATTATTTTCAACTTCCCCAAGCAGCTCCCGAACCTCCATAGAACAGGATTGCTGTGTATAATAATAGTTAACACTACGAGCTTGTGTGATGGGGGGAGGAAGGAAATCAAAGGGTCAGACACTGATCCTGCCTCTCCCTCAGGCTTGAACAATGCACTGTTTGTGCACTACTAGATTAACCTAAAGTTAGACTAAAAGGTTAACCAAGAGATCCGAGTGTATTTCTAGGAGTGATTTTAGTCTTTTGAGTTTACAAAAAGTATATATTTTGAAGAAAATGTTATTCCAGATATTCTTGATTGCAGTAAAATAATTTGCTATATGTGCACCTTGAAACATATACATAAAGCTTTGCAGAACACAGATGATGTAAGGTTTTTCATACAATATAATACCTATCCATGAGGCCTGTTCTTGGCATAAAAAAAAAGATAGTATTTTTCTGAAAATATGTAAAACTTTTTTTAAACAGATATGATTCTCCTCACTATGAAAATGTCTCAGAGACATGAAGTTGGTGACTGAAAAAGGGGAGACTAGGGTTTGCAGAGGGAGATTTCAGTTTATAATCAAACATTTGCTGTGACAGATATTGCAAACAATGCAGTATCTTTGGGGACTACTTACTAAAATTTATGAATGGTTTATATATATATTTGTGCTCTCTGCTCTGTGGAAGAGGGTTACCACAGCTCCCCCCAGAAACTATAAACTGTGTATTGAGGAAGGTGATTAAGGCTAGTCACTGTAACTAAACAACTCTAGAGAGGTACAACCCTTGAGAAGGTTTGCATATACTAGTTCAAACTGGGTGTTCCAAAGACTCGAAAAAAGAAGTGCCTTTTGGTATAAAAAACTGAGCTTGAATTGACCAGGTTCTTTCTTTTGATTCAACAAACAGACCCTGCTGAAAGGTTGGAAAGACTTTGGTTTACTAGGGTCCTATAAAGACTGGTGGGTGACTTCTGATCTGTTTAGTGTGTGTTTAAATCACTTTATTGGAGCTCTCTCACACACA
Organism: Dermatemys mawii; assembly: GCA_007922305.1. Lineage (NCBI taxonomy): Eukaryota > Metazoa > Chordata > Testudines > Dermatemydidae > Dermatemys > Dermatemys mawii. The sequence continues at coordinate 43,344,275 of ML677333.1, read as the reverse complement.
CAGCTTTTGCCCTAAGAATAAACGTATTTGCTTAGAAAGAGCTGTTTGGATTACCGGTAAATCATACCTGTCAAGGCACTTGGAGAGAAAGATAAGCCCAAGTGCTGGCCTTAAGGAAAATGTCTTGCTGCAGATGTCACACTGTATCGAATGTGGTCATACAACTGTAAAACCCCTGGTTAAAAAAGCGGGTGTGATAGAGGTCCCTTCCCAGAGACAAGTGATGGCTGGAGGCCTGACACTTGATAGGGCACCCCTCGAGTGGACCAGGGAGGGAAGAATACAGGTGCAGTTACCCTGAAACCATGACAAGCGTTACATCTGCTTCTTTCCTACGCTCAAAGTAAGAAATGGTTGGACCAAACATAAAATTATAAAAAATCTTAAAATATACAACAGCTTCAATGTTTCAAATTGAACAGGATGACAAAGCTAGAATAGTTTCCTACAAAAAGTGGTGGAATCCTCATTGTTTTCAACAAAACCTGGACATAACTAGAAAATGTATGGCAGAGAACAATCCTGTACTGTCAGGAGATTGGACTAGATGCCCTAAATGGTCTTTTCCATCCATAATTTTTATTATTCAAAAATATAAGATGGAATTTATGGTGAATGGCATTCACCATTTGAACAGGTTGTTAAAGCTATTACAGTATATACCTGGGCATTCTTTGGCTTGCAGCGAGACTACATAAGGAGTAACATTATCCTGAAGAACCTCTGAGAGACTTTTAAATGTCACTTCATGATCTGTAACATTTACACCTAGAAGGAAGAAAAATCAATACTGCATTATCTCTGTTTATTATCAGAATCACTGAATGAGAAGATATCCCAAACAGTAGCGTAGCTGGGGGAGGATCCGGGGGAGCGGTCGCTCCCTCTGTGGCCAGATTCCCGAAAGTGGCGCCTACTCACTGGGTGGCTGGAGTAGGGGGCACTCGTGGTTCTGCCGCCGAAACGCCGCCAGCGGACAAAGCGAAGCGTGTCCATCCGCCGAAAGGGCTCTACTTCTTTCGGCAGCACTTTGGCGGCTATACCCGCTTCACCACTTTCTCCAGCGGCGGCATTTTGACGGCAGCTTCACCAGCTGGAAGTCACGCTTTTTTGTTTTGGTGGCGCCATCTTTTTTCGTGGTCGCTCCCCCTGCTCTTGAAACCTGGCTATGCTCCTGATCCCAAATAGACAAGAAAGTGAATACATGACAGGTCACCCTATAAGTTATGAAGAAAATTTATATTCAGAATTTCATATCAGTGATAGCTGATCAAAATTAATGGTACCACAGATTACTTTATCTGTCTAGAGATAGCAACAGAAATATCCCTCAAGCGCCTTCCTGGAGGAAGGAAGATAACAGGCACTTGGGACCTGAATATTTCTCAGGAATCAAACAGCTATTTGATTCCTTTTAATGTAATGTAACTCCCTGGGTATTGCATTAGCTTATATGTTTTGAGAATGCTCCAATATGAAGAATTTCTCTTATGAAGTGGGTCAAAGGGCCAGTTTGATATTGGATACTAAGTTGAAGCTCCCCGTCCCTTAAATTTCATCCATGGATGTATTCCTGGTACCTGGAGGTTCCCTGCTAACAAAACGGCATGGTCCCAATGATCAATGCCTGTAACTAAAAAAATTAATTCTGAAAAAATGGAAAAGTCAGTCCTCGCCAAACACTAATGCATAGCTCAATGATATGGCTGACTTTGCATCTGACAGACAACTTGCATTCTGAAGAAGGGGAACATCCAAAAAATTCAAAGCAATTTGGGCTGACTTTTTAAGAGGTCTATGATTACTGTAGCTCTTTAAAACAGATATGTTGCTTCCCCTTCCATTTTCGCTCTTTAATCTAACCTCATTACTTTGAGCATTATGATGAATCTGGTGTTTTGGTATATTTGTTGTATTTGAAAATAGAAACTATACATAAAAATAAGGACAATATTTGCCCATCTCAAAGGAGGATTGGGAGAATAAATTCATGGATATATATGTTAGGCACTCATACTCCATGGTAACAGATGCCATGTTATAAAAAACAAGATAATCAGACACACCACATTGGTGGTAGAAATGCAAATAGAATCCAAATGTTCTGATGTCCACTCCCTCCTATTGCTCTCACACTGTGCCTTCATACATATGGGAAAAACAAGAGGAGAACTCAAACCGATACAGCTTTCCTCTAATTCTTGTCTGTTAATGTTTCTGAAGTTCAAGCTGCTTGCTCCAATAGCTGGAAGGCTCCAACTCAATTTCCTTTGATGTTTAATCTAATCTAGAGAATTGACCGATGTATCACAAAGTGTTTTAAAATGCAAAAAAAGTTACCTAGAACAAGAGCTGCAGTAGGAATTTCACTGGATTTCATCTGACACATCCATTCTGTCTTCTTTGTTTGGAATTCAGAGTGAAATTGTTTCAGAAAACTTATTAGGTTATCAAATAACTGTTTATTTAGTTCTTCTTGTATTTTCTAGAAAACAGACACACAGAGCTTTTATTATACATAGGCGGGGAAACACTGGAGTCCACCTTTTCTTGCTTCTCTCGTCACTTTTCTGGTTGTTAAAAGCTCCAAAGCAAATTATCCAGGATCCAATTCTAAATTAATATTCTGTTTTTCTGCCAATTATAATCAGAGTGTATAATTTATTAGGTGGCAGAAAGAGAAGTGTTGCTTTCTCTTTTCACTTGATGCTTTGATCAAGTATCTCAATAATTCAGGAATACTGCATCTTTGTTTAAGTATGTTGCTCCATGACAGGTTGAATAATAATCTTAAAAATGATTCAGGCACAGAAGAGGGAAAATATGTATTTAGCTATGAAAAAACAAGTGACCTATGGATGTACAAAACAGTGCAATTATTTTCTGGTGGGATGTCCATGCCTACTCCTCTTATTCCCTGTTGTTTTACAGAACACCTGCAAGCATTTTCTGTGTGAATTCTACAGTTACACAGGAGAGTCAACATTCAATTCCTTTAAATCTAAACAGAAAAAAATCAGCTAAGGAAAGTGTCAATTATTTAATAAAAAATTATTTTCATACTGGAATCAACATGACAGGATAATTTTAAAAAAAATCAATAAAGACAGATATACTTTCACAGTATTTTTCTATTTCTTTCAATTATCAAATGTGTGTGTTTGTAGCTCTCTACCGCCAGCCCAAAATATTCCTTTCACTGGAATAGACAGGGAAGTTGTAGTCCTGTTTAGGAATATCAAAAAATGTAATGGACAGATGGTTTCATCTCTACCAACCACAACCTAATTACATACTTCTTACAAGAAACATCATGTATGGGATTGGCTTTAGGGGCTCTGACCAGCCAGCTGCTGCCTCCTCCAAGCCTTAGGTATCTTAACAGTTTATTTGCTTTTTTGATCACTACCACACATTGAATACACGGTTGCACGGAACTGTTCTAGCAAGACCCTAGATCTTTACTAGAGCTGAGTGAATATTTTTTGATTCAGTGGTTGAACAAAAAAAATCTGCCTCCCCTCCAAATTTGCTTCGTTTCAAACCAAAAACTGATTTTTTTCATTGTTTCTCTCTGAAATGACTTTTTTTTTATTCTGGTTGAAATGAAACATTTAAAACAATCTCAAAATGAAATCTTGAAATGGTTCATTTAGAAAAATGTCAAAATAAATCAGTCTGACTTTTTCAAAAAAATTTCCCCTCATCTTTTTGTGTCCAAAACTATTTGTGGAAGTCAACCTGAATATTAATAATGAGCTGCATGGGAGCAAGCCCTGTTTTAAACACAAATCTTTGGAAAACATAGCCAGAAAAGTATAAAGGCCCACTACCTATCACTGCTTTTATGTTTTTAGTCAGTTACATTAAGTTCACTACAGAGTGCAAGTTCTTCTTTAAATAGGGGGAGGAGGAGAAGGGGAAGAAGAGAAACAGGTGAGGAGGGAAGACTAGTAGGCAGAATAGTTCTGGGATTGCTTTCGCTCAAAAAAACCCACCATAATAAAAATCTCTCTTCATCTACTCCATCTTGCGATGTTATACTTATTAAAATTATTTGGGCTCCCAATTATAGGATACTTAATTTCATAAGGCCTCAAGTAACCAAGAGACTGAGGAAACATTTTATTTTTCCTAATTCAGTCTGCTTTGTCTGAGGTGTTTATCATTATAGGACTTCTCACTGGTATATATAAGACACTGTTGACACTAGTTCATCAGACTAAGCACTCAGCCATATTAGCACATGTCTGCCTTCCATTCACCAGCTGTGCACTCTAATCCACAATGGACCTTAAGATGCCCTATACCCCACAAAACTGAGATTTAGAGCAGTAAAAAATTCACTGTGAGTTAGAACACACACATCTGGCTTAGAAGCAATACACGCGGATACAGCAAAGAGGACCATCAGTAAGGTAAGGCAGGGAAGCTTATGTATCAGAATCGGTATGTGTGTCATGGTTTGAAAGGATGTACCAGTGATGTTTTCATATGTTCCTTATGGAGGTTTCAGTCTCTCTCTGCATTTCTGGCTCTCTTCTTGTTGTCAGATAAAGGAAATCACTCAGAAAAAGAAGAACAAAACAAAACACTGGAATTGATTTAAAAAGTAAAATGTAAAGTTAGTATTAAGTAACACGACCCACCTCCGTTTCCGAATTGATCTGCTTCCATAACAACTGACAAGTAGCAAATCGAAGACTGCTGTCCTCTGAATCATTTTTACCTTCACTAAAAAAGTCAGCTGGAAAAATACAAATAAAAGGCAATCATGATGGTGTTTATAAAAACAAAACTTTTTTCACAAGAAAACTATACAATGGCTAAAAAGGAATTCTATCCTTATTCATAACAAGCCATTATTTATCTACTAACTACATGTATCCCTATCAGATAGACAGAACAAGAGAGGGAAGTATGAAGAAGCTGTTGCTAGGAGGAGTTGGTGAACAAGCTGACTTTCACCACTGGTCCCAGATTTAGATAAACAAATAAATACATACACACATACATACCTAGCTCTTATATAGCACTTTTCATCCACAGATCTCAAAGCAGTTTACAAAGGAGTATCATTATCACCATCTCTAATATGTATCATTGTATCAGTATCATTGTATCTAATATGCATCAATGTATCAGTATCATTATCACCATCTCTAATATGCAGAACAGAGACAGAAGCAACTTGCCCACAATCAGCCAGCAGGCCAGTGGCAGAGTCAGGACTAGACTCCAGATCTCCTGACTCCTTGCCCAATGCTCCTTCCACTAAGCCAGGGGTTCTCAACCTTATTCTTGCTAACATCCCTCTCCCAACCCACTTGTGCCACAACAGTAGTTTTTCTGCATATAAAAACCTGGGCCTGAATTAGGGGGTAGCAAGCAGGGCAATTGCCCAGGGCTCCATGCCACATAAGGCCCTGTGAAGCTAAGTCGCTCAGGCTTCGGCTTTCTGCCGTGGGCCCCAGCAAGTCTAATGCCAGCCCTGCTTGGTGTACCCTCTGAAGCCTGCTCACAGCCTCCCAGTCGGCCTTGGACCCCTGGTTAAGAACCACCGCACTAGGCCACCTGCTTGGCAATCATCCACATCCTGCCTTGCAGCTGGATAAACTTGCAGTTGTCTCCCCATTATAAATATCCTCCTTCCCAAACTGTCCAATTTGTTTCATTCACAGCCCATGCAACCACCAAGTCATGGGATCTTTCACAGTGCCTTGCAGTAGCTCTGGTCCCCCTCCATTATTTCACAGTTACATTAGGTCTATACTAGAAAGGCTTTGCCAGTATAGCAATATCAGCAACCTCCCGGTGGAGATGCAATTTATACCAGAAGAAACTAAAGAACTTGGGCAGGGACCGCCTTTTTTTGAGTGTTTGTACAAAGGGGTCCTAGTCCATGATCAGTGCTCCTAGAATGGCATAATACAAATAGCTTTTACCACTGTATCTTATTCCAGTTCCCCAGATGAAATAAACTACACCAGAAAAAGTACATTTGTGCTGGTATCACAGCATTTACATTTGCCAACATACCTATGTCAGTTGGGGGTGCGTTTGATTTTTCACACCGACATATGCTAGAAAAACTTTTAAGTGCAGACCAAGTCTACATTTCTGGTCCCCATCTCCAGCTTTTCCTCATCTCCATGTTGGCTCTTTATGGGAAGAAGCTAAGGGACAAAGTATCTGGGCCTGAACTTTAAAGTGAATAAGCACTTCTTAAATATCAGACCCTAGTTAGCAGGGTCCTGACATCCCTCTGCTGAGATATTCTGCACTCAGCTTCCTAGATGCTGCTTTGCTTTAGAACCCCTAAACCCTGCCTGCAGCCATGACATAGAGGGAAAGCTGGAAGAAATGGGAAAATGCATTTGAAAATAAAGTAATCTTTCATTTTAAAAAAATTCCCAACTATCATCTTACTTCATGTAGGATTTCCCTTTTAAAAACATGCATGCAGAGCCTCTAACTACCTTTAACTCTCACAAATGCAAGTCAGTCAGTATGACTTGCTGTAGCTTAGAGAAGTGGTTTTTAACCAGAGGTCAGGGGCTCCCTAGGGGGGCCGCGAGCAGGTTTCAGGGGGCTGCCCAACAGGACCAGTGTTAGACCCATTGGGGCCCAGGACAGAAAGCATAAACCCTGCCATGCAGAGCTGAAGCTCAGAACCCTGAGCCCCACCCACCCAGAGCTGAAGCAGAAGCCTGAGCAACTTAGCTTCATGGGAACACCTGTGGCGTGGGGGTCCCAGGCAATTGCCCTGTTTACTACCCCCTACTGCAGGCCCTGGCCTTTATATGCAGAAAACAGTGTTGTGGCAGAGGTGGGTCATGGAGTTTTTATAGCATGTTGTGGGGGCCTCAGAAAGAAAAAGGTTGAGAACCCTTGGCTTAGAGGACAGATAACACTACCTAACAATAGCTGAAGGTTAGCTAAACAGTTTAGTTAACTGTCAGGGAAATGCAGGATTGCATACAATGATTAACTTTTCTCTTTTCAGTAGCAAAGACATGAAAACAAAAACAATATTACAACAGTAAGGGATTCTGCAGAACTGCACACCCGCAGAAAATCTCCTTTCCTTCCCCCCCAGATCTCCCGTGTTTCTCTGCAGAAAACAGCAGGGAAACAAAGGGAAGAGCCTGGGGGCAAGGGGAGAAGAGCGGGATGGCATGACCATAGGTGCAGGGGGGTTTTTTGGGGGGGAGAGGGGGAGATTGTCCCCCTCCAAACAGAGGTGAGGCATGGGGGGCCACACAAAGTTATATGCTACTTGTTTCTCTCCCATCTCAGGAAGAGCTGCCCAGCTGAAGGAAGCTGTCTCCATGGCTCTGCTGACTCTTCAGCTGAATGCAGCCTCCTGGGTCCTAGTGCCAGTCCTGCTCCCTTCTGTGTCCTGGGAGCCTTCCTATTGTTTATTCTGTGCAACAGTGAGAGTCCGAGGTGGGGCTGGACAAGGAGGGAGTGGGGGAAATGAGGGAAGGGAGGTGGGGAAAAGAGACAGTGGGGAGGGAAGGAAGGAAGTGGAATAGGGCAGGGGGAGAGAATATGGGAGTGAGGGGAGGGGGATGGAGAAAATAGGGGAATCATGAGGGGAAGCGTGAGCCCAGCATTGAGCATCCCCTCAGCAGCAGCTAGGGCTCCCCCATTAAGCAGGCTCACTGAAGCTTCACCCTGACAAACCCTATCACCTACAACTGGACTCCTCTGACGAGCCCCCACACTCAGACCCCCACCCCACTGATCACCAACCAGCTGCACCTGGACCTCCACCCCATGAAGCCCCACTCCCCCAGTACCCAGAACCCCCACTGAGCCCCCCATAACCAGGACCCTCCACCCCAAGTCCCACCCACCTTCACCTGGATCCCCTGCAGAATCCCATTGCCCTTGCACCCGGAACAAGCCTCTGTGCATCCAGATCTCCCACTGAGCCACCTGCACCCAGACTGTCCCACACAGAAACCTCCCACCCTACAATTGGATCCCCCCACACTAAGCCTCTCCACACTTGGATCCTGATGGGCTGAGCCAGG